>CM057456.1:629876363-630516136 GCA_016271365.2 Neoceratodus forsteri | reverse complement strand
TGCATCGAAATAGAGACAGGAACATGATCAGAAAGAATGATGGCCCTAATGTCTGCCTGATGCAAGGATTGTGTAAAGGAAGGGTAGTGAAGCCAGAAGTCAAAATGGCTATAAGTTTTATGGGCTGAGGAGGAGTAATCCTGAGAAGTGGAGTGAAGCAGTCTCCATCTGTGAGGCCAGATTCACTCATCGTAGCTTGCAGTGCTGCGGCAGCCAAGGTGTGGCCGAGCTTCTAACAGCTCTTCCAATGGGGAAATTGATACCTACTCCCAGAAGAAGTGGTAGGTCATCCAGATTAAACTCTGCTATAACGTTGGCTAAGTTGGCAAACAAACCTGCGTCCTGATCATTAGGCCCAGAAATTCCTTCAAACACAAATTGCGTGTCGGGGTCTTGACATCAGCCAGGATCCAGCACCCCATCCATCTGATTTAAACCATACAGCTTGCCAGTGCAGTTGTTTGTATATGAATATGGAACTCCCCCTTCCTTCTGTTAAGCGTGGCATGCCCCTCCAAACCAATCCAGTCATGTTTTAATGTCAGAGCTTCGATGCGCATTGTATGAGTTTCCTGTAATATGACCACATCGGCCCTAAGCTTTTTCAGGGGATTAAGAATCGCCTTCCTGGCTGCCCAAGAGTGATTGGATTTGCCACACCAGCGACCAGGTTCTCGGGAATGAGCCCGGGTCACTGGAGGGCTGGCCGGGGGGAGAAGGATTGAGCGTCCCAGGGACAGCTCTCTTTCTCCGGGGAGAGGGTAGGGGACTGGTCCAGCGCCTGCTGGCTCCTAGCGGAGGCTGGGAGTATCACAGGACGCACGGCCCAATACTAACTGGGGGAGGAGCGGACGTCGGCGTATGCCGTGATGTCACTATGCTGCCCCCAACAGAAAGCCAGGAAAATCGCTCGCTGGCCTCCGGATGATGTCTATTCCTAAGAGCCTCCAGTGCCTCCTGTTCCCCAGCAGCATCCCCGGGCCCTAGAAGTGTGTGCTGGGGCTATCCTCCCCCCGGTGCCTTCCCCATCGGAGGAGAGGGACCCGCCCGGGGAAGGGATACACTGGGATATTCTGGGGATCAGCTGTGATCTGGGGATCAGAGGAGGACCAGGCAAGGACAGAAGAGGTCAGGGGGAACTTGGCAGAGCCTGAAGGAGTGGAGGACCAGCGAGCACGGGGCAGAAAAATAGATCATACAATCTAGGTAGTGAAGTTGCTCACTGTATGAGCCATGGTGGGGGGAAATCATATCGAAGGGGAGCTAGGAGTACAACCCTCAGGGTAAAGAGGATGCAGAATGCCCCATCTAGGCTTAATTTACAAAGCCAGAGTACCAGCTACAGAACACCTTAGTGTGGGTAATATTAGACCTTAATCAAATTAATCTTCACCATTCATTACTAATGGGTCTTACAGGACCCTGCATTGAAATAAAAAAGAGCACTGTGGGTAGAGACATCTGAAAGGTGCTGCCCTCAAGGCCAGCATTCTATGTGGCACTCGCGGGTTGGCCAGTAACAGACGCCAACTCCTCCCAGCCTTCAGTTCTGTTTTTTCTGCCTTCGAGGAAGGATTCTACATGGGAATCTCTGCAAGTAACTGCATCACTGTCTAGGCCAGTTTCTGCAATGCTGTGAGTACTGATGCCGGAGGGTTTTCTTGTTATTTTGGTGCCGGGTGCACCTTTTTCCTTTAAATTATTTGTTTCAAGTCGCAGCAACAGTATGACTGGATTGGGCGTTGTTCTAAGTTGAAACAGTCTGGAGTTGCCTCTGTGTGGCAACTCCATTACGATCACAGACCCCAACAATCATTGCTTTTCTTACCTGGTTCCCCGTCATCCGATGGACGAGTGTGATGTCTGTTTTTCTATGGACTCCCGTACCTTGGTGGTCGGCAGATTCAGAACAACAAGGCAAGAACTTTGGGATCCACCCCTGAGTCCCCCAGGGCCTATACAACCCAGCGGGGTAGGGACCTCCTCTGCTCCTCTTGCTGGGGCACGTAGTTCCTGCGAGGAGTTGGGAAGGTCGTTTTCCTTTGGGGAGGTGACTGGTCACCCCTTGCAGTCCGACTCCTCCTTGGAGGATCGGACGACCCCCCCCCCAGGTGGAGTCAGAGCTGTACGTGGGCCCTCCTCAGGAGATCCCCTTGAGACCACCATCCTCACTGGCTTCTGCTCGCGATGCCATCTCCGGTGCTAATGAGCAGTGTGGGTAGTGTGTCTCAGCCTTTGCCTGATGCTCCTCAGGGTGCTGGGGGATCCAGGGCTTTAAATGTGGCCAGGTTGGAAGTAGCCCTTATCTCCTCCGCCGTCTTGGGGGATGGTGATGGGAGTGACCCCAATTGGGCTCCTGACTCTTCGGACTCTACTCAGACTTCTCTGGGGCCACTGGAGTTCCCAAGACCCTGGCTTCCCATCCGGAGGGCAGTGCCATCAGCGGTGTCGCTGTCCCAGACTTTTCCAGAACCTCGTCTGGTTTTCCGGTTCCAGAGTGTGGCGGCGTCTTGGGTGGCGCCATGTCTGGGCACTATGCCGGGGTCAGAGCCGGGTCGGCACTGAGGTCAGTGTCAACTCCTCCTCGGCTACTAACGGGCTTCTGCTCGTGATGCCATCTCCGATGCTGATGAGCAGTGTAGCTAGTGTGTCTGAGCCTTCGCCTGATGCCCCTCAGGGCGCCAGGGGGTCCAGGGTTTCAAATGTGGCCAGGTTGGAAGTAGCCCTTGTCTCCTCCTCTGTCTTGGGGGATGGTGATGGGAGTGACCCCAGTTGGGCCCCTGACTCTTCGGACTCTGCTCAGACTTCTCCGGGGCCACTGGAGCTCTCTGAGCCCTGGCTTCCCATCCAGAGGGCAGTGCCATCGGCGGTGTCACTGTCCTGGACCTTTCCAGAACCTCGTCTGGTTCTGTGGCAACGGCGTGGGTGGTGCCATGTCCGGGCACTATGCTGGGGTCAGAGCCAGGTCAGCATCGAGGTCGGCGTCAACAATTCCTCAGCTACTAATGGGCCCTCCTCCTCCTCTCTTGGCTCTACCTTGTTGGTCAGTTCCGGTCTTTCAGCGACTGTGGGCCCAGCTGATGAGGAGGAACATTGGGGAGATCCTCTAACCTCTTTGGGGGTTGGGGGTTCTTTCCCTTTTAAGGGCACAAGCCCGGATTCCTCCACTGGGCCTCCTAAGAGGGACAGATCTTTTTCCCAGGAGAAGGGGGCTGGTGGACCTGTCTGTAAACGACGACCTGCATGTCCTAGGGCTGGTGGGGTCATCGTTGAGGACTGTCTAGTTTGACCTCTCTCCCGGGAGGGAGTTCTGCAGTGGGTGAGAGCGGGAGTCTCCAGAGTGGCATTGCACGGCTCCAGCCTCACCTTCTGGGGGATCATCTCCAAGGGCATCCCCCAGCCTGCTCCTTAGGGGTTAGGCGAGCTGGGGTTTCAGGTTTTTCCAGATCTCACTTTGAGGGGGAGTTCTTGTAGCACGTAATACCATTAGGACAAAGGTCACCAGGCATTGGGACCCCACAGAAACATTTTCTATCTAGTAGTCTGTGACGGGACCGCCACTGATGTCTGCTTTGCCCAACGTCAGATGTGGTATAAAGGGGTGGTCCCCCGGCACCACCTCAGTTCTTTTCTTTTCCCATCTCAACCTGTGAACATCGGATCTACTTTTTTCTCACGCATCGCGCAGTATTTTTCCTCGAAAATAACCATTTCTTTGACACTTTTTTCAGTTTATGTCTTCATCGTCTCAGCAGTGAAAATCGAAGTGTGCATGCAGGAAGCAGATCCCGGCCAAAGACGGCCATTCTGCCTGTCTGATCTGCCTAGGCCCAGATCACCAGCCAGATAATTGCCAGCACTGCATAAAATTCAACAACAAGACCAGGATTTGCCACGCAAACAATTTAAAGGCCTACCTTCTTGAGCAGCAAGTAGCCACCATGCAGAAGGCTCCATCGGGACACAGTTCGTCCTCTTCCACCAGGGAGTCCACCCCCCCCAAGGAAAAGAGATCGGGAGGGAAACACTACCACCGGGAGAAGGAGAGGGCCAGATCAGAGTCCTGCCTGAAGTTGTCTCACCAGGCGTCTACTATTTCCACCTCCAGCGGGAGGTCGGAATCAGTTCCCCTGGGTACCAAAGCAGCTTCTGGGGATACTCAGAGGAAGTTGTCCACCTCCACTCAGGTGAAAGGGAGGGAGTCTTCCTCGACAGGACAGCCATCCAGCCAGATCCCCTTGGCCCATTGACCCCATAAACATGGGTCGATTCAGGAGGGACAGGCATTGGCTTCGGACAAATCCACGGTGCCCACCACCCGTAAGCCTTCAGAGACATCCGATAAACGCATAAAAAGGACAAATCGGAGAAATGCCGGGAGGTCATCAGGTACTGGATGTGACACTTTGCCAGCTGGTTATGATTGTTCTTTAATATTTGTAATATAAAAATGTAGAGTGTGATTTGTCTCTATAAGGCAGCTGTGCCATGGGTCAGATTTTAGTGGAAAGAACAGGATATATTAACCTGAAACCAGGAGGTAATTAAAAAGACTAGAGAGCCCTAATTAAGGGTCTCCTGTTTACCTGACTTAATTGGAGCTGACCAGCTGCCAAGATATAGGGATCGTAAACTTTTATGACGTCTTAGAGGAAGAAAACATGTTATATCAGTATGGTGCTAAAAAGTCATAAATATCCTTTGATCCTTGGAAGCAGGAAACCACACAAGATCAAAAGAAAGGCTTGATTAAAGAGAGTCAAATTGGGAAATGAGTTTTTGCTGATGTCACCTTATTTAATATACCTCCTGACAGGACATCCTGTTTTGTGTAATTTTTATATTCTAAAAGGAGGAGCTAGATTGCATCATAGAAGGGGTGCAGACACAGGGTTTAAACTGTATTCTGTATTTCCACTGACAGACATTTTCTTTGTGGGCTCTTAGAAACAAGAACTAACTATAAGCACTGTAAGAAGGTAATACATTAGCTAGAAAAGTCTAATTGTATTGTGGTAGGAGATTATGTTTGTACTTTTCCTTGTTTTAAGTGATTGTATGCTTTGTGATATATGGTTCTTTGTTTACATTTTACATATTTTTATCCATTTGTAAGTAACTCTATATTTAAAGAGACTGCCTGAGTGTGTGTTCGAAGTTCTTTCTTTTGCATGTGATGTATGGAGGGTTAAGATTGACAAAACTGTTCAAAGCTTAATGGTGTTAGTAAACTGGGAAAAGGTAAGAATATGCCTAAAGTCTTTTATAGAGTTTTAAGGGTTCATTTTGTATAACTGGTTAGGTGCCCTTAGACGAAAGATATCTGGCATCCCCTGAAGAGCAGATTATCTGAGCCTGTACATTTGGGTACACCAGCATAAGGTTCACAGTTTGAATCCCCCCAGAACTTGAGACCAAAGGTGATTTGGACCCACAAGCAGACAGGAGGGTTACCCTGTTCTGTTAACTGTTCACAATACTGCGCTCGGAGGTTGGCACTGTGGGAGTAGAGGGCTGGATCTGCTGAGTGGGGCTGTGGCAGATTGGTTGGCAGCAGTCTGCATAAATTTGGTAACACAAGCTTTAAATTGTTCAGTGTGTCAGCTTGATACTGTACAGCTCACTTGCAAAATAAGGCATTGATTTATTTTTAAAAAGGAAATAGAACTATATCATTTGGCTTACAGTCAAGTTCCTACCTGTTTTATTTTTTTTTTCTAAAGTGCAAGTTAGAGTAGCCAGAGTTAGGGAAGAAGATGGCTTCCAACTACAGCGGGCACATTGTAGACTACTTGAGGCAGTTGTGCAAGGACAGAGGAGTCCTGTACGAGGTGAGAGTCACTAAGCAGAACCTCGTGGATGCCCTGATGGCAGCAGATACCCAGAGCATCGAGTCACCGACTGTGACTGTAAAGGACCAAACTTTGAGTGTGGAAGGGCTAGCGGCTAGTGCAGTGTCCAGATCCGATGAGGATGACAGCAGGGCCAGTGCCAACGAAGGGCCACAGCAGCAGGGGGAGGTCACCGGCATTCTGGAGCCAGAACTACTTAGGCTGCAGATTGAGTTGTGCAGAACGAAGCTGGAGTTCCAGGAGAAGAGGGAACGAGAACAGCGAGATGCTGAATGAGAACAAGAGGCAGAGTGGAAACAGCGGGAGGCTGACTGTGAAGAGCATGAGCACCAGCGAGCTGCAGAGGAGAAGAGGGAACAAGAATGGTGAGAGGTGGACCGTGAGGAGCGTGAACGCCACAGGCAACATGAACTGGAGAAGCTACGACTCCAACCACCCACACCAGAGCAGGGTTTAACTGGAACTACAGGACTGGGTTATAAATTGAATTCCAAACTAATAGCTGAATTTAAAGAGGGGGAGGTTATGGATGCCTTTTTAAATTCCTTTGAAAAAGTTTGTATTCAGGCTAAAATTACTAGAGGGTCCAGGAGCTTCCAGCTATCCCCGCTACTTACTGGGAAAGCTTGGGATGCATTGGGTCAAATGGACAATGAAGACAGTGAAGATTACAGCAAACTTAAAGCTGCACTGTTAAAAAAAATGTTATTTAACTGCAGAAGCATACAGAGCTAAATTCTGTAAGCTCAGGAGAAGCCCTGATATGAGCTATGAGGAGCTAGCCATGAAACAGCATCAGTTTTTAAAACGGTGGGAAGGAATTGAAGCAAACTCTATACATAAAATTGAAAATGCTATTTTGCTAGAACAGTTTTTTTGGTGCATGCCCAGCAGAGCTGAAAACCTGGCTGGAAGACCAAGATTCCAAAACAGTGCAATAGGCTGCTGAACTCTCAGACTGCTATGCCAAAAGCAGACCTGCTCTGAGAGCGAATGGGGCGGGTGTGGCAGCAAGAAAGGGAAAAGCGCGCTTTCAGGGCAGCTAAAACTCTCACTGCCTCCACCGAAACCAGTTAGCCCCACGTTTCAGAGAAAAGAATTCTCTGAGAAAAGAAACGAATGTTGGGTCTGTAAAGAAACTGGGCATATTGCCAGACAGTGTCCCAAAAGGGAGAGCAACACGTAACAGGGGGCTAGGAAAGAAGTGGGTTGTTTGTGTGTCCCTGGAAGAATGTCTGTGAACATGAGGGAACACATGCACCCAGTCACGGTGAATGGTGTACAGACACAAGGGTTAAGGGACACAGGGGCATCCCTGACATTGGTAAAAGGGGATCGGGTAGAGCCTGGCCAGCTTATACCCAATAAATATGTCACTGTACAAGACTCGACTGGTGAGGAGAAAACATTGCCCCTCGCTAGTGTTCTCCTAGACTGGGGTGAAACGGGGAACTGTGCAACAGGTGGCTGTAGCTAAAACTTTAGCAGTTGACATCATCCTTGGCAACAATCTCAAGTGGGGGATGGTGTGTGCAGTTACCCATAGCCAAGTGGCAAGGAAAAATTGTAGTTCCCTGGACCCCACAGAAGCCATTTTGAAAACACTGGGAGGCTGGTTCCCTAGCCTGTGTCTCCTGATATGGAGACTAATGAAAAGGTGGTAGAAATTTCCCCAGTAGCAGTTAACCACACAGCTACGGAGAGTTACTCCAAAGAGGGAGGGAGGGGTGACCCACTGTGAGAGGGTTAGGGAGGACAGTGACCCTGAGTGCCCTGACGTTAGTGCTAGGGACCCTAGTTTAGATACTGAAGGGGACATGTCTCATGCCTTGGGAATGTGTAAGGAGTTTACAGCTGCTCAGAAAAGTGACCCTAGTCTAGAGAAGCTGTGGGCTTGGGCAGACTCTGATGGTGCACAGGGTGGTGATGGTAAACATAAGGTTTATTGGGAAAATGGACTGATGTATACTCAGGCTGTGCAGACGGAGGGGTGATAGGCAGGCAGCTTGTCTTTCCCCAGGGGTATCATGAGCAGTTGCTCAAGACTGCACATAATATTCCCTTGTCTGGTCATCTGGGAATCATGCACACTATGCAGCAGTTGGCCCAGAATTTCTATTGGCCCAACTTCACCCAGCAGGTGAAGGAGTATTGCAGGTCTTGTCACCAGTGCCAAGAAATAGGAAAGGCAGGGAAGAAAACCCAAGCTGCCCTGATCCCATTGCCCATAGTGGAGGAGCCATTCCAGAGGGTGAGAATGGATATTGTGGGGCCTTTAAATACCCCCAGCTCCTCCAGGAAGAGGTTCATCCTGACTATGGTGGATTATACCACCCGGTATCTGGAGGCAGTCGCCCTATCCTCACTGAGGACAGACAAAGTGGCAGATGCCTTACTTGGGATTTTCTTCTGTGTTGGGTTTCTGCAGGAGGTTATCACCAATAGAGGGAGTTCCTTCATGTCAGACCTGATGAAATGTTTATGGGAGAAGTGTGGGGTGGTGCAGAGATGCACGACACCACATCACCCACAAGCCAAGGGCTTGTGGAAAGATTTAATAGTACCCTGAAGTCAATGCTCTGAGCATTTGCTGAACAGTATGGGATGGACTGGGAGAAATACCTTCCCTGCCTGTTGTTTGCATACAGGGAGGTGCCCCAAGAGTCGACAGGATTTTCCCCCTTCGAACTCATATAGACGCCGGGTACATGGGCCCCTAGACTTGATCCAGGAGGACTGGGAAGGCAAGCATGCAACCCAAGGAACTCCCATAGTGGAGTATGTCCTTAGGTTTAGGGAAAGGCTGAAGGAGCTTATGTGGACAGCCCAGAGCAACCTGGCAGCTGCCCAACAGACACAAAAAGTGTGGTACGACTGCAGAGCCAGAGCTCACTCGTACATGGGAGGGTCGGGAATTCATGGTCCTTATTCCAGTCTGGAAAGACAAGCTGCAGGCTGAGTGGGCAGGACTATACAAAGTAGTTATGAAGGTAAATGACATGAACTATATCATAAAGTTACCTGACAGAAGACAGACAGAAAGGATGTATCATGTCAACATGATGAAGCCATATGCTAATAGGGCTGACATGGTGTTTGCAGTATGTAGTCCTGGGGAGGGGACAGACGAAGGAGACCCCCTTCTGAACTTGCTAGAAGAAGGCAAGTGGGAGTCCTCTGTGGAGGCAGTTAAATTTGTCTCTCAGCTGGCCCCAGACAAGAGCCAGGAAGTAAGGGAGGTATTAGCAGACTTTGCCCGCCGCCCCCTTCCCGTTTAGTGCCAAACCTGGACTAACCTCCTTAGTGACACACAATGTGGAGACAGGGACACAGACACCCATACGGCGGACAGCATATCGTGTGTCAGAGGCTGTCCAAAAGGACATTAGGAGGGAGGTGGAGGAAATGCTTGATTTAGGGGTAATCCAGAGATCCCACAGCCCCTGGGCCTCACCCATAGTCCTTGTGCCCAAGCCAGATGGCTCTACTTGATTCTGTGTGGACTGTCATGGACTGAATGCAGTCACAAAGTCAGATGCCCACCCGATGCCCCAGACGGACAGACTCCTGGACAAGTTGGGAGGGGTGACCTACCTTACAACTATTGACCTGACAAAGGGGTGTTGGCAGGTTGAGTTAACTGGCAGAGCTAGGGAGAGGCCTTCACCACTCCGATAGGCTTATTTGAATTTAAAGTAATGCCTTTCAGAATTAAGAACACCCCGGCCACTTTCCAAAGGTTGGTGAACAAGGTATTAAATGGTGCTGAGGAGTACTCCGTGGCGTACCTGGATGACATTGCCATCTTTAGTGCCAGCTGGGAGGAACACCTGTCCCACCTTAGGGAAGTGTTGGGCAGGATACAGAAGGCCAGGCTGACTGTCAAAGCTGAGAAGTGCCAGGTGGCCGTGGCTGAAGTGGCATACCTCGGGCATGTTGTAGGCTGGGGACAGCTCCATCCTAACCAAGCAAAAATAGAGGTGATCAAGGCGTGGCCCAGACCAGAAACGCAGAAGCAGGTCACAAGTTTCCTCGAGACAGCAGGGTACTATAGGAAATGTGTACCCAATTACAGTGCCCTGGCTGCTCCACTATCTGACCTGGTAAAGAAAAGGATGACTAAGAAAACTACCTGGGAACTAGCCTGTGAAAAAGCTTTTACCAGACTGAAGGAGGCACTGTGCAGTGCCCCTGTGTTGACAAGTCCTGACT
This sequence comes from Neoceratodus forsteri, assembly GCA_016271365.2. Taxonomy (NCBI): domain Eukaryota; kingdom Metazoa; phylum Chordata; order Ceratodontiformes; family Ceratodontidae; genus Neoceratodus; species Neoceratodus forsteri. The sequence continues at coordinate 630,506,072 of CM057456.1, read as the reverse complement.
ATAGCAGACCTTTATAGTTCAGACTGACACCTCAGATGTGGGTATTGGGGCAGTACTGAGTTGGACATCCAACCAAGGGAAAGATCACCCGGTAGTGTACCTGAGTAAAAAGTTACTTCCCAGGGAGCAGGCATACTCTACTGTGGAAAAAGAGTGTCTTGCCATAGTGTGAGCCCTAAAAAAGTTAGAGCCATACTTATATGGGCAGCATTTTGTGGTACAAACTGACCACAACCCCCTGGTTTGGCTGATGCAAATGGGAAAAACTAATGGTAGACTGTTAAGATGGAGTCTTGCCTTACAAGGGCATGACATGACAATCTTACATAGGGCTGTAGCGACCAATCAGAACAGCGATGGCCTTTCACGTCTTTATGAGGAGTGAACTGATTTAGGAAGCTCATCCCATGCAGGGGATAGAGCCCCCAAATTCAGTCTAGGTGGAGAAGATTTGTGACACTTGGCCAGCTGGTTATGATTATTCTTTGATATTTGTAATATAAAAATGTAGTGTGTGAATTGTCTCCATAAGGCAGCTGTGCCATGGGGTCAGGTTTTAGTAAGAATACAGGCTGTATTAACCTGAAACCAGGAGGTAATTAAAAAGACTAGAGAGCCTTAATTAAGGGTCTCCTGTTTATCTGACTTAATTGGAGCTGACCAGCTGCCTGGATATAGGGATCGTAAACTTTTATGACGTCTTAGAGGAAGAAAACATGTTATTTCACTATGGTGCTAAAAGTCATAAATATCCTTTGATCCTTGGAAATGGGAAACCACACAAGATCAAAAGAAAGGCTTGACTAAAGAGAGTCATATTGGGAAATGAGTTTTTGCTGATGTCACCTTATTTAATATACCTCCTGATAGGACATCCTGTTTTGTATAAATTTTTATATTCTAAAAGGAGGCGCTAGATGGCATCATAGAAGGGGTGTAGACACAGGGTTTAAACTGTATTCTGTATTTCCTCTGACACATTTTCTTTGTGGACTCTTAGAAACAAGAACTAACTATAAGCACTGTAAGAAAGTAATCCATTAGATAGAAAAGTCTAATTGTACTGTGGTAGGAGTTTATGTTGGTACTTTTCCTTGTTTTCTTTTAAGTGATTGTATGCTTTGTGATATATGGTTCTGTGTTTACATTTTACATATTTTTATCCATTTTTAAGTAAATCTGTATTTAAAGAGACTGCCTGAGTGTGTGTTCGAAGTTCTTTCTTTTGCATGTGATGTATGGAGGGTTAAGATTGACAAACCTGTTCAAAGCTTACTGGTGTTACTAAACTGTGAAAAGGTAAGAATATACCTAAGGTCTTTTATAGAGTTTTAAGGGTTCATTCTGGATACCTGGTTAGGTGCCCTTAGACTAAATATATCTGGCATCCCCTGAAGAGCAGATTATCTGAGCCTGTACATTTGAGTACGCTAGCATAAGGTTCACAGTTTGAATCCCCCCAGAACTTGAGATCAAATGTGATTTGGACCCACTAGCAGACAGGAGGGTTACCCTGTTCTGTTACCTGTTCTAATACTGCACTCGGAGGTTGGCACTGTGGGAGCAGAGGGCCTGACCTGCTGAGTGGGGTTGTGACACCGGACACCTCCCCCACCCGAACACCGGGCATCGTCTACCTCCCAGGTGACAGGGCATTCCGACTTGACGTTGGAAAAAGAGGCGCCTCCAGCAAATGAAAAGCCATCAGCCCCTAAGGACTGACCATCGGCCCAGGCGACCAATTCCCCAGATGCAGGGGTACCGGACACCCAACAGCCTCTGTCTAAAGAGCTGGACGTCAGGCCACCAGACACCACGGACCTGACGCCCGATGTACCTGTGGACATGATGCCCAAGGACCCAATGTCTCCACCTTTGGACCAGATGCCCAAGCCCTCTAGCGCTCCTAATCAGATGCCCCCACCGCCAGTCATTCCACTAGCTGAGGTGGGAGCACTTTTTAACTCATGCTGGAATACAGTCAAGGGAGATCTTCTCCATAGACCCAGAGATCCATCCCCAGTATGTCCACCACCCAGAGACCTAACTCTTTGAGTGGCCTTCACCGCTGAAGGACCGACTGCACAGCTAAGAAGACAGGCAGACGCCCGGGTCTGACGGCTGCAAGAGGTACCCATCGTCCGTCTCTTCATCCAGCAGATGCCCATCATTGTCTTTAGGGCATGATGCAGGGGACTCGTCTTCGGACTGTTCATCAGAGGATGAGCTTCCCATTCTGTCTCCAAATCCAAGAGACTCACCGAGGTCACCCCCAGAAGACCCGTCCTTTTTGGACATCATGCGCCATATTCAGGCCCTTTACCAATGGGACACCAAGGAATTGGACCCAGAAAGGAGCAGGCTGGCCAAATTCTTGGGAGCCACAGATCCCAAACCATTGGTCATCCCTCCTTTGGTGCAACCCTTTCAAGACGTGAACAAGTCCACATGGCGACATCCGGCCACTACTACCACAGTCCCTCGTAAGGCCGATAGACTACACAAAACACCAAAAGGGGAGCCTTTTCTGGGTGAACACCCAAAGGCAGACTCAATGGTCCTGACAGCTGCCCAAGGCAGGGCACAGCAACCACAACACATGAGTGCCCAGCCACAGAATCCAAGAAACTAGATCAGATGGAGTGCAAGCTGTACTCCTCTGCAACGTGCACCATCAGATCACTCAACTTCCTGGCCCACATGGTCACCTACCAAAAATCCCTGTGGACAAAGGCAATAGACCTGGCCAAAGCACAGCCAGATTTGGAGGGTGAGGTGGAGCTCCTTGCTGTGATTCTGTCTTGCATGGTCATGGATAAGCATATCCGCAGGAGTTCTTGTGACTCCACGGATACAGCAGCAAGAGCAGCGGCCACCGGCATTTACATGCGGAGGCATGCCTGGCTCAGGGTTTCAGGCTTCCAACAGGATCTTCTGGATGCTATCCTGGATGCTCCTTTCCAGGGACCAGTCTTGTTCGGTCAGGACAGAGAAAAACTGATCACCGGGCTTCAAGACTCAGGTAAAGCTGTGTCTGAAGTCCACAGAATGTACCAGTCGGAGCCACAATCCACACGCCGCCATCCCTTTTGGAAAAATCAAGGACAGCAAGGAAGGTGCCAGACACAACACAAGGGAGGTTTCAAAAGAAAAGGCCACCATGTCCCTTCAGGCACCCAGGGCCCCAAAAACCCCAAGGTGCCAAGACCTCCCCTTCCTACACCCTCAAACACAGCAGGGTCGGCTCTACATTTATTGCTGCTTACAGGTCACATGACATATCACGTGACCTCTCCTTCTAATTAGTAAGTGTCCACTTTGCCATTTTTCACTGACCACTAGGGGTGCTGCAGTGCACCCCCATAGATACATAGACAGTGTCAGCAGATAAGGGCCTATGGCCCACCTAGTCTGCTCATTTGAGTTTGTAACTTCAGTTTATGTTTTCCTAGAACCACTCCATCGCTCTCCTCATCTCCACTCCCTACCTGCAGCTACTATTGGCACTGGCCATCAGGAGTCACAATACCACCCTCCTAACTATTTCTTACTCACCTACACCCTCCTAATCTCTATTCCCACCTTATCTACTACTAACCTTTGTGGGTTTCAAACCTTGTACTACTGACCCCACAGCCTACAGCTCTACCACTACGCCAACAAGTCAGGCTACAGACTCCCTCTGATCCATAACTCTTATACCTTTTGGCCCCATACTCACCTAAAAGATACCTTCTGCTGTCCCACACGCTGTACACTTGACACCTGAGTCAGCAGCTCTACCACTGGGCTAGCAAGTCAATACAAATTACTCTGGTTCCTTAAAGCTCTTATAGCTTCTTGGCACTATAATTTAGCTAGAAAAATACTTTTTGTTGTTCTCAAACCCTGCTCACCTGGCACCAAAGTCAGCAACTTTGCCTTTAAGCCACCAAGCCAAGATATAATTCTATTGGATCCTAAAGCTCTTAAAGCTTTTTCTCCTTAAATCAACCAAAACACTCCACTGTCCCTCCACAGGTCTCAAACCCAGCACCTTTGCGACTGAAGTCAGCAGCTCTATTCACCAAGCCAGCAAGCCAAGATAATCTTAACTTGACTCCTACAGCTCTTAAAGCTTTGGCTCCCCCCTCCCAGCCACTGTGCTCCTACTCCAAGGCTACCTGGCATCATGAGTGCTAACCTCCACTTTATATGTATCATCTTCTTACACTTCCTGGAACCTACCTCCCACCAGCCAGACCTCAGCCCTTGCCCTTGGTCAGCTGTACCCACACACCTTTCCACTGTAGACCACCCACCCACCACCATGTCAATGCACCCCGGACCCCTGCATCCACCCCCATGCTGCCCCTCAACCCCACCTCCGACCCTGGCTCCCCCGGCTCCACCGCCTCTGTATCTTCCAGACCCTCCAAACCCTGCCCATCCCCTGTTCACCCACTGCCCGCCCGGCCTCTCAATGTACCCACAGGAAACTAACAAACTGCCACCCCAGGGCTAGAGCCCTAGTCATACTATTACTCCTTTCTGGTAATATCCACTCAAACCCAGGCCCTGCCCCCACCAATCCACCAACTAAGTCCAACAGACTCTGCATTGCCTCCATGAACGTATGCAGCCTGCTTAAAAAATTTGCTGCTGTTCAGTGCTGGGTTATATCACACCAACCAGACATCACAGCCCTAGTAGAAACCTGGCTAACTAAGTCCACCCCAGACTCCTTTGTCTCCCTCCCAGGCTACATACACCCTATATCGCGAGGATCGAGTAGGTAAACATGGAGGTGGTTGTGCATTCTATGCTCGTGACACCATCATAGGCCATGCCTTCCCTGCCCCCAAGCTTGTAGATGGTGCCCAGACCCTTACCCTCAAACTCACCTCAGACCCATCCAAGAGCCCCCTCTATCTCACAGTCTCCTATATCCCCCCAAGGAACTAGACCCCTGCAATATCATCTCTCACCAAATATCTCTCCCCCCTCCCCCATAAGGCTCAACAAGTCCTAGTAGGAGACCTCAATGTAAACTGGCTCAGTCCCACTGCCTCACTGATAAGAGACACATTCGCTGCATTGGACCTGACCCAACTTGTCTCTCAACCCACCAGATGTAACCAAAATTCAGGGACAAGCACCCTCCTAGACATCATTGTCTCAGACCGCCCCCAAAAGATTCAAGATATTCAAGTCCTCCCAGATTCCTTAAGCAACCACTCCCCTCTCCTATTCCTGTGGTCTACCCCCAACCCCAAACCCGTATCCCAGACCAATCACTGCAGGCGCCTTCACCCAGGAGGACTATTGAAACTCAGGCAGTTCCTCGCCCACATTGATTGGTCTCCCATCCGCCATGCAACAAGCATTGACACTGCCCTCGACCTATTCTCACAAGCTTTTACCAAGGCCTGTGATCTTTTTGCACCCATCACCATGGTCTGCTCCAAAAAACAAAATGCACCCTGGGTCACCCCTGCCCTACTCCAACTACTCAGGGACAGGGATAACCTTTGGCATATAGCCACTGAGACTGGTCGGGCAGCCGACAGACAGGCATACAGTATAACGCTGCCCAGAACAGGTGCACATGGGCCATCTGCAAAGCCAAGGCTAACCACTACCAGGCCACCCTCACCTCCTCATGGGGCTGTGCCCAGAATTTCTGGGACAATATAAAAGAAGTAACTGGGAAATCACACTCTCTCTACCATCCCAGCCCACCTTACAGTCAATGGCACCACCATCACTGACCCCACCGACATTGCCAACTGCCTTAACTCCTCCTTTACTGATCTTAGCCCTGTCCTCCCGAATAACTTTTTTGACCCTACTCACAACCCGCCGCCTTCAGATCTGCAGCGGCCCCAGTTCTACCTACGCAAGGTATCCGTTCAGGAAGCCAAACCACTCCTGCTTAAAGCACTAAAAGGCACCTGTCCTAGCAGCGACTCCCTGGATCCAAAAATACTCCGGCTGGTCCTGGATGAAGTCCTGGTCCCACTTATGGATCTACTGAACCGATCCCTCTGTCTGGGGCAATTCCCCACAGCATGGAAAACTGCGACAGTCACACCTATTCACAAAGGTGGTGACCGGTCCGCCCCCAGCAACTTGTCGGCCAATTTCCATTCCCCCCCTCCCCCAAAGCCTTAGAAAAAGTGGTGGCCACCCAACTCACTGAATATCTAGCAAAATATAACATTCTGTGTCCAGAACAGCATGGCTTCTGCGCTGGTCACAGTACAGGCACAGCTTTAATGGAGTTCTCCAACTTCCTACACACCTCCCTGGACCTTGGCTCCCTAGTTGGGGCAGTGTTCATTGACCTCTCTAAGGCCTTTGACACTATCTCTCACCCACTCCTACTAAATGCTCTCAACCATACGGGTTTCTCTGCTGGCCCCTCTCCTGGTGTGCGAGCTACCTATCAGCCTGCTCCCAGCATGTCAAAAACAATGGGGTACTCTCAGAAACCCGTCCCATCTGCTCAGGGGTCCCCCAGGGCTCTATCCTGGGCCCACTACTCTTTAGCCTGTACCTAAATGCCCTGCCTAGTGCCTGTTCTGGCAATATGCTACTATATGCTGACAATGCCGTGATTTATGCAGCTCACAAAAATCTCATCTCCCTCCAAGACTCCCTCCAGCACTCCTTCAATGATGCTGATCATTGGTTTAAGAAGAGCAGACTAGTAATTAACCTCAAAAAAGCAAAGGCAATGCTCTTCGCCCACCATCAGAACAAAGCCTGCAAAAGTCCCCTCCAAGTCTTCCCCAGCACTTGTCAACCACTCGAGCAAGTTTACTCGTACAAATACCCTTGGAACCACATTTGACTCAGCCCTCACCTTTCATGCCCACATTACTGCCCTTGCTTCCGCCGCAAACACGTGCCTTGGCATCCTTTACCAGCACAAGGATTGCCTCCCACCTGATGCCCTCAGGCTTGCCATCACATCTGCAGTAATATCCCTTATTGATTATGGTCTCCCAGTATATGGTGCTGCTGACTCCACTGCCCTCAGCAAGAGTAGACTTACGCTAAATAAGGCTTGCAGGCTACTGACCAATGCCCCTAGACTCACCCACACCTGTCAACTCTATGACATGGCCAAACTCCTAAACCTCGATGAATGCATCCGCTACCAAACCAGCCTGCTAACCAAGAAGATTCTACTTGGGCTCCCCACCCCCGGGGTGTTTGCCTCCATCCAGCTTACACCCCCCAGAGCCACCACCTGAACTTCAGACAAGATCACTCTATTAGTGCCCAGAACTGGGACCACCCGGGCTCAGAGGTCATTCAGCTACAGAGCCCCTACCTGGTTCAACTCACTCCCCGCAGCCATTTCCAACACCGCCAAAATTGCCCCTTAAAAGCTGCCTTACGAGACCTGCTGTTCAACACCCGCTGCTGCACGTCACTAAAAAAAAATACTCTGCTGCTCTTCTGGCACTATTGACATGGCCCACTGGGCTGAACACCCACCCACTCCCCCGCCTCTCTCCTCTGCCAGTACGTGCTGGTACTACTTGAAATGTTTATTAACTACACTTGTGTTCAAGCAATTTGTTTGTAATACTATGTATTGCTGTTCATGCAGCCTATGTAAAACTGTGATTCTGTATGTCTGTTTTCTGTAAATATGTAAAAAAATCTGTTATTTTGTATTGACTGTATTCTGTAAATTGTGTTAACCATGTACGTCCTCTCTGTGACGAGGTACCTTTGTAAACGAGCCGCTGGCTCAAAGGTTGTAAATCCGATTATATAATAAATAAATAAATAAAACTCCCTACCAACCCCCCCACCACAGCCTGTACAAGGGGAGGAGGTAGGAGGGAGATCCTCCCTCTAGCTATCTGGATGGTCCAGTATAACATTAGACCAATGGGTTCTCCAGATGATAGAAAGGGGATAATCACTAGAGTTTACCCAGTTTCCACCCACCCAGTTTCCACCCAGACAACCCACCAGTCCCCTCCTACTGCTCACCCTCCCATGCACTCCTTCTGAGGGCAGAGATACAGGCCCTACTGGACAAAAGAGCCATACAGGAGGTTCCTTTTGCTCAAAGAGGAAAGGGATTTTATTCCCATTTTCTTCCTTGTCCCGAAAAAGACGGGGGAGACCTCTGTCCCATTCTTGACCTGAGTCAACTGAACACCTTTATCGAATACAAACAGTTCAGAATGGTGACCCTGCTGAGCCTATTACCAATGCTCCACCAGGGAGACTGGCTTTGCTCATTAGACATGCAGGATGCCTACATGGACATCAATATCATGCCATCCCACAGAAAGTACTTATGCTTCACCTTCCAAGGAGGACACTACCAGTTCAGGGTGCTGCCGTTCAGCCTATCCTCAGCACCAAGGGTTTAGTGCCTGGCAGTGGTAGCAGTGGCCCTCAGGAGAGGGGTCACTTCGTATACCCCTACCTGGATGATTGGCTTCTTACTGCACCAACAGAAGTCCAATTGAAAAGAACTTTGGAGGAGACATTCAGCCTATTTCAGACTTTAGGCATCACCCTAAACCTGCTGAAGTCACAACCATGGCCAGCTCAAAGGCTGCAATACATTGGAGCAGCCCTGGACACAGTCCAAGAGAGAGCTTTTCTGCCAGCAGACAGAGCAGCAAGGCTAAGAGAAGTCACTCGCAGGGTACAAGACTCAGACTTGGTTCCAGCAAGAGTGGTTCTACAAATGTTGGGTCAAATGGCAGCAGCTATTGTGACAGTTCTGCTCTTGCATCTGAACATGAGGATACTGCAGTGGCACCTCAAGGTTCAATGGGATCAAGATACAGATGAGTTGGAAGAGCCCATTCAGATCTCCAACACAGTCTTGACAGTCCATGACCTGTTGGCTCACCCCGGCCCATCTGAGCATAGGGGTTCCATTTCAGTGACCTAGTCCACTGCAGACTCTCACCACCGAAGCATCAGGACTGGGATGGGGAGCACATCTTGCTTCGCATCAGACAAAAGGCTCTGGAACTCAACAGAGCAAGCTCTTCACATAAACATTTTGGAGATGAGGGCCGTTCTGTAAGCCATTCAAGCTTTACAAGGGGTACTCCTGCCCAGACCTCTACTGATCCAGTTGAACTATACCCCAGTAGTCTTCCATCTCAACAAGCAAGGGGGTACACATTCATATCCCCTATGCAGAGAGGGGATGAGAGTTTGGTCCTGGGCGGTGAATCACAAGCTGGACATCACAGCAGTTCATGTTCCAGGCATCCACAACGTACTCGCAGACAGCTTAAGTCGCTCTCGATCTCAGAACCACGAGTAGGAACTACAGCAAGAAGTCATAGATGACCTCTTCAAAAGGTGGGGTCAGCCAGAACTGGACCTGTTTGCATCCCCACACAATGCCAAACTGCCTAATTTCTGCTCGCTAGATCTGGGGCCTGGTGTTTTCTGATGAGACGCATTGTCCCTCTCTTGGATAAGGAGGTTTCTGTATGCTTTCCCTCCCTTCCCTCTTCTTCAGAAGGTCCTGCTCAAGTTGCAGGCAGAAGAGGCCAGGATGATACTGGTAGTGCCATTCTGGCCTCAACAGATTTGGTTCCTGCTGTTGCAACAGTTGGCATTGGAACCACCAATTCCATTGCCCATCTCCACTCACTTGCTCTCCCAGGAGCAAGGGACATTAATCCATCCAGCCCTCCGGTTCTTGCACCTGCATGCTTGGCTCCTGCAGGCTTAGCTAGGGATAGGTTTGGAGTATCCCTTGGAGTGGCAGAGGTACTCATGGCAGCGAGAAAAACATATACCAGGGTGACCTACGCCATGAAATGGAAGCATGTCTAGTTATGAGTGATTCCCCATTCTTTGGATCCCCTAGGTTGTTCGTGGAATCTGTGCTGGAGTATCTTTACCTGTCGGACTTGGGTCTCAGTTACTCGTCCATAAAGGTGCATCTCTGTGCTCTGTCAGCTTGCCATGCAATAATAAATGGGAAGACTCTAGCACAGCTGGACATCTGCAAGACCTTCCTGAGAGGTATCTAGCATATGACCCCCCCCCCCACACCAAGGAGAGACCTGGTACCATCCTGGGATCTCCTGTTTGTTTTAGAGAAGCTCACCTTGCCACCCTTTGAACTAGCCGCAAGTTGTGAGCTTTGCCTTCTCTCTTGGAAGGCGCTATTTTTAGTTGCTATTACTTCAGCCCGGAGGATTTCCGAGCTGCAGGCTCTGATGTGTAAAGAACCCTATCTTGTTTTTCACAGGGACAGGGTAGCCCTGCGTACAAACCCAACAGCTCAGCAGAACCAGGCAAATGATGATGTAATGGTTTACAGAGCATTTAAACCCTCTGAACACTGCCCAGGCTATCTGCCTGCTCTAAAACTGATGGGATTCTAGTAAGTCCAGGAACTGGCCAGTTACATGTACAAATAAAGTAAAACACACATAAAGAACAACAAACAGACCACATGTAGTCTTACCCCCTTCCCCAGAGTCTAATGTATACCTAGGGCCTTGAAGCTGTGCAACGGAAGGTCAGTTAAAATATTGGAAGATAATTGGAATAACAATAACCGAACCCACCACAGTTCAGAATCCTTATGCAGATCAACCATTGGCCACTGTCCCAGTGTCATCATTGACCACCGGAAGGACAGCTTTCCTGGAGTGGTGGACATCCTCTGGGCCTAATGAACTGCTTACAGTGAGAGAAGTACAGGCTGCAACCTCTGCCCAGGAAACCACAGATAGGCGAGGAGGCTTGATGTAGGCCGTAGCAGGGAAGAGTGGAGGTAAATCCGCTAGAAGGGAGAGAGACTGACTGTGGAGAACAGCAAACTTGGCCTCAGAAATGAAGAGCGAGTCCTCAGAAGATAATCCTGGAATTCTTGCTGTGACTGTGGCTGCAGACCCAAGCCTCCTTGACAGCCTGATGCTCTAATCTCTTGCTTCTTGATTTACAATGGTCTTTGGGTCTTTGCTTGTGGTTGTGCCCTTGGGTTACCAGCTGCCACTCATCTTCTGCATCAGGCGGTTGACTATTTGGAACCTCTGAATCAGGTGTAGGCTCAGAGATGTCCATATGGCTTGACGGGGCTACCCATGGTATTGGGCGGTGTTGGATTGTGGCAGGCCAATGAGTCAATATACTGTTCCACCATTTCAGAAGTGTTGAATTCCATTGAGACCCCATTAATCACGACTCTGAGGATGTCGGGGGTAGTGAAGGCTGTATTTGAACCCCAGCTGATGCAGTATTTTCTTAATGCCCATATAAGCCTCTGCCTTTTCAATAATTCCCCCTGAGAAATCGGGGAAAATCTGTATATGGTGTCCCTGCCTTCTGTTCCCTGGCCTGCCGCAGGATGGATACCTGATCAGTACCTCGGGGAAATCGTGCCAAGACAGGGTGCGGATGTTCTGCAGGCTGTTGTTTTGGCGCCAAGGATCAGTGGGATTGCTCAATCTCATATGGAGCACTACCTCTTGTGTTCAAAAGAATAGGCAGCACCCGTTGTAGAAAAGCACTACAATCTCGGTCTTCACACCCCTCAGGGAAGCCAACAAAACAAAGATTGTTTCATCTGCTATTTTCCAAGTCCTCAGCTTTGTTCCAGAGGTGGCTCAAAATTCGGTCCAGTTCTCAGAGGCGGCCATCAGCTGAGGCAAGTTTATCATCTGCTAGTTGCAACTTATGCTCAGTTGTGGAGACCCGGGTGCTAAACATTTTCAGTTCTTTGTTCTTAGCTGCACACACGTTCCTGATCTCTGTCATTTCAGCAAGGGGCTTTGAGAAGATGCTCTCTACTTTCACCATCTCAGGCAACAGAACCGCTGGGGCCAATGCCATTTGGAGCGGGGTCAGCACATGGACTGGTAAGTTGGAGACCATTACTGTGAATTTTCTTCAAAACTACACAAGCTAGGTAGCTGACACCACCAATACTGGGTGCAGGAGATTACACTTTACCGACGGAGCCTAAATGGAGACCATACCAGGGCAACTAAGGAGATAGATCAAGACGGATGTTCGTGAGGTAGCTGAGAGTTGAAAAACTAGGCAGCCATCTTCTATGGAGCTCAAGCCACACACCCTTAGAATTTTACTTTTAAAATTTGACTGTATTGTTTGGAACTTTTTTCCAACAAGGAAAGATACCAATACTTAAGTCATGTTTCTAAGCAATAAATACTATTTTTCTTTAAACTACTGTGACCCATTCTGTAAGTGCAGTAACCCACTCCAAGCCATGGGTGTATGGAGGCAATAATACACTTCCCACGTGGTTAGAGGTTACTCTGCCTTCAGCCTCGTGCCTCACACCACACCTGGAGTGTGCATTAATACTCCCATACACCCATGGCCTGTCACGGATTATAGTTTACATCTCTACCCCTGTACAAAAATGATACAACTTTGGGGGTAAATTCAGTTGTACAAGCTTTAGAAACATTATTTCTTTCATGCTGCGAGAGTAATCTTCTTTCTGTATCATGAAAGTAATTTCAAGTCCAAATGTTCCAGATCCCATAGAGTGAAATCAAAATGCTATGTATCACACTGAAGGAAGCTAGGGTCAGGAAATATTTCAACAGAACAGTGGTGAAAAAGAAGTATACCGTGATAAAATACACAAGTGCCACTTATGAGCTACAGACAAGGGAGCCAGTGACTCCATACAGGAACAGACACAGAACAAAGAATGTAGGTAGCCTACATGAGCCGAGGTGGAGCAAACACATCAGTAATCAATCATTCTAACAGTATTAATGTTTTCATCTGCATTACCACGTTAAGCAGATAGCCTGTGTGTGCTGTCTGCCCCAGAACATTTAAGCACAGTAGTTTAAACCAGTCTAAGGATGTGACTAGTGTAACCCCTAGGTGGCAGTATCCCAAGGGCTACTACCCCTGCCAGCTTGGCTAGTAGCAGGTTAAGGGGCCTGAGTTCTGAAACGGGTGCCTCCACCCGGAGGTCAGTGTTAATAGTGGTCAAGCTAACCTGGGCACAACCCTCCGGGACACTGTAACCCCACTCTTTCCCCTCTAGTGGCCTGAACACTGTACAATAATCACTTTCACAATATCCCTGGTACACCACACAATTACCCACACTGTTTGCACTTACCACCAGGGCTGGTTCCTCTGGCTTGATCCTGGGGACCCCCTGTAAAACAAGGTTATGCACAGAAAATAGCGACAGTACTTTGAGCACAAACTGGAACCACAGTCAGATTACATGCAGAAAAAGTTAGATCTGATTTATTCAGGGGACTTGAACAAGGACAGGGCAAAATCAGGTTAATTAGCTTAAAGGTTATATCAATCAAGCAGTTATGCATGCGCTTTGAGTCCCCCCCACACAGTCACACCTCTAGGTACCCAGATGGAGAAGAGATGGGCTAGCCAGGACTGTTGCCTGGGGTTGCAGCTGGTTGTGGCCCTGTGATGGAAAACACAACATGCACAGTACACAATATTTGTAACCCGGAGCCAGAGGGCTCAGTTCGTAAAGGAAACGAAACAATAAGACAATCAAATGACACACTCAGATTAAGCTGTTATTGCAGGGAGCTACCCTGGTATTTACTCAAGATACCCAAGACTGGACACAGGCTGGACAAAAATCAAGACTGCAGGTGGTTGATCTGGAATGCCAGGAGAAGCAGGGCCCACATGAGTCGCAGAGGCGTCGGTCCTGTTCAAGCGTGGAGCAGGGGGCTGATCCACAGGCAGGTCTCTCGTCAATGGCTTCTCTGTGCAGTGGGTAGTCTGGCTGGGCCAGTCTGGCAAGGCCTGACCGCATGGAGACAAATACAGATGCAGTCCGTTTTGGGTTGGATACAGCTTCCAGCAAGCAGAACACAGTTCACACAGTGGGGAACTAACTCACAACCCACTAGCAGCTCATAGCACATTTACATGTACGGGAATTCTACTGTACCAGGCAAAGCGCTCCCCTGTCACAATCGCAAAGTCTCTGCACACACCGGGAGCTTAGGGGTAGCTGGAACTCCTGACAGGCCGATCGCATTCAGCAAAATCTTCGGTCTTCTTCAGGTTGAGCCTGGCCCACTTAAGTAGCTTACTTTAGTCACACAAACTTGGATTTAGTCCAAAATAATTCTCTTCTCTCCCTCTCAGGAGCAGCAGCAGACATGCAAGCCAAAAACTTAGCCCTTTCACAGTTTTCCCATGCAAATCCACTCAGGATTGCTGCCCGAAATACACTTGAGCTCTTCTCATTTCACTTCCTCACTCAGAACTAACTGAAAACTGCCAGCAGCCCGGGACTTCCCCGAGATCCAAAAGATTTGGTTGGCTGATTTGGCTGTCAGTCAAAGCAAGAGCTCCCCCTTCAGTTGCAAAAAAGGCGCAAAAAGTTCAAAACTACAATTCCTACAGATTTTTACTTCAGACAGCTCCTGTAGTCCGGCTACATTTTAGGTCCCACCAGAACTGATTGGTCCAATTTGCAGTCCAGGACCAAGATAGTGGAGACAAACAAAACGGTCCTTGCTATAAAGAAGGCAGGTTAGACAAACTACATTATCATTATCACGCTAAATGATTTTCAGCAAATAGTTACATCTTTCAACAGAGCTTCCTCTCAGATTAATTAGGCTGCAATCAGGCAGCTCTTAAAGAGACAGTACACAGAGGCTATACAGGCTCTGTAATCACATTTAACTGCTAAAACACAGGACACCAGCCATTTGTAGGGGGGTTACACTAGAATCTGAATTCTAAGAACTCACAAAGGTGTCACCAAATTGCAAAGTTCCAGTAATACTATTTTATACATAGCTCATAAATATTGAACTTCAACCTTTTAGCAGCATATTAAACAGAGATATCTCTCTCTCAACAAGTCCATAAATCCAACTGCATATTCCCAAATGCTAATCACAGATTTGGTAATACACTGAGATAGGGTAGAGTGGGTCTGGTACCTCCCAATTCCATTACCTCAATTCTCATGTCAAAGTTAGGCTGGGTATGACTGCAGGTATCTGAATTCACAGCTACTGTACATGTGACCAAAGTCAGAGGGACTGCTATGTCTCGTTTCCCGCTGCAGATGGGCTGTTTGCTGACAGCTGTTGGTCAGTCCATTCTTTCCACACAGTTCATGCAAGGAACTGGCTACTTATATATAGGGAAGACTCTAAAATAAGTTGATGCAGAAGAAAAGGGTATTCATTGAACTGTGTTTCTTCTACTGGGCTTTAGTGCAGTTAAAAAGATGCCCTCTGCACTGTGCTGGTAACAAGCTCCTGAAAACTCCATCAGTAGGTCTTGTAACTGAGTAGAGCATGATAACTTTTGAGGATAAATTTAAAATATAAAATTTCAAAAATATTAGTACATTTGCAAAAAAATTACAATACGGCCTGCAAATGAACGTAATGATACTTTAAATACTTAAGTGTTTTTTTTTCCAATACTAAAAATTATTGAAGAACTTATTATTATCCTGGCAGGGGAATAAGGGATTAATACACACTAGATTCATTAGCAGAAACAGGTACTACTGCAACATTTTCTTTTAACAACATGAGCAGACTCCATTACCCGGGAGGAGGGTTCTAGCATATCAAGTTTGGGAATCTGTTCTGATGCACACATATCCCAAATCTAGCATCCCCTTTGTAGAGGCGTGAATATAGTTCACTTATCCACACTCTGGCAGTTCCATTGGAACAATGTTATTGACCAGAACATCTTTAAGCTAAGCTCCTCCTGCCACATGGGCAATATATCCCCTGACTCCACCCTGTGATGTCAGATCTTTCTTTCTGCTGGAAGAACAGGTCACCTCCTTTGCATTCCTGTTTAGGATTTTATGCGTCTTAGGCGAACCTATTATTTTCAAACGTTTTTGTATTCTTGCTTCAAGTTACGTGGTTCTTTGGGCACAATCTCAGGACCAACGATGGAACACAAGAAACCAGGATTCAAATTCTGCTTTAAGTGCCAGCAGAAGATTTTGGTCACCAATCCACATGACAAGTGCGTATATGCCCTGGGCGGGCAACATGACATGGCCAGGTGCGGCCTGTGCTTATCCATGCTTCCTGAGTCCCTCGAGGATAGAAAACTCTGGTTCTTGCCAGGTCAGCTTTCAGAGAAGTATCCAAATGACCTCTTCAAGGGCCCCAAAAAGGCCTCAGCTGTGGCCAGGTCAGGTTGGCAACTTGCTGTCCTTGAGGCAGAAGTGGTGACTGCTGTGTCGGCACTTTCTTGGTCTCGGTGATATTCTCTGGGGCCAGTGTCAGAGGGTCTTTCATGTGCCAGTTCCATGATACGTTTCTATTCCTCCAGACCTTGAGGGAGAGCCCTGCCCTCTGCAATTTAAAATCCAAGCACTGCTGGTGCCAGTCTTGGGACCAGGAGCAATTAAGGTCCTCCTGGTCCCTTGACTTGCCCAACCACTTGACAGCTGTCAAACACCCCTCGACCGAGGGGCAGGTCAAGCAGGTCAAAGACTCCTTAGCTCTGCTATCATGTCAGTCAGCTTTGACGCCAGTTGAGCAGGCTGTCAAAATCATTCTTGAGCCTCTCAGCAAGTTGTTGGATGAGTCTGAGGAGTCGGTCTCGGGTTTCGAGGCTTCCGGTTCTCACTCAGGAGGACGTGGACCCGACCAATCCACCATGGGACCAGCCTCTGCCTGGAGCTGGGTCTTCGCCTGTGTTTCTCAACATCGGTAGGTGCGTCATTTGTGGCCAAACACAGGAAGACCCACCTCATCATCAGCCAGCCAGTCGATGGATGAGATCACGGTAGAGGTGCTTACATTCTTGATCCCACTGGAGTGGGAGGAGTCACAATCGGTGTTCCTCAACCTCCTCATCATCGAGTAAGGAGAGGTACAGAAGCAAGATGTGCAGGAACTATGAGGAATTCCTCTGGCAGCAGTGGGCCATCACGTGGTAGGGTCAGCCTCTACCCCAAGGACCTCCGGTTTCTGGCAGCTGCCAGTGGTTACCCTGCCAGTCCACATTCCACAGGCGCTCCCACACCTGCTTCTCCACCACATAGGGTGGACCTGCCATCATGACAGCTGCCAGTTGGCACTCTGACTAAGGAGGTTGGGTGTTCAGCCGCTGGCTTGCCAGGCCGATTGTCTGAGAATCACCCAGGGTGAGGATTCCCAGAAGTTTGTCACAAGCAATGGTTGAGGGCCATTTTCAAATAGTCATTAGATGACTTGGATCAAGAGTCCATGGCCTCCTCAGGGACTTAACTCTATGACCGTAACTCGGTCAAGGAACCTTCCACTGAACATGACTTGATGTTCTTCAGTGGGCTGCTCTGACTGATCTCAAGTAAACATTGATCCTACATACCCTCTCACAGACATTTTGGACCAACATGAATCACAGGGGTCTCCTTCCCTGTGGCTAAGGCCATATTGGGACAAGCCCCGGAGCTTTGGTGGCATCCAGCATTCTGTCGTCCACCCTTAGCCCATATGGTCCACAAGTACACTGTCCCCATGGGCTCCCTTTCCTGGTTTTTGGACCATTCTTCAGCATTAGGTCTGGTGATGGATTCAGTGTTCCATAAATCTGGACTCCAGGGGGAATGTGAATAAGACTCCAGACAAGGAGTCCAGTGAGATTGATCGTGCCACTAAAATAGTGTATGCTACATTTACTCTAGGTCTCCAGCAGGCTCACTATGCCATGATTGTGGCTAACTATGGTCATTCCCTGATGGGAATCTTTGATGCTGTCCTCACCCACCTCCATCCTGAGCAATGGATAGTGGTGGAGCGCATCAGAGACCAGGTTCAATCACTGGCAAAATATCAGCTCCAGACAGTCTTGGACATGGGCGATTCTTGTGCTCATGCTGTAGTAGCAACTGTCTCCATGTGTTGCAGGACCTGGCTGTGTTTGTCCACATTCACATCAGACACCCAACATAATCTGGCAAATGTCCCTTTCCTGGGCACCGACCTCCTCAGCCTCGGGGTGGAAGGACATCTCACCTGGATTGAGAAGTCAAGTGCCACTCTTGACTCCATGACTTCATCTCAGAATGACCAGAACAAAAAGCCTAAAAAGCTAGCTTCTCAGTACTGGTCCTTTCAGTCACAGCCTCCCTGGCAGCAGTCCCAGCAGGGGCAATTCCAGGCCTGGCACGCTAAGCTGAAGTCAGGGGCTCCAGGTCAAAGGGGGCAGCCGACCTGGTGGCACCGAGGGTTGAGGCACTGGATGACACACCTCGCTCCACGCCGGCGAGACGGGTTCAGGAGCAGACTCGGGCCGCCGGGGGTTGGCTGGGGGGAGAAGGATTGAGCGCCCAATGGCCTGCTCTCCTTCTCTGGGGAGGGATGGGGAGTTAGCCTTGCCGCTCACTGCCACCACCTGGGGGAACTCTGGTGGTGCTGGCGCAGTCGGGGACAACACAGGGGTTGATGCTGGCAGAGGACAGGAGCGGATGCACGTCTCAATGTGCGTCGGGCTTGTTGGTCCTCATTGCACGCTGACATTCAGGGAATTAATGGAGGAAAAATCCCCCAGACAGTCCTGGTGACGATCCCCCACTCCGCTTCCAAGATGCAGAGGGGCAGACTCCGCCGTGTATGCTCGCTTCCCTGAGGTCCAAGGAAAGGTAAGGGGAGCTTTCCTTGCTCTGCCTGGAAGGTTAACCAGGGGGTTAAAAAATAACTTGAGGCAGGTGTGCACTCTAGGAGCAGACACCTCGGCAGATTGAAAAGTGGAAGACTTGAGGGATCTGAGAGATAGGAGGGTCTGGGGGGGCATAGGAGGATAAACAATAAGTTAAAAAAAGGGGAGGCAAGGGTACTTGTGCCCCTCCATGGCAGCCGCCAGTGCCCCTGCAAAATCTATCCAGTGATGGGATGGGTGGTGTCATCCCTCCTCCGGTCCTGTCCCTGACTGCTGTCCCAGTCAGAGGCTGACTTCTTGCCACATTGGTACGCTATCACAATGGACAAGTGGGCATTGGACTTAATGGGCAGAGGATTGTCTCTAGACTTAGAAGCTGTCCTGCTATACTGCCTCCACACTCTTTGAGAGTCCGCGGTGTCCCAGGACATGATGTCTGCCCTCAAGGAGGGCATTGCTGAGCTCCTTGAAAAAGGGGCAATAGTTTGTGTCCCGGGTGCCCTGGAAAGTCAGGATTATGTGTCAGGATACTATCTGCTCCCAAAACAGAAGGATGGTTAGCGCCCCATGCTGGATCTGCACAATCTCAACCAGTATATGTGGGAACTCAAGTTTTGGATGGTCACTCTGAGCCAATTTATACCATCTCTGGAGCAAAACATGTGGTTTTGCTCCCTGGACCTCCAGGATGCATTCTTCCATATTCCCGTCCGTGGGTCCCACCACCAGTACCGCGATTGCTGAGTGGAAGGGATCATGTACCAGTTCCAGGTAATGCCATTCAGCCTCACCTATGCACCCAGTGTCTTCACCAAATGCATGGTAGTGGTGGTGGCTCACCTGCAGTATCTGGAGGTGGCAGTGTTCACCTACCTGGACAACTGGCTGATACTAGTCCATCCAGCGAGGCCTTGGAGAAATCCACAGATCTTGCTCTCCAGACCTGACAAGATTCGGGTCTGTTGGTCAACCCAGGCAAGTCTGAACTGGTAACAAAGTAGGTTATCACGTTCATCGGGGTAGAACTTGACTCCCTGCGCCTAAGGCCTGCCCTCTGGTGGACTGGGCACAAGATCTTGCCTCCTTTGCTCAATCATTTCATGTTGAGCTCGTAAGCCCTGTCCAGGATTTTCTGCATCTGCTGGGGTACATGGTGTTCTGCACCAACATGGTCTGTTGGGCCTTCGGGGAGAGGAGCCTATTTTAGTGGGAACTGGGCTGTCAGTGGTTCTAGCGCCTAGGCCACTTGGACCAGTCGGTCACAGTAACCCAACCAGTGTGGGGCACCATCCAGTGGTGGCTTGCCCCAGAACATCTGGAGGATGGAATCCCATTTGTCCACAAAGAGCCAACTGTCACACTAATGATGGATGCATCTCTGGTAGGGTGGGGAGCACACCTGAGAGACCACACAACCCACGGGTTCTGGTCCCCCAAGGAGTCCCATCACCACATAAACCTGCTGCAGCTCTGTGCAGTGTGCTTGGCTCTGATGGAATTTGCTTCACTATTCAGGGATCAGATTGCTCAGGTCCAGAAGGACAACACCATGACCATGTTTTACCTGATCAGACAGGGTGGCACACACTCTCTTTCCCTGTGTCGGGAGGCACTCTGCACCTGGACCCTCATGCACAGTCTGGGCTCCAATCTCTTGGCAATCCTTGTCAAAGGACAGAACAGTCAGCTAGCAGATGCTCTCAGAGGGTAAGAGAGATGTCACAGGAAGGGTCTCTGAATCAGGAGGTGGTGAACAACCTATTCTCCCTGTGGGGCTCACCCTTGGTGGAGCTGTTTGCCTCCTAGGAGAATGCCAAACTGAGGCTATTTTGTGCCCACTTCCCACACCTGCAGTCCGGGACACTGATGGGGGATGCCTTCACGAGGCCCTGGACCCCAGGCCTCATGTATGCCTTTCTACCCTTCCCCCGATCCACATTGTGCTGGTCAAGGTGAAGAAGGACAAGGCATGGATGATCCTGACAGCTCCAGACTGACCTGAGCAGTTCTGTTACCTGGATCTTCTCAGCCTTAGCAGCAAGTCTCTGCGGCAACTGCCTGTCCAGCTAGACTTGCTGACCAGACTTCAGGAGATGGTCCTGCAGCCAGACCTTTGCTCCCTGAACCGCGTGGCCTGATTCCTGAGTGGCTAGAGTTCCAGGCCTTGCATCTCTCTGAAGATGTCCTCTATATTGTGGATGCACTCAGCAAAGAGTTGACTCATAGATGCTTTGCCTATACTGTATATAGAAGAGATTCTCCATTTTGTGTCAAGGTAAGGGGCTGGAACTCCTTACTTGTCCAGTGGCTAGCATCTTGGACTAGCTCTGGTCCCTTTCCCAACTAGAACTGTGCATGATGACCCTTAAGGTGCACCTGGCAGCCATCTCTGCTTACTGGGTGCGTGCTGGTAGGCCGACGATGGCCCTAGAGAAGGTAGTCGGGTACCTTTGCAAGGGTCTGAACCATTTTCCCCCTCTGGTGAATGAACCACCTCCACCGTGGGACTTATTGCTGGTCTTGGTTATGCTTATGGGCAAGCCTTTTAAAACAATGCACAAGTGTGAGGTGTCACACATGTCATAGAAGATGGCCTTCCTGGTGGCTATTATGTCAGCCAGAAGGACTGGGGAGCCCAGGTACTTTTGGTGGACTCCTTATCTGGTCTTCTACAGGAACAGGGTTGTCCTTCACCCCAACACTAAGTTCCTCCCAAAGGTAGTATCGGAGTTTCAGTTTAATCAGGTGATTAACCTGATGGTATATTTTACCAGCCCATTTTCAGAGGCTGACCACAAGCTGTATACCCTGGCTCTGCAGAGGGCATTTATACTATGTAGAGTGTATGGGTGAAGTTCAGGGACAGGCTTGTCAACTGTTTGTCACCTACACTGAAGCCACACCTTGCAGACTAGCAGCAAAGCAGACGACTGCAAGGTGGCTTACCTCTTACATTGATCTCTGCTATAGGTTGACTGGTCAGGAGCCTTCCATAGGGATTAGTGCTCATTCCACCAGAAATACTGCTGCTCTCAGTGGCTGCTTCCAGGGACATCCCCATAGAAACATAGACTTTGACGGCAGATAAGGACTGCTTGGCCCACCCAGTCTGCCCATTTCCCTACCTATTGGATAAGCTGCAGATCCTAGTTAACCAACAGCCTACTTCTTCCTACCCCCCACCAGAATTGCCTTATGTCTGTCCCATGCATTCTTGAATTCTCCCACTGTTTTTGACCCCACCACCTCCTCAGGAAGGCCATTCCATGAGTCCACCACCCTCCCCATGAAAAAATACTTCCTCACGTTGCCCTTGAGCTGTCCCCCCATCTTCAAATCGTGCCCCCTTGTTCTTGTACATCTCAAAGATGCTACCCTCCTGCACTTTGTTAATTCCCTTGAGGTACTTAAAAGTTTCTATCATGTCTCCCCTCTCTCTCCTTTCCTCGAGGGTATACATATTAAGCTCCTTTAGCCTCTCTTCATATGGCTTCTGATGCAGACCCTGCACCATTTTAGTTGCCCTCCTCTGGACTGCCTCCATCTTGTCTATGTTCTTGTGGAGATGGGGTCTCCAGAACTGCACTCAGTACTCTAGATGATGCCTGACAAACTGCCTGTTCAGAATGATAACAACTTCCTGTTTTCTACCGGTGATGCCTCTCCCTATACATCCCAGTATCCCCCCAGCCCACCTTACTACCTTCTCACATTGCTTGCTTACCTTTAGGCAGGGACACTGGTTTAACGGGATTGAGAAAGGACATATTCTATTTTGCACATTGTAAAAAACGATATTGTCACCGGTGTCTGCTAAGGCAATATCCGGTTTTAACGGTGTTTGGTTTTGTGTACTTTATTTAACAATCTTTAACTCTGCTAACATGCATTTTAGCAATTTTGACCTCCACTATTATACATCCTTCCATTCTTGTACCAATTTAACGTTATTTTAGGTACAAGATGTGATGGCAGCAGCAACACTACAGCCCCCATCCGTAAGGTGTGATGGAAGCAGCACCACAGCCTCATCCCTCAGGTGCAATGGCAGCAGCAACAGCACTATGACCTCCCTCCCTCTGGTGTGACAAAAGCAGCAGCACTGTGGCCCCATCCCTTAGGTGTGATGGCAGCAGTACTGCGTTCACCATTCCTCAGGTGTGATGGCAGTATCAGCACTATGGCCCCCATCCCTCAGGTGGGACAGCAGCAGTACTACATTCCCCATCCACCAGTGGTAATGGCAGAAGCACTACAGCCCCCACCCCTTTGGTGTGATGGCAGTAGCAACAATGCAGTCCACATCTCTCTGGGGTGATGGCAGTAGTGACAGTACTATGATCCCCTATCTTCAACACCCATACCCCACGTGCACAAGTTACAAATGACTTTGTCTCTTTGCTTGTTAGAACTCAGATGTGAATTAATCTGAACCATCACCACTAAGGTGGACTACCTTTGTTTTTTCCTTTCTATAATTTAACTGCCTCAGTTGGATTTCTGCCTGTGACACCGCTGACCAGGGTTAGGGAACAGACTTGGGTATTGGAGGGACAGCTGGTGGGTGAAGGCTTGAGTGTCCAATGACCACTCACCTTCTCCTGGGAGGGAGGGTGAATTCATGGCTCAGCATTTGCTGGCCCCTGGTGGAGGCCAGAGGCATGACAACATGTCAGCCCTCACTGCAGGAGGGAGCATGGCTGATGTTGGCTTGTGCCTTGACATCATGTGGTCTGTCACACTCCCAAGAAAATGGGAAAATACCCACTGACCAACCAAAGGACAGCTGTTGGTCCCTCCATAAGCTGGAAGCCCCAGACATGTGTCTGTTCTGACCCCTGCCATGCCCAGGATACACAGGAAGCTCTTTGGGGCAATTCTCCTCTCCTGGTAACCTCCCACTCAATGAAGGGTTACTTTGGATTACTTGGTAGCACAGCAGTAAGGGGCAGTGGATGGTGGTTGGGACTTCGTGGTAGGGGGCCTTGACAAGCCTGAAGGAGTGGATGGCCAGGGGGTAGGAGGAGCAGAAAAAAAAACTGCTTGAATTTGCTTCTTTGAAATAAAATGTCTTCACCTGAAAAACCACAAGTGATTAGTGAAGGACCTTCACATATGCTGAAACTTGCCCTGGGTACTTATCCCTCCTTACCTGTTCCTGAGTGTGGTCCAATGTGACTTACCCCATATCGTTAGCCTTGTTGACATTGTCTGTATTTTTGTTGTTTGCTCTACCTGACAATATGTTATGTTTCAAACAACATGAAGTCTTGCTATATTATGACTATTGCAGTTTGTCCCAGCCTTAGAACTGCTCCGGAGGTGAAAGAGTTAACTTCCATGCAGAGCATGGAGCTTAGAGCGCGAGCTCGGTTCAGAAGCTCTGTTAGGTTGGTTTCAAACCGAAACCGTCAGATCTTTACGAGCAAAAACTCACTAAGGTTCTGTGTGGAAGCTGTAACCTACACTAGCCAACTGGCCACTAATATATTACACATTTTCCTGGTCCCAACACAAAGACTCAAGTTAGTGGACCAGAAAAATAAGATAAAATAACTAAATAAACACAACACCCAAACATGAAAGAGGGCATCAATAAATGCCAACAGAGGACTACCCACCCCATACCCAAAGTAGGAGTTCTGAGAGGGGCAGGCTGAGGGAGGTCATAATATAGCAAGACTCCATTAGAAGAAACAACATTACTAAGGTGAGTAATTTTTTCTTCAAACAACATGAAGTCTTGCTATATTATGACTATTGCAGACTACACAGCAGTACCTCCATGGAGGAGGGACAGAACCTACTTAGGGAATAGGCTCTGAAGCACGGTGTGCAAGCGAGCATCCCTCCTGGCCTGAATATCCAGGAGTAATGCTTGGTGAAAGTGTGTACTGTCTTCCAAGTAGCTGCCTGACATATCTCCAAGATAGGGATGTCTCTAGCAGCAGCTAGAGATGCAGCTGTACCTCTGGTAGAGTGAGCCTCAGGCCTGAGGGGAACCTTACCCAGCTTTTGATAGCAAAATTGGATACAAGAAACGATCCACCTGGCAATGGATCTCTTAGTGGCAGGTCTCCCTTTCCCAACCTCACCATAAGTGAGAAACAGTTGGAGGGAGTCAAACCTGTGACCCTTGGTACGCTCTATGTAGTAACTTAGGGCCCTTAACATCTGTTGTGCAGCCTCCTCTCACCAGAGGAGGAATGGTCAGTGAAGAACACTGGAAGTGAAATAGATTGGTTAAGGTGGAAATCTGAAACCACCTTAGGCAAAAACTTCCTGTTAGTCCTGAGGACTACTTTTATCCTGTGAAAGGAAATAAAGTCAGTCTGTACTGATAAAGCCTGTAACTCACTTATACGCCTGGCAGAAGTGATGGCTACCAGAAATACAGTTTTCCAAGTCAAATACTTAAGCTCTGCCGAAGACAGAGGCTCAAAGGGGGGTTGCATTAGCTGAGCAATGCATACATTAAGATCCCAAGCCGGGGCAGGGTCCCTGAATGGATTGGTGTGAAGCAATCCTTTA
The DNA here is from genome assembly GCA_016271365.2 of Neoceratodus forsteri. Taxonomy (NCBI): domain Eukaryota; kingdom Metazoa; phylum Chordata; order Ceratodontiformes; family Ceratodontidae; genus Neoceratodus; species Neoceratodus forsteri. Next base: position 630,480,917 of record CM057456.1, on the reverse strand, counting down.
AAAAACTTGGAAAATACAGGATGAGCAGAAAGAGAAGAGGGTTTCCCTGCTGAAATGAAGGCAGAGACAGCAGCCAAGTGCACTTTCAGGGTAGCTGGTCTCAGTCCCAAAGAATTAAGATGGACCATGTAGTCCAATACAGTGGGTAGATCAGCAGATTCCAGGGAAACATGCTTCCCAGAACACCATATGGAAAACCTTTTCCACTTGGAGTTATAGGTAGCCCTGGTGGAATGTGCCTCAGTATCACTGTGATGGGACTGGTTGCAGTACCATTGCAAGTCACTCCAGTGCTGCCTGGATCATCATCAACAGGGTCAGCACCCCGTCAGCGCCTAGCTTAGGCCTCTTGGTACGTGCCTCGGCACTGCCCTTGGTGCTGGGAAATCTCACTGTGCTGGATTGTGTTCTGTTTTTGATGTCACACTTGAGATCAATTCCTTGTAAAATGGGTTTGGTGTTGCTAAGGCCTCATTCTGGATAAGAGAGCTTGTGATCCACCTCATTCCACTAACCCCTCCGGAGGGGGGGACTGTAGGCGGACGAGTCTGATCCCGAACTCGTCACTTCTGATGGTGGTGACAAATACTTTTTCTGTAGCCTGTACTTGTCAAACTCAGGCCCTTCTCCTGTTCCTTAGGAGCATTTATGGTTCTAGACTTTGCTTAATATGCATTTCTGCACTTGCTTTTGAGCCTTCAGCCATTGACCCAGGTAAATGTGTTTGACCAGCATGCTAGAAACGTTTAACCACTGCAGATAATTTAGTTCTTCCTATTCAGCCCACATTTGAGACCTTGTCAGATGCTGTCTAGAATAGGCCTGCTTCTGTCACCTCATTCTGTAGGAAAATAGATAGGAAATACTCTGCCCCAAGAACAGACCAGTGTATGTTTCTCAGCCAATAGCTGATGTCATTGTTATTCTCGCTGACAAAGCCATTCTTCCCCAGGAGGTCACTGCTCACCATATTAACAAGGAGTCATGCAAGAGCTACACTATGGGCAAGCAGGCCTTCACAGCAGTCACCCTTGACATGCAAATTGCTTACTACCATGGGCATTTTTCCAAGTACGCGTATACCCATTGGAGCTTGCATAAGTATTGCAGAATGCTTGCCAGACTCTGAAACTAAACAGAAGATTCTGCAGACTGCTAATCATGGCATTAGACTAACAATCAGCAGCTCAAATCAGCTATGGATGCCTTTAATACTGACTTTGCATTTGCATCAGGATTCCCTTTGATGGCACTTACATCTTTGGACGGCAGATAGAAAAGTCTCGAGTCATCTCAGAAAATGAGAATGACTCTGAAGACTTCCAGACCAGTTTTTGCTAACCCTCAGAGGGGGTGAAGGACATGGTTTCTTTCAGAACCACTAGTCCTTTTGTGGAAAGGGCAGGGGGACCCAAAACAAATCTCAGCCTTCTCAGCCTCAAAATAACACCAAGCAAAAGGCACAGATGCCGAAAGCACCTTGTGGAACTCCAGCCCCGGTCCTGCCTCAGATACCCAAGGCAGACCTCTTCTAACCAGTGTGTGGGGTGGACACCTTATCCAGTTTTACCATCAGTGGGAGTCCATCATGACTCACAAATGGGTCCTCGGGATTATCTGTGCACTTCTAGTCTGAGCAATACTCTCTGGTTCAGTCACTCACACTGTGATCAATTAAGGACAGTCTCCTCTAGGGCTTTTTCTTCTCCCAACCAGAGCCTCGGGTGACTCTCACCACAGATACCTTTCTATTGGAGTGAGGTGCCCTCTGTCATGCTTCCAAACACAAAGTGTCGGGGACTCATCAGTGACTCATCTCCACATCAGTGTGTTGGAGATCAGATCTGTGTTGTATGGACTGCAAGCCCTAGTGGATCTCATCAGCCACAAAACTGTAGTCCTCCAGACAGACAAGAAGTGTGTGATGTACTACATCAACAAGCAAGGAGGAGCACACTCTTATCCTTTCTGCAAGGAAGCAGTGAGTGTGTAAAAGTGCCTGAAGTAGAGGATCCTGCTCCAAGCTATTTACTTGCCAGGAGTCCAAAACACTCTGGCAGATGAGCTCAGCCAAACAGAGGCTGATCCTCATGAGTGGTCACTAGCTCCAGACATTGTAAGGTCACTGTTCGATGAGTGGGGCACTCCAGATGGGGACCTTTTTGTGTCCCCACTCAACACCAAACTGCCTTGATTCTGCTCCAGAAATCCAGGACATGGTATTTTCTGTCAGGATGCATTCAGACTGTGATTACAAAACATTTTTCTGTATGCATTCCTTCCGGTCCCCTTAGTGCAGAGAGTATTGCTCAGACTAGAAGTGCACATGGGCAAGATAATACTGATCGTCCCTTGCTGGCCTCGACTGATATGGTTTCTTCTGTTGAAAAGACCATTAATCTCCAAACCGAGGATCCTTCCACTCAGGACAGATTTACTGACTCAGGGTCACCTAATCCATCCCAGCTTGCACTTTCTGCACCTTTGGGCCTGGCTCCTGAAGAGAAAGAAGTGAGCAGCTACAAGGTATCTAAGAGGTTCTGTTGAAATACTTTTGACAGCCTCTAAACCTTCCACTAGGAACACCTACACAGCCAAATGGAAAAGATTGTTCATCTGGTGCTCCAAAGCACACATGGACCCTTTTGGGGGCTCATCTGACAAGGGTCTGGAGTATTTGCTGGACCTTTCTGATGCTGGCCTACAGTGTTCCACAATCAAGGTCCATTTATGTGCTATTTCTGCAATTCACAAACCCATATGTACCCTCTACCTGGCACAGCTGCTACTCTTCAAGAGGTTCCTTAAGGAGATTTTACACACAAGGCCTCCCATCAGGAAGCCAGTGACTGCCTAGGATATGAACCTTGTACTGGAATGCTCCCCCACAAGCTCTTTGAACCCCCTGCAACACGTGAGCTAAAGTTTTAAACTTGGAAAACAGCTTTTCTAGTGGTCATCACCTCTTCTCGCAGAGTTTCTGAAATTCATGCCTTGGTCATAGATCCCCCATATACTGCTTTACACAAGGACAAGGTAGTTCTTTGTACACATCCTAAGGTCCTTCCCAAAGTAGTGTTGGGGTTCCATCTGTACCAGTCACTTACGAACATACAAACATATGAATTTGCCAGCAGAACAAACCTACTGGTCTATCAAAGTCTGCTTGATTGTGCAGCTTGCCCCCTAGCATGCCGCTGCCTCTCAATCATCCCCCCTTGGCCCCCCCTTTGCTGTCCTCCTTGCCCACTCTCACCCCCTCCCGTACTCTGTCCCAAGCTTTCTTAAAGCCAGCCACATTTTTGCTTGATATCACCCCTTCTGATAGTGCGTTCCACCTCGCCACCACTCACTCTGTGAAGTAATGCCTTCTCATCTCTCTCCTGAATCTTCCTCCCTCTATTCTTAGCCCATGCCCCCTGATTTTCCTCCTGCTCCTCAGTTTAAACACCCCCTTCTGCCCCCCTCATTGATCCCCTTCAGGTACTTGAAGGTCTTGATCATGTCTCCCCATTCCGCCTCTCTTCCAGTGTGTACATATTCAGTTCCATTAGCCTTATCTTATTGTCCATTCCCTCCATTCCCTGAATCATCCTAGTTGCCCTCCGCTGCACTCTCTCCAACAGATTGACATCCCGTCTCAGGCATGGCCTCCAGAACTGCACACAGTACTCCAAGTGTGGCTTGACCAGTGACCTGTAGAGGGGCAAGATCACCTCCTTGTGCCTGGATGTGAATCCCCATGCTATGCACCCCAGCATCCTGTTTGCCTTCACTGCCGCTCCCCTACATTGGGCAGAATTGTTCATGCCCTCTGTTATCAATACCCCCAGGTCCTTTTCCCCCTCAGTGATCCCCAGCTTGATCCTCCCAAGCCAATAATCTCTCCTTGGGTTCCTGGCCCCAAAATGCATCACTTTGCATTTTTTTGCATTGAACCCCAGCTGCCACTTCCCTGACCATTCTTCCAGCTTGGTTAGGTCTCTCTGTAGTTGCAGCCATCCCTCTGCATCGTCCACTACTGCACCCATTTTGGTGTCATCAGCGAACAGGCTAATCCTGCTCACCACCCCTTGTGCAATGTCCGAGATGAATAGCCCAAACAGCACTGGACCCAGCACCAAACCCTGCGGCACCCCGCTCGTCACAGGTCTAGACTCCGAGACTTCCCCCCACCACCACCACACATTGTAGCGTACCCGATAGCCAGTTTGAGATCCAACATGCCATCTTTGTCCCCACTCCCACCCTGGCCAACTTCACCCCTAGTTGCCCAATGGGGCACTGAATTGAAGGCCTTGTTGAAGTCCAGGTACAGCACATCCACAGCATGGCCCCCATCCAACTCCCTTGTCACACAGTCATAGTACTGTATAAGATTGGCTTGGCAGGATCTCACTGAAACAAACCCATGCTGTCTCCCATCCTGAAGGTCACTGCTTTCCAGAAATGCCACCAGCCTTTCTTTTAGTAGCGTCTCCATGAGCTTTCCTACTATGGACATCAGACTGACTGGTCTGTTGTTCTCTGGCTCATCCCTTGGGCTGCTATGTTAACTACATGGGCCATCCTTCAGTCCTGAGGCACCGCTCCCATTTCCAAGGAGGTGCTGAACAGATCCGCCAGTGGTTCTGCCAGAACCTCTGCCATCTCCTGCAGCTCCCTGGGGTGGATACCATCCGGCCCCAGTGCCTTACTCACTTTCAGTGCCCTCAGCCCCTCCAAAACTCTACTACTCTCTATCCTGTCATACGTTACCTCATCCCCCCACTCTCCCTCCTTCCAAACCAGGGTGATACTGGACCCCCTTCTCCTTTGTCAACACTGAGCAGAAGTATTCATTCAGTGCTTCTGCTTGTTCCTTCCCCTTTTCCACCCACTCTTCCCCCCTTTTTATCCTCACTATACTGTCTCTGCACGTCCTCTTCTCCCTGATGTAGCTAAAAAAGTCTTTCTCCCCCCTCCCTTTATTCCCTGAGCTCATCTGAGTTCCCTTGTAGCCTTTGCTCCCCTTACCATCCTAGTCACCTCCTTAGACCATTTGGTGTACTCTTCCCTGTTCTCCTCCTTCCCCATCTTTCTAAACTTCATATACCCTGCTCTTTTTGCCCTCACCCCCCTATCACCTCCCTGTTCAGCCAGCATGGTCTCTTTACTCTACTCTTCTTACTCTGTAGCCTGGTACATATTTCCATTGCCTCTATGATCCCTTGCTTTATTATGTCCCATTTCTGCGCTGTCTCCATCCCCTGCTCTATGCCCTCGAGCCTCCCCTTCAGCAACTCCCTCATCCTCCTGAAGTTCACCCTCATGAAATCCACCACCTTTGTTACTGATCTCTCTGGCTTCCTGCTCATTGTGATGTTGAACCACACCATTTGGTGGTCGCTGCCAGCTAACGGGTCCTCTACCCTTATGTCCCTTACTGCCTCACTGTTAGATAGTACCAGGTCCAGCATGTTCCCCAGTCTATTGTGTTCAGCAACCAGCTGTGTCAGGACTCCCCCCACCCAGAACATGTCCAGGAGAATCTTCTCCCTAAAGCTGCAGGTGACCGGCATGGTCCAGTCCACTCCCAGCAGGTTGAAATCCCCCACTATGATCACATTCCCCCTCCTATAATACTAATTTGGTCTGCCAGTTCCCTGTCCCCTTCCACTGTCTGGGTTTGCAGCCTGCACACCACCCCAAACCGCAACTTCCTTCCCCTGGAGTCCAGGAGCTGTATCCAAACTGCCTCCTTTCCCTGCTTTACCCCTTCATCCCTTGTACATTTGATCCCCTTCCTCACATAGACAGCCATCCCCACTCCCCTTCCCTTCTCATGGTCCTTTATGTACAGTCTGTACCCTGGGATTGTCAGATCCCAGTCCTGGTACTCTGTGGCCCACGTTTCTGTGATGGCCATGATGTCCACCCTCCCTACAGCTAGGAGCGCCTGTCGCTCTGCTATCTTGTTGCCTAGGCTTCTGGCATTCACAGAGACCACCCGCCCCCTGTCCCCTCCCCTCCTTTGTCAGCTCCCCTTCCCCACCTTTCTTCTTCTGTAATAATTCCTCTAGTTCTAGGGACATGGATATGTTGTTCATCCACACTCATTGGCAGGTATCCTTGCCGCTTTAAATCTTGCCGGAAGGTCTTCAAGCTTGCTCCTCCCACCCACCGGGTGGTATAACTCGGCTCCGCCCCGAGCGCCAGATCTTCCTTACGCTTGGAAGCTCAGGTTCCTCCTTAACGCTCTGCGTTTGAGACTAGTTCCTATTTCTCCGCTTCTGGATTTAAAATAAATTTTGCAAAAGACTTGGTCTTCTATCCCTCGCCGCTGCGATGGACAATCGACTCCCGATTTTCGGAGATGCCCATGCGGGCAGAAGATGTCTCGACAGATCCACACTCACGTGTGTCTACTGCTTAGGCCTTGAGCACGCACCCGCAGGCTTGGGCCTGTGCTCATCTTTCTCTGCCCTCGTCCCCGAAGACCGTGCTGCCCGATTGCAACTGGGCCGTCCCGGTAGCGCTTCGGTGAAGTCCAAGGAGGCCGGGTTGGCGGTGTCAGGGCCGCGCTCGGCGGATCAGCTCGAGCGGATGTTGCCCGAGGAGGCGGCGCGGGCACGTATCTTCCTCGACGCGGCATTTATCCCGGGCCTCCCTGGGCTCTTCTTACACGGCTTCTTTTAAGGAGCTTTGTCTGTCCCTCTCCACTAAAGGAGAAGGACCTACGTCTGTGGGACCTTATTCTCGGTCCAATAAGAGGGACAGGGGTAAATCCCTCCGTCGACGCTCTTGGGAGCGGGAAAGGTCCCTCTCCCGGCGTCGACCGGCGGCATTGCGTCGATCGTCAAGCTTCGCCACTGGCCTCACGGTGTCCCCGTCAGGTCAGTTGACCGAGACTCCACCGGCGAAGTCGAATTTTTTCGACCATTAGACGGGCTGTCGCTTTAGCAGCCGGATCCCCTCCCAGTTCCCCGGAGGGTGAGGATCCCGATGGGCTCGCCTGTGCCTCGGTTCCGAGCCCTCGGATGGACCATCCGAGCCGAGAGAGTGCCGGTTCGGCCGACACTCCCCGCACCGACCTCGGAAATTCGGGACTCTCGTCTCGGTCTGGACCTTGGCGGTCCAGCCATCCCACCGCCATAGCGGTCCGGTCTCGGCACCGCGTAAGCGGCGTCGCCGCTCGTCCTCGTCCTCCTCCTCGGATGAGGGAGGCTTGGCGTAATTATGTCGACGTGCGAGGACCTTATGTTGCAACAGGCTCCTGGCCGGGAACTAAGCCTGACCCGTCGCCTTTCCGGCCATTAACTGTCTGTCGGCCGAACGCCACACAACCCTCGACTTATCCGAGGCGTATGCTACCCAGGCGGTTGTTCGCCAAAACCAGTTGCTCCACGATTCGGTGGAACCTCCACCTCCACAGCCACCAATTGGGGCTCCGGCCAAGGATTCTCGGTCGGCTGAGGGTCTACCCCATCGGCTGTCAGTTACCCTCACTCCCGACCGACCTCGGCAGGTGAAGGTGGCTCAGGCCAGAGGCAGCTCTCGAGGACTCTTCCGAGTCGGAGATGATCTCTCCTTTTCTCCAAGCGACTGACTTGGAGTCTTCAGGAGGTCAGTCAATGGACGATAGCCCATCGTCCTTCCTAGGACTGCTTTCTCATCTCGGAGTCCACCGGATGGAGCTCAAACCCGCTTCCAAGCGGGCCAGGTATCCTCACGGAGATTCTGGACCGAGATTCTCCGACGAGGCCTTCCGGTGGCCGAGGCCATAGTGGGTCCGCACTGAGCTTTCAGTAGCCTGCTTCCTGCCCCTGCGCCGCCAGGGATGGCCAGGGAAGGCGCGGTCCCTACCGGTTCCTTGTCCGTTGGAACACCCTCTGCTGAGGGGTTGGTTACCGACAGCCGCTGCGCGCGGCAACGCCAGGATGTGGACAAATCCTCTGACAAGGGTCCAAGAAATGGACTATGTCGTGCGAAAAGTCTCACGCTAAGTCCTTCTCGGCCTTCAGGCCAGTTCGGCCGTCCTCATGGCACATTTTTCATGCCCTGTTGGGCTCCCTGGATGAGGTCATCCTCATCTTCCCACGATCTGCAGACTACGGTTAGCAGGTGCGGGACCAGGGCAGGGCAGTGGCCAAACAGCAGCTCAGACTGCTTTGGATATAGGGGACTCATGTGCCAGATCGGTGGGTGGCCGCGAGTGGCTAGTCGTCGTGGCTTGGCTGAGGATATCCACCTTACTCGATACCCAGCACAAGTTGGCGGATGTTCCCTTTTGGGACTGACCTCTTCGCCCTGGGGTGGAAGGTCACCTGCAGAGGATCGGAAGTCCAATGCCACCTTGACTCGGTCTCTTCCGCTCAGAAGGACAAAGGTCCGAAACCACAGCCTAAGCCCTTTTCGTCCTTCTGTGCCCCTCGGCGCGCCTGCCCAGCTAACGCCAGGCCAGCAGGCTCGGCCTGGCATCCCTAAACCCAAGCCGCCGCTTCCTCTAACAGGAGCAGGGAGGAAAGGGCCCAGGAGGTCCCTCGGCCGTTCCTCCTCCAAGCCTGCCCAGTGGACTTGCTGAGGGGTGTCGCCCCATTCCCGCTGGCCACTCCCCTGTGTCCCCTGCGGGGGACGGCTCGCACTCTCCGCTCCGGGCCTGGTCCGCTGTTACCATGGACAGGTGGGTCTTGGAGGTGGTGGGAAGAGGCCGCTCTGGAATTCGAGCAGGCACCACCCTTCAGAGCCGCCGCCTCGGGGCTTCGGGATCCCCAGCTCACTGGCGGCTCGCGTGAACTGACATCGCCTCCTTCTCCAGAAGGAGGTGGTAAGAGAGGTGGACCCTCCTTCAGACCCAGGGTTTGTGTCCAGGTACTTCCTGGTTCCGAAGCAGACGGGGCTGGCGCCCCATTCTCGACTCCAGACCTAAACAAGTTCCTAAGGTCTCGAACCTTCAGGATGGTCACTCTGGCTCAGATAATACCATCCTTGGAATGCGGCGATGGTTCTGCTCTCTGGACTTGCAGGACGCGTTTTTCACGTCCCTATCCGTCTGCCGTCACCAGAGATTCCTTCGCTTCGGCGGAAGGATCCCTCTTCGAGTTCAAGCCATGCCCTTGGCTTGTCTCCAGCTCCCAGGGTCTTCACCAAATGCATGGCAGTGGTGACAGCATTCCTGGCGGCGCCGAGGGTCCGGTGTACCCTTACCTGGACGACTGGCTGATAGCAGCTCCTCCAGGAAGGAGGCGGAGTGGTCCAGAGATCTGGCCCTCCAGGTCTGTTCTCAACTGGGCCTCCTTATCAACGAGCCAAGTGGAACTCGAGCCGAAGCAGGTGATTCTATTCATCGGGCATAGCTCGACTCTCTTGAGCCAGTGCTGCTCCCGGCGGACAGAGGCCAGGTTCTTTCCTCCTTGCCCGATCATTTCTGGTTGGGCAATTGCTTCGCCCAGGACTTCCTGCGCCTCCTGGGTCTCATGGCGGCCTGCACCAGCGTGGTCCGTTGGGCCCGCTGGAACATGCGCCCTTCAGTGGGGACTGGGCAGCCAGTGGTCACAACGCTGCATCCCTGGACCAGCTTATGTCGGTGACACAGGATGTGGAACTCCCAGTGGTGGACCGCTCCAGATCATTTGCAGGAGGGCATCCTGCTCGTCCGCCCCGAGCCGACGGTCTCTCTATCGACCGATGCCTCTCTGATGGGTTGGGGTGCCCATCTGGGGGAACACCGGGCTCATGGCCTCTGGTCCCCGCGGGAGTCCCGATGCCACATCAACCTGCTGGAGCTCCGAGCGGTCTGCCTAGCTCTCACCGCCTTTGCTCCGTTCCTCCGGGGTCAAGTGGTCCGAGTCCAGACGGACAATACCACGACCATGTACTATCTAAACCACCAGGGGTGGACGCCCATGCTTCTATGCAAGGAAGCTCTCCAGATTTGGTCACTCGGCGTAGCCTGGAGGTGGATCTCCTAGCCATTCACGTGGCAGGAGCCTCCAACACCCTGGCCGGTGCCCTGAGCCGGATAGGGGCTGCATCCCACGAGTGGTCTCTCCTGCCGAGGTAGTACAGCATCTGTCTCTCTTTGGGGCACACCTCAGGTGGACCTGTTTGCCTCAGGAGAACGCGGCTGAGTCTGTTCCATGCCCGCCCCTCAGCAGGGCTCGCTGCAGGGGATGCCTTCTCGAGGCAATGGACCCCGGGCCTCTTTTCGCCTTTCCTCCATTTCCCTTGATCCACAAGGTGCTTCTCAAGGCGAGGAGGGACAAGGCGCAGTGATTCTGATAGCCCCAGACTGGCCTCGCCAGTTCTGGTACCCAGATCTCCTCAGTCTCAGCTCCAGGACTCCGCGGCAGCTTCCAGCTCGCCCGGACCTGCTCTCAGTCAATCAGGGGAAGGTGTTCCATCCGGACCTTCAATCCCTCCACCTGACGGCCTGGTTCCTGAGCGGCTAGAGTTCCAGGCCTGGTCTTTCCGACGAGGTCCTCAATGTAGTTGAGGCGTCCGTAGTGAGTCGACCAGAAAATGCTATGCCTTCAAATGGAAAGGTTTTCCATTTGGTGTCAGAACAAGGGCTTGGACCCTTCCTCCTGTTCCTTGGCAAGCATCTTGGACTATTTATGGTCCCTTTCTAGTCAAGGGCTTAGGGTCGGCGACCCTAAGGGTGCACCTGGCAGCCATCTCTGCTTACACGGCTGGCGGCCAGTCGGTGACACAGGAGAAGGTGGTCTACGTTTTCAAAGCGCTCCTTGATCACATTTCTAGTGCGGGAACCCCACCTCCAGGGATCTACTGCTGGTACTGGCAAAGCTCATGGGCAAGCCATTCGAACCTATGCACAGGTGTGCTCTCTCTCACCTGTCGTGGAAGACCGCTTCTTGGTGGCTATCACGCCAGCCAGAAGGATGGGAGAGCTCCAGGCGCTTTCCATCGAGTCTCCTACCTGGTCTTCCACAGGGACAAGGTTGTCCTGCGCCCACCGAAATTCCTTCCGAAGGTGGTGTTGGAGTTTCACCTTAACCAGGTGTTGACTCTGCGGTGTTCTACCCCAATCACACCTGGAGGCGGACCTGGGCTCCATACTCTGGACCCTAGAAGGGCTGCAGCTTATTATAAGGAGCGCCGCGGCTGAAATCGAGGAGAGGTTCGCCAGCTGTTTGTCACCTACGCTGAAGCCGCATCTGGCAGACCTGCAGCCAAGCGGACGATAAGCAGGTGGGTAACCTCCTGCATAGATCTCTGCTATAAGTTGGCGGGCATGGAGCCTCCCAGAGGATAAGAGCTCATTCTACCCGCCATATTCTGCTGCAACGGCTGCTTCCAGGGACGTCCCCTATCCAGGAAATCTGCAGGGCTGCTACCTGAAGTCAGCAAACACCTTCATTACCCACTACCACATCGACCTTGAGTCACGCCGGATGCTGGTTTTGGGGCCTCGTCTCCAGTCTCTCTTTCCCAAGTAAGTATTGGGGGTGTGCGTCTGCCCCTCCTCCCAGAGAACTGCTAGAGTCTGCCAATGAGTGTGGATGAACAACATATCCATGTCCCTAGAAATACAGGTTACTCACCTGTAACAGGAGTTCTAGGAATGGTATATGTTGTTCATCCCTACGACTCCACCGACCCTCCCGGCTTGACGCACAACCTGAGCTTCCAGCGGGCCAGATCTGGCGTCATGGGGCAGAGCCGAGAGTTATACCACCCGGGTGGGTGGGAGGAGCAAGCTTGAAGACCTTCCGGCAAGATTTAAAGCGGCAAGGATACCTGCCAATGAGTGTGGATGAACAACATATACCATTCCTAGAACTCCTGTTACAAGTGAGTAACCTGTATATCTTCCCTACTAGCTTGGGGGATAGGCTCACTCATTCCCTTGGTACCTTGTCTATCGCCTGATCCCACGCCACCCCCCCAGCTAGTTTAAATTTTATTTATTTATTTATTTATTGAATTGTTTCACCAGGAAAGGCACACTGAGCAAAATGATGCTCATCTCCCAGTGCAATCTGGGGGGAAGGGTACAAAGCAGAGGATAACACGCAGGTTATCACTGAGTGAATCATTTAATATTACAGTTTGTGCATTGGAGAGGAAAACATGCAGGTTTTCAAGTAGGATACATATAACATTACATTTATTACATTACATTAATGTATACACACTTAATAGGAATTATGGCTGAGTAACAGGTTAACAGGTTGGGAAACAGTTAGGCACAAGACGCGTTGATCCAAGCATGGAGCAGATTACAAAGAATGATGTGCAGTAAGACAGCAAGACAGCAGAAGTGTAATAAGTGCAATAGTTGGTTTAATAACCCATCTTCGTAGTATATGCTAGGTGTCACTGGTCAGGCAGTCGGGGTAAGGGGTATGAGGGGTGGGCACAGGAGGATAATCATGTGCAGGCACAATTTACCATAAGGTAATTAGCCATGGTAGTAGCAAGGGAGTGAGTGGAGGAGTTTGGGGAGGAAGTTCATGCCAGAGTTTAGGGAAGTGGCGTGAGAAGTCTGCTTGTCCCACAGAGGACCTCCTCCTAGGGATTAGTAATGGATAGGTGTCAGGGGACCTAAGGGCATGGGTCGGAGTGGGGGGAGGCGATAGCAAGGAGGAGAGGTAAGACGAGAGGGAGCCGAGGCAGAATTTCAAGACAAACTTAGCACAGTGCAGTTGGTGGCAATTTTCAAGGGATGGGAATGCAAGAGAACAGTAGAGCTCACAGTGATGAGTGGGGGGGGGGTGCATTGAGGGTGAAGCGGCAGAAAGCATTAAAGAGGGGGTCCAGTCTAGATAAAGTGGACTTTGAAGCAGCACTATAGACTATATCACAGTAGACAAATGATGGAAGGATCGTCTTCTGCACTAATTCACGTCTCATGATTAGCGGGAGGCTGCTGTGGTTCCTGTAAAGGGAACCAAGCTTAGGGCACAGTTTTTTCAGGATTGCATCAATGTGGACAGAGAAAGATAGGTGTTGGTCAAGCCAGACCCCTAGGTACTGGAAGGAGGAGGTGTTTTCAAATTTTACAATTTTTAAAGACTATAGGTAGTCTTCTTTTTGGGTCTGTCAGTCATGCCAAACATTTATGTCCCTGGAAAGATGCTTCTGGTTTCTAATATAAAAAATCTGTAATTATAAAAAGCTCAATGATTGTTAAAAAGAGTTAATGTGGTTCAGTTCCTCAAAATTAAAACGGCAATTTAAATATATCTCAGAAAAGGCAAGGAACTGAGAATAAAGTAAAAACCACAAAGTGGTTTAAGTAAAAGTAATTTTATTCTTTTTTTAAGAAAAGTGCCAAAAATGGCCTTCTCTGGTTCCTGGGAACCACTGGAAAACCGGAGAAAAGATTAAATTTATGCACAGACACACACACACACACACATACACACAAAACAAAGAAAAACAAAACAATAACACCCTCACTAATGCAGAGTATTGAAAAGTTAATTAATACAGTTAAACACTTTAAAATAAAATAGTAAACCGTAGACCAGCCAGAAGTGAAGAGAAGCCTTTGGGCTGACTGCTTTCTTCAGGCGGAGAAATAAATCTGATGTTAGAGTGCACTGCAGGGGTGAGCATCAACACACAGCAGAGTTTGAATTTCATTCTAAATTCCATAATTAGCATAAAATTCTAAAAAAACCCAGACAGCTCATTTCAGGGGAATAACTGCAGTTGTTAAGCATAAGTGAGGGACTCCTGTGGTTTGAATGGGGGATTCTGAAGACAGATCTCTTTGTATCCTGGGAAAACAGGAAATTACATCTGTTCTACTGCAGACCCCAATCCATGAGCACAGTTACAGATGATCTCAACATGACCTGGAGAAACAGGATCCTTTACTCTTTCCCACTTCTATATCAAAAAAATACTTTGGAAGATGAGGAGGGTGTCAGCAACCATGATTCCCAAAGCCCAGACTGGCCCACATCAACATAGTAGTAACAATTACTGACAGTGGGGACAAAGGTCCCACTTAGTCCCCCACAGAGTAGTCTGGATCTGCTGACAGTGTCTAAAGGTAAGATAGTTCACCCAAATCTGGGAATGCTGTTTTAAAAGTGTGGTACCTGGAGAGTTAAACTTTGCAGACTTACAACTTTCTCATCAGGTTTTAGAAGTTATAAAAGTAACACGAAAACAACCAACAAGGAAAGCCTACTGTGAATGGAAAGAGTTCCCTGTTTGGTGTAACAGCAAATCTAGACACAGAGAATGCAGACATTTCTTTAATACTGGAATAGCTACAGGACATAAAATGTAAAGGATTGAGACCTTCTTCCCTTATGGTCCATGTAGCTACTATCTCAGCTTTGAAATCAGTCTCTGCATCCAGCTCTATAGCCTGCCTGACACCCAGTGATTGAAAGATTTTTCAAAGGCTTGACTAACATACACCCACCTATGAAGGAGCCAGTACCACCATGGGACCTAAACTTGGTTCTTTTTTAGTTATTGAATCCTCCTTTTGAATGAATGGCCACAGCAGAATGAACATACAGTATGTCACTTGGCAAACTTTATTTCTTGTGGCCATAATCGGAGCCAGAAGAATCAGTGAAGTGCAGTCTCTCAGTATTGCTTCCTTGTATTGAATGTTTCACCATAGGACTTATATGCAGGTACTACCAAAAATAAAAGTTCCAGTTTCATTTGAATCAAACCACAACACCTCCTATTTATTTCCCAAGACCACAATCTAATTAAAGACCTAGCAAAACTCCATTCATTGAGATGGAAAAAGGTCTACGTTTCCATAGAAGCAATAAATGAAAATGATGTACTCACTGTAATTCCTGATCTTGTAGGAATATGTTCACTATTGATTCACACTAATGGGTAGAGGCCCATGTTTTTCTTAAATAAGAAATATCAAGAAATGCAAGGTATAAAAAGAAGTAAAACAACAACAAACACTTGAAAAAGTTAAAAAAGATTACTTTTTTTTGGGGGGGGGGGGATAAATAAATGCTTGCAGCAGTTGTTATTCAGGCTCTATAGTTACCACAGAGAAGGCCTGCAAGGAAGCGACAGTGGAACTGTCTGATTTGCAAAACCTTTCAAGACCATATCATAATGCTGATTATATAGGAATGGGGATTTCTAGTGTGTATAAGGTCATTTTGAGGTATTTAATTAATGTAAGTGTGATAACAAGAAATAAAACTACGTTTTCAATGAATAAAAAGAAACAGCATGAAATTCCAGAAAAATTAAAAGAAAAATTATAAAAAATAAAAAGAATTTCATGGGGCTCTACTACTGGGTCTGAGGCGGAGGTGTTAGGACCCTGCTGGAGCGAGAACTTTGCCAAGGTAAGCTACATGCATGCGCAGCACCATGAGACTGGCTCACACTGCATGGCTTACCTCGGCTGCAGCCCTCAGCCACCTCAGTACCTTTTTCACCGATGAGCTGCAGCATAAACTAGCTAGCACTTATGCACTAACCTAAGGGCACAAGATAGCCCTGGTGACCCATGGAAGAAGAGTCAACAAACCAGTAAAAAAGTGTCTTCACAAGTCCGAATAAAGAACAAGGGATGAAGACCAATGAACAGACTGGAGTGAGCTCGGGGGATGGCAAGTACAGTAGGTGTGTGAATCAATGGTGGAGATACTCCTAGAAGATCAAGAATTACGGTGAATAATGGGCCAGAGTATGAAGCTCAGAAAAAAATCTCCCGGACTAGGGTGGTAGGAGTCAAGGGCTCATTCAGGACAACAGTCCATTCAGGATAGTCCTGCTGAAAATGGCATGTTGCCTCGCACGGACATCAAGGGCATAGTGCTTAAAAAAAGTGTGCATTGTTCCTCAAGTTTCAGCTCTGCAGGTATCACAGACAGGCACAGAGTGAATCTCTGCCAGGGATGTAGCAACTGCTCTGGTGGAGTGGGCACATACCTGACCTTCCAGTTTGGCCTGTGCTATGGCAAAGCAGTGGTGTAGACAGCTTACAATCCAGGCAGAAAGCATTTGATTGGAACAGGTTGTCCCTTCTGACTGGGATCGAAGGAGACAAAGCTGTTTGCCTCGCCTGAAGTCCTTAGCTCTGCCCAAGTAAAACTTGAGCCTCTCAACACCCAGAAAATGGAGACAGTATTCACCTTCATTCTGACAATTAGCAAAGGAGGTAGGTAGTACAAGCTGTGGGGTTCACCAGTCAGGTGAACCAGGGATCACCGGAGGACCAGCAGCGTGGAGGGGGTCACCAGTCAGGCACACCCAGAGAGCGCAGAAGCTGCAGAAGAGGATCAGCTGACTGGGGTAGTGCTTGAATTCCCTGCTCTTAGATACAACTTAAAGAAAAGCAGAGGGGAGCCAGTCGAGATCAAGGGAGAGCAGCCAATCTGGCTGCTATACGAAGAGCTGAGGGGGTAGCCTGGCAGGAGGCCAGACTATGAAAAGCAGAGCCAGCCGCTGAGGGCAAGAGCTGTTGGGTTCATCAATTCAGCAAACCGGGGACTGCCAGAGGACCAGCAGCATGGAGTGGATCACCATTCGGGCGCACCCAAAGAGTGCAGAACATTTTCTTCCACCATCCACCCCACATCACCACCAATTTTAAAAGGTGCTAGGTCACTCCCACCAGGAATTTCTGCCAATCGCTGGAAGCTGGAGGCGGGGTCATTGATGGAACAATGGATCTGGAGCAGTGGAAGCAGGGGAAGGAGCGGTCCAGCCCAGGGAGCAGACTGAAAGAACAGGGTCCAGGAAAGCCAGCGGAGGGGACCACAGAGAAAATAAGCAGCAGCTGGTCAGGTCATACCAGCAAAAAGGTACTGTTAAGTGTGGGGCTTTAGTCAGGGATGCACCAGCAAAAAGGTGTTAAGTTGGGACTTGATCTATTGGGAAGGAGAGGTGGATTTAAAAGCCCAAATAAACTGGATGCGATATATTGGACTAAGGAAGTGGCCATGGACTTAAGGGGTTGCCTGAAGCACCTTGGGAGTCTAATATTTTGACCTGCTCTGCTGAGGGAGACTGTGTACTTAATCTCTGCATTATCAGTGAGGGGTTTTAACCCAGCTGTGTACTGCATCTGTGCTGTAAACAGTATATGGTTTCATCCTGAGGACTTAGGTGATGTAATCCCTGTATTAGTGGTGTGGGCTGTAAAAACTTGGGCTCATCTGTAAGCATTTGTTGGGGCTGGGGGGCTTAACATACAGGTTGTGGACATTGTAGAGGTACTGTTGGATTGGGGGAAGGCTGGTGCATACAGCACAAGTAACACTGTGTTAACCTGGTCGAAAGGTCAGGTGGTGCTAACATGGGGAGGATTGTGAGATGCAGTGGATGTGGGGCAGCGGTATAGATGAACATACTGTAGAGGCAGGGAGAGTATCCAATATGTCACAAGATGAACAGGTTGGAGGAGGAGGTGAGGATGATTAGGAGGGAACTCAAGGGAGTAAGGAAAAGGAGGATAGAGTCAGAGACTGGTGAACAGGAGTATGGTAGCAACTCACAGACGTGGCACGGGGGGATGGGTCAAGGGAAGGGGAGTCAATCAGGACAGGCAGTCCAGCAGCGAGGGTTGGACTAAAGTCAGGCCTACTGAGAGTGGACTCAGAACAGGGGTAGAGGTTCCACGAGTCAGAATGAAGGGGGTTTGAGGTACTGATGACACGGTGGAGGAGAATGGGGAAGAGATGGTAAATGAGGGTACAAGGGGTGAATGTGCAGTGGGAAGCCTAATGGCTATAGAGAGGGAGCAAGGAGGGTGAGGGGGGCACTGCAGAGGCCAGGCAGGTGTGGGGGAGGATGTGGATGAGGGCAACAAACAGGAGGGAAGGGAGATAGAAAGGGGCCACTGGAAGAAAGAGCAGAGTTCCTGGAGGGGGAGAATCCAGGAATGGGTACATGGGGGGAAGGGGGGTTTAAGTGGAGCTAGGGAGGAAGGGGATGTTTTGGTGGTGGGGGACTCCATACTTAAGGGGATCAGATGGGGCAGTAAGGGGAAACGGCATAGTCACATATGGGTGGAAAACATACCAGGACTAAGAGCAGACAGTGCAGGACATTCAGCTTTAAGGTGTGTAAAAAGCGGCAGGGGGAGACAGTACATAGTGGTTCACATGGGGACAAATTACCTGGCAGGGGAGACTATAGAAGTAGTGAAGGAAAGGGTCGAAGGTTTGGGAAGGCTGTGTGAAAAGGTAGGAGAGACAGTTGCCATCTCAGAGTTGATCCCGGTACCCTGTGTGAGCACAGTGAGGAAGGTGAGGATTAAGGAATTCAATGTTTGGGTGGAGAGTTGGTGTAGATCAAAAGGGTATGGGTGAGTGGGGGGTTGTGGAAGGACCTTGTACAATAATGTCCTACATGCAGGGGGTAGGCTGCACCTAAGTGGGGAGGGAAAGGGTGTGTTAAAGCAGAAGCTGCAAGGGTATATCGCCACCAGAGTAGATTTCTAATTCCTGCCACCCTCCTGGATCTCCCAGCGTGGACCCAGCCTAAACGTATGCCTGCTGTCCTTGGAAAGAACTGTCTCGTTTCCGATTGGTGCAGTGAGTTACAAACGGCCTCTGATTGGACCACCTGGCAACACGACGTACCTGATCGCTGTGTTCTCCAGACAGCATCTCCATTCACTATTCTTGAATTATTTCTACCTGCTATCTGTAGCGCTTTTTCTCCCGCCTGTCCACTCCTGCCCAGGCCCCCTTTAAATACACTCTTGCCACTCCCTACTGTTGGTCTCTCTGCCTCATTGGCTCACACTAATCCCTGCCTTCTACCTAAAAAAAAAAATCGCTGAACAGCATAAATTAAGCTCCCAGTACAGTGACCTCTACCAAACATCACATTCTGCCCAGACTGATCCACTCTGCCTGTAACTGCCACACGCTTTCTTCCTGACAGCTTCTCCTCTCCTCCCTCAGGAATCTAGGGAATCAAGGAAAGGCTACTCTCTCTGTTGGATTCTCAACTCAAATTGTAATTTTCAGGACCAACCCTACCTACTTAGACTACACTCTCTAGAGGTAATATAGATCACTCCGGCCATGTCTCTACTTCCTGGATTCCTGCCCCAGCTTGCTTCCTTACTCATCTGCCTCCCGCACCTCCTCTCCAACATGCCGCCAACCTCCCCTACCCCTCCGACCTCTACCCTGCCTGACCTTGTAAGGAGCCTTTACACCTCCAACTCTGTGACCAGTTCTCCAAACAGTCCAACCCTGCCCCTTTCTTTTCAACACCTCACAATCTTGGATAATTCTACATTTAATTAGCTTCCAACCAACCACTAATGCTCATACATGACGGCTACCTAGGCAGCACTCACTCTCCTCATGGTACCTACAACGGTTAGCCCACTATTTAACTATCGCCCTCTTGCTCCTTGCAGCAGGGGACATACACCCAAACCCCAGCCCCACACTCAACCCTAACCAATCATACTAAGTGGGCCAAGCCCCTGCCATGCCCTACACATCAAATCTCACTGGTGGTCCCTTCCCTTGCAGCCTACGACTCCTCCACTTAAATATAAGAAGTCTAGCCCTCAAACATGATTCACTCCAAGTGCTGGAAGCCCACTATGCCCCTGACATCTCCACCATCTCCTAAACATGGCTAAATACTAATATCACAGACTCTGAGGTCGCTATCCCAGGCTATGTCATGGCCCAACAGGGCAGGGCAACCAGAGGTGGGGGAGTAGACATTTATGTAAACTTGGACTTGCACTTCTCGGTAGTGTTAGCTGAGCCACAAGCCTACAAGCTACTAATGCTACAGTTGGCACTCCCCCTTCTCACTACCCATTTACATTGTTGGAACATACTGCCAGCCTGGCACTCCAGCCACTTCTTTGACTAACTTCTTCACACATATCTCCTCCCAAACCACATTAGGTGAACTATACATTATGGGAGATTTAAACCTCAACTGATTAGCCCCAGCACTCAATAAATGTAGAACAGAGATATCTGGACTAAACCTCTCACAACTCATCAACAGCCCACCTGCCTTAACCTCAGATCTGACAACCACTCACTAATTGACTGGGCTCTGTCCATCCACACACCGGGTCATCAAAGCAGGCCTACTTCCTGACTCCCTGAATGACTAGCACATTATTTATCTAGTTTGCAAAATTCACTGCCCCAAAGCCCCCCCAAAATTCCTAGTCCATCGTTCCTACAAATCCCTCAGTTCGTCCCCCCTTGCTAGACAATCTAGCCCTAGCAAACTGGAACCCCACCACTACATTACACTCAACAGATGGTGTCCTCCTACACTTCCAAACCATGTTCCTCAATGCTTGGGAAACTCATGTACCTCTGCGTCGCCCTAGGGTACGTGGCAACCACCTGCAATGGATTACCCAAGAACTTATAGCATGTCAAAATGCTCGTGATAAAGCTTGGAGAGCTCACAGATCATCCCACCTCCCTCAAGACTTCACCAATTAACACATGTTACGCAATAAATGCACCACAGCAACTTGGCTAACTAAAATGGAATACTTTAGCTCCACCCTCACATCTAACTTAAATAGTCCATCCAAATTCTGGAAGGTCATTCACTCACTCTTCTCTCCACCTGCTGCCAATCCTACTCTGTTCTTAAGTGTAAACAACACCATCCTCTCGGATCCCAGCACAGTCACCACTGAGTTCAACATATACTTCTCCACGAGCACTTCTATGCTACTCTCTTCCCTGCCCACCCCTACTCCACACGTACCTCCTGTAGTATCTAAGAATCCGCTCAGGCCTTGCACCTTCTCCTTTAACAATATCTTGCCAATCAATGCCTTAAATGCCCTACTAACTTTGAACCCTTAAAACGGTAAATCCCTGGATGGACTAGACACCAAACTCCTCTACTTCTCTGCTCCCACCATCGCAACCCCATTTGACAACCTACTAAATCACTCCTTTGCCAGTGCAACCATCCCCCAGACATGAAAACATGCTGTTGTCATCCTCCTACCCAAAGGGGGCACCCCACCTCCACTTCAAATTACCACCCTATCTCTCTCCTTCCTGCGCTCGCTAAAATACAAGAACACCTCGTGCTCACCCAACTGACATCTTTCCTCTCTGACTCCAACTTCTTCATGCCATTTCAGTCAGGATTCAGGAAGAGCCATTCTACTGCCTCCTCCCTTACAAGGCTCACTGATACCTTCCTTTCCAGTATGGATAGAGGACTGATCACCTCATCCGTATTTGTTGACCTCACCAAAGCATTCAACACTGTTTCCCACCCCCTCCTGTCAATGTGTCTCTTGGAAGCTGGCCTTACTGAATCAGCCACCAATTGGTTCAGCGCCTACCTCACAGGTAGGACCCAATCCGTCAGAATTTCAGATTCCACATCCACCCCCTCCCTATGACCACTGGAGTCCCCCAGGGTTCAGTACTCGGACCCATTTTGTTTTCCATTTTCCTTAATGACCTGCCACTAATCTGCTCAACTACATCAATCCAGATGTATGCAGATGACACTGTTCTATTCACCTCTGGCTCTTCCTTGGATGAGGTAACTACAAACCTTCAGACCGACTTCAACAAAGTTCATATCTGGTTCAGCTCTCATCAGCTCTCCCTAAATGCTAAAAAAACAGTCACCATGACCTTTGGCACAATACAACGCCTGTACAGGCTCTCCACTCTCCCCTCCCTTCCACATGCTGGATGGGACTGTACTGCTCCTGGCAAAGGCAGACTGCCACGAGTTGAGTTTAAAGTGCCTGGGTCCAGACCACGATTTTGCCAGTTGTGAGCTCTGTATTTAAGTTTTGCCCTAAAATAGAAAAGTAAAGGGCTAAAAAGTTAGACTATATTATGGCTTCTCAGTCTGCCTCCGTGTCATGTAAAGGCTCAAAGGAGGGTCCAGCCCTCAAAGTAAGTAGTAGTCCCATCAAAGGAGACAGAAAAGATAAAGCTGCAAAAGATGGATCAGAATCCAGGGTGTCCAAAAGGGGGCAGCCTGAACTCAGTAAATAAAAGAGCGTCAAAGCAGACACCAGCCAAGAAAAACAAAACAAAAAGAAAAACAAGGCACTGTCCCTCCTCTTGAAGAAGGAAGTGGCCACACATAAAATGCCCTCACTAAGGGACATGGCAAAGGCATGGCAATAGAGAACCCATAGAACCAAATGGTTTTCCTAAGTAAGAATTTGGATCTCCTGCTAGGCCTTCAGATGATTATACCTCCCACTATACCTTTGTAAGGCATATGGTAAATACCCTCAACATCTCCTCATGGGAAACTGAGGAGGATGAGGTAGAATTCATGGATATGATGGGCTTAGCTCCCACAAAGAGGTTGATGCTACCCATCCATAAATCTTTTAGAAAAGCCACTTACAAAATCATGTTAGCATGCATCTCAACTGCTGGCATAGACAACAAAATTGAGAAAAAATATCAGGTGAACAAACAGGGCTCTGGGTACCTTTATTCCCACTCTGATTATGAGAGAGTGGTCCAGACTGCCACATGTGACAAGGCCAAAGTGCCCATTTCCTCCCAGCATCCTGAGAAAGACTGCAGGAAACTGGATAGCTGGGGCAAAAAAGTTTATACATCAGCTTCCCTGCTCCTGAGGCAGGCAGCTTGCCTGGCCTACACAGCACAGTACCAGAAAGCCCTATGGAATTCCATACTGGCACTCAGCAAAAAGGCTACTGGAAAGTTGGCACATGACCTGGCTCATACAGCAAGAGCAGCCATAGATTCCACAAGAACCAGTTCAATATGGCAATGGATACAAATGACAATACATTGACTGTCATGGCCCATGCAGTGTCCTTAAGGAGGTTTGCCTGGCTTTGCACTACCAATCTGTCATGACACACTTAAACAAAAGTGATGGATTTCCTCTGCGAGGGAAATTCAATATTTGGTGACAAGATGGAGGCTTACATGAAAAAGGTGGATGAATACAAAACCACCTACAAGAGTAACACTGAGAAAGAAAAGGCCTCCACTTCCTACAGGCCTCATGGAAGGGGAGCAAGGAGTAGGGGGTACTTCCCCCTTGATTATATCTCCTATGACTGCCCTCCACAGAGGGGCTACTATAGGGGTAAGAGTAGAATGGGCACTAGGCATGCAGCTGCACCACCAGCTGCCAAAACCCAAGCAAAGCAAAACTTCTGACAAGTTTGCACAGGTCTCCCATCCATTGGCAATGTAAGGAAGGCTAACTCACTATTTCCAGGAATAGCCAAAAATAACCACAGACAAGTGGGTCCTACAACCAGTGAGTTAAGGTTTGTCCCTGCAGTTCAGAAAATCCCCGGAGCTGCAGAACCACCAGGTTTTCCACCCTAACGCCCCAACAGAAAAAAACTGTTTGAGATGGAGGTGGAGATGAAGAAGTTGCAAGCAAATGCAGTGGAAAACAACCTCCCTCGTAGTCGGACAGAAGACTTCAGTTACTCCCTGATCCATAAAACAAAATGGGGAGTGGAGACACATTTTAGACCTAAAATATCTGAACAAAGAAAGAAAGAAAACATCAAGATGGTAAAACTGGGCTCAGTGATTCCATCCCTACAAAAAGAAAACTGGCCAGGGTCAGTGGATCTGAGGGATGCCTACTTTCATATACCAGTCAGGCTCAGCCACAGAAAGTACCTCAGCTTCGGGACAGGAAACTGTCAGTATAAATTCACAGCCCTTCCCTTCGGCCTCACCTCAGCTCCGAGAGTATTTACAAAGTGCCTAGCTGGGGTAGCAGCGCATTTGAAAAGACAAGGGTTGGTGTTGTTTCCTTATCTGAATGTCTGACTGGTTACAGGAAAAACAAAGCAGGAAATTATGTACTCCCTATTGCAGACACAAGGCACAGTGGAGGATCTGGGCTTCCTCATAAAACTTCAAAAGTCCCAGACATAACTTGTTCAAGTTCTGGACTTTATAGATATAGAGCTTGGATACCCTGCAAAGGAAGGCATTCATCTCCCAAGCAAGGGTATCTAATTGCAACTGCAGAATCCTTCAAGGCAGGTCAGCCAAGGCCTGCAAGGGATTTTCTGTGTTTAATGGGGCACATGGCCTCATCTGCTACAGTGGTGCCTGGGGCTAGGTTCTAAATTAGAGATGCTCAGTATCACCTAGGAGACCATTGGTCTCAGAGGTGGGATCCACTGTCCTAACTGCCTGTCACAAAGTCTTTGCTAAAGACATTGGAATGGTGGAAGGAAGCATGCAACCTCAGATTCCTTCAGCAATCACCAATGGCTATACTCTCAACAGATGCTTATCTCTAGGCAGGGACTCCCACATGGAGGACCTCACTGTAAGTTATACTTGGAGTATCCAGGAGACTAAAGTGCCCATTGTGACACGTGGACAGCCAGTTCTGAGTACACTATGATTTTTTGTAATATAAAAATGTGTTATGGAATGTCTATCATGAGAGATGCTGAGACAGCATCTGAAATGACACACACACACCCAGGTTTTAGATACAAGGTGTTACCTGGAAGGCCAGAAGCTAATTACAGACTAGAACAGGCCTTAATCAAGAATCTCCTGTTTTTCTAAGTTAATTACAGCTTTAACTGCTAAGAGGGAAATCAATATCCATTTTATGACATTTAGAGGAGGAAACCAAGTATGGCACCCTGGTGCTAAATCATAAATGCTTTGATTTCGGTGTGAGAGGGGATACTGCTCATAGATGAAAGGAAATTTACAGACTTGATTGGGGAAGTCACATGGGGAAAGGAGTTTCTGCTGATGTAACCTTAATTATCTTACCTTCTAATATGATAAACTGTCTTGGGTGTATGATTTTTCATAAACAGAGGAGGAGCCAGGTGACCTCACGCAAAGGGGTTGGAGAAGACAGTTTTTTAAACAGTATTCTGTTTTCCTTCTGAGACACTCTTATCTACACTCTGACAAAGAAACATCTTTGAGCACTTTAAGCAAGTATACAGAGACAAAATCTAAGTACTGTAGTAGGAATTGCACTGTTAAAACCTTGTTCTTTTAAAAGATTGTATGGTTCTTGTGATATATAGTTCTGTATTTTATGTTTTACATAGTTTGTATATGTTTTAGTAAAACTCCATTTTTAGAGCCTACTTGGTCTGTCTTTGAATTTCTTTCTTTAACAAGTGAAGTATATATGGTTAAAGCAGACACTGTGCATAAGCTTGAATGGTGATACCAAACTGGAGAAAGGTAAGAGTAATCTGAGGTCTTTATTAGAGTTTTTAAGGGTTCATTTTGTATACCTGGTTAGGTGCCCATAGGCAAAGATGTCTGGCCCCCCGAAGACAGAATTATCTGAGCCTGTGCATTGGGTACGCTAGCAAGAGGTTCACCGTCTGAATCCCTCCAGAACTGAGACCAAAGGTTGATTCGAACCCATGAAACAGACAGGAGGGTTACTCTGTTTCTGTTAACTGTTCACAAGACTGCGCTTGGAGGTTGGCACTTTGGGAGTAGAGGGCTGACTTGCTGAGTGGGTTTGTGACACCCATTAGTTACATTTACCCTCACTGCTAACACATCTTCCTTCTGCCTTTTCTAATTACAACTCTTCTCACCATACCCCATACTCTTCTTTTCTGCCTTACCTTTCTCCCCCCTCCTTTCCTTTTCCCCTTCCCCTTCAAGCCTTTTCTGATACCTCTCATCCCCTCTCCCCGTCTCTCTTCTCTACCCTCTCCTCTACCTCCAACTCATCCTCCTCACCTCTACCTCCTCCTCCCTTCCCTTCCCCTCCTCTCCTTACACCCCCCCCCCTATGCCTTACATCCAGCCTGGACTTCTTCATACCCCCTCTCTAAACCTTGAATTTCTTCATCGATATTTTGTCTTTTTTCCAATCCCCCCTCCCCCATTCAAGAGGGTGGAAGTCTCACTCCATTTTATTTCTCCTTTTTATTCTTCTCCTTCTTGCTGGTGACATTGAAACCAACCCCTCTCCAACCTTTCTTCTTCCCCTACTAAAGCTAAAGGCCTTAGCTTCTTCCACCCCCAGCACAAGAAGTCTCCTCCCCAAGCCCGACTCCCCTTAAAATAATGTGTGGATCTCCCAGCACTCTCCCAACCTTTTGTACTTTATTTAAACCTGGCTGTCCTCCAGAGTACCAGACTCCAGCGTAGCCCTCCCTGACTTCCATGTCTTTCATCAGGACCAAGGCAGGTGTGGTGGTAGGGTTGCCTGATATGTCCGTCAAACCTGCTCCATCTCTTTTAGTGGGGTACTCCCTTCCTCTCATAAGTTCCTACTGGTAAAGCTATCCCTTCCTTCCACCTTCCCCATATTTGTTGGTGTTTTCTTTGCCTTGCCTAAGATCTCTTCCTCTTTCCTGGTCAACTCCTTCTCATCTTTCGCCTCCCTTTCTGCCTCCAGTGAGCTCATCCTTCTTGGGGACTTCAACTTAAATTGGCTTTCCCCTTCTTCAAGGCCCACTGTCCACTAGACTGAGTCCTTGAACCTCTCACAGTTAACCACAGAACCCAGCTGACATAATCCTCACTCCCCTAACTACTGCCTCCTGGAGTGGGTGCTCTCATCCCACTACCACTGCATCATTGCTACAGGCATTCTTCTGGATGCCTTCAGGGACCACTGCCTAACCTACTGCCAAAAAGAGTAAAACCAGGCATGCCACAAAGGCAAAGGAACAGCCCTTACACAGCTGCAAACAGGTTACAAAAGAAAGGGGTGCATACACGCTCTTTTTAACCACTCATTTTCTTGAACAAAGAATGTGCTCAGGATGCCAAACACCCATATGTAACACCTCCTTGCAGTGGCTTGCTCAAGGAGTGGTGCTTGCATGTCAGCTGCAGTTATTTAAACTCACAGGCTAATTACAATTAAAGCCACTTACTCAGCAGTTAAAACTGTCTGAGAAACTCATACATTTTGAAGTGCCAGTGTCCAATGACAATTAATATACTAAAATAAATTACATTCATGAACAAATCTCGCTAACCGATGACTTGCTGGGACTATACAATTTTTTTTATAGTACCTTCTTTATTAGATTTTGAGAAAAAAACCAGAGTACAGAATGAACCAACTTTAAAACACACAACATAGAACAAGGTTAAGTACCTAATAAACATTGTAAAGAGAAGTAGAACAAGAAAACAAATGACCCCATAATGGGGAGAATAGAGGGGAGGATAAAAATATATCACAAATAATAATAATAGACAATATGCAAACAGTAATATCAGATAATGGTAACTAGTTGCATAAAATAAAACACAAATTAAGGAAACAACAATCAGAGGCCTGAATACTATTAAGTGACAATCAGAAATCATGCAACCAAGAAAGAAAAAAGAGAGAAAGATCTGATGCAGGCAGGCAAGGAGGAGTATCTTTTTTAATAATAAGAATACAAATGATAGATCCTGGAAGTACATCAAGAAACAAAAGGGAACTACACAATTAAATATAGCAAAAAATTGTTAAAATACTTCAATGTATAAATATATAAATAGAATAATAGATAGGTTACAGTGAATTACAAGGCTGTAATTCCATAGAGAGGTTTCTATGTCCCCAGAACCTCAGGATGGAATTTCAGCCAAGTATTTCACTGTAACCTATTTTTTAATTTTTGTAATATATGGATGAGAGAACCTGGTGAGGTTTTACTTGGTGAAGCTTTCTGTAGGGTGTCATGCTCAATGAGGAATCGGAAAGTTGTGTGTTTTTTTTGTGAAGAGCTGAACAGGAAAGTGCAGGAAACAGTTCTGCTTAGCAGTAAGAGGCAAAATGTAGTTACACTTCAACGGAACGTGTAACTGTTACTCGTATTTCTTTTAAAAAAAAAAAAGAAAAGTAAGGTACAGTTCAGTTCTTGCGGAGCCGGCTTTGAAATCCTTCGTGCTGAAGCTTGGAAAAGCCGGCTTGCGGTCAGCATGAGGCATGAAGCTGCACTTGCGCATTTGTTTCTGAGTGATAATACCATCATTAAAATGAAACGATGGTATTCTTGGGAGTGAAGTGTGGTATTATCGAGAAGCTGGTGTGTACAAGATTTTTTTTGCATCGTTTTCGATGCTGTTATTTTAACAATCCATATATTACACATGCAGTAATATAAGTGCAAATATCCCATCATACAAGTTTTGTTACTGTGTAACATACAAATGTAAATACTCCCCTTAAAATGCTGACTGGGAAATTATTGTTTTTACAACTTAACACCACTAGTGATTCTGTGACCATGGATAACAGATGGCAGACATTAAATATTTACAATAAGTGAACCACATTGCTCCTCCAACCATCACAGTTGATTGTCTCCATTTAGCTGTCCTGCTTACCTGGTCCATGGACACAGAAACGTTTCTGAATATTATATATATTAATAATGAATCCATAACCTATGCTGTGCCTGAGACTGGACCCACCAATATCAATTCTATAACTAGTCCCACAGTTCCAATACCCAAACTTCACAAATCTTAAGCCACTAAATTAAATAATTTTTCATGAATTCATACTATTCAAAATGGTGGTGATCAACAAAGTAATGGTAAGATCCACAGGCCACTTCCATTTATTTGAATTTTTTGAACCCATGTCCAACATGGTGGTCAGGTCTGAGCACAGCTAGGAAAAACAACAATCTGCAATAAAAACATTTTCCACAATAATTGTTGCACACCAGCAGTGATAAAAAGTTAAAACATTCTCGTATTTTTTATTTGCCCATGGTATTGATTTGTTTCCCCTGCGCCAGGGACGACCCCTTCCCCACCTGATTATGTACTACAGATTACAAGTTGCTGATCTAAGAACTTTTTAGTTTTACTTACTTTTTCATGTATTTATATTCCACATTTACAATGTGTCAGGTGTGGTGACTCGCACCCCTCTGACTGTATTATGGATCTGCTGAATAGTGTATGTATTACGATGTTCTCTGTTGTGCTAATAAAATTTAAATATAAAAAAAAAATTCTTGTATTCATATTTTCAACCTAAATTCAGAATCACAGTACGTCCTATACTGGAGAACAGTACTTATGAATAAGGTTTAAAGTCTAACTCTGTGTTCAGACCATTTGGATGAAGGGACTGAAGGTGAAAAATCCATTCTGTTTCTTTCTCTTACACAGTTCCTTGACCCTGTCACCTTCTCTCTCATTATAAGGTACATGGTCCAGGGCCATGAATGAAAATGCAGTTGTGGTGCACCCGTAGCAAGACCTAAAATGCTCCTCCAGAACACTGGCCTGATTTCTCTGCTGAATTGCAATTATGAGCTTGTGGATCCTCTCCTTCGTACATCTTATAGTCGGAGTCCTAACTACTGTGCATACAACTTGCCACAAGTGCACCACCCTATATACAGTATATCACATATCTAGTTTGACAGTTCATGTTGAATCTAGTTTTGAACTCTTCCCTTGTGTTTGGATTAATAAAAACTGGACCAGTAACTACATACATTACAATTGTGACATTGAAAAAAAGCCTGTCCTCAACCATATGGGATCCACTGACCTGTCAATGTAATGACTGTGGGTTAGAAGATCTTTTAAATTCTTCTCTCTTCTATAATAAATTCTAGGTATAGCTCCCGCTAGTGGTCCCAACTCCATGCCCATACTCAGAATCTGCCATCTATTCTTCACAATTTTGTCCACTTCATCTGCTCCTAACCCATAATCCAGAACAACATTTATTTTTGTCTGACTGTTCCCAGTCCTTTCCCTCCTTTTTAGTACCAGGAGAGAGTCCCTGGGCACCTTCTCAGCCTTATTAGTCACTTTAGCTGACTAGTCTTTCTAAAGGAACCTGGTCGACAAAATTTTAGCTTCTTTTTCATAAGTTGTTTCTTATAGCTCCAGACTGGACCAGGAAGATATGGTACTTTGTGCTCTTGTCCCTCTCAAACAGGCGTCCTATCAACCTCTCCCTGAGATACAATCTGCCAACACTCTCCGAGGACAGGATAACATTCCTAGATCTGAGAATTCTGTGTCTCAGAGCATGGTTCTTGAAAAGCTACAGTTCTCTTGACTAAATCTCTTTGATAAAGTGATGGAAGTGCTGAAGGTTTCCAGGAAACCAGCAACAAGGAAAACATGTGCTTCAAAATGGAAAAAGATTTTCTTTTTGTGTTCCCCTAGACAGCTCAGCCCACTATGAACAAGTCTGACTACAATCCTGAATGACCTAGTCTATCTTCAGTCCTTGAGCCTCGGGCCCTCAACCCCGAAGGTTCATTTGGCAGCAGTGTCTGTTTACGCATCAGCTGGCAAAGACAGGTCAGTGGCCTCAATTCATATTCAAAAGATTTTTCAAAGGCCTTAATCACCTATACCTCCAATAAGAGACCCTGTCCCTCCCTGGGACTTGAATATGTGCATTGCTCAGCTGATAGAGGTGCCTTTCATGCCTATAGCAACAGTTTTCCTGGTGGCAGTTACATCTGCCAGAAGGGGAGCAAGCTGCTAGCCCTCTGTACAGATCCTAACTATATCATCTTTCACAGGGACATGGTAGTCCTAAGAACTAACAGAAAATTCCTCCTCAAAAGTTGTATCTGAATTCCATCTGAATCAGTCAACTACACTTCCAGTTTTCTTTTCAGCAAAATATGGGGAAGTGGGGAAAGGCAAACCAGTATCCAAGAGAACCATTTCTTGTTGGATAGTCTCCTGCATACAGTTCTATTATGACAAAGATGGCAAGTTGAAATCTAAAGGCCTTAGGACATACCCCACAATAGGCACTTCTGTCTCTGTGGCAGCTTCAAGAGGTGTTTCCCCACAGGAAATCTGCAAAGCAGCTACCTGGAAAATAGTACACACTCACACAGCACTACTGTCTGGACTCAGGGGTGGTTCAAGTAGCTTTAACGTGGGAGGCCAACAAAATTCAGAAACAAAGGCCGGGGTCCAGGGGCCACCTAGGCCCCCATAAAATTTTACAATTTTTTCAGTGATTTTGTGGCATTTTTTATAGCTTTTAATAATTCTCTGGGAATCATACCTTTCAACCTCCCAACTTGCCAATGTGTGACAGAGGGCTACAAAATGTGTGACAAATGCCAAAAATGTGGTACGCCTGATTTTTCACAGCGTGCAGTCGCGCACTGGCGTTGTCACATGAAATGAATTTTACCACGCTAAAATTATTGTTTGTATACTTGGCATGTGGTTTGTGTTGCAAATTAAAGAGAAATTGTTGTGTGTGTGTATCCTTGAATAAAATAAAATGATGCAAATCCTAAATGTGTGTGTGTCCTTAATTAAAATAAGCAGTATAAGGGAAGTTAGTAGAGGTCCCTTCTGGCCAGTCAGCTCCTCCACTGGGGTCGGGGTGCTGCTTTTCTTCGGTCCTTGCTTGCTGAGGACAAGTGAGCACTCGCAAGGCAAGAACAGCTCTGCCACTGTACAGGCAGAAAACAAAGATTGGAGCCCCTCTGTCAAAAAAACAGAGAAAGTTTAGTGGTGGTGTCCCTCCTGGCCATTAGCTTTTTCAGTGGTGATGGTAGACGTACTGCTGTTCTGCCAACTATGTACAAGGCAAGAGCACCAGGGCCAGGCTATGCCTCTGTTGGTTGGCCCACCATGGAGGGACTGGACCCAGCACCACACAACAGGACCCACCGACCCAGGCACCCAGTCTACCCTAGTCTGCACAGCACAGTCACACACAGCACAAGTGCACAACCAACTTCCAATTAATGCAAGTGCAATACTGGCTTTTCTCTGCCGGGGCTGATCTGCAAACCCCCAAACCAAACAGTCAAAGAGGACAGCAACACAGATTAGAAGTTTTAAAAACAAATTCAAGCGACACTGCTCAACCGGGTCCAGTGCTATGCTGCAATAAGGCAACCAGCCAAACATATATCATAGTACAAAAACAAAGCAGCACCAAATGTGTTCTTGCAAAATATTTTTTCCTTTTACTGGCAAAATATAAAAGTGCAGGCAAAAGCGAACACACAGCAGAAGTACAAACAGCAACTAGACGCCCATCTAGTTGCTGTTTGTATTTCTGCTGTGTGTTCACTTTTGCCTGCACTTTTATATTTTGCCAGCAAAAAGAAAAAAGATTTTACAGGAACACATTTGGTGCAACACAGATTAGAACACACCAGCAGGGAGCAGCACTGTCTGTAACCAAGCCGACTTCCATGATTTTACAGCCCATTTGGAAGTGGAAGCCTGAAGGAACTTGGTACAGACTACAGAGCACTGTGTTGTGAGTGCTGCTTCCATTCAGAGGGACTTAATCAGGCAGCTCTCCTCTCTCTGCTGTGCATGCAGTGTCTTCCGATGGTTGGAATTGCATTTGGGATTTATCATTTGGGCGACTCGGAGAGTCGCCAACTACAGGTCGTTCCTTCCGACAGCAGGACCCGATCAACCTCCAAGCAAGAGCCCTCTCTTTTCTCCTTGGCTGCCTGCTGCTGCTAGCTCGAGTCTGTGTCACTGACACACTGTCTGCCCTGCTGGTGCATGGAACGAACCCCCTCCATCGCCTCGCTTGCCCTGTCCCTATACAAACAAAGCGCACAAAAAGGCACAGCAACAGCCCCGATGGCTGAATACCAACCTCTGCAGCTGGTTATCTGTTGCTCACTCGCTCAGCTGGTTCCTGGTGCGGGTGGCACATTCTTCTGAATCGCGTTGCGGCGTTTCTGCCTTGGAGCCTCAGCCTGTATTACGGCTTCCTTCCAGTTGTGCTGCACGGCGATTGGTGGCTGCTGGTCCTTCTCTACAGTGGTCCTCCAAAAATGCTTCTGAAGTTATGGTTCCCCCTCTGGACACCGAGGCTGCTTATAGCGGGGCAGCGGACCGGAGTGGGGGACCTGAGACACTGACTAATTGGTTTGTGGGGCAAGGGTGTAGGGTAGCCTGGGGGGGCATGCCACCACTCAACACTTGCCGGTTCTGCTCGTAGTTCTAGAGTCCCACTAGCCCCCCCCCCAACGTCATCATTACTAAATGTGCCTGTGAGTGCTGCAGACATGACGAGAAAACAGGTGCCAGGAAGGATTTGAAAGTTCGACTCCGAGCAGCAAACAAAGGGATTAGTGCTGCGCGTGGTGAGGCTGCGTGGTTTTGGCATTCCAGCGGAAAAGAATGGGTGAATGCGGGGCAGCGGTACAGGCAGATTACTGTGGTCAGAATCCGGAACATCACGCACAAGCCGGTACACTTGAGAGGTATGCTGGGAATAAAAAATCAGTAAGGAGTTAGGAGACTTTTTGACAATTTGGTTTAGCAAAAAAGAATGAACAGAAAAACTAAAATTTCTTGATATGGGGGGCTTCCTGTTTTCTTTGGAACAGTCAGTAGTTTTTGTTGGGGGAGTGTAAATGTTGTGTTGGAAACTCAGTGCAGGAGCAATACAATATTCAAGATATTAAAGCTTCTAAAGAGCTTGGCATGGCTGTCTGCCCAGGCCAGAATATCTGAGCAAGAGGGGGAATCAACCGAAGGAGGGACATTTCATTGCAATCTCTTGGTTATGGAAGCGAGATTAAAAATAAAAGTAAAGATGGTCATTGAGAAGTATTGAGACTTCAGTTCTAGGGAGTGGATCTCCCAAAGAATGAGAGACTATGACAGACCTTGACTGATAAAACACGGACTATGAAAGAGAACGGGACCTTAATTTTTATACACGTCTCTAATATTTATTTTTTGGGGAGGAAGTACTGTTATATAGAGAGATTTTAAACAGGGCACACTATGATGAATATGCCAGATGTCTCCCGATACTGTTGGAAATATTTGTGGTCACTAGTAAATGAGCCAGGGCTGAGGACTGAGAGGGGTACCACAAACCATGCCAAGTACAGTTTCATGGAAACAGAAAAAGCGAATGGGGCAGGAAAACAACAAGCGACATGTCTGAATGTGTTCATTACTATGACAGCTTTACTGAATGGGAGTGTTGGGGGTGATGTTTGTTTATTAGTAAAGACAACACACACCAGTCAATGACAGCATCTCCACCGCCACAAGACTTGTTCTGGGAAGGTAATCACACTTAAATGTTGATATGTGACTTTGGGAGACCACTGGTGCATCAAGCTAATTTCCAAACACATACTAATACTGATGGATGAAATAAAGAAACATTGTTTTATCACCTTGTTAAAGAGGAGAGGCAAATTTAAAACAACCGAGTAACAATAGGAAAAGCTTTGGACAAAAAAAGCTTTGGAAGGTTATTGCTGGGTGGGGGTGGGGGTATCAAATTCCAGGGAAATTACTCAGAATAAAAAATGCGAGTGGGGAGGTTGTTCAGACTTCAGTTTTTGTCATTTATAATTGTCTGTCTCTGCGGGAAACAAATGTGTACAAGGAATACCTGTGGAAACAAGATTCACCCACTGCAGGTGCATATCTGCTGCCTGCATCCCTCACCCCTCAGGTGTGACAGCAGCAGGTGCAACACTGAAGCCCCCACCCCTCAGGTGTGACAGCAGGCAGTGAAGCACTGAAGCCCCCACCCCTCAGGTGTGACAGCAGGCAGTGAAGCACTGAAGCCCCCACCCCTCAGGTCTGGCAGCAGGCAGTGAAGCACTGAAGCCCCCACCCCTCAGGTGTGACAGCAGGCAATGAAGCACTGAAGCCACCACCCCTCAGGTGTGATGGCAGCAGCTGCATCACTGCAGCCCCAACCCTTCAGGTGTGACAGCAGCAGGTGCATCACTGCAGCCCTCATCCCTCACCCCTCAGGTGTGGAGGCAGCAGGTGCAACACTGAAGCCCCCACCCCTCAGGTGTGATGACCACAGAGGCATCATGACAGTACTCATACAATAATGCCATGTAGCAAGGCTTGTCTGTCAGAGCTCAGACATGAGTTAAGCTGAACCACCAGACGCCAAGGTGGACTCCGTTGGTTCAGTCCCTATCTAACATTTAAGCTGCCTGAATTGCTTTACTTGTAAACAAAGTGCACCCAAATACAAAAATCCACACGTGATTGAGGATGCTAATGGAGTGATACACAATCTCTCCCAAGTAATAAACCAATCCAGAATTACACCCACAGTAAATTGGGCACTTTCTGACTTGGTCTTCATGAAAATGGAGCCTGTTAGTTTTCATGTCGGAACTCAAACTCATAAAAGGAGTCCTACCGGCAGAGGTGAAGCCACAGCCACTGTAGTCAACATAAATAAATTAATCTTTATGCCTGATCACTAGTCCGGTGTGCCCGGCATTTTAATGTATGGTGCTATTGAACATTTTATTTATTTATTTATTTATTGAATCATTTGGATTACAGCCTTTGAGTCAGAGACTCATTTCCAAAGGCTCCACGTCAGAAACACAACATAATAAGAGGCAGACATTGTACATTGTTACATAACGGTGGAGGCAGACAGAGACAACAGAGTATATACATTATGTGTTGCATATAGGCAACGCATAACTATAAATGGGGCAGATGGAAAATTGCTGCTAGACCTATACAGATTTGGTAGCTGTACAGTCTTGTAGTGAGCTTAAGCAATACAGTGAGTAGTAC
Source organism: Neoceratodus forsteri (assembly GCA_016271365.2). NCBI lineage: Eukaryota > Metazoa > Chordata > Ceratodontiformes > Ceratodontidae > Neoceratodus > Neoceratodus forsteri. The sequence continues at coordinate 630,445,464 of CM057456.1, read as the reverse complement.
AATCATGGGGCAGGTGGATATTGCTGCTAGACCTATACAGATTTCGTAGCTATACAGTCTTGTGGGGAGCTTAAGCAATACAGCGAGTAGTACAATCAACAAATATATGCAGGGTCTAAAATGCTGGTAGGTGGTTAGCACAGCTTGAAAACCAGCATTGTCAGACTACAAGGTGGCATAAGCGCCAGGAGTGTCTTAGTCCAGAGATTTACCGTTTGTGGTCGTTATCTATATGTTAGTGGGGGCAGCGGCAGGTGCGGGTGGAGATAATGTGGTTCTTAAGGGCTGTTTTGAATGGGCCTAGTCTGGGGATGGAGGTGACGGTCAGGGGGAGTTCACTGTACCAGGTAGGTGCTCTGTAGAAGAAGAACCGTTGTGTCAGTGAGGTTGAGACTCTGGGAACCGTCCATATTAATTTGCCTGCTGTGTAGGTTTTTTTGGTAGTTTGTGCAGCACAGAGGGAGGTGTTGACTCCAGAGAGGGTAAGGCCTAGTTGGATCTTCTTAGTAAGGAGACATGTCTGATACCGTATTCTTTTGTCTAGGGTGAGGATCTTTGTTAGGGTATATAGGGAGCAGCTGTGGGTACACTTATCCACTCCAGCAATGAGTCTACAGGCTTTGTTAATGGATAGGTGGATTTTGTTTAGCGCAGTGTAGTCAGCAGCCGAGTAGACAGTTAACATGATGCGCTCTTGCTCACAGCACTGCAAGCTGATGATGTTGCCATGCCTCTTCCTCAATAGGCAGGGCAATAGTGCCCTAGGCAAACCCATGGGATTTATAAAAGGGCACTGGAGATATAAACTTCAATCTCCATGCATAAGGGCACTATTGAGGAAGGGGCAAGGTCGTGTCAACAGTTCATGAGAGTGCGGGATGCTCACAAGTGGCAAAATTAAAATGCAGCATGCATAGAAACATAGACTTTAATGGCAAATAAGGACCGCTTGGCCTACCTAGTCTGCCCATTTCCCTACCTACAGGATAAGCTGGAGATCCTAGTTAACCAACAGCCTATTTCTTCTTACCCCCCACAAGAGAATTGCCTTATGTCTGTCCTATGTATTCTTGAATTCTCCCACAGTTTTAGACCCCACAACCTCCTCAGGAAGGCTGTTCCATGCATCTACCACCCTCTCTGTGAAAAAATACTTCCTCACATTGCCCCTGAACTGCTCCCATCTTCAAATTGTGTCCCCTTGTTCTTGCACATCTCTTTTTCTGAAAGATGCTACCCTCTTGGACTTTGTTGATTCCACTGAGGTACTTAAAAGTTTCTATCATGTCCCCCCTTTCCTCAAGGGTATACATATTAAGCTCCTTTAGTCTCTCCTCATATGGCTTCTCTTGCAGACCCTGCACCATTTTAGTTGCCCTCCTCTGGACTGCCTCTATCCTGTCTATGTCCTTGCGGAGATGGGGTCTCCAGAACTGGATGCAGTACTCCAGATGGGGTCTTACCAACTGTCTGTACAGAGGGATAACAACTTCCTGTTTTCTGCTGGTGATGCCTCTCTCTATACATCCCAGTATACCCCCAGCCCTCCCTACTGCCTTCTCATATTATTTGCTAACCTTAAGGCCATCTGATATGATTACCCCCAGGTCCCTTTCCATTTTTGTTGTTGTTGCTACCTCCCCCCATTGTGTAATCTTCCCCTGGGTTTTTGTTTCCCAGGTGCATTATTTTGCACTTCTTTGCATTGAATCCAAGCTGCCATACTTCTGACCATTCCTCCAACCTTGCCAAGTCCCTTCTCATCCTTTCCATGCCTCCTTGTGTACCAACCCTGTTGCAGATCTTTGTGTCATCTGCAAAGAGGCATACTTTTCCTTCCCAGTCCCTCTGCAATGTCACTTATAAAGACATTAAAAAAGACTGGACCCAGTACTGAACCCTGTGGTACCCCACTAGTAACCCCTCTTTCTTCAGCGTGGACTCCATTTACAATTACCTTCTGTGTCCTGTTGTCCAGCCAATGTTTTACCCAGGCTACCACCCTAGGACCCACTCCCAGGCTGGTTAATTTGACTGTTAATCTTTTGTGTGGGACTGTGTCAAATGCCTTGCTAAAGTCTAGGTAGGCCATGTCCACAGCCCCTTCCTGGTCTACTACTTTGGTCACCCAGTCAAAGAAATCAATTAGATTCATCTGACATGACCCTCGGTGTGAACCCATGCTGCCTTGGGTCCTGTGCCCCACTGGCCTCTAGGTACTCAACAATTTTTCCTTCAGAAGTGATTCCATCACTTTCCCTACCACAGAGGTCAAACTGACAGGTTTGTAGTTTTCTGCCTCTGTCTTGGTCCCACTTTTGTGAAGGGGAATCACATCCGCCTTCCTCCAGTCCTCAGGTACCACACCATCCTCCCATGATTTGTTAAAAAGGGTAGTCAGTGGTTTCACTAGTTCTCCCCTTAATTCTTTTAGAATTCTGGGGTGAATTCCATCAGGCCCAATTGCTTTGTCCACCTTCAGTTTTAGGAGTTCTTTCAGAAAGGGCTGGGATCAACCCCCCTGTCAAGAGTGCTTCTATTAATTGGATTAGGCACCTCCCCCTCCTCCTCTTTTGTGAATACAGAGCAGAAATATTCGTTCAGTATCCCTGCTTTTTCACTATCCCTCTCTGCCCACCCACCGTCCATTCTATTCAGCCTCACTATCTATCTCTTTGTCTTTCTACACTCCCTGATGTACCTATAAAAGGTTTTATCCCCCTTCTTAACCGAGTTGGCTATCTTTTTCTCAGTTTGGGCCTTTGCTATTCTGACTTCCTTCCCTGCTTCCTTCTGCCTTAACTGGTGCAGCTCTCTGTCCTGCTCCTTCTGTGTTTCCTTATACTTCCTGAATGCTATCCTTTTCTCCCTGACTTTCCCTGCCGCCTCTTTTGAGAACCATAGTGGCTTTTTCTTTCATTTTGATTTGTTTATTTGCTTGACACAAAGGCTTGTTGTCTCTGTGATGGCAGTTTTGATGTTTCCCCATTGTTGCTCCACCCCTCCTTCTAGACTGTTTGCTAGTACTTTTCTAAGGCACTCTCCCATCTTGCCAAGGTCAGCCCTCCTGAAGTCCAGTACGCTCACTTTTGTATGGCTTGATTCTGTAGCTGAGTTTATCGTGAACCACACTGTTTGATGGTCACTTGTTCCTGATGGCAACCCACTTCTAGATCTGAGATCTTCTCACTGTCCCTGTTTGAGAGTATGAGGTCTAAGATTGCTCCCTCATGAGTGGGTTCTGAAACTAGCTGTCTGAGACATGCCCCTGTAGGCATTGAGAATGACCCTGCTCTTGGATGTGGCTGCAGCAAATGTGCTCCAGTTAGCAGTATCTCCCCTTTCTCTGCCATCCTAAGAATGCCTTATATCATATCCTTGTCCATTCCCTCCTCCTGACATAGGGGTCTGTATAAAACCCCTGTGTGGATTGTGGTGCTATTTCCAGTCTCTAAGGTGACCCACAGTGCCTCCTCTCCTCCCTGTTTACTCTTTTTTTCAGTTGCTTTTAGCCCTTCCTTTACATAGAGAGCTACTCCTCCCCCTCTTCTCCCCTTCCTGTCTCTCCTGTAGGGCCTTACTCCTTTTTGCCCCATCTCTGTCCTTATTGCCTTTGTCACTTTCTCCATTTACCCCTGCTTTTCTCCCTATCGACATCTCTGTCTTGGTGTTTACCTCACTTACTACTCTGACTTTTTGGGGGAGGCTAGGATTTCCTTGTTCCTTTCCAGTGCCTCCCCCCCTTGGATAGTTTAAATGCTTGCCAATGAAGCATTTAAACCTATCACCTAGGATCTTGGTTCCCCTCCTGGACAGATGTAGTCCATCATGCCAGTATAGGCCTGCATCACTCCAGGTGGACCCCCAGTCCCCAAAGAAGCCAAATCCCTGAACTCTGCACCAGTTTTTCAACCACTAATTGAATCCCATGGTGTGGAGCACCCTAGCCTCACCTATACCACAGACAGGCAGCACCTTCGAGAAGGTTACCATGCGTGCTACTTGTCTAAGGCCCCTCCTCAACTCCACAAACTCTTCCTGCACTGCTCTGATCCCTTTCTTAGCCAGGTCATTTGTCCCTAGGTGGACAATGACATCCAGCTCCCTCCCTTGTGAAGCTGCTCCGGTGATCCCGAGGATTCGCTCCCTGTCCCTCCAAGCCATGGCGTTAGGCAGACACCTTACCTAACTCTCCCCTTCCTCTCCCAGTTCTACCTTCCTAACAGTGGAGTCCCCCACCAGGAGTTGTTTCCTTCCCCTGAGGGGTCCCATGTCACCCGCCTGTGGGTCTCCCTTGTGGAGGTTCCCTGCATCCTCCTTGGTCTCCACTGCAGGTGCCTCCATAGAGGAACCACACTTTGCCAGAACAGCATAGGAATTGTGGAGAGGTACAACTGGAGGGATCCACCTCTGTTCCACCACCCTTACCCTCCCTGAGCCCACTGTGGTCCAACCGCTCCTCTTTCTTAGCAACCTCTGAGGCAACGGCAGTGGCCCTGGTGGTCCCTGGATGGAAGAGGAGGTCCCACAAATCCTGGCCAACTCAGCCTGGAGATGAGCAACCTCCTCTCTCAGCCCAGAGAGGTGCCTTCAGATGGGACAACACCGCATCCTCCAGAACGTCTCCCAGGAGACTGCTGCTCCAAAGCCACTGCACTGCACCACTCCCATCATGTCTTATTTCTGGCTCCTTCACTGTTGTTTGGAATCCTTACTCTTTCCTTTTTTTTTCTTTTTCTTCTCTCTGTACTTACTTACTGCCTCTGTGCCCTTGAAGCACCTGTTCATCCTGTTCTGAGACAAGAAGATCCTAAATTAGTAGACCCCGTACTTGCTCAGAGGCAGACCTCCAGCAACTGGGGGAATAGGCACCGGGTTGTATGGGCCCCATCAATATTTATTGAGCTGGGCTGAGCCCCAGCAATATTTTGCAATGCTGCTGCTTTTCTCCCCTTTGGGCCCTTTAAATTTCTTTCACTGTGTGCATGCAATGTGTGCCCTGTGGTGCTGCCTATGACCCACTGCGCCAGCATGATTCGCCTGCCCCCCCGGCGCTTAATTTGCTTGTACTGCTGCGGTGGCCTTGGCGCACTGGCATCATTTAAAATTCATGCCAGGATTAGGTTTGTTAACTTTGAACCCCCCCCCCCCATCGTATGACTGCTTCTGGTTGGGTGGCGGCTGGTGGCATTTTTCAATTTGCCAGTGCTTGCTGCCTGTGATTGGCCACTGCAGGATTTATTATAGGCCCCATATGTGTGCAGGGTGAATCTGAAGTGAGGTGGCATATGCAACTAAGGCGACGGCGAGAGAGAGAGTTCCGCCAAGTAGTCCGAGCGAATCGGGGCTGGGCGACGAGATCATCAAGTGAGAGAGCGGGAGTAGACACTCATGGGGACTTGGAGTTTAGACTGGGGAGTCTCAGAAGAAGAGGGACTCAGTGGGAGCAAGTCACAGTCAGGGCGCCAGTGGTGAGGCCCAAAGCAAAAGGCAGCACAGGCTCCAGCACCAACCTTACCTTTTTGACTAGATGCAACAGCAGCCGGTGAGCCGGGGGGGGGGTTCTTGAGCTTCCGATCATTTGGTGGTGGTGAGTAGTGTAGTTGTCTGCCCTAGTGCTGCCTGACCAGTGAGATTTGAGAGGGCAGAGTGAGAGGAGTCACAGTCATACCTACTGGGTGGCACGCGAGTCACGGTGCAAGTGTCAGTGGTGTCAGTCGGCGTCGCTGGTAGGTTGCGAACTTGCAGTTGCCACCGGTTGGGAAAAGTCCGACTCTGGGACCGGGACTTGGGAGTGAATATATCTAAGACAGCAGCAGGCTGAGGCTCAGCGAGAGAGAGATCCAGCAACAGCAATCTAGACTGCAGTGCAGACAAGAAGAGAGGTGTGTGTCACTGGGTTGGTAACTACTGGGCCTGGCTGTGGAGGTGGCTACTGGTGTTTAATTTAACTTGTGGTATGTGTCAGAGGGCAATAGGGCATTGTGTAGTCCTGGACTTGTTTGGACTCGGAGTCACTGTTGTTGTGTTGTTGCCTGTTGGTAACTTCGTTCTGTCTCTCTCTCTCTCTGAGGAGTAAAGTGAGTGGGCGACCTGAGCATGCTGGTTAGGGAGGTTATTGGGCAGGTTGCAGGAATACAAGTGGCTGGGTGGGGTCCTTTGGTCTGGGCAGCCAGTGGCAGCACAAAGCAAGTCATCTCGAGGAGCAAAAGAGGAGGAGAGCATCAGCCAGCAAGCAAAGGTAGGCTAGCAGCAGCAGAACTGTTCCGTGGGGTACACATTCAATCACAGTAGAGTGTCTCCTGACAGTTAGACTAGGAAACCAACCCTGCTCCTCAGGCACTTCAGCTCATAGCATACTCTGGGCTGCTTAACTCATGCTGGAGGAGGGGCTGGCACATTTACACTTATTTTATAGGAGAGATGTTGAGGTTTCCTCTGTGGGGATGGATGGGAGGGATGCTGATGCTGTGGGGATGGATGGGAGGGATGCTGATGTTGCCTCTGTGGGGATGGGAGGGGTGCTGATGTTGCCACTGTGGGGATGAATGGGAGGGATGCTGATGTTGCCTCTGTGGGGATGAATGGGAGGGATGCTGATGTTCCTTCTGTAGGGATGGAGGGGAGGGATGCAGATGTTGCTTCTCTTGGGATGGATGGGAGGGATGCAGATGTTGCCTCTGTGGGGATAGATGGGAGAGATGCAGATGTTGCCTCTCTAGGGATGGATGGGAGGGATTCTGATGTTGCCTCTCTGGGGGTGGATGGGAGGGATGCTGATGTTGCTTCTGTGGGGATGGATGGGAGGGATGCTGATGTTGCCTTTGTAGGGCTAGACGCAAGGGATGCTGTTGCCTCTGTGGGGGAGGATGGGAAAGATGCTGACGTTGCCTCTGTGGTGATGGATGGGAGGGATGTTGATGTTGTCTCTGTGGGGATGGACAGGATGGATGTTGATATTGCCTTTGTGGGGATGGATGGCAGGGATGCTGATGTTGCCTCTGTGGGGATGGGAGGGATGCTGATCTTGTCTCTGTGGGGATGAATGGGAGGGATGCTGGTGTTCCTTCTGTGGGGATGGAGCGGAAGGATGCAGATGTTGCTCCTCTTGAGATGGATGGGAGGGATGCTGATGTTGCCTCTGTGGGGATGGACAGGAGGGATGCTGATGTTGCCTTTGTGGGGCTGGACACGAGGGATACTGATGCTTCTGTGGGGGAGGATGGGAAAGATGCTGATGTTGCCTCTGTGGTGATGGATGGGTGGGATGCTGATGTCTCTGTGGGGATGGACAGGACGGATGCTGATATTGCCTCTGTGGGGATGGATGGGAGGGATGCTAATGTTGCTTCTGTGGTGATGAAAGGGAGGGATGCTAATGTTGCCTCTGTGGGGATGGACAGGAGGGATGCTAATATTGCCTCTGTGAGAATGGATGGCAGGGATGCTGTTGCTGCCTCTGTTGGGATGGATGGTAGGAATACTGATTGTGCGGTGCCTCTGTGGGGATGGATGGGAGGGATTCTGAATGTGGCGGTGCCTCTGTGGGGATGGATGGGAGGGATATTGATGCTGCCTCTGTTGGAATTGATGGAAGGGATACTGATGGTGGCGGTGCATCTGTGGGGATGGACAGGGAGGGATGCTGATGTTGCCTCTGTGGGGATTGATGGGAGGGATGTTGATGTTAGTAGAAACAAAAAAAACACCATGCATTCCAGAGCCAGGAGAACAGATAGCCCTCCACTGAAGGTAGTCACAAATTGCCAGAAGTCCAGTTTGCTGTTTGTTTAGAAAAATATTGGTTTTATTGAACAATCATGAGAATGCACACCAGGTATTTGCAAGGACCCCTGCGTTTCGACAATTAAGGCTTCATAGGGGGATGAACCTTGCAATACTCAATCTCTTTTTATACTAATTAGTTTCAAAATCCGTGATATCACAGTTATTAACCAGATTGTTTCTTTCCAAAAAAAAACTAGCAAATATTCAAATAAAATATTTGGTAATTAAGAAAAAATGTTACTCATTAGTTCATGATAATGGTAGCAACCCTTTTACATATCAAATGTTTCAAAAGTATAAAGTCAGTTGCATCAGCCAATCAAATAGCTTGATACAAAATTTAGTATTTTTGAGGCAAAATTATTCCTGTTAGCTAGTGGAGCAATATACCACATGCTAAAACTCAGAATCTTCCCAAAATTAATGTTAAAAATGGGCTTATCAACCAAAAGTTTGTAATGATCAATCAGATTGCTATATTTCAGATACATTACATTTATAATATTTCTCTTACTAAGTAGATGTTGATGGTTGATAAACCATATTATATAAAAAAATCAAATCAAACAACCTCATTTAGGCAATAACAAAACAGAATTGTCTGCTGATGTTGCCTTTGTGGGGATGGACGGGAAGGATGCTTATGTTGGTTCTGTGGGGATGGATGGGAGAGATGCTGAGTCCAGTGACTGAAGTGGGCCTGGGGGTCTGTCTCTGCAGCAGTGTGTGACTACTCTGATGGGTATGGGGGTGGACTTTGTCTCTGGCAACTCTGCAATGTATGATGCATGGGGGGAACAGCCTGGGGAGCTTCAGGATGGGAACAGAGACCTAACCAACTGACTAGCTTGTTAACTTGCTTGCTGTCTTGCTGAAGCCTTCAGCAAGCAAATTAGTAAGGCAGCTAGTATGCTAGGTCTGTTTCCGTCCTAAAGGCCTTGTTATGGGGTTAGCAGCAACACAGCTGGGGCATGTTTATTCTCTCCTAGAAATACAAAAATAAAGTCATGTAGTACTAGTAGTTAATTTCTGAAATATAAGCATCCTTTACCTTTCCTGCCAGTGCAGTCACAGTCTTAATCAGATCATTATTTTGCATCTACCCATTCTCCTATTCAGCTAACAAATTATTGCCACCACTACTGTGATTAATATGTATTTATCAGTTTCCTGAAAATACCACAGGGGAAAAGAAAAATGCTTTTTAGCAATAAAGAATGAAGATTATTTTTTGAAGGTGTCAGCCTCAAGGGGCAGAAAACAAACAGAAAAATTCTAATTAAGAGTTGTGGGCTTATATGTTACATGTGAAGTATGCATGCCCTGACGAAAAAGTCTTTCCCATGTTTCAGATTGTAATTGACAAAAAGTTTGGGAATCCACTTAAAGATATAATCGAACATGACAGACTTGTTCCCAGTGGGATATGTGCTAATGAGATGAAATAAACCCTAGTTCAGTGATATTTCTGTTGGGCTGAAAACTGTATGATGTAAACATTTTTTGCCAAAGCATTTGTCAACATTATTTGACAGAGATTTTGGTGGGGGGGTTCAATTGTTTAACCAGGAGTAGCACACAAAGCTGAAAGCTTGTTTACAGGTGCGACCTGGGAGCACAGGGAAGTTAAGTGACTTGCTCAGGATCACACAGTATGCAAGTGGGGGCTATGGGATCAAACCCAGGTCTCCAGATTTGCAGCTCAGAGCCTTAAATCACTGCACTATACTGCCTCCCTCAAGTTAAGTTATGTGGGAGAAGAAAGCGGTGTGGTGATGAGATGGGGGCACAGATGTGACTTGAGAGGGGTCAGAAAACCCAGTTGGAGAGTGTGACCATTGTAGCATAATGAGAAAGTAATAAATAAATAAATAAGGCAGCTGCATTCCTCGTTAAACTACACAGGGAAGCATTAAAAAGCAATAGCTGCCAATTATCTGAGTTATTTCTAGGGTTTTTACTTCACTTTTGTTGTGTGGGCCTATGGGTACTGAAAAGCAGGTTTACTGTATATAATGGCTCTTGGATTGCTAGGACACAACTGTGCCATTGGAAATGTCTGTTAGGCCAGTGTGTTTTCCCAATCACTAGCCCTTTTGGCTGCTGGCTGCAAAACTTAATTTTGACACCTGGTCTTCTATGTCTTTATGGCCATGTCCAGAAAAGCATATATAAAGTATCTGTCCAGGAAAGATACAGTACTCATTATATATAAACTTTATTTGGACATGGCTGGCCATGGGCACATAGAGTCTCCGACTTTGTAACCAACCTACCTGATGATAATGGCATATATGGGTATGCAGTGAAATGCAATATTGACTCCATGTATGCCACACTGTGTCTCTCCCATCCTCTGCTAAATGCATAGGGCAGCCCGGAAGGGGATGCACTGTGCTAAGAAACTGTGTGAGTGACTTGATGTGGGGAACCTGGAGGGTTTGGGGTGAGGATTCTTTCTTGACTATTGGCTCCTCTACTAGCCCACAGATATCAAAACCTGGTGTATCCTGCTCTCTTTTGGACTTTGTTCACTGCAGGGGGCAAGGCCTTGACCCCTCGGCCAGGGGGCATGGCCTTGACCCCTGGGTCAGGGGTGGGGTTTGACCCCTGGGCCCCACCAAATATTTTACAAACCTGGCTTCTATGGCTGGGGGGGCTGGAGAACTACTCTTGCCCTTCTAGGATGGTAAGTCTTTGGTGGCTCTGTGATCACTCACTTCCTGCTCCCAAACAGGAAGTTCATGTTGTCAGTCAAATCCTGTGCCTATAAAAGTAGAACTAGCTTTGGGTGGGAGGGTGGAGGGCAGTATAGTCCCAGTAGAGAAGTCCAGTCACACAGCACTCCTTCCTCCTGGTGTTCTCTGCCAAGTCTCTGGCAGAATCTATCTAGGGCAGTGTTTAAATCTAGCTTCTTTCTAGCTAAGCCACTCCCCCTACTTAACAGATCTTTCTACATGTAATTAAATTTCACAGATAATCCCCTTCAGCCACCTGAGATTTACACCTAGATAACTGTTTCAGATAACCATTCACTTCAGCTAACTCAGACAAACACACTAACTTTTTTTTGTGTGTGTGTTTTTTTACCCTAAATTGAAGGTCCCAGTAGAAGAATTCTACTTCTTTAGTCCCAGTAGAGAAGTCCAGTCACACAGCACTCCTTCCTCCTGGTGTTCTCTGCCAAGTCTGGAGACTTTACCAGTTTGAGGGTCAAGTACAAAGATTATTTATTTAATCTAGTGCCTACAGAGGGGACCAGAGAGGTGAAACCCTTATCTGTACAGTAGTTATGGCTTCACCTCTGCTGGTAGTTCTCCTTTGAAGAATTCATTGTCACGGCCGGCCTGGTGGCACTGAGGGTTGAGGTGCTGGATGCCACATCTCGCGCCATGCCCGGTTTGGAAATGACTTGGGTCATCAGAGGGTGAGCAGGGGAGGGAAGGAATTGAGTGTCCGGACTGCTCTCCCCTCCCAGAGTGGGTTCCGGGGTATGGCTTCTCCGTATTGGCTCCAGGTGGAGACCATGGGCCCTACATGCAGCAGGGCTTGTCTCTACGGTAGGGGTAGAGCGGCGGTAGCCAGGCTGCATGTAAATGCAGTGCCAGCATCGCACTTCTGTGCTCTGGGGGTAAACTGTGTGAAAAAAACCCTGGTGGCCTAGCGGAGGTGAAGGGGGCCAGGAAACCTGCCCACATCCCAGTGCCAGACCTGCTTCACCAGGGTCCAGCTCTACCGGCTTCCATGGCTGTCCCTCTAATCACAGATAGGCCACCAGAGGCGGTGGGCAGGCCCTCCCCCATGGAGTGATTGAGGGGCTGGTCAAGCCATGAAGCCGAGTGGAGTCAGCCCTGTAGCAGCCCAGCAGAGGAGGTTTCAGGCAGGGATTAGAGACAGAAAAGTCAAGTGGTACCCTGGAGAGATGCTCTAGGTCCCAGTGAATAAAAAGTAAAAAAAAAAAATCCTCATCATCTCTGTAGCTCCCCAACCCAAGCAATTCAGACTGCACTGACAACAAGGCAGTCCCACCACACCACCTAAGAGAACATACACCACAGAAAGTTTGAGGGAATGACACCTCCAGATACCCATGCACAGCCACGTAGGACCCAACCTGAAATGTAAGTACTTGTTTGGTCATTTTTATTAGCATCACCTATTACAGTGGGTGGTGGGCATGGTTGCAGTAGCCCAGGTTGCCGCGAATGCTCCCCCCTCACCAGCTACTTTAAAATTGTCTCATCCAACAGTTTTGAAGGGCACAGATGAAACATGGACATGTTTGATTGATGTGGTTTAATAATGTTTTTTTTTTTTGTTCTAGTGTGTGTCTCTTTTCTTCTACACACAGACACAAACACAGACCACCCAAAAGTGACCTTTTTAAAAAAAACATATTTACATTTAGGATAGAGACAGGGTGAAGCAGGTCCCAGACGTACAACACAGTAAATGAAATACATTTTACAATTAAGAAGACAGATGCCCTGCAAACCGCACCAAGACCTCCAAACAGCGTACTTTCCCCCTGCCTCAGGGGAGACTGGCTGGGTCACAGGCCAGGCCACAAAACATCTTGTTGAACCACACAATAATATGAAATTACTACATAAACACACTTTAACATTTTTGTAAATAGTTTCTACTGTAGGATTTCATACCTCCCCAACAGTCCCTAATTTTGACACAAACTTTTCAGTGCTCAGCAGTCCCTTGTACGAGAGGGTAAGCATGTCAGGAACCCAGTGCACTGGCATACTTGTAGGGAAAAAATGGTTCTGTGCCACTCTGCCCATCCACACCTCCCTCCACCATCATCAGAGGCCAGAACCATTTTTTCCAGCACATGTACCAGTCTGCCCAGTCCATCCCACCCTGACCAACCACAGTAGCATGGCACAGACCCAGCAGACTGGCATACATGTTGAAAAAATGGTTCTGTGCCAGTATGCCCATCCACCCCTCCCTCCTCCATCACCAGAGGCCAGAACCATTTTTTTCCAGCATGTGTACCAGTCGGCCAAGCCCATCCCTCTGCCAACCATCAACGACAAGTCACAGGAACATGGCACAGACCCAGCAGACTGGCATACATGTTGAAAAAATGGTTCTGTGCCAGTATGCCTGTTCACTCCTCCCTCCTCCATGACCAGAGGCCAGAATCATTTTTCCCAGCACATGTACCAGTCCGACAATCATCAACAACAAGCCACTGGAGCATGGCATGGTTCCAGCATACATGTTGGAAAAATGGTTCTGTGCCAGTCTGCCCATCCACCCCCCCCGCCCCATAGCAACCAAGGCCAGAACAATTTCATTTAAACATGTAGTACTTGCCAAACCTGTCCTTTCACCTACAAACAAGAGACCACAGTAGCAAAGGACTGACCTGTCCTACTGGTAAAACCCCTCCCCCCCAAAAAAAACAGATATCAAAAACATGATCATTTTTTAAATTAAGCATACCAGCTCATGCAACCACCCATCTCCATCTTCCCTGCCTTGCTTTCCCAAACAAACAGCAGCAGTGCTATACCACCCCCCAAAAAAAAACTTACTAGACAATGGCAGGCACTTAGGCAGTTGTCCTATGGCAGAGGATGGCAAGGCAGGTCATGGGCAGCAGAAAGGGCATCATCAGCCAAGGAAGCTGGTAGAGCAGCCTAGCAGCCAAAGCTGGCAGGGCAGCTCAGCACAACAGCACACCAGAACCAAGCTCAAATGTTCACCTGAATGCACCTGCACAGCCACTCTCCAGCACCTTGCCGAACCAGCACAGCCACACTCCACACTCTGCCGAACCAGTACAAACACTCTATCCACCAAGGGTCTGCACTAATTCACACCATACCACCACAATAAACAAGTGTCACATCGTCAACACATCAAGTACCCCCACCAAAACATAATACAAGTATCCCCACTCCAGTGACACACAAATACGGCCAGTGTCCCAATCCCACGACCAGTATCCCTACACCAACATGCCAAGTGTCCACCACACCACCCTGACCAATGTCCCCACCCCACTATCACAGTCTGTTTCCACACCACACCAAGCCGCTGTGCCCACCCCACCAGACCAGTGTGCCCACACCAACACATCAAGTATCCCCACCCAGTGTCCACCATACCTCCACGGTCAGTGTTCCCACTCGACCATACTTCCATGCCCACTGTCCGCACCCCACAAACAGAACCAATCTCTAACCCCCCACGCTATGCTCCCCAGCTGAAACCCAAGATGGTCACCAAGCTATACACCCCCCAGCTGAAACCTAAGATGACCATCAAGTCATACATCCCCCAGCTGAAACATAAGATGGCCACCAGGCCATACCCCGCCATACCCAAGCTGAAGCCTGAGATTACAACCAGGCCAGTGAATCCCAACAGCAGTGCCATTCACCCCACCTCACCAGCACAGTTGCTGTCCATAACCTGACGGACCAGCACTGCCCCTCACCACACCCCCATGGACCAGCATGGCCCCTCCCCACACCCCCATGGACCAGCATGGCCCCTCTTCTCACTCCCATGGAGCAGCTTGGTCTCTCTTCCCACCCAGATGGACCAGCACAGCTCCTCTATTCACTCCCATGGACCAGCACAGCCCCTCTATTCACTCCCATGGACCAGCACAGCCCCTCTATTCACTCCCATGGACCAGCATGGCCTCTCTCCCCACCCAGATGAACCAGCACAGCCCCTCTCCACACTCAGACCCACCAGTATGGCCCCTCTGCCCACCTAGACCCATCAGCACTGCCCATCTCCCCACCCAGACCCATCAGCATGGCCCATTTCCCCACCCAGATGAACCACTGCCTGTATCCCCACCACCAAAACAAGTGTCCCGACCCACTGACAGTATCCTCACCCAACCCCACCACAACCAGTGTCGCTACAACAACACGGCCAGTGCCCCCATCCCATTGCAAGTATCTACACCCCACCAATCAGTGTCCCCTCCCCACCAACATGGTCAGTGTTCCCACACCAGCACTACCAGTATCCCTGCCCTGAACCCCATGACCAGTGTCACTACCCCACCCCATCACAAACCAGTGTCTCCACCCAACTGCCAGTATCCCCACCCCACACCACCATGACCAGTATCCCCACACCAGCACTGCCAGTATCCCCACCCTGCACCTTGATGACCAGTGTCCCCACCCTACTGTAAGTATCCTCACCCCAAACCACCATGACCAGTGTCCCCACCCCACCAACCATTGTCCCTTTCCCACCAACACAACCTGTCTACACCACCCCCCAAATAGACACAGCCTCCCATGAGGCACACACACACACAAAAATTTATTTCAGGGAGAAGAGCTGGAGGAGTGTAGAGGGCCCTCTCAGGATCGGCAATGCAAACCAACAGTTTTATTTCTCTGCAGGGCGGATGCAAAGAAGACCCTGTAGGAGAGAGACTAGTAGAGTTGTACAAATGGGCACACATACATTTGGGCTGGTAGAAGGCAACAAAACCTGGAGCAGAATGGACTGGTCTTTTCAGCCACCACTAGACGAAACAAAACTCATGTTGGAGCAGAACAAACTGAAGACAAAAAAATGCACATCGGAAGTTTTTTAGATATGTGCTGCCTCATGCAGTGCTGCAATCGCCGATGGGTGTGTGACTGTGAATGGTCCTGTACTGGTGCCTTCTTTGGCTGGCACAGACACGGAGATTACAATAAGAGGCCAAGTGCAGTTATACCAGTGCTGAGGGGCAGACACTCTGAGAAGGTGTACTGCGAGACAGATGAATAACAAACATTTATTCGTAGTATCCAGGGAATCTGCAGTCTTTTGATGATAAAGTTTTAGTTCAGTTACCAATACAAGTCAGTGATTAAGGCAGTCAGTCAGAAGATGAACAAGAACTGACTGGATGGCCCCGCCAGCTGCCACCACTGCTGGGCTCCCTCGGAGCGGGAGCCGTGAGGAAGCAGTGACCAGCAGAGAGAGAAAACACAACAAAGCTGAGTCTGCGAGTCAGCAGACAGGTGGGTCTGCCAGCAGACCAAGTTTCCAGACCAGTCAGTCCACTGTCCATGTCCAAACAGATAGATATACAATACAAAATCTATAGTAGATGCTGGTCCCCTCTCACAGCTGGGTGTGATAGTGGAGCTGGAGCATACATGCTGCCGTGGACTTGTGGAGAATGACAGTTGGACTTGGAGCTGCGGCGGCAGAGCAGCCTGGTAGAGGTCTTAGTCCCGGGAGTCTCAGTGCAAGGGAGGGATGGCTGGGGGCAGGAGGTGGGGATGCAGGCATGTAGTTGCCACAGAGTCACAGTAAGTACGCGAACGAAATGGATCATAACAATTCACAGCAAATTTAAAACCAGGCAGGCAGTCCAATGAGTTTCAATCGACCCCCCCCCCCCCCCAACCCCAATGTGGATCATGGAAATCAATGTAACTGTGTTCACTTACACAATTAAATCTGAAAATTCTCAATCAGTCTCTCCTAGTCTCCTCACTCTATCCTCCTCTCTACGCTGTGTATCTCTACACTTTTGCATTTTCTTCTTTATTTATCAAATCAAATCTTTATTTATTTTTCCAGGCGAACATCATTGAGCAATGCTCATTTGCAAGATGGACCTGGTAAGGTCAAGATACAATTTGTATGACATATAACATGCAGAGAATATACAACTTTGAGAGGATAGCAAATGAATACAAAAACAACAACTCCAAGACAGAGTGCTTTGAACAGCTAATAACAAGAAAAAATATAAAAAGAAAAAATATATATTACATATATACATGATTCCTCAAATAGCCAGCTTGTTAGTGGAGGACACTTTAGAGACTAGCACTTTTTGGTGAAGGTTAAATGTGTCAGGGGAATTATTAGAAAGTTTTTAAACTCGGGTGATGAGCTGTATGGACATCTGGAAGATATATCTACAGGGAGTGATTTGTAGGAGGCAAATACCGGCTGAAACAGTGACAGGGGGGGATGAAAGGAGTGTATACAGAGTGTTGTGGCCAGGGGTGGTGAAAGGGAAGGAGTGGAAAGGGCCGTGTCAAAGAGGGATCAATAGTAGGTCAAGTGGGGAGAGGGATGGGCTGGGGAAGTAAAAAACTGAAAGGATAAGGAGACGAAGTATATAATGCTTAAGAAGGAAGGATTGTAGTAAAGGTTTATGAAATTGAAGCTTCTTCTGTTTCTACTCGTTTTGCTCTATATCTCCAACAACTTACTAACCGCCTCTCACATCCACGCACTACACAACTCTGTCCATGCCTTTTAAACTGTATGGGTGGCTCTGGCCTGCCCACAGACAGTTACCGCCACCACATGATTTTGTGTCTGTGCAGAGGGCACAACCATGTGACCCCCCCCCAACTTGCTGGTTCTTCCACGGATGCGCCCCTAGTGACTGTAATTAGTAATATCTTAAAAAAAATTAAAAAGAAAATACTTAAAATTTAAAGCTACAGCACAGCTGGGCAACTGGATCGGGCAGAGAGCTTAACATGAAAACTGCGCCCCTTTGAGGCATGCGCCCAGGACAGCTGCACCACCTGCCCCACCCTTCCTATGGTAACCAGTATCCCTGACTAAAATTACTACTCTATTTAAAAAAAAAATCTGTAAAATGTGGGGGGTTCTGAAATAACTATGTGGCCCCCTGAAATACAAGTGGGGGGGCAATGGCCTGGCTGGCCCCACCGTTTTAGCTGCCCCTGTCTGGGCATACAGTACAGAAGGGATGCCAGCTTTGGCACTGCTGTCTTGCAGAATCTTTTTCCTAAGTAGGTTCTATACCCAGCCTCCCAAGATACAGCTATGGAGTCCACAGTTGTTAGGCATAATTATGAAATGAGTCTAAGGAATGCTGAATCTTGATAGGCTGAGAGCTATTTTTAGCTGGGCCATTATCCTGGCACAACAGCCTGTCTGAAAGAAGCCCCCACATAATCAAGACTCTGCACTCCAACTGTAGTAATCCACCTCTTGTCTGGGCAAAATGCCCACAAGTGACATAGCGCCACATGGCAACAGTCAATACAGTGAGGCACATCAGGACAACAGTTCAACAAAAAAAATGAAACAAACTTTTTACCTTAGCCACCAATCGCAGCTAAAAGTAACATCTCCATCTCTTACTCAGCTGTGCTCTGCCATCGCCCATTCACTCACTTGCTCTTAACCACCGATTGCGATTAACATAAATGGCTCATGCGGAACCAAATGCCGCTCGCAAAGCATTGGACCCAACTACATCCAATGTTTTAAAAGTGCAGCAGCTATTCATCCAACTGCAAACCATGTGGCCCGACTGCAAGCAAAGCATTTGGTCCGACTCTACTTCATAGCAGCAGCTGCTCCCTGACCGCAAACCTCTTGACCCTACAACACATCATGGCAGCCGCAAGAAGTGAAGCCACTGCCTACCCTCAGTACTGCCATTAAAGTAGTTTGGTGCCAGCTACTGGAAGGCAGCGACCAATACAATGTCCATATTGGACTGTTTTTTTATTTTTTAACCTTTTTTAAATAAGTGTAATAATAAGAAATATATATATGTATTTAAAAAAGATATCCTTTTCTGTACAAGTATCCAATTTCATAATCACAATATGTCACTCCAGGGTGTGCATTATAGTGGGTTAACAGCCCATCTCCAGTGGTGGAAGCACTCAGCTTCACCTCATGCTTCAACCCACCCAAAGTGGGCCATTAACTCACTATAATTCACCCCCTGTCATGCCTTGTTACTTAAGTGAGGGATTCCTGTGGTTTGAAGAAAAAAGTTACTCACCATAGTAATGTTTCTTCCAAAGGGATCTCTCAGTATGCTTAATAACCCCTATCCCTACCTCCCCTTCTAGAACCTAGTAAAAGGTTCGGACAAGAATCAGTGCTTTCTATTTGCTGAAAACATTACTTGTTAAAGTGCTTTTACAATTGTTGCTCAATGGTCTCAACCATCTAAATCTTTACAACAATTAAAATCGTTCTGCCTTTTTTTAAATAGCTGTCAGATTTTTGAAACACTATTTGTATTTTTTGGAAGTCATGCAGCTAGTTTTAGTGGTCACTGCTCATCTTAGCTTCAAAAGTAAGTCCGAAGTGTGAGTGCAGGGATGAGCGTGATCACACAGCAGAGTTTGAATTTCATTCTAAATTCCATAATTAGCATAAAATTATAAAAGCTCTAGGGCAGCTCATTCCAGGGGAATGATTGCGGTTGTTAAGCATAGTGAGGGATCCACTTGGAAGAAACAACATTATGAAGGTAAGTAATTTTTTTTTCTTTTCTGACACTAGAATCGATGGCCACCTGTTTCAGAGACTACTCATGGTTCACATGACCCTGTCAACCTCAGGAATGCCTCACTTAATGTTTACACTCTATGGTTCAGTCTCCTTGGAGACAGGTGCCCCAGAGACAGAACCTAGTCTAACTAATAGAATTTAGAATCTTAGTTCAAACTGTGCAGCTGTGCTCCACTCTGGCAGTTGGCCCGATTTGTGTCTCTGCCTGGAGAGAGCAGTTGCCCCAAGTTTGCCCTGTCTACTTTTGCTGTACATACCTGGGGTCTCAGGCAACATCTGCTGACTAATGTAATAAAATATCTCTGGTTGCTACCTGGTGTGGTACTCATGTACCTATATTATGACTACTGTGATCTACCTATTACCAAGCGTGTACCACCAGTGAATGCCTGTAACACTGGTTGCTTTTTAATCTAAGCGATATGTACTGTACTGTTTTGTTTGCTGTGATGTATTGCTGTCTTGACAAGGTGCCTTTGTAAATGAGTCTTTGACTCAAAGGTCTGTAAACCAATGATCTAATAAATAAAATAAATAAATAAAGTCAAGCTCTGGTATCATTGAGCCTCCAGCCAGTTTAGTTATTTTAAAAAAGTATTTCAATGTTTTACTCATTTAATTTAGTTCCTCGATTACTCTGCGTTAGGAACTGTTACTATTACTTTGGTCTTTCCAGTTCCTGTTCCAATTCCTGGGAGCCAGAGACCAACCTGCTTGACTATCTTTTTACTAAATTGGCTAATTGTGTTCAAATTAACCACTTATCCTTTCTTTTTCTCAAGTGGTTTTCAGTTTTCCCATATACACTACAGGAAATGGAGCGCATTCACTTTCCATTTCTGCCTGTCCCCTATTTGCCTTATTTAATTGGTTACTGTCACAGGAAACTGCAATTTGACCTTTGGCCCAGTTGTTTTTAGGTAACAGATGTACTTTACTACTGGGTCTTACTACTCATTTTGACTTTTCTACTAGGATCTCTTTAATTTGGCATGTCAGAAAGATCTAGGGGATGCTTGGGCTTAAAAAATTGTAAAAAGTCGTTTCCAGTTCCTGGCAAGGGCAGACTGGCATGAGCTCTTTTTAAACTGCCTGGGTCCAGACCACAACTTTATTAATTATGTATTTTTTTTGGGGGGGGGGGAGGGGTTGCCCTAAAATATTAACTGTGAGTCATGTATTCCTTTTTTTTGCCCTAAAACCTTAAATAAAAGCGTAAGAAAATAAAAAAAAATGATGGCTTCTCAGTCTGCCTCCTTGTCACCAAAAATAATAAAGGCTCTGAGGGTGTGCCCAGTGATGGCAGAAAGCAAGTATCTGAAGGGTCCATCTCCTCACATACCAGCAGCAGCAGCATCAAATACTATAAAGGACGACAAGAGAAAAGGCACAGCTGCTCAGCCATCTAAAAGGTATTGAAAAGATAGTTCAGATACCAGGGTATCTGACACGGGGCACCTTGAATCCATTAATGGCAAAACTAAGAAGAGTCTCTGAGCAGTCATGCTTGCTAAAAAGAAATGAAGAGAAATAGAAAATAAATGAAAAAATGTCACTGCCAGTCCTTATGAATGGATACAGAAGCAGGCAGATGACACAGAAAAAATGTCATCTGAGGACCTATCAAAGATGTGGCAATTTCTCCTGGCTGTCCAGGGTATGGGAAATGTTAGTAATGAGACTGCCACCTTCCTCCCCAGGCTCAGCCTCCTACCTGTCTGCCTGTGGAGGAGAAGGAAGGGGAGGAGTACTGCGTGCACCAGGAGGAAGGTAGGAACGTGACCCCATGGAATCAGAGGGTGCACCTGAGCGAGACTTTGGCTCTCCTCCAAGGCACAATGTTTTATATTTATTTATTATAATCTCGGGTTAACACTGAGGACTATACTTTTTTCCCTCATTTGTCAGACAAATCCTGGATACTCTCAACATCCTTCCTCAAGAAACGGAGGAGGATAAAGAAATGCTGAATGTATGTGTAACCCCTAGGTGGCGCTATCCCAGGACCCAAGGGCTACTAACCCTGCCTGCGTGACTAGTTGCAGGTTAAGGGGCCTGGGTACTGAAACGGATGCCTCCACCCAGAGGACAGGGTTGTTAGTAACAAGGCTAATCTGGATACAGCCCTCCGGGACACTGTCACCCCCCTTTTTACCCTCTAGCGGCCTAGACAAAATGCAACAAACACTTTCACAGTAGCCCCTATTCAGCATACAATTCCCCACACTGTTTGCACTTACCACCAGGGCTGGTTCCACCAATTCGACCCTGGAGACCCTCTGTAAAACAAGGTTAGGCACAGCAAATAACAACAGTACAGTGCTTTTGGTACAAACTGGAACCGCAGTCAGATTAAATTCAAAAAAGTTAGATCTGATTTATTCGGGGAATTGAACAAGGGAAGGGCGTAATCAGGTTGATTGATTCAAAAACTGATCTAGTCAGGCAATTATGCATGTACTTTTAGTCCCTACACAGTCACACGCTCTGGGTACCCAGTTGGAAGTAAGGTGGGCTAGCCTGGAACGTTGTCCGGGGTAGGCTGAAGTAGCAGCTGGTTGGGGCCCTGTGATGAAAAGAAAAGGCATGTACAACCACAAACAATTTCTAATCCAGAGCCCGAAGACTCCATTTGTGAAAGGAAAAACAACAATGCAATCAAATGACAGCACTTAAGATTTAGCTGTTGTTGCAGGGAGCTACCCTGATTGTTACTCATGCTACCCAATATGAGTCACAGGCTAGACGAAATGGAGACTGCAGGTTGATGACTGGTTTGCCAGGAGAAGCAGGGCCCACACGAATCACCGAGATGTCATACCTGTTCGAGATGGTTGAGCTGGGGGCTGATCCCCGGCGAGTCTCTCGTCGATGATGGTTTCTGTGCCTGAAGTAGCTGGCTGGGCCAGATGGCAAGGCCCAGGCCAGGTGAAACAGTTCAGATTTTGAGTCCGGTAGTGCTGGATGCAGCTTCCAGCAAGCGTGGCACATTTACACAGTGGGAAACCAAATCGTGACCCATTAACAGCACACAGCACATTTATAGTAAAGCAATCACCATACCACAATGCGGAAGGCAGTCCAGCCGCAATATCAGTGTCTGAGCAAAACCGGGAATTCTGTGGTAAATGGATGTCCTGATAGGCCGATCGTATACAGCAAATCTTTGGTCTTCTTCAGGTTCAAATCTGGTCATTCTTCAGTGGCTTTGTCACACTCCAGTTTGGATACAGTCCGATTGCCAAGCATTTCAAAGGATTCCCTCTCAAGGGACTGCAGGCAGACAGGCCAAAAAAAAGCAGCTGCTTGAATCACTCAAGCTGTCTCTTCAAACTCTAACGTAACTCCAGACTGACTCACTGCAACAGGCAGCTTAGGAATTCTCCTTCTCTCCAAAAGGTTCTGGTTGGTTGATCCATCTGTCTGTCAAAGCAAGGGCTCCCCCTCCAAGTCTGTTTTGGCGCCAAAATGTAAAAACTACAATTCCTACAGAAATTTGCTCCCACAAGACCCCTGGGGACAGGCTCCATTTTAGAGTCATCAAAGGTACCAATTGGTGCTGACTGGCAGTCCAAAACCAAAATGGTGGTGATAAACAGAACTGCCCATGCTGCACAGAAGGCAGGTTAGACAAACTACAATATCATTACTATGCTAATAGATAATCAGCAAATAAGTACAACTTCTAACAGAGTTCCCTCTGTGCAAATAGTGATGGCAGAACAGAACGATTATCTGGCAGCCCGGGCCGGACTCGAGCATAGAAACACTCAGCCCCTTCCCAGATTAAATAAGCACCACGTTATTGGCAGCTCTTAAAGAGACAGGCACAGAGGTGATTAGGCACTCTCATGCAATTTCTTTTTAAACAGCTAAAACACAGGACACCAGCCTGGCAGAGGGCATTTAGGCACACCCAAGGAAGGTTTTCGGGAACCCCCATTTGTAGGAGGTTACATATGGATATGATGGGGATAGCACCTTCAAGAAGATTTCTTGTCCTCAAACATAAGTCACTTAAGGCCATATCAAAAATCACACCTAAACCTACTTCAGCTACAGCCATTGATAGAAAAATTTAAATAAAGCATCAGGTGGGCAGACAGAGAGTGTAATATCTTTATGCCCACCCATTTTAACCAGGAGAGACACACTAAGCTGAAGCTTGTTTACAGGTGCAACCTGGGAGCACAAGGAAGTTAAGTGACTTGATCAGGGTCACACAGTATGTCAGTGGGGGCTGTGGGATTCAAACCCAGGTCTCCAGGTTAGCAGTTCAGGGCCTTAAACCACTGTGCTATACTGCCTCCCAAATCCAGGATCACAAGGTGTAATCCAGGCTGCTGCCTGTGAGAGAGCAAAAGTCACCCTGCCTGCACAGCCCCATGAAAAGGTCTCCCAAAACGTGGATGCTATGGCAGGAAGGTTTATATGTCAGCTGCTCTGATCATTAGGCAGGCAGCTTATTCAGCACGCATAGCACAGTACCAGAAAGCGCTGTGGAACACAAGTCTGGCATTTGCTGATACAGCAGATAGTGAGCTGGCACAGGACTTGATTGCCACAGCAAGATCAGCCCAAGATGCCACTGAGTACCATTTCTACATCGCTGTGGACTGTAATGACACTGTAGCTAGAGTTTTAGCCCATGCAGTGTCCTTAAGAAGATTTTCCTCGTTAAGAAATACAGTCCTTTCCCAGGATATCCAAACCAAAGCAATGGATTTTCCCTTTGAGGGAAATTCACTTTTTGGTGACAAAACAGATGCTACATGATACATGTAAAAAGTGGGTGACTACAAAACCACTTACAAGAGTAACAATGAGAAGGAAAAGGCCTCTACCTCTTACAGGCACTATGGAAGGGGAGGAAGGGGCAGGGGTTATTTCCCAAGAAACTGTACCTCATATTCCCCTTATGAGTACAGTTGCAAAGAGTCTACTACAGTGGCAGGGGCAGAAAGTGCACAGAGCGTACTGCTGCTGCACCACCGGCCCCCAAACCTCAGCCAAAACAAAATCCCTGACAGTTCTTCCCAGGTTGCCCAATCATTGCCAATGGGGGGGGGGTAGACTGGCTCACTACCTTCAGGAATGGGTAAACATTACCACAGATAAGTGGATACTGCAGGCAGTGGGCCTCGGATTGTCTCTGTAGTTCAAAAAATTCCCAAAACTGCAGAAACACAAAAGCTTTCCAGCACACTCTCCCATAGAAAGAATTCTGCTGGAACTGGAAATAAAGAAATTGCTGATAGCAAAAGCTGTAGAAGAGGTCACTGCTTCTCAGTGCGGCAGGGGCCTATTTTCAAGGTACTTCCTGACCCACAAGAAAAATGGAGAGTGGTGATTCAGTTTAGATGTCAGGTATCTGAACAATTATAGAAAGAAAGAGAAATTCACAAGGAATTCTCGTCAGGAGAGGAGAGGGCAGCTGGGGCTGCTCGTTTCTCCCCTGCAACGGACATTCCTGGCATTCTTTCGGCGAAGCGGAGAACCTCGGGGTTGA
Organism: Neoceratodus forsteri; assembly: GCA_016271365.2. Classification (NCBI taxonomy): domain Eukaryota; kingdom Metazoa; phylum Chordata; order Ceratodontiformes; family Ceratodontidae; genus Neoceratodus; species Neoceratodus forsteri. The sequence continues at coordinate 630,420,857 of CM057456.1, read as the reverse complement.
GGCGCCGGTATGCTACCGTGAGCCGGATGGACCTCCCTCGACAAATTTTTTTCACAAAACTAAGCAAAGTGGGATACAGGGAGTTTGGCTTCAGCAGACAAAGCAAAGAGGGGCACAGGGAGTTTGGCAGCAAGGGGCTTGATTTTCGCCCCCCCAACCCGTTCCCTCCTCCCACTAAATGCTCCTCTACCATGCCCACCTTGCATCTGGTGCCAACCTGGGTTAACGCAGTCCTAACAGACTTCCGTCTCTTTCTTACATGAAATTCAATCCTAGACTGCAAACTGGCCAATTCCCCAGATGGAGCTCTGGACAGGATTACCCCCCACTCCTGCTGTGTTTAAGTGTTTCTCACAGAGCCCATGCATGAATGTATTTTATTCTTCCAGTCTTCTAACTGTGGTACTTACAAGACACTATGCAATTTTATTTAGATAGAATTACTGCATATGCCTAGCGTAGAACTACTGCCTCGTAGACTGTACATGTAAGTTTAATTACTTGGGCACCGGTTACTATTGTTTGGTGTCTCTTGACTGCCTCTTACTTAGATCTTGCATGAATTTACTACAAGCATATCAGGCTTCTAATGAGACTCATACTGGACTCTGAGCAATTTCTCTTACATAGACCACTGCATCTGCATAGTGTAGAATGATGACCTCTTAGATTTTAAGTGAAAGTTTGCTAACATGGGCACTGGTTGCTACATGAGGCCACTGATTTGATTCTGCTAGTCTATAGGAGGCATTTAGTTTCTGTTGATCTCCAGTTTATAGGAGGTACTCAATCCTGCCAATCTGCTACTCAATTCTGCCAATCTGCCAAAATACTGGAGGCACTAAACAACAGATAGGATATAGCACCATAGATTGTACTGCTAATCTCACCTGCTGCTCACGACCTGGTCTGACTCCCATATGGGGTGAGCGGCACCTACTAGTCAGACAATAGGAGGTAATACAATAGCTTCTAGTCACTCCCCTGTTTAAGACACTTGCACAGGGGACACAGTGCTCTGAAGAGATAGGGGAACTGCAGAGAAGCGGAGCACTTCGGACACAGGGTGACAACGCTAAGATACAAAGTCTACCTCAACATTTCCTTCTACTGCTGAAAGGACCCCTACCAATAAGAATGCCCATAAATCAAGGAATACCCTACCATTGCTGACCCAACAGAGGGCTACTCCTGGCCATCATGTATATCCTGTCCCTACTCTGGGTTGACAGGCTAATTAGCACAGGAGACCCAGGCTCCAGAGGACCCCCCCTCTGCCTGATACCCTGCCACACTCCCTGTGGCAATGCTATTCCCCCTCCCATAATAGTCCCCAGTCACTCCTAATGGCCCATGAATTTTACAGGAAAGGCATTTGGTACTCTACTCTCCTCTTTGCAAAGCGAAGACTCAGTACTGAGCTACTCCACCTCCCCGGCCCCCCTTCACTCTGCCTCATTGCTGCCCTCCTGCTTATCGCAGGAGACATTCAGCCGAACCCTGGACCCCCTCCTGACAACCTCCTGATTTCCTTCCCACAGAACCCTCACTGGGTGTCCACAAAGGGCATGCGGAATCGCACATATGAATATTTGTAGTTTACGATCCAAGATGCAGGAAGTGCAAGCCTGGTTGGACCTGTACAATCCAGATGTCCTTGCCATATCAGAGACCTGGCTCAAACCTCAAGTACTCTCACACGAGGTTGCAGCCCTCGGGTATCACTCCTTTAGAAAGACAGAGCAAATAAATGAGGGGGAGGGGTCTTAATCTATACTAAAGGCACCCTAAACTCTGTGCAGGTTAACCTGCAACACACTACCAGCACTGACGGCGATCCGGTCTTTGTACGCATCACCCTTGGTCTTTGCAAGCATCTCACCATTGGGTGTGTATACAACCCTCCTAAGAACATTCTCTCATCACTTGAGTCAGTCCTAAAAGACACTGGCGAGGAGGTCTCCTCTGAGCTACTCATCCTGGAGAACTTTAACCTAAACTGGGCCCCGAATGCAAACCACTCCCCTTAAAGGAATGGTACAAGAAGCAAACCTTGTGCAGGTTATCTCTGGAACTACAAGACTGAACCACAAAACAGGGAATCATTCCACCCTCAACTGGGCGCCAGCGACCAACCCTTGTAACTTACAGGCTGCAGGCACCTTAGCGGACGCTCTGAGTGACCACTCCCCAGTATTCTGCATCTGAAAAAACAGGGCTCCCATGTTCCTTCCGCGAACCCTGGCTGCAAGGGACTACACCCATCTATTACCCAAACAACTATCCAACTACCTAAGCAGCATATTCTGGAGCCCAATCAAACTCCTCCCTTCTCTGGACGAGGCTGTTGCCTTCTTTCAGCGAACACTCCACACAGCAGCCGACCTATTCGCCCCCATGAAGAAACTCCGTACCAAGGGAAGCTGCTATAAGTGGATCACCCCCCCCCAAAAGCCCTAATGATAAACTGGGACAAGGCCTGGAAAAAATACAAGCTCTCCACCCTACCTGCTGACCTGATGAGCTACAAAACTCTCAGAAACAGGTGTAAGTTGGCCATCAAAAAGGCCAAAAGGGAGTATGTCACGCAACTTCAGAAAAAGAATCTAGGGAACCTTAGACTTTTCTGGGCACACATAAATGGGTTATTAAAGGGGAACGGCAAGTCCGAACCAGGCCCCATCGAGGTAAACGGTCAACTAATAAAGGATGACCCCCACATCGCCATGGCACTTAACCACCACTTCACGAACCTTGACTCTTACAAGTCTGGACTACCTCCCCTCTACTCTGACCCTATCGGGTGGTCACTTCCTAACCTTGACCACCCAACCTTCCACCTCAGACTGGTAAAACCAAAAGAAGTTCTCTCATTACTAACGACTCTTAAAACTTCTGGCTCCAGGGGACCCGATGGGATTCACCCCAGGCTATTGAAGGAAGTGGCCCAGTCCCTAGTCAGATCCCTGACCTGGCTCTTTAACCGATCCCTAAAAGAGGGTGCAGTCCCTGAACAATGGAAACAGGCCCACGTGGTCCCAATCCACAAGGGAGGCCATTGGGTGTCTACTAGCAATTACAGGCCTATCTCCCTGCTTTGCACCCTGGCAAAGATACAAGAGAGGCTGATCTATGGGCAACTCTGAGAATACCTAGAGTTCCATCAACTTCTGGCACCCTCCCAGCACGGCTTCAGAACCAGGCATGGAACGGATACTGCCCTCACCAAATTCTCAACTGACATACTCAGAGAACTGGATAAGGGGACCCCTACCGGTGCGGTCTTTATCGACCTAGCCAAGGCCTTCAACCTGGTCAGTCACAACCTGCTATTGACTAAGCCGGGCAATGTAGGCCTTGACAGCCATTCCCTAATGTGGTTCAAAAGCTACTTAATTGGACGTACACAGAGGGTAAAATGGAAAGAGTCCATATCAGAGCCACTCCCATTAAAAGAGGGAGTGCCACAAGGGTCGATTCTTGGCCCCCTCCTCTTCTCCCTTTTCACCAATGAACTCTGCGACCACTGTGGTGGGAGCTCTGTGGTCCAGTATGCAGATGATGCCGCCATCTATCGACCCTCCACTAAGGTGGGAGACCTCAGCCCCTTGCTACAAGGAGACCTGAGTTCCCTCGAGCAATGGCTTGTTAACAACAGAATGGTCCTTAACACAGACAAGACCAAGGCCACGCTGTTTGGCCCAAGATCCCTTGGACAGGATAGACACCAACACCTACACCTGACCTCTGCGATGGGCAGCAGGCTAGAGGTTGTGGCGTCACTAAAATACCTTAGCTGCACCCTGGACCAGGGCTTCACCCTCAAGGACCATGTGGATCAAGTTACTAAAAACTTACATGCGAAACTAGGCACCCTCTACCGACTGAAAAACCAGCTGATACCTGAAGCAAGGGTCTCCATAGCCACCAGCATCCTCCTCCCGACAATTACCTACGCGGCCCCAGTGGTCCATGGAGTAGCTAGACTTGAGATGAATAGACTCCAAGTTCTGTACAATAAGCTGGCTTGGTTCGCTGCCCAGTCAAACCCCAGGAACCATCACTGTGACACGCTATCCCGACTAAACTGCCCCTCCTGGGATGCCCGTCTCCAGTACCCCTTGCTTTGCCAAACCTTCAAACTCATTAGCCCAACCCCCTCTCCCAGCCTCTCGGGACTTATTGCACTAAAGAATAACCCTGGCTCCTCCGCACAACTGATTGCACTCTACTAGCTGTCCCTAGAGTAAGAACCAAGGCGGGGGCAAGTCTTTCGCTCACATGGCACCTACCCTATGGAACTCCCTCCCTCCTGGAATGCAGGAAGCACCCTCCATCAAAAGTTTCTACACAAGACTTAAGGCTCACATGATGGCTACCTCCAAATGTAGCTGCTAGAGATATGGGTCCAACACACGGACAACTAATCCTCACAGTCCGTTACTACCTGCTGTGCGCAAGCTGTCTCTGCAATTGTGGTTCACACCCTCCTCTTTATTTTACTGTCAATACACATGCACTGCTGTATGCTGATCTCAGCACATGTAACCAGCTGACTGTAAACCACTGTATAACTTGTATCATACTGTATTTTCTTCATTTACCGCACTGTGATTTATTCTATACTATGTAATCCTGGGTCGCCCCTGAAAAAGGGACCTCCGGGGCCCAGTGGGCTTACCCGGTCACCAAAATTTAATAAATAAATAAATAAGATGGCCACACTGACAACAGTTGATACCGTCCTTGCAGTTAGGACACTGGCTGGGACCACTGGATATGAAAAATGCCTACTTTCATATCCCAGTCAGGCCATCTCACAGAAAATCTCTTGGGTTCAAGCTAGGGAACTACCAGTACCAGTTCACAGCTCTTCCTTCCAGCCTAACATCAGCACTAATGGTATTCACAAAGTGCTTGGCTGTGGTGGTAGCACACTTGAGAAGGCAAGGTGTGGTGGTTTTCTCCCTACCTACACTACTGGCTAGTCTCAGAGAAAACAAAGCAGGAGATAAGGTGCTCATTTCAGGCTGTAAAAAGCATCTTGTAGTCTCTGGGCTTCTTAATAAAAATGCAGAAGTCCCAACTAAAATGTGCTCAAGTATTGGACTTCATAAGATCTGAACTAAACACCCTGCAGAGGAAAGGCTTCCTACCGCAGGTTAGAGTTGCAACTTTGAAAGCCACAGCAGAGTGTTTCATTGCAGGCCACCCTAGACCTGCAAGAGACTTCTTGCAACTACTGGGACACACGGCTACATCTGAGGCTGTGGTTCCATGAGACAGGTTCCAAATGAGAGATATTCAGTACCACTTAAGAGACAACTGGTCTTAAGGAAGGGATCCACTGTCAAAGTTTTTGCCAGTGACAACAGCACTGGTAAAGTCACCAGAGTAGTGGAAGGCAGAAAGAACCTCAGAGAGGGCATTTCCTTCCTTCAGCAATCACAAACTATTTTTACAACAGATGCCTCACTCATGAGGCGGGGCACCCATCTACAGGATCTCACAATGAGTGGCGCATGGAGCCCACAGGAGTCAATGGAACACAGCCTCTTGGAGCTCAGAGCAGTGCTGATGGCAATCATTCTTTCTCCTCCAGGGCCAGTCTTTCCAGTTCAGAACAGACAACACCACAACAATATACTACATAAACAAGCAGGGAGGAACAAGATCCTTAAAACTAGGTACAGAAATTGTGAGGACCTAGGTCCTGGAATACACCTTAGAAGCAAATACTTTTGCAGTGCACCTGCCAGGCAAAGACAACATCCTGGCAAACTCCTTAAGCAGAATCAGCCAAGGAAATCACAGATGGACCTTTGACAGGTTTTGGACACAGTATTCAGAAGGTGGGGTACTCCCAAACTAGATTGTTTGCTTCTTGGGAGAACAATCAGCTCCCACAGTTTTGTTACAGACCACCAGCCAGAGGGACAGTCCCAGAGGATGCCCTGGTCTTGGACTGGACAGAGAGGGTGTGCCTTCTCACCATTTCCACTCATATAGAAAGTTATCCTGAAGCTCAGGAGGGTACTTGCAACAAAGATCCTAATAGCCCCAGACTGGGTCAGACAGACGTGGCATTCAATTCTCCTGGCCCTGTCCAGCAAGTATCCACTCAGCTTGTCACTGAGTCACAATCTGCTGGCTTTATCCCAGGGCATGATAACATTCCCAAACCCCAGGACTCAACTCCTGAGGGCATAGTTCTTGAAGAGTTAAAGTATTCTGGATTGAATTTCTCAGAGGAAGTACTGAAGGTGCTTAGGGATTCAAGGAAACCAGCAATCAAGAAATTATACTCCTCTAAATAGAAGATATTTTTTTTGACTGGTGTACCCCCAGAAGAATAATCCCAACAGAGGCAGGATTGCCTATAGTCCTGGAATATCTAGTATACCTGCAGTCTCTAGGGCTAAGGCCTTCAACACTTAAGTTGCACTTAGCTGCAGTGTAAACCCACATATCAGCAGGCAAGGGAAAGGCACTGGCCTAACAACCCTTTTTCAAAAGTTTTTTTTAAAGGCCTCAGTTATTTGTACCCACCAGTAAGGGACCCAGTTCATCCAGTCCCACGCCCAGTCTCAGCGATTCCCACAGTGAGGGATCCCTAAGAAGAAACATTACTACTAGGATCTCAGTGTCTGCCTTTCCCAGCTCATGGAGGCTCCATTTGGGCCTATGGACATTGCTGACCTAAAGTACAGTATGTAACATGGAAAATCATATTACTGGTTGCTATGACCTCAGCTAGGAGAGTGAGTGAACTGCAAGCCCTCTGCACAGAGCCAAATTACATAATCTTCTACAGGGATTTTGCCCGGAACCTCCACAAAGGAGACCCACAGGAGAGTGGCATGAGATCCCACAGGGGAAGGAAACAACTCCTGGTGGGTGACTCCATTGTTAGGAAGGTAGAACTGGGGGAGGAAGGGGAGAGGGAGGGAGGGAGGTGAGGTGCCTGCCTGGCGCCATGGCTTGGAGGGACAGGGAGCTAATCTTCAGGATTGCCGGAGCAGCTGCACAGGGGAGGGAGCTGGATGTCATTGTCCACCTAGAGACAAATGACCTGGCTAAGAAAGGGATTAGAGCAGTTCAGGAAGAGTTTGTGGAATTGGGGAGGGGCCTTAGACAAGTAGCACACATGGTAACCTTCTCGGAGGTGCTGCCCATCTATGGCGTAGGAGAGGCTAGGATGTTCCGCACCATGGGATTCAATCAGTGGTTGAAAAACTGGTGCAGAGCTTAGTCATTTGGCTTCATTGGGAACTGGGGGTCCACTTGGAGTGATGCAAGCCTATACTGGCATGATGGGCTGCATCTGTCCAGGAGGGGAACCAGAATCCTAGGTAATAGGTTTAAATGCTTCATTGGCAAGCATTTAAACTACCCAAGGAGGGAGACAATGGAAAGGAGCAGGGAAATCCTAGCCCCCCCAAAAAATCATGGTAGTAAATGCGGTAAACACCAACATAGAGGTGTCGATAGGGAGAAGGGCAGGGGTAAATGGAGAAAGTGACAAAGGCAAGAAGGACAGGGATGGGGCAAAAAGGAGTAAGGCCATCAGGAAATGGAGGGTAATGAGTACCAATGCCCATAGTCTGGGCAACAAGCCCCTGAGCTGGTGGCCTTGATGGAAGAGGGATGCCTGGATATCGTAGGCAGTCACAGAAACGTGATAGACAGAGAACCATGACTGGGATAACACACTAGGGTGCTACATCCTACAGGGAGAGACAGGAAGGGAGAAGAGGGGAGGAGTAGCTCTCTATGTAAAGGAAGGGATAAAAGCAACTGAACAAAAGAGTAAACAGGGAGGAGAGGAGGCACTGTGGGTCACCTTGGAGACTGGAAATGGCACCACAATCCGCACAGGGGTTGTGTACAGACCCCCATGTCAGGGGGAGAGAATGGACAAGGATATGATAGAAGGCATACTTAGGATGGCAGAGAAAGGGGAGATACTGTTGATGGGAGACCTGAATATGCCAGATGTTAACTGGAGCACATTTGCTGCAGCCACATCCAAGAGCAGGGCCATTCTCGATGCCCTACAGGTGGCAGGCCTCAGACAGCTAGTTTCAGAACCCACTCATGAGGGAGCAATCTTAGACCTCATATTCTCAAATGGGGGCAGTGAGAGGATCTCAGATCTAGAAGTCTGTTGCCATCTGGAAATAAGTGACCATCAAACAGTGTGGTTCACATTAAACTCAGCTACAGAGTCAAGCCATACAAAAGTGAGGGTACTAGACTTCAGGAGGGCTGACTTTGGCAAGATGGGAGAGTGCCTCAGAAAAGCACTAGCAAACAGGCTAGCAGGAGGGGTGGGGCAACAATGGGGAATCATCAAAACTGCCATCACAGAGGCAACAAGCCTTTGTGTCAAGCAAATAAACAAATCAAAATGAAAGAAAAAGCCACTATGGTTCTCAAAAGAGGTGGCTGGGGAAGTCAGGGAGAAAAGATAGCATTCGGGAAGTATAAGGAAACACAGAAGGAGCAGGACAGAGAGCTGTACCAGTTAAGGCAGAAGGAAGCAGGGATGGAAGTCAGAATAGCAAAGGCCCAAACTGAGGAAAAGATAGCCAACTCAGTTAAGAAGGGGGATAAAACCTTTCATAGGTACAACAGAGAGCATAGAAAGACAAAGGGAGGGATAGTGAGGCTGAATAGAATGAACAGTGGGTGGGCAGAGGGGAACAGTGAAAAAGCAGGGATACTGAACGAATATTTCTGCTCAGTATTCACAAAAAAGGAGGGAGAAGTGCCTAATCCAATTAACAGATGCACTCTTGATAGGGGGGTCGATCCCAGTCCTTTCACAGAAGAAAGGGTTCTGCAAGAACTCCTAAAACTGAAGGTGGACAAAGCAATGGGGCCAGATGGAATTCACCCAGAATTCTAAAAGAATTAAGGGGGAACTAGTGAAATCACTGGCTACTCTTTTAATAAATCATGGGAGGATGGTGGCACTGAGTACTGGAGGAAGGCGGATGTGATTCCCCTTCACAAAAGTGGGACCAAGACAGAGGCAGGAAACTACAGACCTGTCAGTTTGACCTCTGTGGTAGGGAAGTGATGGAATCACTTCTGAAGGAAAGAATTGTTGAGTACCTAGAGGCCAGTGGGGCACAGGACCCAAGGCAGCATGGGTTCACAGCGGGAAGGTCATGTCAGATGAATCTAATTGATTTCTTTGACTGGGTGACCAAAGTAGTAGACCAGGGAGGGGCTCTGGACATGGCCTACCTAGACTTTAGCAAGGCATTTGACACAGTCCCACACAAAAGATTAATAGTCAAATTAACCAGCCTGGGAGTGGGTCCCAGGGTGGTAGCCTGGGTAAAACATTGGCTGGACAACAGGACACAGAAGGTAATTGTAAATGGAGTCCACGTTGAAGAAAGAGGGGTTACTAGTGGTGTACCACAGGGTTCAGTACTGGTCCAGTCCTTTTAATGTCTTTATAAGTGACATTGCAGAGGGATTGAGGAAAAGAGCCCTTTGCAGATGACACAAACATCTGCAACAGGGTTGATGCACAAGGAGGCATGGAAAGGATGAGAAGGGACTTGGCAAGGTTGGAGGAATGGTCAGAAGTATGGCAGCTAGGACTAATGCAAAGAAGTAAAATAATGCACCTGGGAAGCAAGAACCCAGGGGAAGATTACACAATGGGGGGGAGCAGGAGGTAGTAACAACAACAAAAAAGGAAAGGGACCTGGGGGTAATCATATCAGATGACCTTAAGGTTAGCAAGCAATGTGAGAAGGCAGTAGGGAGGGCTGGGTATACTGGGATGCATAGGAGAGGCATCATCAGCAGAAAACAGGAAGTTGTTATCCCTCTGTACAGACAGTTGGTGAAACCCCATCTGGAGTATCACTGTCCAGTTCTGGAGACTCCATCTCCACAAGACATAGACAGGATAGAGGCAGTCCAGAGAGGGCAACTAAAATGGTGCAGGGTCTGCAAGAGAAGCCGTATGAGGAGAGACTAAAGGAGCTTAATATGTATACCCTTGATTAAAGAAGGGAGAGGGGGGACATGATAGAAACTTTTAAGTACCTCAGTGGAATCAACAAAGTCCAAGAGGGTAGCATCTTTGAGAAAAAGAGATGTGCAAGAACAAGGGGACACAATTTAAAGATGGGGGGCGGTTCAGGGGCAATCTGAGGAAATATTTTTTCACAGAGAGGGTAGTGGATGCATGGAACAGCCTTCCTGAGGAGGTTGTGGGGTCTAAAACTGTGGGAGAATTCAAGAATGCATGGGACAGACATAAAGCAATTCTTGTGGGGGGTAGGAAGAAATAGGCTGTTGGTTAACTAGGATCTGCAGCCTATCCTGTAGGTTGGGAAATGGGCAGACTAGGTGGGCCAAGCGGTCCTTATCTGCCATCAAAGTCTATGTTTCTATGATAATGTAGTTAGAACCAACAGAAAATTCCTACCTAAGGTGGTGTCTGAATTCTATCTGAACCAGTCAGTGACAATTCCTGTGCTCTGTCCAGAACATTCCAGTCTAGGTAAGTAACTATTGCACAGCCTTGACCTGAAACTAGTTCTGGATATCTACATGAACCGAACAAAGATGTCAAGTCCCAAAACACTCAACTTTTCGTTACCTGTGGAGAGATAGACAAAGGTAATTAGAAACAAAAAGAAGTCTGTCTCCCACTGCATCTTCGGCTAGGAGTAGGGACATCCTGGACTCCTTGCAGGGGGGTGTTCCTCAGGCAACTAGTAGAGGAGCCCACTCATGAGGGAGCAATATTGGACCTTGTACTCACTAACAGGTACAGTTGCAGACATCACGGTGAGTGGCCACTTGGGAACAGTGATCACTGTACAGTGTGGTTCAATATAAGAACTGTGGCAGACGAGAACCTCACAAAGGTAAGGCAAGGGTCCTGGCTTTCAGAAAGGCCAATTTTAAAATCATGGGGGAATGCCTCAGGGAATGCCCTGGCTGGGGGGGGGGTGGACTTTGGTGGAGTGGAGGAACAATGGGTGAAACTTAAAGTAGAAACAGTGAAGACAACAAACTTCTGCATCAGGCAAGTAAGCAAATGCAGGAGAAAAAGAGACCACTGTGCTTCTCAAAAGAGGTGGCTGGGAAGGTAAGAGCAAAAAAGTTAGCATTCAGGAGATACAAGGAGACACAGAGAAGGATAGGGAGGTGTATCAGGAGAAGCAGAGGGAGGCAGGGAAAGCAATCAGGAACACAAAGGCACAAACGGAGGAGAAAATAGCCCCGGAAGTAAGGAAGGGAGACAAGACATTTTTCATGTACTGTTATGTAAGCGAAAGGAGAAAGACCAGGTGAGGGATTGTAACAATAGGGATGGAAGGAGGAAGTGTGTGGAAGGAGACAAGGAAAAAGCAGACATCCTGAACAAATACTTTTATTCAGTGTTCACAAAGGAAAGGGAAGGTAAGGGACCACAAATAAGTGTAAGGGGCATTGAAGGAGGGGAGGTGGACACTAGTCCATTTACAGAGGAGAGATTCCTGAAGGAAATTGCAAATCTGAAAGTGGACAAGGCAATGGGGCCAGATGGGATACATTCAGGATTATTGAGGGAGCTTGGAGAGGTGCTGGCTGCACCTCTGACAGTCCTAGTCAACCTTTCCCTAGAGATAGGAGTGGTCCCGGAGGACTGAAGGAGGGCAGATGTAGTCCCACTTCACAAAAGTGGTAGCAGGGAGGAGGCTGGCAGTTACATGCCAGTCAGCCTGACTTCCGTGGTGGGGAAGTTCATGGAATCACTACTGAAAGAAAGGATTGTGGACTAGAATCCAGTGGCTTACAAGAGCTGAGGCAGCATGGCTTCACTAGGGGGAGGTTATGTGAAATAAATCTAATAGATTGCTTTGACTGGGTGACCAGTGAAGTAGATCAGGGTGGAGTGGTGGATGTGGCCTAACTGGATTTCAATAAGGCCTTCAACACCATTCCACATATTAGACTTGAAAACAAGCTGGGCAGCTTAGGTGTGGGTTCAGAAATGGTAAACTGGGTAAGTAATTGGTTGGGAGACAGGTGGCAGAGGGTAGTGGTAAACAGAGTTCACTCTGAAGCAGGGAGGGCAACCAGTGGGGTACCACAAGGATCAGTAATGGGACCGGTCCTCTTTTTAATGTCTTTTATTAGCAACATTGCAGAAGGACTAGAAGGGAAGGTATGCCTTTTTGCAGATGACACTAAGATCCGCAATAGGGTGGACACTCCAAGGGGGGGGGTGGAAATAATGAATAAAGACCTAAGAAAGCTTTAAGAATGGTTAGGGGTGTGGCAACTAAGTTTCAATGCAAAGAAGTGCAAAATCATGCACTTGGGATGCAGAAACCAAGGAGCAGAGTACACAATGGAAAGAGACCTGGGGGTAATCATGTCTGATGACCTAAAGGTGACCAAACAATGTGACAAGGTTGTGGGGAAAGCAGGTGGGATACTAGAGTGCACAGGGAGGGGTATCACCAGCAGAAGGAGGGAAGTGGTGATACCTCTGTATAAATCTCTGGTGAGACCTGACCTAGAGTACTGTGTCCAGTTCTGGAGACCACATCACTGGAAGGACATAGAGTAGAAGCAGTCCAGACGAGGGCAACTAAAATGGTGCAGGATCTGCATCAAAAGCCCTATGAGAAGAGACTAAAGGACCTCAATATGTATACTCTGGAGGAAAGGAGGAAGAGGGGGGGATAAGACAAAGACTTTCAAATACCTTACAGGTTTAATTACAAGAGGGAAGTCTTTTTCAGAGGAAAAGATGCTCAAGAACAAAGGGTCAAGCTATGAAGATGGGGGGTAGACTTAGGGGAGATGTAAGAAAGCACTTCTTCACTAAAAGAGTGGTGGATGCCTGGAAAACCTTCATTGGGAGGTGGTGGGGCAAAAACTGTAACAGGATTCAAGAATTCATGGGATAGGCATAAGGGAACCTTAGTGGGAAGAAGCGGGGGGGAAAGCCAGAGGTCAAGTAGGGTCTGTGGTGTCACAGTAGGTAGGGAAAATGGGCAGATTGGGTGGGCCAAGAGGTCTTTATCTGCCATCAAACTCTATGTTTCTATGTTTCAAGTTAAAGGTAATCTGTACTATTCCCTATTTAATTATTGTAAAGGTTACTGAGGATCCAGTATGTAAACTGCTGGGTTACATTTAGAAAATGTCTTCAGTAAGACAGAAAAATACTCTTAAAATTGTGATGCAGAGGAATCCATTTTGTGGACAAGAAGGGTGCTGTGATGATGTCACTGCCTTACTAACTCTAACACTGTGCAATGAAACAGGTTAAAACAAACTGCTCGTATGGGCAGCGATCTTGTTAAATTGTGAAGAAAAGCACTGGATTATTTTGTTACACTCTGCCAAACATAAACTCCATGATGTTCTTCAGAATATAACAGGATCCCTAACAGCACAGCTGAACTGTTCTCACCTGCTGCACTGCACACTATTAACACTGGTGAGGCAGTAACATCATCACAGCACCCTTCCTATCCACAAAATGGAGGCATCCTCATCCCTGTTTAAAATTTATTTTTCAATGTTTTATTAAAGTCCTTTTCTAAATGTATCCTTTTCAATCAATTTCTGCACATCTATAGTAACTGTTTAAATAATCATGTAGGAATCGTATGGATTCCCTTTAAGCTCCTCCCACCACCCTGGTGGTTATCCTCTGGCTCTGCCCTGTGATATCAGATCTTTCTTTCTGATGGAAGGGGAAGGTCTACTCCTTCACAGCTCTGCAGTGTTCGAGGACATAGTAGTATTTAGCAATTTTGGCAAAAAACTTTTGATTCTTTTCAGTGACATTGCTTTTTTGGCTCGTTCTGGCTCTGCCTTCAGCAGTCATCAATCTTCAGCATGAAAGAGAAGAAACCACGTAGATTAAAATGCTGCATCTACTGCTGGCAGAAGTTGTTGGTCACCAACCCTCATGTATCCTGCCACTACTGCTTGAGAGGGCAGTGTGACGAGATGGGTTGCGACCTTTGTCAGGTGATGCTACGAGTGTTGCTGGAAGATCGGCAGGCCAGACTTGCCATTAGTCGATCCTCAGAGAGGTACCCCAAAGATTAACCTAAGGGCTGCAAGAAGGCCTTGGCAGCTGCCAGGTCGACTTCCTAGTGTGCAGTCCTTGAGGTGGCTGCAGCTGCGGTGAGTTCCTCATCAGTCTTGGCACTGCTTCTGGCTGGGGCCAGCATCCACGGGTCCTTCTAGGAAGATTTCAGTGAAATGTGCCAGGCCCTCCAGACCTTCATGGAGAGCCCTTCTCACTGGGGCAAAAAGCACAAGCACTGCTGGCACAGGTTCTGGGATCAGGAGAGATCGAGATCATCTTGCTGCCTCAACTCCCCTGACCACTCAACCTTGGTGAAGTTGCCTTTGGTCAAGGGCCAAGTTAAGAGCTCCTTGGTACCCCCATTAGGCTTATCAATCTTGACTGTGGCCAAGCAGGTGATCAAGCTTTTTCTCAAGCTTGTTGACCAGTTGTTGGAGGACCTCAATGATGAGTCGATCTCCCAGACCCCGGTGCTCCTGGTCCTCATACAGGAGGACATGGCTTGGTCAGTGTCCCCCATCGGGTCACTTTGGGACCAGCCTCAGCCAGTGGTCATGCATCTGAAGCTCATGCTACTGAATGTAGCCCAGCATGTGGTCTTTCATGACCCTCCAGAAGACCATTCTTGATGTCAGTCCATGGGCCGATGGTCACAGTCAAGGTGCCATTCACACTTCCTATTCCACTCAAACGGGAGGTGCTGCTGCTGAGGCTCCTCAGCCTCCTCATCCTCAAGTAAGGAGAGAAACTGCTGCAAAATGCAGTGGCACTATAAGGAGCTTCTCTGGTAGAAGTAGACCATCTCGGGGCAGGGTAGGGCTCTACCCTGTGGACCTTCAGTCACCTGACAGCCACCAGTCATGTCTACACTGCTCTACCTGAGACAGATTTCCCTGGTGTCTGCTTCTTCACCCCTGCGGGAGGAACCACCACCACTGCAGCCTTTGGTGGAAGCTCCCATGAAAGGCGTCCTTGCTGCAGTCAGCTTACCAGGCCAGCTGCCGCTGAGGATCACCCAGTCCAAGGATGCCAGAGTGGTCCATAGCAGTAAACAGTCAAAGGCCATTTTTGAAGAGTCCTCAGATGACTCTGAGGGGTCATCCATGCTTCCTTGAGGACCCACACTTTTTTTTCACTTTATCTTTTTATTGAAATTCGAGTATATAAGAAAGCACACATCTAATACAATAGAAGACTATCCTCCATGTAAGGTATAAAATATCACTTAACAAAACACAGTATTTAGGGTAAACATATTGGAGAAGCCTTATATACATGTACTGATAATAAAACACAAACCTAGACAGGATGTAAGTGGAGAGCAGAAGGGTTACAATCAATAGGGTATTATAGGATCAGAAATAGCAACCATGTACAAAATACATGCTAGGGCAGGCTATGGCAAGGCATTCAGTAAACTGCAAAAAGTGATACAAGTGGTAATATGAACAATGTTCAGTAACGGAGAGGTGAAGATAAGAGAAAAGTGTGTAAGGAAGAAGGGAAGGAGAGAGGGATAAAACAGGGAAGAAGGGAAAAAAGAGGAGAAATCTGTGCACTAAAGTTTTGAGAAAACCTAATCTGAGAGCAAAATAAGAAGGAGGGCTAAATATCCCTAAGAATTAGGGTCTAGAAGAACTAGGTTCGATGTACTTGAAGTAATCTTGCCAACATCTGTCATATACAGTGAGTCGGTTATGAATAACATGAGATAATCGGTCTAGGGAGGCATACTGAGAGAGGCTTTGAAGAACATCTGAAAGAGAAGGCACCAGAGTTGATTTCCATTTCATAAGAATCAGACGTTTGACCAGAAGAGAAAGTATGTTTAGACATCTAAAATGTGCATGTGAGAGGAGAGAGCTATTGGGGATAAGGATGCCTAGAAGGAATAGCTTGGGGTCAAAAGGTAGTTTTTGTCCTGTTACTCTGGAGGCAAGTAAACAGACTTTATGCCAGAGCTTATTAATGGGAGCGCAAGACCCTGTTTGTCAAATTGCAGCACCAGCAATTATTATTATTTGATAGGCCCATTCATTGAAGCACAGAGGGGGTTCTATACCAAAGATGTAGGATTTTAGTTTGTATTAAAGAACTACGGGCATCTTTAAAGGTATTATGTGCAATATACCAACAACTACTCCATTGTGCATCTGAAATATTGTAGTTAAGAAGAGTACTCCATTTATATTTGGCCTGTATAGACTGATCAGATAGCTTATCAATAATGTCTTTGTAAATAGAGCTATTTAATTTTACTGATAAATTAGTGTCGTGCGAGATGTATGGGTTTAGAAGAGTATGCCTGTACACTAAACTAGAGAGAGAGAGTTATAAGCTGCCCGAATTTGTAAAAACTTCCAGAAGTCCTGTTTAGGAAGTTTCCATGTGACCTGCAAGTCTGAGAATGATCTAAGAGTGAATGAATTCTGGTCCAAGATATCTCCAAGAAAGAAAATGCCTTTGTTCCTCCATGTACGACAGAAAATTGGGCGATCTTCTAGAGTGAGCAGTGGATTGCCCTATCAGGGGGGCATAAAACCAGGGTGTTGGATTGGATTTCAGGAATTTGTGGGTTAGTTTCCAATAAAGAATAGAGGATGATATAGTCGGGTGAGATTTTAGTTTAGAGGGAATGGGATTAAAAATGAAGGAAGTGGGAACTCCTCCTGGGCACAATGCAGTTTCCATTGCATCCCATAGTGGTGAGTGAGGGGAGGGTTTCTGAAACCATTTAATGGTTTGGGCCATTTGGAAAGCCCAAAGGTAGCCTTTGAACCAGGGGAGTTCGAATTCCCCTTTCTTCCAATGTGATCGAAGTTTGCTGCAGTTAAATCTCAGTGGTTTCCCATCCCAGATAAAGTTACCTATTAATTTATCAATTTTAGCAAAAAAAGGAGGATGGTAAGACTAAAGGAATATTGGCAAAGAGGTAAAGAATCTTGGGAGAAATGGACATCTTAATGGCTGCAGTTTTCCCCATGAAAGAGAGATTAAGAAGCTTCCATCTGTCCAGAATTGTTTTGATGTTATCAAATAAGGGGTTAAAGTTAATGCCCCATATCTTCCCTAAGTTACTAGTAATTTTGATTCCTAGATATGTTATACCCTGTGGTGACCAGCGGAATCCAAGAGGTATGTTCATAAAGGCTTTACAGTGGTCGTTAAGGGGCATAGTTTGTGATTTGCCATAATTCAAAGC
The DNA here is from genome assembly GCA_016271365.2 of Neoceratodus forsteri. Taxonomy (NCBI): domain Eukaryota; kingdom Metazoa; phylum Chordata; order Ceratodontiformes; family Ceratodontidae; genus Neoceratodus; species Neoceratodus forsteri. Next base: position 630,403,575 of record CM057456.1, on the reverse strand, counting down.
AAAGCCAGAAATTTTAGTAAAATTATTAAGCAAATCAACCAACAGGGGCCCAGCCTCATTCAGGTTTTCAAGTAAGATGAAGAGGTCATCCGCATAGGAGAGAGAAACATATCTTGAATTGCTCACAGGTCTGCCCATAATGCCAGAAGATTGACGGAAACAAGCAATCAGGGGTTCCATGGCTAAAATAAACAGGGAAGGTGACAGGGGACAGCCTTGTCTAGTTCCCCTTGCTAGATGAAAGTAAGAGGAAAGGGTGGAATTAGTAAGTACTTTAGCAACAGGGGAGTTATATAATAGTTTGATCCAGGAGCAAAAGGTATGAGAAAGACCGAAATAAGATAAAACTTGAGGAAGGTAGTCCCAGTTTAAGGAACCAAAGGCCTTCTCGAAATCAATAGCTATGGCTGCAGCTGGTGTCTTGAGGGATTTGGCTTTGTGAATTGAATTAAATAAGAAACATAGGTGATCAGAACCAGATCTATGTTTAATAAAACCAGCTTGCGAACAATGAGTTAGCTTGGGAATCAAGGATTCAAGTCAAGAAGTTAGTAGTTTAGCAAATATCTTCCCATCCGTGTTTAATAAAGAGATGGGCCTGTAACTTGCGGGGTGAGTAGGGTCTTTTTCTTTCTTAGGGATTAGGGTTATGATTGCTTCGGTGCAAGATCGGGGAAGCTTGCTAGTATTGGAAGCTTCTTGTTAAACAATAAGAAGAAGGGGACATAAGGTGTCAGAAAACATTTTATAGAAATCGACAGGGAATCTGTCACCCCCAGGGGATTTGCCGGATTTCAAGGAAGACAAAGCTTTCTGGATTTCCTGAAGCGAGAAGGGGACCCACACTTTTGATTGGGGCTCAGTCGAGGAAGTGTCCACTGACCATGGAATGGTGTCTTTTTGTGGCTTTACTCCAGCTTATGTCAGAGTTCATGAATGTGCCCTTTAAACATGTTTGGAAGAGGCTAAATACCCCTTCAGTGACATCCTGGACAGGAACGACTCTCCAGGGTTGCCTTTCCCGTGACTGAGACCACTTTGGGACTGACTGTGAAGTTTTGGCAGTGTCTAGCATCCTGCCTGGCACCCTCCACCCATATGGTCCACAAGTATGCAGTCTCTTCTGGGTCCCTTTTGGGGTTGTCAGATCACCCCTCCACTGAGAAGTTGGTCTCTGACTCATCCTTCTGGAAATCCTATGGCCAAGGTGACGTGGACAAGCCTCTAGACAAACAGTCCAAAAAGATTGACAACACAGATAAGCAGGTCTACACTGCTATGTTGTTTGGTCTCTGTTAGGCAAGCTATGCTGTGATGATGGCCAACTGTGGCCACTTCATGTTGGGAGTGCTAGATGATGTCCTCCCTCACCTTCCAGCTGACTGTCAGCTGCCGGTGAAGTTGGTCAGAGACCAAGGTCAGTTGATGGCTAAACACCAGCTCCAGATGGCTTTGGACATGGGCACATCATAGGGCCTGGCTGCAACTTTAACCACCTTCACAGTGGATACCCAGCATAAACTGGTCAATATCCAGTTTCTGGGCACTGACTTCTTTGGCCCTGGAGTGGAGGGACAACTCACTAGGATTAGGAAGTCCATTCCACTCTACATTCTGTGATGTTGTACCAAAAGAACCCTTAAGCTCAAAAGACTAAGAAAAAGACCTTCCAGTATAGGTTCTTCTGCCACAGCAGCTTCAGCAGGGACAATATCAGGCCTTGTGCCCAAAGCTCAAGTTCAGCGGACATGGCCAAAAAGAGACAGGGGTAGGGGAAGTGGTGCCCCTCCAGTCCCAGTGGCTGCTGCCCCCTCCAAAGCTGCCCAGTGATGGGTCAGGGGGTGACATCCTCCCACCCATCCAGTCCCTGATTGGGCTCCCAGTGGGAGATTGGCTGCGCCACTTCTTGCCACATGGGTCCATCATTACTACGGACAAGTGGGTTCTAGAGGTGGTGGGCAGAGAGTTGCTTCTAGACTTCAAGGCTTTCCTGCCTTTCTGACTCCATGATCCTTAGTTGTCCAGGGTGTTGCAGGTTGTGCTGCCCACCCTCTGGGAGGAAGTCGCTCAGTTCCTTGTGAAAGGAGCAATGGCCGTTGTCCCAGACACAACAGCAAGTCAGAGAGTATGTGTCCAGGTACTTTCTGGTCCCCAAACGGGGGGGCTGTCGCCTCATACTGGATCTCCATGACATGAACTAGTTCATGAAGAAGTACAAGTTCCAGATGGTCACTCTGAGCCAGAGTATGCCGTCCCTGGAGCAGGGAATGTGGTTCTGCTCCCTGGATCTTCAGAATATGTTCTTCCACATCTCAGTCCATCTGTCCCACTGGCACTACCTACGTATGGTTCCACGCAAAAAGGGTCCTGTGTCAGTTCCAGGTCATGCCCTTTGACTTTGCATTTGTGCCCAGGGTCTTCACCAAGTGCTTGACAGTGGTGGTAGCCTTCCTGTGATGCAAGGGTGTCAGCGTGAATCTCTAAGTGGACAACTGGCTAATAGCTGGGCCATCTACGCAGGTTGTCAAGTGGTCCAGTGATTTGGTCCTCCACACCTGCAGAAACTTGGGCATGTTGGTCAACCCGGACAAGTCTGAACTGATCCCCTCAGAGGCGATTAAGTTCATCGAGCAGAGTTTGACTCCCTACGGGCCAAGGCCTGTCTCATGGCGAACCGGGCTCAGGACCTTACCTGCTTTGCCCGATCATTTCAGGCTGGGCTCTTGGGCACTGCCTGGGATTTCCTAAAGCTGCTGAGGTACATGGTGTCCACCACCAGCGTGGTCCATTGGGCACATTGTTGGATGTGCCACCTGCAGTAGGAACTGGGCCTCCAATGGTCTCAGTGCCTAGGTCATCTGGCCCAGCCAGTCCTTGCGACTCAGCCGATGTAGGATGCCCTCCAGTGGTGGCTGATCCCACAACATCTGGAGGAAGGAATCCCATTTATCAGCACAGAGCTGACCATCATGCCCATGATGGACACATCCCTTGTGGGATGAGGAGCACACCTGGGAGACCACAGAGCCCACAGATTCTTGTCACTCCAGGAGTCCAGTCACCACATCAGTCTGCTGCAGCACTGTGCAGTGTAGCTGGCTCTCGCAGAATTCACTGCCATGATCAGGAGTCAGGTGGTGCAGGTCCAGATTTACAATACCATGGCCTTGTTCTACCTGAAGAGGCAGGGAGGAATGCACTCCCTTCCCTTGTGCCAAGAGGTTCTCCACACCTCGACACTTGTGCAGAGCCTGGGTGCAGATCTCCTGGTGATTCATGTTGCAGGAGTTCACAATCATTTGCAGATGCTCTTAGCCAGGTGAGAGAGATGTTGCACACATGGTCCCTGCATCAGGAGGTGGTAAGCTACCTGTTTTCCCAGTGGGACACCCCTCTGATGAACCTGTTCAGCTCCTGGGAGAACAGAAAGCTGCAGCTGTTTTCTGCCCGCCCCATGCAGTCCAGGATACTGTTGGCGGATTGGCGGAAGGCCCTAGACTCCAGGCCTTGTGTATGCTTTCCCTCCCTTCTTCTTGATCCATAAAGTGATGGTCAAGGCCCAGAAGGACAAGGCATGGCTGATCCTGATAGCACCAAATTGGCTCAGGTAATTCAGATACCCAGATCTCCTCAGTCTCCGTGGCATGCCTCCGTGGCAGTTGCCTCTTTGCCCAAACCTGCTGACCAGACAACAAGGTACAGTTCTGCACCTGGACCATCAGTCCCTGCACCTCTCAGCCTGGTTCCTGAGTGGCTAGAGTTCCAGGCCTTTTGCCTTGGAGGATGTGGTACACATTATGGAGGCCTCCTGAAAGGAGTCAACTTGCAAATGCTAAGCATTTGACAGGAAGCAGTTCTCTATCTGATGCCAGGGCAAAGAGCGTGATCCCTTTGCCTGCATTATGGCAAGTGTTCTTGTTTACCACTCATCCCTCTCTCTGGCCTGTGAGTGACTATGCTGACGGTGCACCTGGCAGCCATCTCTGAATACTGGTTGAGGGCTAATAAGTCGATGGTGGCCCAGGAGAAGGTGGTCATGTGCATTTTTAAAGGCTTTGACCACTTATCCTCTCCAGTACACGAGCCTCCTCCACCTTGGGACCTGCTGCTGCTGGTGCTAGCTATACTTATGAGTAAGCAATTTGAGCCTATGCACAGGTGTGAGATGTCACACTGTATCGTGGAAGATGGGCTTCTTGGTGGCTATCACGTCAGTCAGAATGACCAGTGGGCTACAGGCCCTCATTTGAGTCTCCTCATCTGATGTTCCACAATGACAAGGTCATCCTTCGCTCCCACACAAAGTTCCTTCTGAAGGTTAATAATAATAATAACTTTATTTTTAAAGTGCCTTTCTACAACCAAAGCGCTGTACAGCTTTAAGAACAGATAAAATCCAATAAAACATAAAATTTACATACAGCAGATTAGGTAAATAAATAACTGTCTGAATATAACTAATCCTGATATGCAAGATGCCATAAATGGGTCTTCAAGGCCCTCTTAAAACTCTCTACAGTCTTGCACTTACATATCTGACGAGGAAGAGAATTCCACAGGGTCGGGGCTGCATACGTAAAATCACGGACCCCTGATGTTTTAAGACATATCCTGGGAATCTCTAACAACTCCTCGTCAGCTGAGTGGAGTGGTCATCCGGGGCAGTAAGGCAGTAGGAGGTCTTGCAGATAACCCGGGCTCAGTCTGTGCAGGGCCTTAAAGGTCACATGTCCAACCTTGAAGGTGATCCCCCACTGAATTGGCAGCCAGTGCAGGTTGTATTGGACTTTCACCTTAACCAGGTGATTAATTTTCTGGTATACTTTAGTATCCCTTGTCTGGAGGCCGACCGCCAGCACCATACTCTGAACCTATGGAGAGAGCTCACTTATAATAAGGAGCACATGGCTGGAGTTCACTGTGAGGCTCACCTGCTCTTCATAACAGATGCTGAAGCTGTGCCTGGCAGGCCACCATCAGAGTGGATAATTGGCAGGTGGATAACATCCTGCATCAACTCTGCCATAGGTTGTCTGGTAGGAAAACTCCCTGAGGATTTAGGGCTCATTCCATGAGACATACCATTGCCTTGGTGGCTGCCTCCAGGGAGGTCTGTAGGGCTGCTAACTGGAGAAAAGCACACTTTCTGCTACCATTACAGCATTGCCATCATGTCATGTTGGGATGCTGCTTTTGGGGCCTCAGTTCTCAAGTCTCTGTTCACCAAATATGGGTGCGCGCCTTGCCCAGAGAACTGCTAGGAGACTGCCAAAATGTGGATAGTGAACTGTATCCAAGCCCTTAGAAATATAGGTTACTCACATGCAACTGTACAGTAGTTCTAGGAGTGGTATACAGTTAACATCTACATAACCCACCCAGTCTCCCCTGGCAAGTGGCACACAGATCCCTACTTCCAGCGTGCAAAGATCTGATGTCATGGGGCAGAGGCGGGGGCATATACCACCCAGGTGGTGGGAAGAGCTTAGTTTGAAGATGTCAGAAATGACCTGTTCCAATGGACCTGCCAAAGTGTGGTTGTGAACTGTTTACCACTCCTAGAACTATGGTTACAGGTGAATAACCTATATTTATGCCTTTATGAACTGTATGACTTATGTGGGTTCTGGATGGGACTTTTCCAAGTTGAAGAGAAATCCCAGTTTTTTTAATCCATGCCACCATCTGATTTATAGCTGTCTGCTTGATTTGTTTGTTTTCCCACACCCTAATCAGCCTCCTAAGAATAGCTAAACTATGTAGCCCCCTGGGTACAAATGATCGTCATACCGAATGGTTTGTTATACAGCTTGGACAGAAGGAAAAACACCCTAGGATGAAGGTCCTGGACTACAGGAGAGCAGATTTTAAAGAAATGAGAGACTGCCTTAGGAAATACCTTGAAGGGGTGGATAGGTCGGAGGTGTAGAGGCACAATGGAAAAGAATAAAGGAGGGAATAACTAAAGTAACGGAAAACTGTTTAAAGTTAACAAGCAAGGGTAAGTGGAGATAGAGGCCCCTGTGATTCTCAACGGTGGTGGGGATAAGACTTTCTTCAGGTATGTGAGCAAAAAGAGGAAGGCAAATGGTGGTATAGTGAGGAACAGGAGACAACGGGGGGTGGGGGACTGTGCAGGGGAAGACCAGGAAAAAGCTAAAATTTTAAATGAATACTTCTGCTCAGTGTTCGTAGAAGAAGGGGGGACAGACCAATATGCATTAACAGGCACCATGGGGGGGGAGTGGACACAAGTTAATTTACAGAAGAGAGAGTCTTCTGGGGGTGGAGTTCCTCATGGGAAACAAGGAGACAGATCCAGACACGATCCACCCAAGGGTACTAAAGGAACTGAACATTACTAGCTGCCCTCTGGCAACACTGTTCATTACCTTATTGGAGATGGAGATGGTTCCAGAGGACTGGAGAAGGCCGATGCGGTCCCTGTGCACAAGAATGTGAGGAGGCTAGCAGTTAGAGACAAGTCAGTCTCACATCGGTGGTGGGGAAACTAAAGGAGTCCCTGTTAAAGCAGTGACTGATGGAGTACCTGGAGGCAGATGGGCTACAGGACAACCAGCAGCTTGGCTTCACAAGGGGACGTCAAGTCAAGCCAATCTTACAGATTTCTTTGACTGGGTAACTAGGGAGGTGGATTAAGGGAGGGCAGCAGTAATGTATTTGATGCTGTACCACACAAGAGACTGATAAAGAAACTTAGCAGACTGGGGGTCAGGGAAAAGGTGGTGAGCTGAGTATCTAACTGGTTGAAAAATAGGAGGCAGAGGATGGTAATAAATGTTAGTCACTCAGAGGATGAGGGAAGATAGTGACCAGTGGAGTACCACAGGGATCAGTACTGGTTCCTGTCCTATTCAGTGTCTTCATAAGTGATATTGCTTGGGAACTGGAGAGGAAGGTGTGTTTCTTTGTAGATGACAAAACAATTTGTGACAAGGAAACATCCAGGAGGGGGTGAAGAGAATGCAAATGTATCTGCGGAAACTAGAGGAGTGATCTAGGTAATGGCAGCTGGGTCTGAGTGCTAAAAAGTGCAAAGCCATGCACCTGAGGCAGGGAAACTCTGGGACTGTACATAAGATGTGGGGGGGGGGATACTTTGCAGTTACCAGACAAGAGAAAGACCTTGGGGTGATCATACCCGACTATCTCAAGGTGGCAGGGCAGTGCAACAAGGCAGTAGGCAAGGTGAGCTGAATACTTGGATGCATAAGGGAGGGGGATTTCTAGCAAAAGGGAGGTGGTTTTGTCTCTGCATCACTCACTTGTAAGACCCCACCTGGAAAACTGTGTCCAGTTCTGGAGACCGCACCTCTGCAAGGACATCAGTAAGGTGGAAGTGGTTGAGAGAAGGGCTACAAAAATGGTGTGGGGTTGCACAAGAAACCATACAGGGAGAGGCTGCGGGAGCTCAGCTGTACTTCCTGGAGGACAGGAGACATGATTGAGACGTATAAGTACCTCACGGTGGTGAACAAGGTGTAAAGCGGGGATTCTCTTTCACAGGAGGAGGAGGAGTACCAGAACATGCAGGATGCTATACTTCTTCACAGAAAGGCTGATGGGTGCCTGGAACAGCCTGCCAGAAGAGGCAGTAGGGGCGAAGACAGTGGAGATTTTCAGACATGTGTGGGGGTAGGCACATCAGTGTAATAATTAAAGGTTAGGGAGGAGGGAGGGACACCTGTGACCAAACAAGAGTCCAGGGTCTAGTGATAGGTAAGGAAAATAGGGCAGACTGGATGGGCCTACCAGTCCATTTCTGTCAATACTTTCTATGTTTCTATAAACCCATTGCCTTTGAAGTGCTTTTGCCACTACAGACAGGCACTTTGTGAATACCACTGGTTCTGAGATCAGGCCAAAGGGCACTGCTCTGAACTGATATTGGGCCTGTCCTATCCTGAATCTGAATTATTTTCTGTGACTGGGCTTTATTGGTATGTGGCAGTGTGCATTCTTCAAGATGATGGAAAACATTCAATATCCTTGCTGTATGTAACCACCGACCCCTGCCTTTTTTGCAAATGACAGGTGGCATGCTGTTGAAGCTGACAGCAGTACCTGGTGGGGACTGGGTTCGGGGAGGATGAGGTTACTCAGCACAGGGGACCTAGGTTTGGCTACTCTGCACAGGGGCACCCAAGTAAATCTGAACACAGGAAGCAATAACTGTAATGTCCAGAACCAGGAATGGGATTCTTCAGTGTGGCTTTTATTCACATCCAAGCTGAACAAACAAAGCATAGACAGACCCCAACGGGGCTACATTCCTGGTAATGCAGATTAGAGACAACAGAACTCTTCTTTGCTATTTCCAGCCCTCAAGCTCTGAACCCACCAGGCACACAGCCCGGACTTGCACGCAGCTTTGGGTACACAGCCCGACTTGTACACTGCTTGGGTTTTCCCCACTGGCCGGCGCCCCCGCCAGCCACTTGATCCGTGGTCCATTTTGGGAAATGAACCAATTATCCTATTGTAGCTCCCCAAACCACCTTAGAGCCTTCGACTCCTAGAGGGAATTTTTCTTCCAATCCCACGTCTGGGTACTTCCCTCATCACTGGCCAAGTGCATGAGGCAAAGTAGAAATCCACAGAGCAAATCCGTAGAGGTGGACCTGGTCACTAAAGATGGGGGGTCTCCCACCTCCAGCTCCCACAGTCCATACCCGGCCATTTCTCTGGAAACTAAACATCTCTTTCACTGAAAGCTTGGCAATGTAGATTACTGGGTAGACGTATGTCACATCTCCTCTGCATGTCTTTTGACTTCCCAATAAGCGCTGGACTTGAACATACTTTTACTTTTTGGCTAAGCCTATTACTCTAGGCCTCCCACTATTTCAGTAGTCCAATCCCCACATGTCACACAAGTCCCAGGGTAAAAAACATAGGCCCTTTCAGGAAGAGCAGACACTCACCCTCCGGTTGCAGGTGCCCCACAGGCGATTCACAAATCTTCTTGTTTCCCAAAAACTCTGGAATAAATAGGCAGCTTCTCTACTAGTAGCAGAACCAGGGGGTTTGCCCCAGGAATATGCAGGAAACCCATTCCTGCCCCCATCCCTGGAAGGCGGGGGCACTGAGACCTGAATCAGCGGTCTCCACCACTTACAAACTGCTTCTGTGTCTCTCTTTTGGTGGAGACACACACACCCTTTTACCTAAATGTAGCCCTCTGTCAGGGCTGAGGCTCCTAGAGCCTAACCAGAGCTGATGTGCTGCTTTCACAGCAAGCTCCCAACACCAACTGACCTACTGACTACTGTTCAAACCTCCCAACATTCTATTCCAACTCCCTGCTGCAGATTCCATTGTGGCTCATGCAGCAGCGATAGTTCTATGGTGATGTCATCCCTCAGTCTCAGCTGAGACTGAGAACAGAGTGAGACAGTGTGAAATCCATTTAACTGGAGTTTCACAAGCTGCCTTCCCTGCCTACCACTAGGTCTTACTGGGATTCTAGTAACCCCGTGTAACAAGGGGGTTACATGTATAGAAGGGATTACACTTTATAGGGGCACAGTTCAGATTTTTTTGGTTTTGATGTGCTTGTTTAGGGATCTGAGATCTAGCATTGGTCACCGCTCTTTAATTTTCTTTAGAATCATGTAATACCCTTAGAAGAAGCTTGTCCCTTGTTGAGTTGCTGGAATGTTTTCCGCAATCCTCATCTTTAGCTGCTTTTCCCTTTCAATATTTATTTGTTTATGGCCCATGGTCACCTGGAGCAACCCCATCCAGTGGCAACTGCCAACTCAATAGCGGATTCACACCTTGGCATGAGCGTGAGTGCCACCACCTTTGATGAGTCGCAAACTGCAGCTCAGTTTTAAAATTGCTGCTTATTGCAGCAGAGGATGCCGGCAGGCATGCGGCAGGGTATGTGACTGCGAACAGCATCTGAATTGTAACCTAGGGGTAGCAAAGAATAATGTAGCGGCTGCCACTTCCCCTATTTCTTTCCTTGGCTGTAATCTGAATCCCCCAGCTGAATCCTGACCAGAAGTGCTGATCCAATGCTTCCCATGGTGGTTGCGACTGAGTAGGGGGGGCCGGATCTGTCCAGAGCGCAGAGGGAGCAGAGTTGCCGAAAATTCAGGAGTGGATTGGTTAAGTAGTTGAGGCAGTGTATCCATGCGCTTTTTGAACATACCTCTTACGCCATAGAGGTGCTCTGTGGCACTGGTAATATGGCATACATTTCTGTTTTCTGCTCGGTTCGATTAAAAATGACAACTTCGCGGTAGCGGATCATTGATGGGAAGATTTTCGAGACCAGGCTGGAGCAGCGCTGGAAGTGGAGGGAGAGAAGACCCTACTTTGTGGATGCCTGGACGGGACGACTCTGGAGTGTATGTGGTTGAGTGATGTGTACTCCAATGTATACTTCTTCCGTGATTTAATTTCAGTGCAGACTGGCTTGTTTAATGTTGGGGGTTGGGGGGTGGTGTCATGGCTAGGCAGCAGACATGTGTGGCGGGCACTTCAAAAACTGGGCTCAGTCTTTTTCTTACATGCTCAACAACCTACTCCCATGTCCCATTGAGATGGACTTCTTGTGCTGCTGCTGTAGATAACTGGAGTCCAACTGCGATTTTCGGCACTCCCTCGTGCTGGAGCCATCAGTGAGAACAGGAGCTGCAAAGTGGTGTGCTGGGACAGAACAATACACAAAACAAAGGCAGGTGCAAAGCAATTCATAACTCCTAAATTGGTAAGACTGATGCTGGCTACAGGCAGGGGCTCCAGGTAAGCTCCCGATGGGGGTGGGGGGGGTGAGGTTATTGTGAACATAAATTAAAAATACAGTTCCACCTGAAGGTGCTCTTTTCAGTGCTTCCTTTTACTACAGCCAATGATGCCATTAGTATGAACATCATTTTTTTTACAGCAAGGGGAGTTACTCTCTGCACAAAACACAGATTTGTAACTGAAGTCAGGCACTGGAGGCTGATCAAACCGGACAGACAACATTCCTGGGCTGCCAGTTTCACACCTTAGCATGCAGAATGTTTTATTGCAGGGTGACTGCAGGATGGCAGCAGCAGGCAAGCTTTCAGACAAATCATGACACATACAGCTGAGATTTCAACACTCCCAACCCAGCCATCAAATGACTGTGGAAAAATCTCAACACAGTTGCACCATTCTGCTCATTGTATTTGTAACACCTCCCTCACCCCCACAAACTGCTGAATGCTGTAAACCTGTAATGACATATGCTGAAGTGACCACAGCAACTTACAAGTGCTATTCCTACCTACAAACTTTCATGTGTGCTTTTTACTCTCCAGGAGTTTTTATTTTGTTTTTTTCTTACTGTAAAAGTTGCCAGCCACTTAGTCATCGGCTTCAGCTGGTGTGTGTGTTTGGGTCATACCTCTCAACCTCCTGCCTCATAAATCAGGGACAAGGCTTAAAAAAATCAGGGACAAAGGACCAAAATCAGGGACACTTCTTCAAAATTGGAGATATCCACTTGGAAAGCTGGTAGAATAAAGGGCTTAGTGTAAAATGCATTTTCTAAAGAAGAACAAGTCTGTAAATTTAATGTTTGACATTAGTTTGTGCTTATAACCTCCGCTGTTTGGTGACAGAAACACAATTTTTAGGAGGGACAGAGTAAAATTTTGAGGCAAAATCAGGGACGTCCCTGAAAATCAGGGACAGTTGAGAGGTATGGTTTGGGTATGTTTGGGGGAAGGAGGTATGAAACAATCTACTATATTTCACCGGCTGCAACCAAGGACATAAAACCATTCCCAGGAAATTGCCAAATAATGTGATTATGGTAAATGAAGAACTGTCTTTGCTGGATGCGACTTGGAAGGCTTGTATAAGGTATAGAGCAGGACATTTTTATAAGAGCTAACCTGAGACAGTTGTAATTAGTGGGATATCATTGTCAGGTTTTATACTTGGGGATGATGTGGTGGAGGGAGGGAACATTTTTTTCCTTTCAGTTTCCATTTTGGCCAACTTTATGTGCATGGGGGTGGGGGGGGGACTGGACCATCTTCTTTAGCTTTTGACTTTTAACTAGTTCTTGTGAGGTTGTACAAGCGGCTTGCAAGGTGACTAGCTCCAGCCTCTCCAGTGCTTGCTGTACTATAGCTAGGAAAATAAACTTTGTCAGACCCCTTTGGCATCTCCTTGTGGAGGAGCAACTGTGGTAGACAAGCTAAAGAAGTCACAGGAATTCTACTGTGGTGTAATCCTCTGATCTCTTTGCAAATTTTTGAGCAATATTTACTGCAGTGGACTCTGAACCCTTCCCCATGATCTCCTGTTACTGTTGCAGAATGATACTGCCTATATGTGTGACGGGGATTACATGATTATTGCCACCCAACGAGACCCTCAGCTGCTTGGTTGTCTTGTCCCACACCTGAAAGAAATGTGTTCTGTGCATCCAGAAACTGGGCCTAAAATGCACCAAAATGCACCATTTCACATGTTATCTTTTCAAAATTTACTGAGGGTTTTCCACGCCAAGTGTGTCCCCCACTTTTGTCAATTCCTGGATCCACCACTGAAGCCCCATACCCCAACTTCTCCGGAACTTAAACTCCTTTAACCTCACTGTCATATCCTTTGAGATTGGGCTCACTGGGCCTGCCCACAGCCCAGCAAGATAGCGATCCCCCTTTTCTGGGTTTTTCAAAGGTGGAGGCAACCAGCTGCAGGAACCAAAGCCCAGGCATGCCCCATTATTCGACTGCCCTCTGGGGTGTTTCCTTTTTCTGATCCCAGTCCCTGCGTACATCTGTGTGCAAGGGGCTCTAAACACACACACACACACACACACACACACACACACACACACACACACGTGACATCACGGAGCCCAGCAGGTGTCTACCCCTCCCACATAGGTCACGCTGCACTCTTTCCCCTCCACAAGAAGGAGATTACTCTCAGAGGGGAAGACTAGACATCATGGGGGATATTCAGTCTTCCCTTCCCTGGCTGACCCACGATGACCCAGCTTGCTTCCAAACCCATGTTGCCAGTGTCGCCAGCGGTAGCACTACTACTGTGCCGACAGGCTAGCCTTTTCCAGTTTAATTGTAACTGCTGCATCTCTTCCTTTAAAAGAGCTTTGAACATTTTATGATCTGGTAGTTTTGGAAAATTTTGAAAGAAGACTGTCCTTCCCTCACTATCTCCAGAACCCATTTGTCTGTTGTGACATTCTCCTGTTTCTGGAGATAGTGAGAAAGATGAACCCTCACAGATGGAATGGTTGTGGCTACCATGGCTTGCTTATCAGGGAATTGATTTTGCTGCTGCAAGGGCTGGTGCAAGAAACCGACTGCTGCCTTGCTACTCTCCTGCCTCTGTCTCTGTGAGTACCTCTAGGGACATTATAACTCTGATGTGTATACTTAAGTGATAAGGCATGACAGGGGATGCATTATGTAAGTAACAATACCCGACAGGGTGGGAGTTTTTGGGATATAACGGACCACCCAGGGGCATAATGAGGCCCAACGCCACAGGCGGAGGTCCTTATAGCCCGTGGAAGGTCCATTATATCCCATAGCGCCCACCCTGGAGGGTATTATTACACTTAGAAAATGGGCAGCTGTATTTTATATATTTGGGGAAAATAACTTTTTTTAATATTTAAAATCTAAGCTGTTTCATTTATTTCTGTAATAAAATAGTTCTTCCACCTGCATGTTACTGCTGCTTTTGTTTTTAATGAGGGATTTTTGTTCTCGTACAGCCCCAGTAGTTTTTAACTTTTGTGAATGTTTTGTCATGCCCCCATAGCCGGCAGAAGCTGATGACCACAAGAAAGTGAAAGTATTTATTTGTTAACAGGTACAGTATATTCTTTCCTGCTTTTTATGTGGATTATGAGCGGTTTTACTTAGCAAGAGGGAGAATTTTAGTTTTGACGGTTTTGTCAGAATCGGATCGAGGAGCTCATTCTAGTACATCAGCCTGCATTTGTAGGAGCAGGAGACTCGAGTATCTGTTTCACAGCATGGCACTTTGGTGAGGCTGAAACTGTGTTTGTTTTCAGTAAGAATGTTTTTTTGGTTTGATACATTAAATGAAGTGCTGGCAGCTTGCAAGATGAAAGAAATGCACTGGTGTTTGGGAGAGCGTGGGTCGCAAGTAGCTCACTAAGCGAGGGTGAAAAATGGCAACTGGCGACTTTTACATTTGGGCTGCCCAAGGATAATGTCAGAGATGGGGCATTCCAAAGTGGCACTAGTTTTGAACTGGGCCGTTGTTAAGAAATAACAGCCTGGGTGCCAGGCTGTTTCGGCCAATCAGGATACGAGTTTCTCTTTACCCATTTTCTAAGGTGGGATAATGGCCTGCCTCGGATGGTTTGAAGCACAAGTCAAAGCCCACCATAATGCAGTGCCTTGGAGCACCTTACTAAAGAGCCCTGAGGTGTCTTATTGCGATTATGAAATTGGTTCCTTGGTTGTTGTTTTTTTTTTGTTGTTCGTTTTGTTTTTTTGTAATAAAAGTTTATTAAGTTTTCAAATTACAACAACATAAAACACAAAATAGGAACACTATCATACACATATCTCATAGCATTCTGTTGATCCTAAAATAGAAGGATATAAAGCAAGTACAATACTATAGAAAGACCAAAACCATCTAAAAATGAAAAACCACAATGAAGGAAAATGAAATCCAATAAAAGTAAACCATTTCATACCACACATCTGTCCGAGAGTTCATTTTGTTTGTCTCTATGTAGGAAAATTCTTTGGTCATAAAGGTGTTCTACCATTTGGATTCTATGGGATCATGTCCTGTTCTGTTCTGTTCTGTTAGATGTTCCTGTAAAGAATGTCTAACCTATTCGGAATCTATGAGCTACATGACCCCAGAAACCTAGGTCTGAGGAGAAGGAGCTACCTGTGCCAATCTCTAAATAGTGCATGAAGGGTAGCCACCTTGCAACGTGCTTCTCCTTCCAGAAGTGCAAATGGGCTGTGATGGATTCTATCGCCTGAACCTGTTTACAGACTGTCAGCCATGCCCCCCGATCAGGAACCATCTCCTAGAGTCATCTCTGCACCTCTGCCTTAGCAGCAATGCTGAGCAAGACTTGGAACAAGTAGCTTGGTGAGATTAAGGTGCTGGAGGAATGATATTATGTGTGATAATTTCACTTAGGTTTATATCTGACTCTTTCGGTTGGTTAAATATAGACAATGACCAATTGTAATTATGAAATGTAACCAAATGCTTGATGTTAATAACTGATTTATATTTGCTATTATGTACCTGCTGTAATTTATACTTGCTGACTCAGTAAAATTCAACTATTAAAAAAAGATTTGGAACAAGTATTTTGTGTTTTTCCCCTTCAATTCTGGGGGTGTGACACCCCCCCCAAAAAAATGGGGTGTTCGAAGGCTTTTGGGATTAGCCTTTCAAAGTTTTCAATCAAAGCCTGTATAACCCCATCACAAAAGCTCTCCAAATGAGGGCACTCTCAAAATATATGGGTGTGGTGGGCCTGCATCTCACAACCTCTCCAGCATCCATCCATGAAGGAGGTATCAAAATGCTTTGTGATCACAGGGGATATGAAAAAGTGAGACACCATTTTCCACTTGTGCCCCCTCCACACGTAGGATGCGGACACCTTTGCCATCCCATCCCGCACTTCCTTCCTTTCCCTATTAGTGAGAGTTGTCCCATTTTGCCTGTATTTTCTTTCTACATGAGTCATCCTGACCTCCTATTACCTGGTAGAGGTGGGATACCCAATGCCCTAGGCCTGATGTAGTCTAGTATAACTCAAGCAGCTGCTTCAGATCATCCAGGGGCTTCTGTCACTGAGCATTCCATAACGACATGAGCGACCACAGTATCGTTGTATGTACAAGATTCCAATCTAAAACCCAGCAGCACCCTAAATTCAGAATCAAATGCTCGTTCCGTAAATTCAACTCAGTAAACTTCCTAACCGATCTAGATACGATCAGGTGGCAAGACCTATATCTTGCCAAATCTGCTGATGCTGCCGTCTCTATCCTAAATGACAACCTCACCACTCTAATTAACAAGTGTGCTCCTCTTATTAAAATGAGGGTGCGGAAAATCTCGCATCCGTGGTTCACCCAAGATCTCAAATCTGCACTTACCAATAGAGACAAGCTATGGGCTAGGGCCAGGCACACAAAGGACCCGGCAGACTGGCAGGCATTTAGAACTGCCAGAAATGCCTGTGTTAAAAGAGTATGTGCTACTAAAGCAAACTTCTACTTCTCCACTCTGGAGCAGGCCAAAGGGAACTCCCAAAAAATCTGGAAGACACTGAGATCCATTGAAGGCCATCCTGCTGCTTCCTCCCTTCCCACCAAGATTCTGGTCAAGGATGGGATGGTTAAAAATAAACTGTGACTCCTCGAAGAACTTAACCTTCACTTTGCCACTGCCGGATTGGCATTTGACTCCTCCCCATACGTTAGCCGAGTGAATAGCAACACTAGCCCATATACTACACATGCTACTCCACCTCATCCCTTCCAGTTGTGCCTGTTTAGCTACAAAGAAGTCGAAGACATAATTCTTAGCCTTGACACCAAGAAAAGTGCAGGGGATGATGGCCTTGATTCATTTTTCTTGCAGTTAGGCTATGCCCAGCTCACAGCCCCCATCCTTCACATCTTCAACCTCTCTATTACCACAGCCACTGTTCCATCCTGCTGGAAATCTGCCCATATTCTTCCTCTCTTCAAATCAGGAGATCCTTGTGACTTAAACAACTACCGTCCTATCTCTAGCTTGCCCGTTCTCTCCAAAGTGCTGGAAAAACTTATGTACAACCAACTAAAAAATCACCTCAAAGTGCACTCACTCCTAAACCCAGCCCAATCTGGCTTCAGGTCGAAGCACAGTACCATCTCAGCCTTGGCTAAAGTCTCTAATGACTGGATCCATGCTATGTACACCAAGAAGGTTACTGGTGCAGTCTTTCTAGACGTCAGTAAGGCCTTCGACACTGTAGACCATCACCTCCTAATCACCTGTCTTGCCCACATAGGCGCCACTCCACTTACCTTACAGTGGTTTAACAGTTATCTCACAGGAAGGATACAAAAAGTCAAAGCTGATGGCCTACTATCTGCCCCCCTTCCAGTTGCCAGATGAGTCCCTCAAGGCTTCATCCTAGGACCAATCCTTTTTTCCCTGTACATCAACAACCTTGACTCCCACATAAAGAACTCTAGTACAAATTTCTTTGCGGACGATATGGTTTTGTACGCATCAGCTAAGTCCTTAACTGAAGTCAGGGAAGCCTCCAAGCTGACTTTATCCAGTTAAAGCAACCTTATCAATGCCAAGCTTCTCTTAAATGCCAAAAAACCAAGACAATGATTTTCTCAGAGACTTGCCTTGTCTGGTGCCCTACCCCACCTAAAACTTCATAGTTACCTCCTAGGTGAACCCTTGGAAGTCATACCTAAATTTAAATATCTAGGTATGTGGATAGACAACAAGCTTTCCTTCAACCACATCGAGGATCTATCAAAGAGGCTTAAAGCATGCTTGGGTTTCTTCTTTAGAAATAGGACCCTCTTTTCTCTTGTGACCCGCAAAAGACTTGTCCAAGCAACATTCCTTCCCTTGCTTGACTAAGGAGACATTATCTTTATCTCCTCCCCAACTCTGAGCCTATCTAAACTGGACGTACTCTATCACCGTGCTCTTCACTTCATTACTAACTCTGCATACAGGACCCACCACTGTGATCTTTATGCAGCAGTTGGGTGGACCTCTCTTGCCACCAGACGTCTCCTGCATGCTGGCATTTGGACCTTCAAATTACTACTCCACAATCTACCTGTCTATTTAACGTCTCTCATATACATCTCACATAGCGCCTACTCCCTAAGGAAATACGACCTTATCCTACTAGATGTTCCCAGAACATGTACCACAGCTGGCCAAAGAGTTGTCTCATACACCCTCCCAAACATTTGGAACCAACTACAAGCCATGCTGAAGCTAACCAGCATCGTATCAATTAACTCCTACAAAACACTAGCTATCTCTAAATTAAAAGGCATATGTAGGTGCTACTAGGCCCCCAACGCCAAGTCAACTTCTTAGGTACCAACTGGCCCTCTACTTATTAAGCTGAAATGTGTTGCATAATTTAGGGCAAGGTTAAAGCTGGAATGTACTGCATATATAGCATAAGTACTTCTATTGTGTTTACTTCTTGTATTATATTTTTTTTTCTTTGTTGTTCTACATTTTATATCTCCTGCCTATGTAACTGCGAACTGTATGTGTATGTGCCTCAGGACCTTCTTGTGAATGAACTTGCTCAACGGAGTCTTTCCTGCAATAAACTTGAACTTGCACTTACTATGGAGGTATTGAAGATAGAAATTGATCCTTTTTTAGTGAGTTGGATACATTTTTTAAACATGCTTTTGTTGAGCAGCATTCTTTCACCCATTTCATAATATCTGTTATAAAAATACCCTTCCCATGCCTCCTGTTCCATAAAGTGTATAGTACCCTCTGGGCTTTTCCTTTTCTGCTAGATTTTAAAACGTTTTAATTTTATCCACTTGGATCATATATGACTGTCTGGTCACCAAAAAGGGAGTATCCTCAAACAGGAAGTCTGATGCTTTATTTTGCAGATTTACTGATAGCCCAGTTAATTCTAACCATGTATATCTTCATGGAGACTCTGGAAACAGCATTAGCAGGAATCACGGCTGCTGCATCATTTATGTCCACAGACGTACACAACTATCTTTTGACTGCACCTAAACCTGCCTTCACATATTATAACATTTTACCTTATCTTCAGTTGGCAGATTGTTCCAGAAAAGCATCACAACCTTCCAAAGTGCCTCTTGGTAATGGGCGGTGTCCCTGAGTAATGCAGATTGTTTTCTTAACATAGTAGTAGATGTGTAGAATTCTTTCCCTAAAGCATCAAGCCTTCTAGAGTCTTCTTCTTCTGGTGGCGATGTTGAAGTTTGTTTTTGCCTTCTCACAAGCAGCAGCCTAAGCCAGAACTTATGGAATAGGATACACAAATACTCTGACCCCTGTCTAATAACCATATACTTTTTTTAACTCTCTATCAATAGCAAGGATCGATGCTGGTAACTGCAATATTTTCTTGCCCATTTTTGTTTAAAGTACAATGCATTCTATGCTTCCTGTTTGTGTGGAGGTTAGTTCTAACATTTTCAAAAAGTCAGATTCTCCAACATCTGCTCCTGCTTCAGTTCTGGGATTTTCATCATAGCAGCCATTTAAGCTGGAATACGATAACAACTCGTCTGGATGGGGCTCCCCAGTGACATCAGGACTGATAGGGTCATTCTCATCTGCAAAACTGTGGAAGGATGGTTCTACAGGGTTTTTTTTTTTTGCTGACATAATGTTTCCTATGGACGACATTTTTTTTCATCTACATTTTGTGCCCGGCCAGCAGTCAGTCATCACAGGGATATATCCTGATCAGACCAAGGCATCCCAGCCACCATAAAGACCACTACCAGGTTTTCCTCACATGTTTTCTCCTTGTTAGTCCCAGGCATACCCTGTCATGTCTTACCTAATCCCAGGAATCACTCACTTAACTTTTACACTTTGTGCAGTTGTCTCAGCTGAGCGTGATGTCCTGGAGACAGAACCTATGCAAATTTTACAGTTTGGAATGTAGGTTCAAACTCTGCATCTGCATCCCACTCTGGCTAGCGTTCAGATCTGTTTCTTCATCTGAAAAGTGCAGTCACCCCATAATGAACTCTGTTAAAGAGCTGATGGAGCCAAAACAGGCAGACAGGGAAATAATACAAATTTTCAGCAGTAGTCAGTTGTAACTTTTTATATCTGAAGTAGTTTTCTTTTCCCTTTTGCTCATCAGAAAGTCTTCTATGTGATAATATTGTGCTGGATGTGTGGAACAGCTCTTAGCCTGGCAGCCGACATATCTAACTCTACTGCCCCACACTACATCATCAGCATTATGATTTCACTAACTGTGACATCACAGGTGAATGGGTTTCACCCATTCAGGGCACTGGCGGCAGTGAGCCCGTCATTAGGGCACCACATTTCAATGTCGCCGTTTCCTCTTTTTGTGGGGGGCTGCACCCCCCCACACACACACACCTTTCTAAATATTCTAACTCTGGGAGGGTGGACCTTAGGGAGGGGGTGGCGAATTCAGTTATGTGGTGCCCTAATGATGGGTGCACTGCCGTCAGCGCCCTGATGGCCGGAAGGGAGATGATTGACCTGGCAGTCACTCACTTGCTGTTCCTAAGTAGCAGTGGTGTCACAGTCAGTGAAGTCACAATGCTGATGATGTAGTATAGGGCAGGCTAAGAACTGTTCCATACATCACACCTACTAACATCAGGTAAACAATCTTCTAATTAAACAAAGGGAAAAGAAAAATTACCTCAGATATAAAAGGTGATGGTTGACTGCTTTTAAAATCTAATATTAGTGTTAGGCAGTACACTAGCTCTTTAATGACTGGTACTCCAGTCTGGATATTTATTTTGTAATATTATGAAAAGTGTTAATCTGAGTTAGTTTTTTGATTACTTTGTGTTAGCTAGTGTTTTTTTTTTTCAGTAATTCAGGGTTTCTCTGGTTCCCTATTGATTCCCAGGAACCGGAGAATATCCCAGCTGGCTACCGTTTACTTTCTGCCTATTTTTTGGCTACTAAACAATTTTTTTATTTTAATTAGCAGTGGTTTAGTATTTTTTTCTATACAAATTAAAGAGAATGGAACACTTTCACTTTCCATTTCTGTCTGTGCCCTTTCACCTTAGTTAATCAGTTCGTGTTACAGGAACCATAATTTGACCTGTGGCAGTTTCCATAGTACCCCTACCCTACTACAAATGCTCAGAAATAGGGATAACCTCTGGCACCTTGCCACTGAAATGGGCCGGATGGCTGGCAGACAGGCCTACAATGCTGCTCGGAACAGGTGCTCATGTGCTGTCTGCAAAGCCAAGGCCAACCATTACCAGGACACCCTCACCTCCTCCTGGGGGTGTGCCCGGACTTTCTGGGACAATATTAAACAGCTAAATGGGAAATCACGCTCCCGGCCCCCATCCCAGCTCACTATTGATGGCTCTACCTCCACCGACCATGCCTGCATAGCTAACTACCTTAACACCTCCTTTACTGACCTTAGCTCTGTCCTCCCCAGTAATTTCTTTGACCCTCTCCCCAGCCTAGCTCCCCTGTCCTCCAATGCCCAAGCTTCCACCTATGCTAGGTATCTGCCCAGGAAGCCAGACCTCTCCTAATTGAAGCATTAAATAGCAATAGTCCCAGCAGCAACTCCCTGGACCCTAGTATTCTCCGGCTGGTGCTGGATGAAGTCCTTAACCCACTCACCAACCTACTTAACCAATCCCTCTGCCTGGGGCAATTCCCCACTGCATAGAAAACAGCCATAGTCACACCCATTCACGAAGGGGATGACAGGTCCTCCGACGGCAATTACTGACCAATTTCCATCCTCCCCCCACAAAGCCCTAGAAAAAGTGGTGGCCATTCAAATCACTGAATATCTGACTAAGCATAACATCTTATGCCCAGAGCAGCACGGCTTCCATGCTGGTCACAGTACCGGCACTGCACTAGTTGAGTTCTCCAATTTCCTACACTCCTCCCTGGACACCAGCTCACTAGCAGGTACAGTGTTCGTTGACCTCTCAAAAGCCTTCAACACTGTCTCCCACCCTCTTCTGCTGGATGCCCTCTGCCACACTGGTTTCTCTGCTGGTCCCCTCACATGGTGCTCAAGCTATCTATCTGCTCATTCCCAGTGTGTCAAAATCAATGGGACACTCTCCGAAACTCGTCCCATCTGCTCAGGGGTACAGCAGGGCTCCATCCTGGGCCCCCTACTCTTTTCACTCTATCTAAACGCCCTGCCCAGTGCATGCTCTGGCAAAATTCTTATGTATCCAGACGATGCTGTCTTTTTTGCCACCCACCGCAATCCCATCTCCCTCCAGGACTCTCTACAACAATCCTACAATGATGCCGAAGCCTGGTTTAAGGAGCACAGACTCATCATTAATTTAAAAAAAAACAGAACAATGCTCTTCGCCCACCCCCAAAACAAAGCCTGCAACTACCCACTCCCTGTCCTCCCTAGTACCAAACAACCGCTTGAACAAGTCTGCTCCTACAAATACCTTGGGATTACCTTTGATTCAGCCCTCACTTCCACACCCACATTAATGCCCTTGCATCCGCCACTAACACACAGCTTGGCATCCTCTACCGCTATAAAAAATTGCCTCCCCCCTGATGCTCTCCGACTTGCTGTTACATCTTCAGTACTGTCCCTTGTCGACTATGGCCTGCCAGTTTATGGTGCTGCTGACACTACTGCCCTCAACAAAATTCACCTCACCCTAAATAAGGCCTGCAGACTGATTGCTGGTGCCCCCAGGCTCACACATGCATGTCAACTCTATGATGAGGCAAAACTCCTTAACCTAGATGAACGGCTACGCTACCAAACCTGCCTCCTCACAAAAAAAACTCTACTCAGGCTCTCCCCTCCCGGGGTGACAGCCTCCTTCCACCATACCCCACCCACTATCGCAACCCGAACCTCCAACAAGACCACTCTACTCTACTGGTCCCCAGATCCAGGACCACCCATGGTCAGAGGTCCTTCTGCTACAGAGCCCCATCCTGGTTTACCTCTCTCCCTGCTCCCATCTCCAATGCCCCCACAATCTCCAACTTCAAAACCACCCTTCGGAGCCAACTGTTTAACACTCGCAACTGCTCCTGTCTCTAAATGGGGCCTCGATCTCTCTACACTTGACAACGCCCACTGGGCAGCACTCCACCCCCCACCCCCCGTGCATCCTGTCTCTGTTAAAACCAGCATGTGCTCAGCTGTATCACTGTAATTGCTACTAAATTGTATCATGTATGAAATCATTCTGTGTAACTGTAAGTCAGTGACTTGTATTCTGTAACCTACATTTGTTCTGTCTGTCCTCAGTGTGACGAGGTACCATTGGAAATGAGCCTCTGGCTCAAAGGTTGTAAACCAATTTACACATAAAATAAATAACAGTCATTTTTGCTTTGGGCTCTTGTACTGCACTATTTTTGGAAATTGTTTTTCTGTAATTTCATGGTCTCTCAAATTAGTATGTCAGAGAGACCTTGTGGGTCTTCAAAAAATTGTAAAAACTGTTTACAGCTCCTGGCAAGGGCAGACAGCCATGAGTTTTGTTTAAATTGTCTAGGTCCACAACACGACTTTATAAATTGTAAGTACTGTCATATTTTTGCCCAAAGATCTCATTAAAAAGAGTAAACATTTTAAAAAAGAAGCATGCCTTTTCAGTCTGTCTCTGTGTCACCTAAAAATATTAAAAAAGACTCTGACTGAGTTCCCAACAAGGGTGGAAAGTATGTATCTGAAGGGTCCATCTCTTCGTGTTCAGAAGCAAATAATGTTAAAGGCGACAAAAAAAGACAGAGCTGCACAGCCAGCAGATAGGCTTGATAAAGATGGTTCAAATATCAGGGTGTCCAGAAGGGGGCACCCTGAATCCAGTAATGGCAAAAATGTCAATAAAAGGGCCTCAGGGCAGACACTGGAAATGGTGACTGCCAAAAAGAAATTTAAAGGGGAACTGTCAGCTTCCCAGGAACAAAAACGCAGGATCTATGGGTCCCGCTTAGCTACAATGCACTGTATCTTTCATCTTGACCTACTTCCTCCATGGTGAAACTCACACCCCCTGGGCTTCCTAAACACCCTACCTCAGCGTGGAGTAGGATAGATTCTGCCTCCCTGTCTGTCTCCACCTTCCCCCCATAGCTAGTTTAAATGTTCATCAAAGAAACATTTAAATCATCCACTGAGGACTGTGGTTCTCTTCCTGGAAGGATGCAGACCATCCCCTCTGTATAGCCTCTTATCCTCCCATGTGGGCCCCCAGTCCCCAATGTAGCCATACCCCTCCATCTACACCATTCCTTCAACCATGAGTTAAAGGCACTGGTGCAGAGCTCCCTCCCCTTCCCCCTGTCCTAGACAGGCAGAACCTCTGCAAAAGCCACAGAGTCCGCTACCTGCCTTAGACTTCTTCTCAGCTCCCTGAACTCCCCCTGGACTGTGGCTGCCCCATCCCTAGCTAGGTAATTTGTTGCCAGGTGGACAATGACATCCAGCTCCCTCTCCCTACCTATTGCCCTAGCAATCCTTAGGATACGCTTCACATCCCTCCTTGCTGTGGTGCTGGGTAAGCAACTGACCTCCCTTTCCACCCCCTTTCCTACACTTAGCTCAATTCCCCAAACTATT
The DNA here is from genome assembly GCA_016271365.2 of Neoceratodus forsteri. Classification (NCBI taxonomy): domain Eukaryota; kingdom Metazoa; phylum Chordata; order Ceratodontiformes; family Ceratodontidae; genus Neoceratodus; species Neoceratodus forsteri. The sequence continues at coordinate 630,379,199 of CM057456.1, read as the reverse complement.
GAGCTATTGAGTCCCCCACCAGAAGATTCTTTCTCCTTATCCAGGGTCCTCCTTCACCCATCTTGGGGCATCCACCGGGGAGGACCCCCACATCCTCCTTGGTCACTTCCACAGGTGCCGCTTGGCATTCCCGCTCGGCCAGCATAGTGTAGGAATTTTTCAGTGGAACAGTTAGGGAATATGCCTGTGACTCCACCAACCTTCCATATCCCACCACCCTCTCCCTCCTTGAGCCCACCATAGTCCAGCCGCTTCTCCTATCTGGTGACCTACAAGCTAATGGTGACAAACTAGGTGGTCCCTGGGTGGGAGAGAAGGTCCCCTGACTTCCAGCCAATGCAGCCTCAAGTCTCATGACCTCCTCCCAGCTCAAAGCAAATGCAGCCTTGAGACTAGAGACCCTCTCTGCCAACCCAGAGAGGCTCGCACAGATGGGGCAGCACTGCAGTCTCCAGAAGATCTCCCTGAAGACTGCCACCTTACCACCACTGCACTGTGTTGTCAGCTTGTGGGAAGCATGTAAAACCAAAAGGTTTGATAAACTACAAATAAACATAACCCAAGACAGCCACAGCACCGATGATAATAAACACTCACTGGTAAAGTCAGAAGATCAAAAATGAAAATTTTATTAGTGATGATACAAAAACTGTGAGCATTGATTCTCCCACATGAAACACACCCATTTTTGTGCCTATGCCTGACACTTCCTTGGGGGTGGAGGAAATGCCAGGTCTTTCAAATGCTGTAGGGCTAGTATAGGATATTGCAGATTACTATATATGGGCATTATCCTGGATAGCTTTATAATTTAGTACTTGTTTGTATAGCATACTTGTTGGTCCCTGCTTACGAAGCTGGGGGTTGGGCCTGATTGACTTAGAGTCTGATCCAACCTTTAACTGCTGTATAACTATGTTACTATGTAAGCAGAGAACATACCCCAAAGCGTGCAATCTAATGTCAAAGTCCATCATTTCATTTGTGTAGTGTATTAAAAATGTGTCCCCCTTGAACACAGTTATAAACCTCCCATCAGAGAGAACCTCAGCCTTGATGGATTCTTTCTCACATGTCATTTTCAAGGGCATTCATACAGTAGTTCTGATACAAATACATGTTGTTAGCACAGGTGTTTGTAGCAGACTTCTGTACTTAATTATTTTATTTTCTTTTTTCCTGATTTCTTCTTCTTTTTTCCACGCTTCTTCTCTTTTTTGGATTTCTTTGATCTCTTTGACTTGCTGCTGCCCAGTTTCTTTTCCTTGGGGTTAGACGGAGATCTGGATACAAATTCAACCCGTTGACCCTGACATTTCTTCTGTTAAAAACAAAACCAACAAATCATTGAAGAAAGGCTTACAGTTGGGTTGGAAAAATAGATTTTCCTGACTATTTGGTCAAATATTCGATATTCAGCAGCTGAATAATTGATATTCGGCAGCCAAATATTTGGGTATTTTTGGATAAATACTTAACAAAAAACAGCTCCCACCTTTCTCCACAGTCCAAACCAAGTTAAATTCAAAACCCTTTCTCCCACATCCTCTGTCATAAGTCCGATCCCATCCTCCACACACACACCCAGCACCCATAATATGTTGAATAACATTAGATTTGAATTAAATTCCCATGATGGACAACCAGCACAACCCGCCCACCTCAACGGCTAGCCACCATCTTTCTAACTGTACACAGCATTTGCTTATGCTGACAAAAAAATTCTTAAACCCCCCTTCACCCTGGCAACACCCTGCTTCCATGTCCTCCTTCAGCACCCAATTCAAAGTCAGAGAAGACAACCCTCCTCCACAGCCAGACACCTTCTCATGAATTAAAGCGCCTGCGCCCTTGCTCACTCTGTAACTGTAAAACCAGCTGATCCACTGATTAGCTGTTTTTTCTATCATAGAGTAAGTAAGATCGTTAAGTGCTTTCATTCATGAGAAGGCAGCCAGCCGTGGAGGAAGGGAAGGCAGGTTGTACTGCTTCCCCTCTTTGACTTTGAATTCGGTGATGGCAGGGAGTAAGGTGGGAGCAGGGTGCTGCCAGGTCGGAGGTGTGTTGGGGGAGATATTTAGAATTTTTTCTGCTAGTGCAATTAAGCGCTGTGTACATTTAGAAAGATGGTGGCCAGACATAGAGGTGGGCAGGTTGTGCAGGTTGCTCATCTTGGGAATTTATTGAAAATGTTAAATACTTAACATGCTGTTGGTGCTGGGTGGGATCCGATTTCTTACAAACGGTGAGGATGGAGGGGGCTTGTGCATTTAACTGGATGTTGGAGGAGGGAAAGATGCTGTTAGTACTGCTTCAATATGAATAGTCTCCTATTTGGGAAGGCTCCTGAATATTCAGAAACCCTATTATTTGTGGTTTTCAGGAAATGGTATTTGGTCAGTGCACACCCCTAGTTTACAACAACAGCAGGAATGTTGCATTCTGTGTGCAAACACTCTGGTAGCTTCTGAGATAAAGAAAAATATGTGATTAAAACTATTTATATACTGTACTATAACTGGTTTATACCCTGGGAGGGATGAATAATAGGAATGAATACAAGTGGTTATTCAGCCCTGTTATTCAACTCCAGTGTGAATAACATGTTATTCTCAAAGCAGATATAGATCTCTATCAAGAATATCTCCTCCATTAAGCCACACTTTTGGAAATGTAAGCAACTGGTGTCAGGACCACTTGGAAACTTTTGCTAGCTGGGGACTACCCACAATGACGTGCAACATCGATGCTTATTTAACATGGGCGGCCACATAGCTGCTCAGTTTTTTTTTCCGCTGTTGACCGCTCATCAGACCTGCAGAGAAACAATTTTTATTTATTAATTTAGTTTTTGTTTACCGGGTAGGTGCACTAGCCAAATAATTACTATTTTCAGGCATGACCCGGGTGAGTACAGAGACAAACTTCAAGAAAACATTTTGGAAGAAAATACAGGTTACATATAGATGTTTGAGGCATTAACAGCAGAAAATGACAAAAATTTAAAGTTAGTAAGAACAATACAGCAGATTTAACATGAGACAATTACAATCAGGATGAATAAAGTGACTAAGCAATGTTCAACCAAGTTACATGTAGATGTATGAGGCATTAACAGCAAAACAAGACTAAGATGGAGGTAGTAAGAAAAATGCAGCATTAAAATTTACAAGTGACTAAACATTCAGGTCAAATAAAGTGACTAAGCAATATTCAATCAGCGAGGGATAAAGTGCTGTGAGAGCAGCAGCAGCCAGGCAGTAATAGGTGAAGGAGGAACTAGAGAGAAAGTGTAGGGAGTAGGAAGGCAATAGGTGGGCAGGGGGTGCGTAGATTAGGTATAGAATAAGTACAGGTTACTCAGTAGGGTACAGCAGGTGATGGAGGAAAGAAGCTGTGTCAATTAAGAAGAGAAAGCAAACAAGTTTTCCAGAAAGGTGCAGTAGGAAATGGTAGATGAATGCTAGAAGTTTAGGAAGTGAAAGTGAGAGGAAGTGCTTCATGTTGGAGTGGACCCCAGGCGCCCAAGAGACCACAGAGGGAAGAGATGAGTTAGAGAGTAAAGGGCGAGGGTGGTTTAAAACAGGAGCATTTGTAGGAGGAGCAGAGATAGCAGCATAGCTCTCTCTTAAAAGAGATGTGGGCTGCAGTTTGGCATAGAGTTAAAAGGAGTGAGTTCCAGAAATTGGGCGCATGACAGGCAAAGGCACTACCATCTTTTACGGTGTGGTGTCTCGGGATGTGAACTGGGGCATTTTCAGCAGAGCAAAGGCCATAGTTGGTTTCTGGTATTAAAAGCGACTGGCCAGATGTTTAGGTATTTGGGATCTGATAATGTTATCAGTAATGGACCTGAGTGCATAAGACCTTAGTTCTTGGAGCGGAAGCCATCCTAGATCTGCATAGAGAAGACAGTGATGTTTCAGCCAGGGGGAGCAGGATGCAAAGTGGCAGATTTTATTATAGGTGACATCCCACTTTCAAAGACTCAAATTGCAAGCAGAAACACACGCAACAACCCCATAGGTGAGAGAGGGAAGTAATATCCCACGGGCAATGGCAAGCCTAGCAGATGGGGTGAGTGCATAACTAGTATGGTAGGCGATGCCAAGTTTGGCATTAACCTGTTTACAGGTAGTTTGGATGTGGAGATCGAAGCTCAGAAATGGGTCAAGAGTGACACCCAGATATTTGAAGGAATTTACCACCCCTACAGATGTGCCATCAAGGGAAGAGATGTTAAAGTGTGTCCGGGAATGTTTGAGTTTGAGACTGGAGCCAAATAACATAGCTTGGGTCTTAGATTTATTTAAAACAAGTTTGTGATTGGTGAGCCACTGTTGGATAAGTTGAAAGTAACTAGAGAGCTGAAGGTTAATGTCCTCAATACTGTTGGAACTTGTATACAGTACAATGTCATCCACATATAATAGGGAGGAAGTACTGAGGAGGTTTGTGATGATGTTATTGATGAAACTTGAGAAAAGCAGAGGGCTAGGATAGACCCTCATGAAACATCAATGTTGATCGTGACCTTGTCAGAGAGGGTGGATTTAAATTTCACATATTGAGACCTATCCGTCAGATAGCTATCAAACCAGTTCACAACATTTGGTGAGAAACCTAGAGGGTTTAAGGTGGCAGTGAGGACGGAATGGTCAACAACATCAAATGCCTTAGTCATGTCAATGAAAATGGACCCAGAGTTGATGGCCACTAGGGTGTCAAACGTGAGTTTGAGTAGTGCAGTAGTGGTACTATGTCCCTTGCTGAAACCATGTTGGGCAACAGTTAAGAGGTCGTGTTTCAATAGAAAGTCAGTTGTTTGGGTGGCAACTAGTTTCTCAAGGATTTTACTGAGAACTGATAGGATGGCGATGGGTCTGTAGTTTGATGGGTCAAGAGGATCACCTTTTTTAAATACAGGAGTACTTCTGGCCATCTTCCAGATATCCAGAACAGAGCTTTGACACAGGGAGAGAGTAAAAATCTTGGCTAGGGGAGCAGCTATGTGAGGGGCAGCTAGTTTCAGGAGCTTGGGTTCCAAGTTATCAGACCCAATGGCAGCATACTCTGAGATGTTTCGTAGCAGTCTAAGAACCTCACTTTTTAAGACAGACTTGAAGTACCTGGCCCTGATGTTGTGGAACAGGACCGAACATCATTTCTTCAATGTTATTGTTTTTCTAATTTAACTTAAATTGTCAACATTGTTCCTGTATGCCCCTGTTGAAAGAATCTTTATTTAGATTTTGCACCTGCAGTCACAAGGTCTACAAGGATGACAGTCACACTGTTTTTGCTGTTTGGTCCTGTTCCACAACATCAGGGCCAACAAGATCTGCCAGGTACTGAACCAGACCGAAAGGAGACACCAACAGAATACTCTAAGAACCTTAATTGCTATTAAGGCAATGGCAGGTTAAGCCAAGACCATGGCCTGCAAGCCTGCTTCTCTCTCACGCTCAACCACAACTAGGAAGGTAACTCTCAGGTGTTTAGAGATGCTGTCACCACTGTGGTCATCGAGGACTTCAGACAAGGGAAAGGATAAGTTTATCATCCAGGTCCTCCTCCTCTTCTAGCCATCACAACCTAAGGATAAAACTCCTGCTTTGGCTGGTGAGGATAAGGTCTCCATTAAAGGAGGTAAGTCCTTTAGCTTGTCGTCCGGTCCAGCAGCGATGACTGCAGTGTCCCCAACTGATGCTGAGACACCAAAGTTGTGGTCTGGCTGTGGTGCTGCCATACCTACTATGGATGGTAAGCAGCCCCTGTCGTTGGATTCTATCCCTTCAACGTTGGAAGTCTCTGGCCCTTTACTGGACACCATCAAAACCCAGATTGCGCTAGCGTAATTCTCTGAACCGATCAGATACCTGTTGCCATCACTCCTGACAGTGATAACAACTGTTATGTTGACAGGGCCTCCCCAGTCTGTACCATTGTTGTCCATGGGATATAAAAGCACACCGATTATTCCTTCATCACAGCTGCCGGCTCTGTTGATAGCTCTGTCCCTGTCATCATCTCAGAAGACAAGGTGGAATATAATCCTGATCTCCTCAATATGGAGGAGTATTTAGAGGTTGAAGAGAGGGTGATCCCAATGAGGTCATTTGCCTTCTAGCTCTACCCGCTCCTCATGCAATGAGGATTCTGTGGTTTATACTCCCAACTCTCCTCCTGATGATTCCTTATTTCATGCTTTGCTCAGACAAATCCAGGATGTCATGGTCTTTGAGACTACAAAGTAAGACTCCAGTAAAATAAATTTAATGGAGTTTTGTGAGGTCCTCACTACACCATTAGGGTTGCCACCTTTTCAGAAGCCCAAAGTGGGACATTTCTTACTGAAATATGATTTTTCGTAGGACAGTACATAACCTCGACCAATGCAACACACTTGTTTTCTCTATATAATCAGAATTGAGGCTAAGTATTGTAGTCTCTTAATTGCTTCTATTGTTTCTTGTAATTTTAAGGTATTTTAGTTAAGGCATTGTAGTTTTGTGAAACATTTAGTGAAAAGTTAGAAAACATTTTTTCTATAAAATCAGGACATGTAGTATTTTTCATGTTTTTTTGCAGGACACAGCTGCCCAAATCAAGACTGTCCTGCAAAAATCAGGACAGGTGGTAACCCTATACACCATCCATTGTAGTGCTTCCTGTATATCCTACATTACAGGATGCTACCTTTTCTGCCTGGCATAGGCCTAGCACACTGCCTGCAGTGCCTAGAAAGGCCAATAAACAGTACTCTGCATCTTCTGTTAAGCCTTATTATGCTTTACAGCCTGAAACTGATCTGGTGGTTATCATGGCTGCTCATGATCACTCTATGGCCCCTAGACACATGAGTGCTTTGCCTCCTGAAAAGAAATCCAAGAGGCTGGATGTTATGGGTAAAAGAACATATGCCTCTGCATCCTTAGGCCTAAGAATCGCAATCTGCCACATATGCGTGATTAAATATCAGAATAGCCTATAGAAATCTGCTGTGTCTGTTATACAGGCTCTGCCTGATAATCCTGCCAAGGCTGAATTACTTAAAGCAGCCTCAGCTGGTGTGGATACTGGAAAGCATCTGGCACGCTCTGCATATGATGCTTCTGCCAGGGCTGCTGCCTCATGTATATGCCTTCAGAGATATTCCTGGCTTAGAGTACCTGGATTTGCTACTGATGTACAACAGGCTTTGCTGATTGCTTGTTTCAGGGGCTGCAAGCTGTTTGGATGTGATGTTGAAAATGCTTTATGTTAGCTTCAGTCCTCCAAGATGACTTTAAGGTCAATCAGATTTCTGAACACTCAACCTGCCAGGGGGCATGGTAGAGGTTAATTGTGTAGATTGATATCCTGTGGAGTGGCTGTGCCTCCCATCAGCCATCCCATGGTTGTGGGTCCTCTCCTTCTTTTCTGCACATAAAAAGGCAACCAAAGGTATTGGTCAAGGCAGCCCTGCTGCCCCTTTTACTTTCTGACACCTCACTTCCTCTCCCTCCACTATTGCTTACTGGGGTACAAGTGTGGGTAAGGATCACCCTTCCTCTGTCAGGAGGGGGAGACCTATATCCTGTATTGCACCTCAGAGACTTAAACCGGTTCATCAAATACAAAAGGTTTTGAATGGTGTCTCTTCAGGCTCTCCTCCCCATTGCAAAAGTGAGAATGGCTGTGTGTCCTGGACGTGAATGATGCATACTTCCACATCCAAGAGTCACAAGTGCCACACACAGTACCTCCTCTTTATTCTGGAGGGCAGCTGTTGTCAGTCCAAATCTTGCCTTTTGGCTTATCCTCAACACCGAGGGTATTTATCAAATGTTTAGTAGTTGTGGCAGCGGCCCTTCAGAGGGAAGGGCTTTATGTCTCCCTCTGTCTGGATGACTGGCTCCTGAAGGCTCCATTCATGGAGGGGGTTCAGTACAAATTGTGGAGAACAAGACAATTGTCCAAGGAACTGAGCGTTATGGTAAATGTATGGAAATCTGTACTAGTTCTTTGTCAGTGCCTTCAATATATTGGGGTAGTACTAGACACAGTGATGGGCAGTGCCTGTCTACCTGCAGACAGGCACAATTTGAAGATGGGTGGGCAGCTCAGAGGTAATTTAAGGAAGAATCTTTTCACAGAGAGGGTTGTGGATGCATGGAACGGCCTTCCGGAGGAGGTTGAGGAGTCAAAATCAGTGGTGGAATTCAAGCATGCATGGGACAGTCATAAGGCCATTCTAGGGGGTTGGGGTAGAAAGAAGTAGGCTGCTGGTTAACTAGGATCTGCAGCTTATCCAGTAGGTAGGGAAATGAGCAGACTGGGTGGGCCAAGCGGTCCTTATCTGCCGTCAAATTCTATGTTTCTATGTTTCTAAGTATGTGTCTTCTTGGTCAATGCTACATCTCCTGGGACTCGTGGCTGCCATAGTAGTAGCTCCCATTGCCTGTCTCCATATGCACATACCACAATGGATTCTTTGGGTGCAATGGGATCAACTGACAGACAAGATGGAACAAATGATCCTCATCACATCCCCTCACCACCATGTTGTGGTTTGGTTGCTGGATCACCAGCACCAGTTGTAGGATGTTCCATTCTTCTCCTTGACTCCAATGCAGAGACTCACAACAGATGCCATGGGGTCAGGCTGGGGTGCCCATCTCGGTTTCTTCCAGACCCAAGGGTCCTGGATTGGTCTGGATTCAGATCTCCATATCAATATCCTGGAGATGTGGGTTGGTCTGTGTGGTCATCAGGCCTTCATGGAATGCCTCAGCTCAGGTCTCTTGCTAATTCAGACAATGTCAGTTTAATACACTACATAAACAAACAAGGGGGCACTTACTCTTATACCCTCAGCATGGAAGCAATGAGATTGTGGTATGAGGCGATGTCTTACAGCCTTCAGATATCAGTTATGTTTTTCTCAGGTATGCAAAACATCTTGGCAGACAGGCTAAGCCGGTATCAGTCCCTTATACATGAATTGGAACTGCTGAACATTGTGGTAAGTGACCTCTTTCCAAAACAGGATCATTCTGAATTGGACCTTTTTGCATCCCCACACAATACAAAACTGCCGCATTTCTGCTCGCCTACTCCAAAGCCTGGAGTTTTTTGGTGAGATGCGTTGTCCCTCTCCTGAAAAGGGAGATTCCTTTATGCATTTCCTTCGATTCCTCTCATTCAGAGGATTCTGCTCAAACTGAGGGAAGTGCTTCCCACCATAATACTGGTGGCATTTTTCTGGCCTCACCAGATCTGATTTCCACTTCTGCAGCATTTGGCAGTGGAGCCTCCTGTTCAGCTGCCCAACACTGGGTCTACTGTCACAGAACCAGGGTCTCTGTCCATCCAGATCTGCAGTCGCTGGATCTGCATGCATAACTCCTGAAGACATAGCCATTGCCCATTTTGGGGTTTCTCCCCAGGTGGCTGACATCTTGCTTGTGGCTAGAAAGCCTTTGATTCAGAAGTGCTTCTCCATATGGTGTGCTTCCCATTTCAAGGATCTATTTACATGTCCTGCCAGTACTGTACTGGCTGGCTGTGACTGGGCTGGGTAAAAGACTGTGTCCTATTTGTTGTGCAGAGAGCATTAAAAGTAAGGCTCTATTCTGTCCTTTCCTATTCTGCCACTTGTCTGTTGCTTGCCAGTCTCTTGCCTGTCTGATTGTGCAATCAAATTTTTCTCCTGGCATCGAGGAATTGGCAACTCTGATGGTTCCACAATTTCCCCGTTATCTCTCTTCCTTTGCTTGTTGTTTCTATTCTTTCTTTCTCCCATTGCTTCTCTGTGGGTACAAAAAATATATGTGGATCTTTGTGTGAAACTGGGATCCCTTGGTTTGTAAATGTATCTACTTATGTTGTTGACATGATTGCAGAAAGCTATTTGGGTTTATTAGAAAAGATAAGCTGGAACACAGGTGTTGACCTTGAGATGCAGTTGACTTCCACAAGTTTGTTTTCAGATTTTTCAACAGGAGAACAGCTCTGGGGCAGAATGTTCTATCTTGTTGCACGTGTTAAAACTAGATGTACTCTTCGGGCTGGTCTCAAGAAGGAAACTGGCAAAGATTTGATACATTTTGTGAGAAACAGAAAATGTGAATTACAAGAATGTGATGCAAAGTTTGTACTGCTATACAAAAGTATCATATAATTAGAGCAATGTTTTTTTCAGAGACTGTCATATGTACGATTTTGTTTGTACTACCTGTATGAAGAACTATCTTGTACAATTTAATTGTTTTTATGTTATTGTTATTGATAATAATAAAATGCTACTTGAGAATTTTAATGTCTCCTGGTCTGCCTATGCTTCCTGACCTATGCCTCTACAACATCGACCTTCTGTCCCTTCTGGACTCTGGTCTCCAGTATTCTTCCATTAAAGTACATTTGGCAGCCATTTTGGCTTTCCATGTTCCTGTTGTTGGGCACACAGTGGCACGACTAGAGATGTTCCATACATTTCTAAAGGGTATTCTGCATATGCGCCCACTAATTTGTAAACTGATTCACCTTGGAACCTCAATTTCATACTTGAAAAGTTGACTTTGGTCTTGTTTGAGCCTGCCGCAACATGTGAGATCAAATCAAATCAAACTTTATTTATAAGCACAATTCCCAGTAGAGCAATACGCTGTACATAAAAACATTAAAATCCACGTAAACAACACTAAAATAACTTTAAAATTAAGACATGGTCATAACTAAGACTGATGGCGGAACACTAAATTTCACGTGAGATGCATTTCCTTTCGTGGAAAACACTATTTCCGGTTGCCATAACTTCTGCTCAAAAAATTTCCAAGCTTAAGGCTCTAATGCAAGTGCCTTCTTACTTGATTTTACACAAGGACATGGTATCTTTGTGGACCAATCCACATTTTCTATCCAAGGTGGTCTCTGATTTTACAGTGAATCAGACCATAAACCTGCCTGTGTATTATCTTCAGCATGGTAACAACAATGAAGCATTGCTTTATACTGCTGATGTACATAGAACATTGCATTTCTATTTCGATCACACAAAAGATTGCAGGAAGTCCTCTCTGCTATTTGTGTCATTTGCCCCTGGAAAAGAGGGTGCCCTTGTGACTAAACAGTGCTTGTCCAAATTTCTGGTTTACTGTATTGAGTTTTGTTATAGAAAGTACTATAAAGAAATTCCTGGTGCTGTATGTGGCCACTCTAGATGTGGTATAGCCCCCTCTGTTGCCTGCTTTCAGAATGTTTCTGCAGCTGACATATATGCTGCTGCTGCTACATGAAGCACTATGCATACTTTACTAAGAACTAAAGTATAGAGATCATCTTTCATAGACATGCTGGCTTTGGTCTTGTGGTATTGCATGATATTGCAAAGCCTTCTGTCCTGATTGCATATCAGACTCTGCCATCCTCCGTGATACCTTGTGTACTGCTTGGAATCATTCCAAAGGTGTGGTCCAAAACAGAAAATATCCTTGATGAAGACAGAACAGTTACTTACTGTAAAAGCAGATCTTCGACAGAACCTCCTCTATTGGGCCACACTGCACCCTCCCTCCATTCCCCTTTTCCTGAGGTACATGCTTGCAGGGTTGTCCACTGCCATGCTTGGAGGTGTCCACATGTGTCTTATGAATGTATACTATTTTCCAGTCCCATTCCTCTCCTTATATTCCTAGTACTGGTTTAGTCTTCTGGTTCCTCATGGTAAGACCCCTCTAAATTTGTCTCCATTGGGGAACTAAGGAGCAATGGGGTCTCCCACATTATATGGGTGCTGGCATTGCACATTATCATGTGCATCCCCAGGCTGGCAAAAGTTTCTTAGTTGTCCTGACACCGATGGCTTACAGTGCCAAAGGTGTGGATCAATGGAGAAGATTCTTTTTAATTTATATTTTATCACCCCGGTAATGGCTTCACCTCCGGACCGCCCCCGACACCAGAGCACATGCTCTACCACTGGACTACAACCCCAAGAGTTCATCCCCTTGTGGTGGGGCCACCTTGAGGGATGGTTCCATAACAGATTCTCCTGCGGTGGCCATGCCTGGGGCAGAGGCCAATCCAGGAGATTCTAAGGCATGGGGGTGTTCAGCTTAGTTCCCAGTCCCCCCAAGGATGATGGCATGCAAGGAAGTCCAAGGAGACATGCACACGCAAAGACATGCTGCAGCTTTGGATTCCAGCCGATGTCCTCCCCTCCCATATGGCATCCCTGACTGCACTGTCACCCGTGGTCACCCAGGTGGCAGTATTGCAGTGGGTATGGCAACCCTCCCTCCCTGGAGGAAGATAGCATCCTTAGGATACTCAATCCTCCTCCCCCCCAGCTGGCCCTTCGATGACCTAGGTTCATTCCCGAACCCCGGTTGCCGACATTGCTAGCGGTAGCTATACCGCTGTGCCTGTGGGCTGGCCTAATGGAGGAGATTCTCTCTAAGATCTTCTGTTACAGTAAGTATCTGTTCTATATTCTCCCCAGGGTGTCATCATAATGATGTTACAACTCTTCCAAGTCCCATGGTACAGTATGAATAGGACATCCCAAAGGACAGTATGGAAAAGCTTTTTTAGTCATTCTGGAATTATGTCAATAATGCCAGCCTAACACTCGTGGCTGTACCACTTGGTACTAAAAGCAATACAGTAATGGCATCTTTCCAGACTATATAAATAACTGATTCCTGGATGCCCTATTAGTTATCCCCTAGTTATACAACACTAGTGCAGTGAATAATGCACCATCAAATTAATTATTTTAGCTGATAACATGCAACCTCTAAAATAAAAATTTAGAGGTTGTATATGTCAGTCATTCATTTTACAGACAGCAGATGTCACAGTCATGTATTTAGATGTTGCATATGTCACAAACAAGCACTCTACAACAGGACCTTTTTTTCAGAACCAATCAGAGAGCAGCATTCACAATGTTGATGTAATCACAGTAGCCTTATCCTGCCCCAAGGTCAGCCACTGAACTCAAACAGGAACATTTACATTACATAAGCAGCTTATTTAAATGTTGCAACTTTCAAACTGACATTGTATAAGTCAAATACACAGTGCCTTGACTCAAGATACAAAATACATCACCACTTGAGCAGAACTTTAACAACTCACTTATAGCTTTGCCACTTATGAGTTATGGTCCCCCCCCCCCGCCAGTCATGAAGACAAACAGCCGTCCTGATGGCGTGGTGGGCAGAGGCACCCTTCTGCCTCTCCCGCCACCATGCCGGCGACCTAGGTTTGTTGATGGATTTGAGTCACTAGGGGCTGATCAGGGAGAGGAGGACTGAGTAGCCAGTGGATGGCTCTCCTCCTCTGGGGGTGGGAGGACTTTGGGTCCTAGCACCTGTCTGGCCCCTAGCAGAGGCTTGGCGATCAGAAGCCAATGAAGGTATACTGGGGATTGCAGAGTTGGCAGTCATCCATGTCCCATGCATGGTAGTGTGTGTGGGGCATCTGGATGACATTGCACATCTGCCCCTTCATTAATCTGCATGTAAAATTGGTCAGTCACAGCTTGGATGATGCTGACCCTCTGCAGGCCCTGCATTGTACTGCAGGACCCCTTCCCTGCATTGGATCCATAAAATGTTGGCACGTGGTCTCCTGCTGTTGTCAGTCCACACCACGGGGGGCAAGCCATGGGGGATGTGCTCCAGATCCATTTTGCCATTGTAGGTGGGGCACCCCCGTCGACACCCTGCAATGGAGGGTAAGCCGGGGGGAGGCTGGGTTGAGATGAGTGTCTGGACACAGCAACAGGGCTGGGGGTCAGTGGAGGGCTATGCCAGACCCTATAAAGAGATTAACTGCAATCATGAAGATAAATTGCAAGACTTGAGTCGGGCCATTGTATATCCTGTAGATTTAGTAAGCAGTAAGACACAACAGTGTGTGGGTAGTTATGTGATAAATGCATACTCAGGTGCGTTGTGAGGCACAAGGCATTTACACTGAATGCCTTCCGCACCTGGAAGTGCATTTATCACATAACTACCCATACCCTGACATGTCTTATTGTACTTATAAAACGGAGAAGCTAAGACATCTTTAAAAAACAATAAAATGACAATGATTTAAAATTAAAAACAGGTATTTTCTTTTGCTCAAAGTAACTAGTAAAAAGTAGTCCGCCCAGCCTATCATGTCTTTCATACATTCCACAGATGGAATCCTTGTTTATCATGGAATGCAGGAGTTCACACTTCTGCAGAAGTCAACTGGTAGAATGTTCACCTCTCCCCACACAAACGGACAGAACAGAAGGCATCAGTAAAGCCAGGGATTCAGTTCTATCTGGGTAGGGATAAGCAGTAAAGATTTTTACTGTAGGCAGGTAAGGATAGAAAGGAGCTTCTGATGGCCATATAAGATCAGAAAAGTAAAGCTAGGCATAGTATTTCATTTTTAATTCACATCTATTGAAAAACTGCATTGTCTGAAAGTCATAATACCATCTTTCTGATGCCAGGACTTCATAATACAGTACTATCAATCCGACATCAAAATGATGGTATTACAAAAAAAGAATGCTTCACCCACTTGTGACCAGTTCTTGCCATTTCAGCTCGCTCCTGCCGCAACTTTGAAAATAACAGTTAGAAAGTGACAAGAATGGAGCTAACAGCTAAGATGGAGTTCTATCTCCATCTCTGGATTCATGTGATATAATACACCTTGAGCTGCACTCTCAAGATTTATGATGTCACAGGAATCCTTCGATAGATTTGCAGCACCATAACAGACTGATGTCCATCTGTTATTACTCTATTTATGTGGGTAAATAGGAAATTAAGAAAAGAAAAATGTAATTTTTTAAAATATTTTAAGGTAGTTTCATTTTTAGGGCTTAGTTTACTCTTTTAGTGAGAGTAAAAGTGGTAGCCATATTTGTAATGGCAATCAGGATTTTTTTTTTCCAAAGGCATTGATATGTTAGTGTGCTGTGTCCTGATTACTAGCACTTTTATTAACCAGTGGTAGCACTCTGGTATTGCACAGCTGTTGACAATCAGGGCACAGTAATTTCCCTACCCATTTTATAACAAGTATTATGAACTGGCGATCGTAAATGGAGCAATCTGATTGGTCGACAGCTCTTTAAAGCCGTGATGATATCGGGCTACATCATCACGGCTTTAAAAAAGCTCCGGCAACCAGGCTCCTCGCTCACAAAATTTCTACTGTTGCCAGCATTCTCCAGATCCCTCACGACCTTCACAAAAGTCTCTCCACACAGAATGTGTCCTCCAATCTACTACAACCAGCCACATATGTAAAAAAAATACAAAAAATCAATCCGCTAGTAAGGAGGAGGCGGCAGCTGCACAGAAGTTGCGGTCGGTAACTTCAACTTGGTTGCATAGCAGCAGCACGACTGACAGTAACGGGTGATTTTTTTTTTCTGTCGCAATAAAAACAATCAGTTCTGATTAACACAAGAGCTGCAACTCCTCCATGTGCTTACTTACCAATGTACTGTCTATTTCACGCTGACTCGCATCATCGCCATAACATTTCAGTATCGCTCTTTTATTCTTCATTTAGAAAAACAGTAAGCTCCACAAATTAACAGAAACCTCTTCAAAATAGCCACAATTCACATCCGGATGCAATGAGAGATGAGTTCACAGGGACACAATAGTCCCACCTCTGTCAACTACCAGTATAATAGCGCCACCTACTGTCTCAAGAACTATTTTATCAAAATGTGACCCTACACCACCCAAAACTCATTTAAAACATTTTAAAACCTGTTTATTTTACTTTTTATTTTTAAACATTAAAGCCAGTTCATAATAGCAATAAGGCACTCTAGGGTGTGGTATATCATGGGATATTGTCACTTCTCGGGACGGTTGGACGCACTCGGCCTGCGGCCTCGTGCCCAACCACCCGAGGCATGACGATATCCCATGATATACCACACCCTGTCGTGCCTTATTGCTTAATTATACAATGTGGTAAATCCAATGTCCCAAATCCTGAATCCTGATTGGTTGGCTGGCACAATTACAACCGTGATAAATCCTCCAGTGTACCCAGTGGAAGAAGTGCCAGCCAACATTATACCATACTAATCCGGTAGCTTTCACTTCAAATGAAACTGACACGATTTGTCCCGTCCCCGCTTTGCTAAAACACTGCGGTAAATTGTTTACAAAATTACCTCCTCTTTCGAAGTGTAGGGACCTCAGTCAGTTAGAACATAGTTAAAAAACATTAAAGAAACAACATTCGCCATTGTATAATAAAAATGTATCCCTCCAGGGTGTGGGTACACTGGAGGACTTAACACGACTGGTGTGATTCGGTCACTCGGCTGTGCCTCGTGACCGAATCACACCAGCCGTGGTAAATCCTCTAGTGTACCCACACCCTGGAGGGATAAATTGCTTAAATATAACATACAACATGGTATGCTGTCATGTTCTGATACATATACACATCAGGTGCACTGTGACGAGTCACAAGCAAAGCAGATTAACTTCTACCTGAGAAGTGCATCTATCAGAATGCAGCTGCACATCTTGGTGTGTGTTATCACACTTACAAAGTGGGTACAAACTTAATATTTAGAAAAAACAGATGAAAAGGATGCAGTCATTGGGGAAATAAGTCACAGTCATGTGATGTGTTTGCACCAATTGTAAAGTAGGATTTTCCTTTCTCATTTTATAAATATATATCACACAAGTAGTGAAGAAGTGGAGTAAACAAATCATGTAATGTGGGGTAAATATTTGGTGTTATTTCCATTAAGAATCTGCAAATAGAATGCAGAGAACAATGGATCAGATTAAGAGTTTACAATGAAAAGAATGGCAGTTTTAAAATACAACATGGAAACCACCAGTACAAGCATTCAAAATAAAGTAGTATACACCAAATACATAATGGGTTGTGGAGGAATAACACATTTATCTCCACACATGAATGGTAAGACTTTCATAACTATCTTGTGGCTTTGCCACTACTAAATTACAGATCTTACCACTCACTAGTGGATATAAATGTAATACTCCACTGCAATCTATTATGTCTGTCTTTTTTTGTAACTATACGTTTATTAAGTTTTACAATAACAAAGGCACCATGTATATATTAGACGTGTCAGTACAGAACATATTTCAAACAGATACAGTACATTACATTACATCTCCTATGCGTTTGTAAATGAAGCAGTACATTATTTCATCGATCCAATGGGGCTCAACACCTCAGTGAGTCCCCTATAGATCCAAACAGAAGCTGAATTCCCTAGAATGTCTGGTTAAATTTGAGTGGCGGGAGCAAGGTAGACCTCCCCAAGGTATTTGTCCTGTAACCCTGTCTAATAGAAAGTCCTTCCTCCCCCAACCCTCTAAGTATCTAGCCCACTTCCAGAGTCTATCTAAGGAACACAATTGGGATTGTGTTGCATCACATATAATATCCTGGTATTCCAGCGGGTTGTAAAGGTCTCAAGCTTATTATTCAAACTAGAAGTAGTTTGTTCCATCTTGTAAAGACGATTTACTGTTTCCCTCCACTGGGCCAGCCCCAGAACCTGATCTGTTAATGAGTTTCTGGTGATACATTTCTTAGTGGCTACCAAAAAGATGTCCAGAAGACACTTTATATTTCTGCTCTGCACAGTCTTAGAATACTGATGGAGTAAATGTATTTCTAGGGCCAGTGAAAAGTCTGGTATAAAAATATCCCTGATTTCCTGTTCCAGATCCCTTAAAACTTCTAACAGCCTCAGTCATACCTACATTATGTGCGTATGCATAGCCTTCCCCGCTCTGCAGTATCTCCAGCATGCTGTCACTAATCACTGGCTGTATTTAGTTATGATCACTGTGGTTCAGAAATAGCGGACTATATGCTTCAAGGCATATTCTCACCACTTTTTCTGTTGCTGTTCCTGACCAATTTCTGCTGCCGACTTATCTGCAATATAAAATGTGCTGTATGTTGGGACCCCTGTGTTGCTTGGTAGAGAAGAAAGATCAGCTGTGTCATGGTCTGAGATTGGACATGGAGCATGGACCCCATCTTCACCACTAGCACTTCTAACAGGCTGTTTTAGGCATCCACCACCCTTTCTGTGAAGAAGTATTTCCTCACATCCCTCTTAAACTCCACCCCTCCAAGCTTCATAGCATGTCCCTATGTTCTATGTTCCTCTTCCAGTGAAATAGACTCCCCTCCTGCAACATTTTCACCTCTGTGAGGTACTTACAAGTCTAGATTGTGTCCCCTCTCAGTCTCCGCTCCTCCAGCCAGTACATGTTGAGCTCCTGCGGCTGCAGCCTCTCTATATATGGCTTTTCATGCAACCCCTGCACTATTTCAGTAGCCCTCCTCTGGACTGCTGCCACCCTGTCAATGTTCTTGCAGAGATGCAACCTCCAGAACTGGACAAAATACTCCAGGTGGGGTCTCGCAAGTGAGTTATACAGAGACAACACCTCCCTTCTCCTGCTAGAGTTCCCCCTCCCTATGCACCCCAGCATCTAGCTCATCTTACCCACTGCCCTTTCACACTGCCCTGCCGCTCATCAGATATGATCACCCCATGATCTCTCTCTTGCTTAGTAACAGTAAGTACCCCTCCCAACCATTTTCCCTACCTTAAATGCATGACTTTGCGCTTTTTGGCATTGAAACCTAACTGTTGCTCCATAGACCACTCCTCTAGTTTCCCCAGACCCTTTGCATTTTGTCCACCCCCTCCTGAATATCAATCCTGTTGCAGATTTTTGTGTCATCTGCAAATAGACACACTTTCCCCTCCAGTTCCTCAACAGTCACTTATGAAGATATTGAAGAGGACAGGACCCAGTACTAATCTCTGTGGTACTCCAATGGTCACTCTCACATCCTCTGAGTGACTGCTGTTTACCACTACCCTCTATCTCCTAACTTTTTACCAGTTTGATACCCAGCTCACCACCTTCTCCCCCACCCCCAGGCTGCTAAGTTTCTTTATCAGCCTCCTGTGTGGTACTGTGTCAAATGCCTTACTGAAGTCCAGATAGGCCACATCCACTGTCCTCTTATGATCCACCTCCCTAGTTACCCAGTTAAAGAAATCTACGAGATTTGTTTGACACGACCTCCCACCTGTGAATCCATGCTGCCGATGGTCCTGCAGCCCATATATCTCCAGGTACTCCACCAGTCTCTCCTTCAGTAATTGCTAGCATCCTCCTTGCTGCCAGTTTTGTGCATAGGGACCACATTGGCCATCTTCCAATTCTCTGGATCCATCCCCATCTCTAATGAAATGCTGAATAGTGTTGCCAGAGTGGCAGCTAGCGCCATGCTCCGTTCCATAAGCACTCTTGGGTGTATCCCATCTGGCCCCATTCCCTTGTTTTCCCTCAGGGCTTTCAACCCCTAATGGACCCTCTCTTTCATGACTGGACTTGTGCTCACTCTTCCCTCCCCCCGATGCCTGTTGATGCATGTCAGCCCGCTCCCCTCCACTATGAAGACTGAGCAGAAGTATTCATTTAACATTTTAACTTTTCCTTGGTCTTCCTCTGCACATCCCCCCACCACCACCACTTCCTGGTCTCCTGA
The DNA here is from genome assembly GCA_016271365.2 of Neoceratodus forsteri. Taxonomy (NCBI): domain Eukaryota; kingdom Metazoa; phylum Chordata; order Ceratodontiformes; family Ceratodontidae; genus Neoceratodus; species Neoceratodus forsteri. Next base: position 630,359,612 of record CM057456.1, on the reverse strand, counting down.
TTTTCACTATACCACCCTTTGCCTTTCTCTTTTCACTCACATACCTCAAGAAAGTCTTATCCCCATTCTTGACCTCTTGGGTGATCCTTTCCTCAGTCTGAGCATGAGCTGTGCTGTCCTTATCCTCCTTCCTGCCTCCCTTTGTCATTCTAACAGTCTTTTTTCCAATGAGTTCTTCATCTTTCTGTGTCTGTATCCTCTGATCTAACGCCACTCTTTCCATTAGATTATTATTCCTGAGGGTTCCAATCACCATTTCCAGTTCCATTGACCATATTTTCAGTTCCTTGCTCTCAAGGCATGGTTTACAGCTAAAGGATGAGAAATCAGGGACTGATTGTAAGCTACACTAAATTTATTGCACAGGATGCATTTTGTACCTTTCAGCCTTTCCTACGTTGCCTTCTGAATTTACCAGACTCCCACCTCCCTATAGGCTTTAGGTTTACTAATTTCTCAAATACTACCATGGCACTACAGCATCAGTTTAGCTAGTGTACAGGAGGCAGCACCTCTATAGGAACATTCATTCTGGTAATCCTAGTGAACAGCCACCCTGACTCTGGGTACTTCACATCAACCAGGTCTTTAGTCTCGCGAGACAGTATGCGGGGTGCCAGTGTCCCAGCATCTACTTCAGTCTGCTGTCAGGTAGTGGCTGACACTCTCATTGCAAGGTTGCTCCTGAAGGATGGAGGAAGAGACCAAGATCAGCCTTAGGTCTCCTAGCAAGTCACTCTGGACATCGTTTGAGTCTTATGAGGCTGAGCATCCCTGGCATTGTGGTACTCATGCTGAGGCGTTTTGCTGCTTGCTTGTTTTGTTTCTCCTAATGGCTTGGCAATGCAATGACATCAGTGGCATGCAGCACATGCTCCTGTATGCTACATGCCAACACCCACCACAGCAACCAATCCCAGCACACATGAGATGTGCAAACACACTGACTTCTGGCCTCCATCAGGAGTCAGGATATTGCTGTGAGCCAATTTCCACTTACCCTCCCCCCCCGGCCAACCCTCTGCAGCTCTGGGTTTGCTCCCAAGCTCAGGTCATGAGTGCTGCAAGTCGTACTGCTATGACTGCACCAGTGGCCCAGCTGTTGCATGCATGTTGTTCAAAGGTTTTTAGTTTAAGTTCCACATGAACAAAACTTTAATGTATGATAGCTTATTAAATACTTAAACATTTGTTTATTTCTGAAAGATCATGGATACTTTCTAAATGTTTATACATGTACACATACTATTTTTGATATTACTGTCAATATACTGTATCTGCTGATACTTAGAACCATGCTTAACTTTCATTGTATTCACTGTATTGTGAAAAGTCTGAAAACCAAGTTTAAATACTTAAACATTACGAGTGAGTAATGTTTGTGAGAGAGGGGTATAATCAAGCAGTTTGTTTTGTTTGTTTAAATTTAATTACAAATTAAATATTTTTCATTAAACACAAAACATTCATAAACAAATCCTTCCAGAAGATTTTGAAAGTCAACACACTGCATGAAGATTTTGAAGATAACTATCATGTAAAAGTTTCTAAGTCCTACACAAACAACATGTTTAAAGCTGAGAAACAAAAAGGTAAACAATATAAGTAATTTAAAAAAATGCATGAGTTTTGCACAACAATTAAAGTGATACGTAAACAAAATAGTAATTAGGTTACTGTAGGTCTCATCTTTGCTTTGTGCAGAGTCTGCAGGGCCCTGCACAAAGAAAGTCAGGTCTTGTGCACAGGAGCCAAAGTGCCCTGCACATCTTGTTTCTTCAGGGCCCAAAGGGTCCTGTGCAAAGAAAATTAGGAGTCATCTCCTGCTCTGCACAAGGCCTCAAGGGCACTCTCTGACTTGTAGATAGGACATTGTGGGGTACTGATGGTGACTCAATCAGCATTCACTGCAAACTGATTCAGTGCAATTTGGGGACAGAAAATTGAAAACCACAGACTGCATTTACAGTAACTGCACTATATCAGAAAACTGCAGTCTGGGGGCAAAATGAGAGTGAGCAAACCAGAAGTAAGTACAACACTACTTATGGTCCCCACTGTACATCCACCAGTGCCTGTGCAAGTGGTGCTCATATCTGGCAAGAGTGCTAAGTTGATACAAACATCCACTGTGCATGATATGTCTTTTAACTGTGTGTGTACATTTAAAGGGCAGTACTGTATTCTGTAATATTCCAGTGTATCTACTTGTATGTGCTTTTTACTGCTTTCTTTGATGTGCCTTCTTAATGGCCTGAATCATGCCTTAAATGGTCTCTCTTATCAGTGCACCCACCCAGTTAACAACTAAATAAATAAATAATTAAAATAAAACAGCACTAGATAGATACAGTGCCCCCTCTCCCTCTTAGGGCACTTGTTGGCTATTAGATAGGCATTGTGAGATATTGAGGACATGTGACCCTCAATCTCTATCAGTGTTCACTGCAAACTGATTCTGGGCCATTTGGAAGCAGAAAATAAATAACCATGGTCACAGACTGCACATATAACATGGTTTTAAGTTTAACCACATTGGAAAAACTGCAGGTTGGGTAGCAAAGTGTGAGTGCACAAACCAGAAGCACCAGTGGAGGCAATATGGCAGAGACCCCGGCTGTGTCAGCTGTGGCAGACTGGTGGACTGGAAATCCAGCTTAGCTGACCTCAAAAACAAATCAGAAAACACTCTCTTGAGGGAGAAGCCAAATCCAAGCAAGGCAAACAATATGCTAAGTACAGACTGGACAAAAATGGCTCACTCATGAAACAACTAATGAATCAAGAAGTCACATTTATTGTACACAAACCAGAAGCAAACAGTATGCTGCCACCAATGCTTTGGAGCAATGCTCCTTCTTCAGGGTATTCTGGCTTGTGTTCACAATGAATTAAATGTGAGCAGACATCAGTGCATTGCCCTGTAAATTGCTTTTTTCCTGTTAAGGTGGATTTAGCAGAGCAGCTCCTTAGTAGTAAATATTTCCATACAGCTTTGTGCTCTTAAAACATTGCTTCATAGTTAGACAGAGTATATGAACACCAAATTTACATGGCTCTGCTACACAGTCCCCTGTGCTTCCCTTGAGGAAGGCCTTGAGGAAAAGGATGAAGATCATCCAGAAAATAGAGAATTGTGTACAATACAGGGTTCCAAGGGAACAGGAGGGATAAGGGGCGGAAAGGTTTGAATCCCACCAGATACAAACCCAAAATAGATTTGAAGTACTAGGTAATGAACCCTTAGCTCAGTTGACTGAAGAATCTCCCATAGGTCCTACAGAATCAGTCAGTGTTAATCTAAACAGGGAAACCAGCAATCAACAGTCGGTACAAAAAATTGTAATTGGAGACTCCATTATCCTGCTACAGGGACTGGGTGATACATAAACATAACAAACTAAATACCATGATTACTTGCCTTCCAGGGGCAATAATAAGAGATCTAACAACTAGAATGGATAATATCCTAAAAAGATCTGGTTCAAAGCCCACTACTGCCATTCACATTGGGCCCAATATTATTGGTAGGATGGCTGAGAAAGAGACATTTAAAGATTCTGAAACACTCATGGATAAAGTCAAAGTAAAAAGGGGTAGAATTATCTTTTCTGAAATGTGACTGGTCCCTTGGGCCTCTGTCACCGGCCAAAACCAATTGGGAAAGTAAACACATGGTTAATGGAATGGTGTCAGTGTGAATAATTTGAGTTAGTAAGAAATTGGGGCAGCTTCAATGGGAGAGGGGGGGACCTACATGTAACAAATGGTCTGCATCTGAATAAAAAGGGTGGTGGGCTTCTCAGAAGCAAAATCCTAATTTCCTTATGGATAATTTAAATTGATTAGAATGGAGCAAAGGGAAATAAGCAGTCAAAGATAGTATTGAGAAACCATGTAGCGATGGGTGGAGATAGTAGGGAAATCAATCGTACAACAAAAACAAATTGGAGAAGGGTGAAAAACGAAGAAACAAATATATAGACATAAATGGTTGCATGATATTCTGATACATTCACACAGTTTAAATAAAAAGAGGGAAGAATTAGAACTTATTCTGTCACATACAAAATCAGGAATAGTGGACATTATGAAAACGTGGTGGGATAAAGGTCAATTGACGAATATAACTTGTTTAGACAAGATCACATTAACAATCTGTGGGGGGGGGGAAGGGGCACTGCCCTTTATATCATCAATAATATAATTGCTATAACTAGTAAATTAAAAACAGATGGAACAGCAACAGAATCCTTGTGGGTGAATGTAAAAACAGGACAAAATGAGTGTGCTATCATCAGGTTATGCTACAGATCACCCAACTTATTAGAAGCTCATAACAATGCCATTCTAGAAGTGATACAGAGTTCCTGTGAAATTGGGAACATTATACAAATGGGGAACTTAAACTCATACATTTTGTGGGACAAAATGGAATGTAGATCAAGGTATTCCAGATGGTTTACTGAGTTCACCAAACAATGCAACTTGCATCAGCATGTCAAGCAAACCAACAAAAGGCGATAATATTTTGATGTTGTCCTGAGGTCAACTGACATTCCTATCAAAAACTGTACAGTAGCAAAACCACTTGCAAATAGCAATCATGTCATGGTAAAATTCACTATTATGAAAAATAAGATCAGAAACACGAGGAATACAGAAATCTTCCAATATAACAAAGCAAACGTAAGAGAAATTAGGGAATCCCTGGCTAACTGTGATATGGGGAGATTCTATTGCAGCACCAAAATATGAAGGAGGTATGGAATACTTTTAAAATAAAAATATTAGATATCTGCAATAAATACATTCCAAAAGTGAATGATTATAACAACAAAGGACAGAAACTGATATGGCTAACAAAAAGTGTCATGAGGGCAGTAAATAGGAAGGCAAAGGCATATAGAAATTATAAAATTATTAACACACATTAACATTTATATACACACATATATATTTTGCAATAGGAGTGGGCATACAATTGGGTAAATAAACATGTTTGTTTCCACTGGTGTTAGAACACTGGTGTTAAATAAATCTACACAGTACAATTTATTTAACACCCCAGTGTCAATCAACAAATGTTTAACACCCTACTGTCAGTCACAGAACCGATCCCTCAATTAGCATAAAACCTGCTGAAACTTTACTGTACATCATTTCATACATCTCGTGCCACAACTGACCACCTGGTACTCGCACTCACTCTGAATGCCAATCTTCACAAGCTGCACCTCAGCCTCCACCTTGAACTCGCCAAATAAACCGTGGGGGTCAACATTGAACTGCAACAAAAAAAATTACGCAAAATATCAGAACAGCTGTAAAAGTGAACCAAATATTAAGCAAAACGATGACTGCGCCGATGTCCACCAATAACAGTTTCAAAATAGAAATGCAGGAGATATGAAGACAAATGGAGAAGGACACAGAGCCTCTGGAGCCACCTGAAAGTCCACCTAGGCCTCATCCAACCACCACAATGCTAAATATATCCCAGGACATAAACAGCAGAATACAGCAGACAGAAAGAAGTACAAAACTGTATCTACAAAGCCCCACAGAATGCTGTATAGTAACAGTAACAGCATAATAATAAAGGCACAACTAGTTTAGAGAAAGAAAATCCAGCCTCAGCTGGTAACAGAAACGTCACACTACACACCACAAAAACTGTCAGTAAGACACAAAGTGCATTCTATCAATAAGTACAGCACAAGAACAGCGGCCCAGCACAAGTTCATCCACCGATGCAGACGTCCAAGAAACAGAAGAATTACTAGCCACCATAGACAAGCAAGCAATACAAGAGTTCAAATATATGGGAACATTAAACAATGTAGAAATTTGGTCAGTGAAGAAAAACATAAAATGGAAATCAAATTGGTACAAACAGTTACCAAAATCAAGTAATAAAGAATGTTACGGGTACGTAAACTCTTTAAAAAAGAACAGCAGTACAATAGTCCCGCTGCAAGTAGGTAACAAGCCCATCGGTTCACGAAGGTAAATAGTAGATGTCTTTAACACATACTTCTGTTCTGTTTACTCCAAAAAGGCAAAAAAAGTGAAGAACTAAGGTTTAAGGCTTAGACAAAACTGGTAGAAACTCAATGGGTTACTAGAGAAAAGATAGGTGAGAAAATTAAAAAACGTAAAAATTATTGTTTCCCAGGTCCAGGCAATATAGCAAGAAAAGGTTAAAGATCATGAGGGAATCCATAACTTAGCCAGTGAAACAAATATTTATATAATTATTAGGGGAGGAAGAGTTACCATCAGATTGAGAAGGTGTCCATGTTGTCACAATTTTCAAAAAGGGAACGAGATATGATTTGGTGACTTATAGATAAATCAGCCTCACTTCAGTTCTCTGCAAAATATTATCACTCTATTATCAAAAATGAAATAATATCTCATGAAGAAAATACCTACTTTTACACCCACAAACATGGTTTCCATCAAGGCAGATCATACTTAACCAATCTCCTGTTTTACGAAAACTAAGTAGGGAGCTGGATAACAAAAACCCTGTTGAAGTTATTTTCCTGGACTTCAGGAAAGCATCTGATTTGGTCCTCCACTGGACAACAAATGAGCAATTAAATGCATTAGGTTTTAAGACTGGCAGTCACATACTGGATTACATCTTGACTTGCCAACAGAACCCATAAAGTGAAACTAAATGGATACTTGTCAATGGATGCATTCATTGCAGTTCCACAGGGTCTGTATTAGGCCACAGGGATCTGTATTAAGCCACAGGGTCTGTATTAGGCCACACAGATCTGCATTAGGCCACACGGATCTGCATTAGGCCACAGGGGTCTGCATTAGGCCACAGGGATCTGCATTAAGCCACAGGGGTCTGCATTAGGCCACACGGATCTGCATTAGGCCACAGGGGTCTGCATTAGGTCACAGGGTCTGTATTAGGCCACAGGGATCTGTATTTGGCCACAGGGTCTGTATTAGGCCACAGGGATCTGTATTTGGCCACAGGGTCTGTATTTGGCCACAGGGATCTATATTAGGCCACTTGGGTCTGCATTAGGCCACAGGGTCTGCATTAGGCCACAGGGTCTATATTAGGTCACAGGGGTCTGCATTAGGCCACAGGGGTCTGCATTAGGCCACAGGGTCTGTATTAGGCCACAGGGTCTGCATTAGGCCACAGGGTCTGTATTAGACCACAGGGATCTGTAATCGGACACAGGGTCTGTATTAGGCCACAGGGTCTGTATTAGGCCTGGTGCTTTTTGCTGTATTTATTTCAGATATACACAGTGTTGTCATGAGCTGAGGTAAAAAAATACATGAATGACACCAAGCTGGGTGGTATATGTGCAGATCTGAGTCAAATCGATACGATTCAGTCAAACCTTGCCAAAGTCGGAGCATGGTCAGGAACATGAGGTATAAGTTTTAATTTTGACAAATGTGCTGTAATGCATATGGGTAATGGTATTATCCACCATACATATTAACTTCAGGGCAAACATCTAAAAACAGTCACAAGCAAAAATTACCTGGATATCCTAGTAAATGATAAATTCAGTTCCAGTAATCAATACAATTGGGTTATTGCTAGGGCAAATAGAGTTTGGTGAACTATCAAGAGAACTATTAGAAGAAGAGGCCCCACCATAATTACACCACTTTATAGAGCCTATGTTCACCCCATACCTAATTATGGAACTCAGTTCTGGGAGCTATACAAACAAGGTAAAATTAAAAACATTGAAAAAAAAGTACAGAGAAGGGTAACACAGACAATAAAGGATATAAAATAATAATAATAATAACTTTATTTGTTTAGCGCAATTCATAAATATCAAAGCGCTGTACACGCATCCAACTCCAAAACATTTAAAATCAGCATCTAAAACTTAATAAAAATATTAACATAAAATACAAATCATTAATATCAAGACTTCAAAAATCAGGAAAAGCCAACATATACAGATGCATTTTAAGAGCAGTTTTAAAGCTCTCCACTGTCCACTAAAAGATTTGCCATATGAGGAGAGGCTTGGAGAGATTAATCTAATGTCACTACAGGGCAGGCATATGAGGGGATTTGCTACTACTGTGTAGCATCATAAATGACCCAGATGTAATCTTTATTTTAAACAGGATAACATTGGTACAAGAGGACACCCACTACAGATCCAGAGAAAGTTATTAAAGAGTGAAAAGAGGAAATATTTTTCACTCAAAGGGTAATAGGGGTATGGAATGGCCTTTCAACATAATTGTAAGAAAAGTCAAAACCAATGTTAAGAACAGTCTAGATAGATATATAACCTTGATACCATTCAATTAGCTATATTACCACTGAATTAGCAGGACAATAGTTTACATGGGTAACCAGCCTGTTTCTGCTCTAAATACTGTAGTATGAATCGTAGTACGTACTATCCACTCGCAATTTGTTTTACACAGCTTTAACAAAAGCCTGCATAAAATAGTACACATGTCCCAGACATGTAACATGCTTTGAGTAGTTCCAAGTATGTGTTTTAAAGACTGAGAGTTATGAGTGTGCAATATGTATAGTACTGTGCTTACAAATCTTTATAACATGTTGAGAAAAATGGTGCTGATCCAATTGGTGAAAAGCAAGTCACAGGCATATAATTATTGACCTATAATTACACGCTAGATCTACTTTTAGCCAAGAGAACCTGAGCACAGAAAGATGAAACATTACTACACAGCACACTGTAGGGCAAGGATGGTAAATGATGAAGCAACTTGGCTGGAAGCAGTGGCGGCAACATCTGAGACAGCAAGAACCTTCCCCGTGGTCCCCCACTCCCAAGCATCCCTGACTGTGAAATGTGCCTTCAGCCCAGTTCAGTGGTGAATGTCATAAACAGTATTTTTTAAACCATTTCATGTGAACATAAAAATGTATTCTATATTACTCCCTGATGTCTGTGAAGTAGTTTATTTTTAAAAACAATAAGGGTTATTTTAGGTAAAAATGGCTTCTGAAAAGTAAAGCCATGAATCCCAGCATGCACATCAGCGTCGACACTGATGTACATGCTTGGAGTCTTGCCTTTAGTTTTCAAAAGTAATTTGTTCCTAAAATAACCTGTGTATTTTTAAACAAGTACTTTACTGAGATCAGATGTAATATAGAACTGTATTTTATGGTTACATGATATAGATTGATATGATGTGGCTTAAAAAATTATGTTTCACCAGGGGACTACATTATGTCCCATATGTTAAAATGAAGTAATGCATGGTTGCTCCTGTTGTACCTGTTGTGTATTACAAGATATGGGTTGCACTGCATGATGGGGCCATGCAAAGGTAGATCTTCATGTGTGCTTACAAATCTTTATAACATGTTGAGAAATAGCACTTCCCAGGAACTAAAGGCACTCGGCACAAGTGCCTCATGACTCACCTGGGGCATGCTCTTATCAGGCCATAAATCACACCTTGTTGTGTCTTATTCCTTACATAACATGGCAAGTGTTTCCAGAAACAAACAGATTTATTATTTGTCATGCTTTTTACAGGGGGATCCATTTTATAAGCGAAATTAGACACTCGAGGGTACGGTTTGTAGCTGATAGGCATGCCCCGGAGTGAGTCATGAGGCACTTGCGCCGAGTGCCTTTAGTTCCTGGGAAGTGCTCTTATCAGACCACAAACCACACCTTGGAGTGTCTAATTCTGCTTATAAAATGGATCCCCCTGTAAAAAATGTATTTACAAATTTTAGAGAACAAGTTTTTAAAAATATGTAAATATAATAAAAAGAAAAAAAAGTCCCTGGCCCTCCTGTACAGCAGCATGGTTGCTCCTGTTGTACCTTTGTGAACCAGAGTAAATTTTTAAATTGTTAAAGTGCAGTTCCCATGGCAGCCCAACAGATGGCTATAAAACAGTGCTATAATGTATGGTGGAACACTGTTCCGCATGGAAATCCATGCCTGGAACAGCTCTGTTGTGCTGCACTCGGTGCGTCACGATCTTGTTGTACTGCCCCGAGTACGTCACCAGTGCAGCACAACAAAATCGAATGCATTCGCACATGCGCAATTGAGCTGCCCACGGTGACGTGGAAGTAAGCATGCAGCTACAGATTCTAAAGTAAGCCTTATTTTTTCTGTTAGACTTGTTTGGGGGATCACAAAGTGCTGCTTATGGTTGCCCATACACTATAAAAGATTGTGTATGAGCAACCATACGCAAACAAGGCAGTTGAGAGATCTCGAGGTTTCCGTGGTAACGGACCTCTCGAGCTGCACTCTCGAGGTCTCTGGTTACCACGGAAACCTCAATCACAACTGCCTTGTTGTGTATGTTTGCTCATACACAATCCTCTATGTGCTGCTAGCATTGTTTCACAGCCATCTGTTGGCCTGCCGAGGGAACTGCAGGAACAAAACATGAAGATCTACCCTAGCATGGCCCCATCATGCAGTGCAACCCATATCTTGTAATAAACGTAGACGAAAATCGAAGTATATAGCACCAATCCTGACACTAAATTAGGAGGAAAAGTACCATATTAGTAAATGTGAAGCTAATATGTATAGAATTACTGGTTGAAAATTATTCATTGTCTACTCACGATATTACAGTTATCAGCAATCATAGCCAACTGTTGGCCTGCCATGGGAACTGCAGGAACAAAGCATGAAGATGTACCCAAGCATGGTCCCATTGTGCAGTGCAACCCATATCTTGTAATACACTCTGATGAAAATCGAAGTATCTAGCACTGATCCAGACAGTAAGGAGAAAAGCACCATAGCAGTAAAAATTATAAAAGCATATTTTGCAATAATAACACCATGCACTTAAATCAAAATGTTGTAAAGTAATGCTTCTCTAAACCCACAATATATGTAAGACAGGCTATGTTCAGCAGAATGTGTACTATCAATACAGTGTTAAAGATAAGAAATATAATAACTGTGTGTGTGTCTTTTTTTGCATTACAAGTAAGCATTACAAATAATAAATCTGTTTATTTCTGAAAACATTTGCCTGTTATGTAAGGAATTAGACACTCCAAGGTGTGGTTTATGACCTGATAAGAGCAGGCCCCAGGTGAGTCATGAGGCACTTGTGCCAAGTGCTTTTAGTTCCTGGGAAGTGCTCTTATCAGGCCACAAACCACACCTCGGAGTGTCTAATTCTGCTTATAAAATGGATCCCCCTGTAAAAAATGTATCTACAAATTTTAGAGAAGAAGTTTTTAAAAATATGTTAATATAATAAAAAGAAAAAAGTCCCTGCCCCTCCTGTACAGTATTTCAAATGAGACCATATGTAAAAGGAAGCCACTAGAGGGCGTTGGTGTCTGTGTGTCTCCCCACCGACACACGCTTATTTATATATTTATTTTTCTCATTTTTTATTCTGTTTTATCTAAGTGTGAAGCTGTGTTTTATAGGGAGCATGAGATGGCGGGATTTCATCTTTTGAATGTCTGAGAGCACCAGCTTTTACAGGGAGTCAGTGTATCCATCTGTAGCTGCCATAGCCAACCAGCTGTCCCTTGTAATGCACCTCAGAAAAGAAAACAGCAGATTCAGTCCATAACTGAGGAGAGTGAATTTCTGTGGCTGAAACAACATGTCTTTTAAATGAGAAGTGATGGCCTGCAAACTGGCGTCTAAGAGTCACGATCGACTGCACGCCAGGGGTGGGATGGAGCTGGCAGCAGTATAGCCAGGCTTCTGGTCACAGCAGTACAAGGGGCAGCATGCACTCAACGCTCACTGAATAAGCAAATTCCTTAACAGGAGCAGAACAGAACAGGTGATATTTTTATATTGTAAATGAGGGAGAAGGCATTCAAACGTTTTGGTTTTTTTTCCCCATGATACTGATAGAACAATTATGTATAGTGTAGGTGGTGGGCTCTGGCATCTTGTAGAGGAGCAGGTATGAGCTTTATTTGAAAGCTGCTGCCCACCTGACGTTCACTGAATCAGGTCCTTTTGGCAAGCTGCAGAGGTCAGATTGTTATTTTTATACCAGGGGAAAGGAATAAAAAGGTTTTCCGGGAGGGGGGTGACAGATGGATGGGCTCACAGGCGGGCAGCAGATCTTCCTTGTTGGTAGTGGAGAGGCAGACAGGCAACAGATCTTCATTGTTGGTAGTGGAGAGGCAGACAGGCAACAGATCTTCATTGTTGGCAGCATGATTTTTGTCATGTGGTGAGTCATGGGCAGCTGAAGAGGTACCGGTTGGCAGGTTATGAGCTGATAAGGACACAGCCCGGCAATCAGTAACCAGAAAACTCTCGACCTATTTTATAAAAGCGCATTAAGCCACTCACAAGGAGGCTTCTACTAGGGATTAATGCATGGTTGGATGGTTGGGGCACTCGGCCTTCATCAGCTTGCTCCAACCCCCCCCCGCCCAAACCATGCATTAATTCCCTAGTAGAAGCCTCCTTTCTCGTGGCTTATTGCTTACTAAATGTCAGTGTCAGTGGCTCAGCAGGTAGCACACTCACCTCTGAGGCCGGGAAATCAGAAGGCTGTGGGTTCTATCCCCACACCCAGGCACTTGGGTTAATATCCCAATACTGACGCTGTAATGCAGCACAAGGAGGGTGTTGCACTCCTGAGGTGCCGTCTTTTGGATGAGGTGTTAAACCGAGGTCCCATCTGCCTGTTCTGATGGTAGTTCAGGTGGATATTAAAGATCCCATGGCACTTCTCGAAAAGATTAGGGAAATTTTTATTAAGAAAAATGGACTTCATTACAACAATATAACAATAAATATACAAAAATCATACATACATACATACAACAAAACTGTACAAAGAGAAAACATAATCATATGTGTAATGACAGCAAACAGTACACACTGTATAAATGCCTCAATGTACTCTGAAAACTACAGACAATCAGCACCAATGTTCACAATGAATCCATAAATGTGCTAATTGTGCACCATCATACTGTGCCATATAATTCTGCATTAATTTTTGTATTGCTTTTCTGATATTAGTTAAGACTTCAGTTTGCAAAACCATTTTCTGCCGTAGGGGTATTTCTCCATGTAATTTTTGCAGTTAATACTACATGATCTCTAGCACCTCTTTACCATCTCAAGTGAACCTCAACAATGTGATCATCACTGACAAGTATGAGATTTTAGATGCTTTCAATAATCATTTTACTACAGCAGGCCTAGCTTTTGACTCATCTCCAGCAAATCTGCTGCGTTCCCAACTTACTCTCCATTCTACTGAAGCTCAGAAGGCTACCTCTACATTTTCTTTCAAGCCAATTTTATTAAAACAAGTAGAAGACCTATTGCTCAGCCTGGATACAACTAAAAGCGCTGGTGCAGACTCTCTGGACCCTTTCTTTTTAAAAACTGCACTGCATGCCATTGCAGCCCCCCTAACTCACCTCTTCAACCTGTCCTTATCTACTGGCTCTATTCCTTCTTTATGGAAGACAGCACAAGTGTTTCCTCCTTAAAGCAGGGGACCCATGGATCTCAACAACTACAGGCCTATTTCCATCCTTCCAGTGCTGTCCAAAATGTTAGAGAAACTGGTAAGCATCCAACTAAATGACTACCTCAATGCTAACAACCTCCTTAACCCTGCTCAATCTGGGTTTAGAGCCATACACAGCACCATTTCTGCCTTAGCAAAAGTTACAAATGACTGAGACAGACTAGAATAAAAAAAATAATATCTGTGCTGTGTTTCTGGATTTAAGTAAAGCATTCGATACTGTGGATCATGATCTTCTAATCTCCTCACTGCATTCCCTAGGCCTTGACCCTATCTCTCTCAATTGGTTCAAATGCTACCTCTCTGGTAGGGTGCAGCAGGTAAAAAGTGATGGCAACCTTTCTTCCTCAAAACCACTCTTAAGAGGAGTTCCTCAAGGCTCCATCTTGGGCCCTATCCTCTTTGCCATCTACATCAATAACATTGACTCAGGCCTCACAAATTCTAATGTTCACCTTTTTGCAGATGATACTGTCCTTTATGTAAGCAATCCATCACCAAAAAAGGCCTATGATCTACTACAATCTGAATTCTCCTTACTGCAACACAAATTACTTGAAAAGAAGCTTCTATTAAATGCCAAGAAGACTAAAGCTATGTTCCTCTCCACCAATACTTACTCACCGAACATTCTTCCCCAACTTTCTACCGTCCTTGGTGAGAGCCTTGAATATGTAGATAAATTCAAATATCTGGGGGTTTGGATTGACAACAGGCTTGTTTTCACCCAGCACATTGAAGAGCTCCTGAAAAAACTCAGGCAAAGGCTTGGTCTATTCTTCAGGATCAAACATTTTCTAAACAGAGAATCTAAGTAGAGATTAATCCAGGCTTCATTTATATCCCTCCTTGATTACGTAGACTTCCTATATGGCCACTGCTCCCTGTCCTACCTAAATAAACTGGATACACTGTACCATAGAGCTCTAAGGTTCATCACTAACCTTCCTTTCAGCACCCACCACTGTTCTCTCTATGCTGCAGTTAGCTGGACATCCCTACATCACAGAAGGAACAAAAATGCTGCTCTTTGGATATACAAAGCTCTGACAAATAAACTACCATCCTACATTTCAGATTGCTTCTCTCTTGTTACTCCAAGGCCATATGCCTAAAGCAATAACCTCATCATGCTGAATTTACTAAAGGCATGTACCCGACATGGAAGGGCTGCAATCAACTACTTTCTAGCACACATCTGGAACTCTCTACAAAAGACCCTGAAGCTGAGCACTTTCATTCCTGCAGTCTCCTTCAAAAGCTGTACCTAAATCTTTTCCCAGAGATATGCAACTGCTTCCATAATTCCTAGCCCTTCAGACCCCTTTTCACCCCTGCCCCCATTAGATTCCCCCTTCCTTATCTGTTCAGGCATTCATCCATTATCTTCGATACTATCTACCTCCTAAACCCCTACTCCTTACTTTTTTTCTATATTTGCTCTGGTGCCCATTACCACTGTTTAATTGCCTTGTATATATGTGCATATTATTTTATTTGCTCATTCTTTCTTGTTTATTCTTAAAAAAGTCTTTGTTATTGTACTCATTCTATATTTGTATATATGTGAGTTTATACCCTTTTGTTGCTTATGACCAATCAGGTCCATCTTGTAAATGAGCTATGCTCAATGATGTTCGCCTGAATAAATAAAGATTTTGATTGATTGATTGATTGATTGATTGATGATCTGAACATTCCCGGGCCTGCATATCAATATACTGAACGTGTAATGTATTTGAAAGAAAGATAACATTTATACGAGTCTTTATTGTGCCTCTAAAATATCTGAAACCTCCTGTAGAGTGTACACTCCGATAGGCATCCACCAGAGATGCATCTTGTACTATTTGTAGCAGTATAGTGGAGTCACAAAATAACTTAGAAGTTTTCAGGGCTCTGCCAAACTCATGTAGGCCGCAGTTAAAGTCTCCTACCCAGAGCACTAATCTGGAGGTGTGAAGATAGAGTAGAATATCCCTAAAACGTTCAGCTCTAAGGGCCTTCATCTGTGGAACATAAGTATTAATCTAAATCTTTCCTGATAATATGTGATGTCTAATAGTAACACTATACAGCTGAACAGCTAATATTCTTCAGGTGAAGCTACCTCTGGCTAGAAGCTGCAATACTGAACATAGGATTTGCAAGAAAGTGAGTTGTGCTCACAACAGAGGGAGGTGAACCTTACAATTGTCTTTGGTTTGTAGCAGATATTCTGCAGGTGGAGGCTACTTCTAACTGAAAGGTGAAATAAGGAACTTAGAATTATCAGGAAAAGACAGTCTTTCAAGCAACAGAGGAGGTGGATCTAGCTTTACTTTTGTTACAATTCTTAAGATTTTCAGTGCAGGAAGAGTTTAAAGCATAGCTGACTTATTTTGGGCTGACTGCTTTCAGGCACAAACCACCAGGCTGTTTTGGGGCTGGGAGGTTTACCTATGTCTGACTTGGATGTCTGGATTTTCTCTGTTTGATTAGCAGGGTATTTTCTCTGTCAAATTGTTGTGTAGGGCATCTTGCTGACAGGAAGGCACTCATCGCAGCAGTGGGTCAGAGCTTTTAGCTGATTGTTTCGTGAGGGCACAGTTTAGGCCCAACCCCTGCCCACCCTCACCCCACCCACCCCTGGAAATAGTTCCTTTATACCTGGGGTTCTGACATCATTTCCTCAAGAGTGCAAGGTGCATATCACTGTCATATCCTCTCTAGCACACTGCACTGACAATATAAGCATACACATTGTATAATATATATATTTCTATATAACAAACCAATCACACACACAAAACAAAAAGTAGATAAACATGTGGGGAGTAGTGCAATGTAATGGCTGTGGGGCAGCAGTCTTCCGGGAGTCTTTCTGGAGGCTGAGATGCTGCCTATTTGCAGAACAACTCTCTGCCCTGAGGAGGAAGTTGCCGTCTTCAGGCCACACTGGACAGTAGTAAGGGAACCTTCCTCAGGCTACACTGGACAGTAGGAAGGAACCTCCCCATCCAGGAGCACCAGAGCCACCACCACTACCTCAGAGGTTGCGAAGAAAGCACAGCAGTTGGACCACAGTGGGCTCAGGGAGGGTGAGGATGGTGGAACAGAGGCACACCAGTCAGTTGTTCCACTCCACAATCCATACACCATTCTGGGGGAGCATAGCTCCCCTATGGATGCACCCGCAGAGGAGACTAAGGAGGCTGAGGACAACTGTCACAAGGGACGCCCACAGGAAGGAGGCAGAGGACACCACAAGGAAAGGAAGCAGCTCCTGGTATGGGACTCAATTATTAGGGGGATAGAACTGGGGGAGCAGGGAAAACTGAAGTAAGGTGCCTGCCTGGTGCCATGGCTTGGAGGGACAGGAAGCGCATCCTCAGAATCATGAGAACAGCTGCACAGGAGTCTGAGCTGGACGTCATTGTCCACCTAGGGACAAATGACTTGGCTCATCATGAGATTAGAGCAGTGCAGGAGGACTTTGTAGAGTTGGGGAGGAGCCTAAGACAAGTAGCACACACAGTATCCTTCTCAGAGGTGCTGCCTGTCAATGGCATGGGTGAGGCGAGGGTACTTTGCACCATGCAGTTTAATGAATGGTTGAAAAAATGGTGTGGAGCACAGGGGTTTGGCTTCATTGGGGACTGGGGTTCCACCTGGAAGGACACCAGCCTATACTGGCAGGATGGTCTGCATCCGTAAGGAAGGGAACAAGTCTTTTGAGCAATCGGTTTAAATGCTTCATTGGCAAGCTTTTAAACTAGTCAAGGGAGAAGGCATTGATAAGCAGCAGGAAAATCCCAGCCTCTCCCTACAAAACAGGGTACTAAATGAGAAAAAGACCGAGGTAGAAAGGTCAGTGGGGGGTACTGCAACAGAAGGTAAAGCCATCAAAAAATGGAGAGCAATGAGTACCAATGCCCGTAGTCTGGGTAACAAGCTTCCTGAATTAGTGGCCTTGATGGAGGAGGAACATCTGGATATCGTGGCAGTCACAGAAACATGGTACACACAAAACCATGACTGGGACATAAACATACCAGGATACACTATCTACAGGAGGGGCAGGGAGGGTAAAAGAGGAGGAGGAGTAGCTCTTTACATAAGGTAAGGAATCAAAGCAACAGAGCATAAGGGTAAACAGGGAGGAGAAGAAGCACTGTGGGTAAATTTGGAGACAGGCAATGGCACCACAATCCGCACAGGGGTTGTATACAGAGCCCCTTCTCAGGGGGAGGAAATGGACAAGGAAATGATAGAAAGTATACTTAGAATGGCAGAAAAAGGGGAGATATTGCTGATGGGTGATCTAAATATGCCAGATGTTAACTGGAGTGCAGTTGCAACAGCCACTTCAAAGAGTGGGGTTATTCTAGATGCCCTACAGGGGGCATGCCTTAGACAGCTAGTATTGGAGCCCACTCGAGAGGGAGCAATCTTAGACCTGGTTCTTTCAAATGGAGATGGAGAGAGGATCACAGATGTAGATGTGGGTAGCCATCTGGGAACTAGCGACCATCGAACAGTATGGTTCACAATAAACACAGCAATAGAGTCAAGCCACAAAGGCAAAAGTACTGGACTTTAGGAGGGCTGACTTTGTCAAAATGGTGAGTGCCTAAGGAATGCACTAGCAAATGGGCAGGAAGAAGGTGGAAGAACAATGGGAATAATAAAACTGCCATCACAGAGGTAACAAGCCTTTGTGTGAAGCAAATAAACAAAACAAAACAATGTAAGAAACCACTATGGTTCTCAAAGGAAGTGGCAGTGAAGGTTCAAGAGAAAAAGAAAGCATTCAGGAAGTACAAGGAATCACAGAAGGAGCAGGACAGAGAACTGTATCAGTTAAAGCAAAAGGAAGCTGAGAAGGCAGTCAGAACAGCAAAGGCCCAAACCGAGGAGAAGATAGCCAACTCAGTTAAGAAGGGGGATAAAACCTTTTATAGGTACATCAGGGAGTGAAGGAAGACCAAGGGAGGGATAGTGAGGCTTAATAAAGGGGAAGGAGGGTGGGCAGAGGGTGGCTGTGAAAAGGCAGAGATATTAAACAAATATTTTTGCTCAGTATTTACAAAGGAAGAGGGGGAGGTACCTAAAACAAACAGTAGAAACACTCTGGATACAGAAGTTGATACCAGCCCATTTACAGAAGAAAGGGTTCTGAAAGAACTCTTAAAACTGAAGGTGGACAAAGCAATGGGGCCTGATGGGATTCATCCCAGAATTCTAAAAGAACTAAGGGTAGAACTAGTGACACCACTGACTACCCTCTTTAACAAATCACGGGAGGATGGGGTGGTACCCAAGCACTGGAGGAGAGCAGATGTGATTCCCCTTCACAAAAGTGGGAGCAAGGCAGAAGCAGGAAACTACAGACCTGTTAGTTTAACCTCAGTGATAGGGAAAATGATGGAATCACTTCTAAAGGAAAGAATTGTCGATTATCTAGAGGCCAGAGGGGCACAGGACCCAAGGCAGCATGGATTCACAGCGGGAAGGTCATGCCAGACTAATCTGATAGATTTCTTGACTGAGTGACCAAAGTAGTAAATCAGGGAGGGGCTGTGGACATGGCCTACCTAGACTTTAGCAAGGCATTTGACACAGTCCCACACAAAGATTAATATACAAGTTAGCCAGCCTGGGAGTGGGTCCCAAGATGACAGCCTGGGTAAAGAATTGGCTGGAGAATAGGACACAGAGGTAATAGTAAATGGAGTCCACTCTGAAGAAAAGGGGGTTACTGGTGGGGTACCACAGGGCTCAGTATTAGGACCGGTGGGGTGGAAAGGATGAGGAGGGACTTGGCAAGGTTAGAGGAATGGTCAAATGTATGGCAGCTTAAATTCAATGCTAACAAATGCAAGGTAATGCACCTGGGAAACAAAAACCCAGGGGAAGAGTACACAATGGGGGGTGAGATACTAACAACAACAAAAATGGAAAGGGATCCGGGGGTAGTCATAGCAGAGGACCTAAAGGTGGGCAAGCAATGTGAGAGGGCAGCAAGGAGGGCTGGGGGGATACTGGGATGCACAGGGAGAGGCATCACCAGTAGAAAACAGAAAGTTATTATCCCTCTGTACAGACAACTGGTCAGACCCCATCTGAAGTACTGTGTGCAGTTCTGGAGACCCAATCTCCGCAAAGACATAGGCAGGATGGAAGCTGTCCAGAGGAGGGCAACTAAAATGGTGGAGGGTCTGCACCGGAAGATATATGAAGAGAGACTTAAAGAGCTTAATATGTATAGCCTCGAGGAAAGGAGGGAGAGGGGGGACATGATAGAAACTTTCAAGTACCTCAAGGGAATCAACAAAGTCCAAGAGGGTAGCATCTTTCAAAAAAAGAGGTGTGCAAGAACAAGGGGGCACATTTTGAAGATGGGGGGCAGCTCAGAGGTAATTTAAGGAAGCATTTTTTCACAGAGAGGGTTGTGGATGCATGGAACGGCCTTCCGAAGGAGGTTGTGGAGTCAAAAACAGTGGTTGAATTCAAGCATGCATGCGACAGTCATAAGGCAATTCTAGGGGGTGGGGTTAGGAAGAAGTAGGCTGCTGGTTAACTAGGATCTGCAGCTTATCCATTAGGTAGGGAAATGGGCAGACTGGGTGGGCCAAGCGGTCCTTATCTGCCATCAAATTCTATGTTTCTATGTTTGTACCTGGATGAATTTCAACAATTCCAGTAACCTGCATGTTAGTGATGGAAAACAGTACACCCACCCCATCACATGTATCCAGTCCAGTAGACCAGTAAGATCTAGTGGACCAGCGTCCTCCTCCTCCTGACACTCACACATGCCGCCCCAGTTGTGCAAGGACTGGGGAAGCTGGAGAGGAACATACTTCAGGTACTTTACAATAAGGTGGCTCGCTTCACCTCCCAGGCCAACCCTAGGGATCACCACTGTGACTCCCTATCCTTGTTAAATTGGCCCTCATTGGACGCTTACCTCCGGTACCCACTGCTTGGCCTAGCCTACAAGTTAGTTGGCCTGACTCCCCCCCCAGCCTCTCTGGGCTCGTTGCTCTAAAGACCAATCCCCGGCTCCTCCGCACAACAGGCCGAACTCTCCTAGATGTCCCCAGGGTTAGAACCAAGGCGGGTGGTATATCCTTTGCTCACACCGCTCACACCCTGTGGAACCAATTTCCCCCCGGGGTGTAGGAGACTCCCTCTATCAAAATCTTCTGCTCTAGGCTTATGGCCCACCTGACGGAAGCCAGTTCTTGCCGTTGCACCGGCTCCTGATAGGACCCCAGTGATAAATGACTAACCAGGTCCTATCCTCCTCTAGTGTTAAACGTCAAAAATATATACAATTCTTATCACTGTTGAACAAAATTTACTTATTCCAATTGCATTGTGATGTTCCTATATTGCCATTATAACTGTGTTGTTGTTATATCTGTAATCTGAATTAACACTGCTACACTGTATTATTCTTTTGCACTATGTAATCCCGAGTCGCCCCTGAAAAAGGGACCTCCGGGGCTCAGTGAGCTTAACCGGTCACCAACATTTAATAAATAAATAAATAAGAAAGATGGGTCCCAATTCCAAGCTTGGGAAGCTTGTTGAAGCTCCCTATGTGTTTTAATTCTAGTGTCTACTACACACACAATATCACTAGCAGCTTCCTGTAAAGTCAGCATTGTACCAACTAACGTTTTATCACCTTTGATGCTGTTTACATTAACTGTAGTAAGACATAAGTGATCTATAGCAGTCCGGTGTGTAGTGGGTCTCATGAATGATGTATGTTTTTAAGGGGGTTTCATTTTTTGTCTCTGCCTTGTACGTTTTGCAATTGAGTCAGACCCCCCCATCCTCTGTGTTTGCATTTGAGATAATTGTGGAGGTGTCTGTCTCTTCTCCCTCTGAAAGCCCTTCCCCTTCTTCATTATGTAGGACCGCAAACTTATTCCCTGTCTTCCATGAGTCAGGTGAAACCGGCACTTCCTTTCCCTATTACCTTTTTCAATACTATTTTTCCAACCTAGATCTTTTCTTTTGGGTAACAGTTTTGGAGGCTGTCTCTGCCAGAGGCGGGGAGTGGGGGAGGAGGCATATCAGCTACAGCCCCGTTCTCAATTCCAACAGCGGCACAGGGTTGAACATCTGTAACACTGGATTCATTATCTAATAACACCTCTGAGGAGGGGGGCCTCTGTTATCATACTATTATCAGTTTCAGGGACATTTTCCTGCCTTACCGTATCCTGGCCTGCCCTTGCTGCTTGTTCAGCTGTTCTTTTTGCCTGTTGCTGCTGTGCCATATTTATCAGCCCTTCATGTGAGGAGCAATCCTCCTAGTTATGTGAGATCCAAGGACAATGGCCATATGCATGTCCCGTTTGCTCGCATAAGTTACATTTAAATAGGTTTAAGCATTTACTTGCAGAATGCCCGAACTCTAAACAATGGCTGCATTTTATAGAATCACAGGCCGAGCTTAAATGCGTTTTGTCCCCACACTTGAAACACGACCTGGGTTGGCCTGCATAAAACAGAACCCCGATCCTTACCCAGATAGAATGTGCTTGGAAAGTGTACAGGTCCAGAATTAGTCGTGATCAACTTAACTCACACCCTCCATCCCAGATTTCTTCACTATCTAACATGGGGTTAGGCCTACTGAGTAAATCACACCGTTGACGAAGCCAGAACAGAATATTTTCAACATTCACTCCCTCATTTTTGAACATAATTGTGATATTTTTTACTGCTGGCTTCGTCAACGGTATAGCGTGAAAAGGGGACCATAAGGGAGTATTTTTAAGTTTACTATATTGTGCCCAAAAACAATCTAAACTCGACACATTTTTAAAAATGTCAAAATTAGCATTTCCCAAACTGATTAAAGCGAATATCTCTGATGAAAAAAATTTAATAATCCTTTTAGAAGTCTTTTCGCTATAAAGGTGATCTGGAGGGTCAAAAATCCATCTTTATACAGTAATCTTACTGCATGCCTGCGGGGTGCAGGCTCTCTTCTAGACTGAAATAAGTCTGACAATTTAAAAGCAGCATCCATTCCCCCCCTGTATTATTAGACTGGGGGCCCATTCTAATCAGGCCTTCTAGCATAGGATTTTCTCCCTGCTGCAAATTAACATTGTTCACAACATTTTCAGGTAAATCAGAGTTCAAAACATTACCCCGGGGTATGTTGGAGCTCAACTCGTCCTTCATGTTGGTGGCCACACACACAGAAGAAGCAGACAGCATTTTTTTGTATGAAGGATCATTCCTGCCAGGAATCCACTGTCCATTTGTTGTTTTCTCCCAGCCTGCATTTTCCAAAGCTTGGACTGGAGACCAGCTTGGGCCTCCCACATCAGAGTTAAATACACAATTAGCCGATGGTGTAGGTACAGATTCAGAGCTTTTGCTCCGTCCAGGCCGAGAGCGATCCTTAGGAAAACAGAACTCAGTGTTGTGAGCAAATGTTTGTTCTGTCATTAACTTAGCGTTCATAGCTGGTTTTGTTGCAGCATGACCAAGTCCCAATCTTTTCAGCACTCTAACCTCCTGCACAAATTTTGTACACAGTGCAGGCTTTGGGCACATCACTATCCCGTAGTTTAATCTGCCAGCCCCTTGAGTTTGAGCACTGCGCTCTTCTTCTGAAGCCCTGTCACAGTTCTGTACAGCTGTGGCTGCCACGTCAGCGTTCTGCTGACTCACCGATGAATTGACAGGCATTTCACTGTTATTCACAGACACAGTCTCACTTTCCACTGCATCATTCAATACACCCATAGCTTAATACTCAGGAGGAGAAATAGTCACACTGTTTTCTACCATATTCGTTTTCACACTTATATCACCATTCTGCACTGTATTCGGTTTTTCAGTCGTTTTTAGTTGTTGCACACCTTGCTCATTCACAGAACTCAAACTCTCATCAGAATCAGCCTCAAAACAGCTAGCAGCCACCAGAGCTGCATTGACGGCCTCTTGCAGATCCGTGTCAGGGAAGGAGGCCTGCTCCCCCACACTTCAGCGTCCATCTCCTCCGACATCTCCTCCATACTGGCCATCTGGAACAGACAGCCAAGGGGTCCCCCTGCTGGAGAGTAGGGGAATTTACCCAGTGCCTTGGCCAAAATTCCCCCCATTCACTAAAAATACCACCAACAGCTTAATCTGGTTCAAGGTCACTTGGCATTCATCTGTATCCCCCTCCCCCGGGTCATGCCTGAGAATAGACAGAATTTGTCTAGTGCACTTATCTGGTCAACAAAAACTAAATAAATAAATGTCATGGTTCAAAGCAACTAAAAACACTTTTATGCCTGCTTTTATGAAACAATTTTTCTCAACATGTTATAAGTGCAGTAAACCAATCAGAAAACTCCATTTCTCAGACTCTTTTTATAATGGCCAATAATTACACACTTCTCTCTGGTGTTTAAAGGCACTTGGGGCAGGCACCCCATGCCTAACAACACCCTTAATAGGTGTGTGATTATTGACCCATAATCACACACCCTGTTGTGTCTTATTGCATTTGCAACAAGTCTGCTACTTTGTCAGGGTCCATGGTATTGTGTGCGTTACATAGATGTAAATCTCTTTAGCTGTGCTGCGTAAGTATTCGTATTACAGACCTAAAATCAGTACAACATGTATGAAACTCCACATCTGTATGGCATGACTCCAGACCTGTAGCTTGGCCTTGGGTCAGAAGGGTGGGGAGGGAAGGATTATGGTTGCTATTTACAAATTTTGAACATGTTGGCCCTGTATGAGGTACCACAACATTGATGCAGCGCCCCATACAGTAGCTATAGCTTGGCCTTGGATATAAAGGGGAGGGGGGAGGGGAGTGGGAGTTAGGCCTGGCAACCTTAATAACACATTTCCAAACTATTTGAGCAATGGGTTTTAAACCATAATAGTACATTTCCAAGTTTTGTGGGGTTTGAGTTTTGTGCAGTAGCAAACCTAATCTGCACTAACTTAGTTTTTTGCAATGTATATATAGATATATATATATATATATATTCACTGCAGTTTTTTGCAATGGATATATATATATATATATATATATATATATATTCATTCAAACTTTAGGGCTTCGGGTCTCCAGGTTTTTTGTGAATCAGTGGCAGGGTGTTCCTTGGCACTTTTCTTCAGCCCAGCCCTTAGCTTCCTATCCAAAGCACAAGACACAGCACCAAGCTAGTGCCCCATAGTGATACACTCTTCAGAAGCAGAGCAGAATGGCTCACCACATGTTGCTAAAAGAATGAGTGACAACTTTCTTCACGCAGGGTCTTGTGAGCCCTGCATAGAGAAAATAAATCATATCTTATCTTGTTTGCTCAGGGGAGGGGGGTTGATGGCCCCAAGGAACACCCTATTGATTCACCAAGACTCTGGAGACCAAAAACCCTAACTGTTTTCATTTTCCTACTTGTGCATTTTGTGTTATTCAATCCTAATATCTGCATCAACATAGATCTTCCAAGAATCAATCTTCACTACTTATTCCTACTTATATTCTGTGCTGGAGGCGCTAGGACCCTGAAGTACCAAAGTATTTTCTAGCTTACAGCTAGAGGCTGATGTCAGTGCTTGCACCTCCCACGAGGCAGATGTATGCCTCGGTGCCTGTGGACTGGCCAGCAACCAGTGCTGGCCCTCATCTTCCTCAGTTCTGTTTTTCCTGCCATTGAAGGCACACCTTGGGAATGTTGAAGATGATTTTACTGCTGCGTCATTGTATTCCTCAGTTCGCTGCTGCCTCGTTCAACATCGTACCCTAAGCCCCACTTGTCTTTTGGTGCCGCACTTTCTTTCTTTCTTTTTTGTACAGCATCAAATGCTGTTCTATCCTAATTTTTCCTTTTTTCCATGTCTTACCATGTCAGGATCCCAAGAGCCTAAGAAGTCTTTGAAGAAGAAGAACAAGGATGACTCCCTATGCGCTGGTGCTCCTGTGGGGTACCTGTCTTCATCCAGGACCAGCATGACAAATGTTGGACCTACCTCGGCACCGAACATGATATGGAGCAGTGCAATGCCTGCTTCTCAATGGACTACTACACCCTCAAAATCCACGCACTGAAGTGGGGATGACCCCCCACACACATTTGAAGGCAGGCATGGCACCAGAGATGCCAAGGTGAGGTCCCTGAGCTCTTCCTCTGAGCTCCTCCCCAGTACTATATGTACTGAGCGAGATCAGGCCTCTCCTCATGCTCACCTCACCGAGACATCCAAAAATATGTGGGAAGGGTCTGCTGGACAGACAGTCTCCCTTGGGGGACCAGCTTAACACCCCTTTTGGCCCATTGCCCCTTAAGGGCAGTGGACACCCTTGGTGGTGAAGTCAAATCTATATGCTGGCCTACATCAGCAAGCACCCTAGTGTTGTGACCCAGCAACACTTCAGCTCCCAATGCTAAGGCCAGTATCGGTGAGTGGGGTGGTGTCAACTGCAAGACCAGGCCCCCTTCCGTTCATGGTGCCAGGAGAGATAAGGCCTCCAGAGTTAGTTCCTCTCATCCTGAGAAGGTGTTCTGAATATCTTCCCCGGAGCAGTCAGATGACCTGGGGGAGAGTGTTGAGGGGGACCTTGAGACCTTTGAGGTAACTGGTGATGAAAGATGCCTTCATGGGCCTGGTTCTGGGCCTGCATTAGAGTTGGGGACTCCTCATGTGGCTGTGCCTCTGGGTGGTGCCAGGGCTGGTGCCAGGACTTCTGTCAGTGCTGTTCGCGATGCTGCTTCAGGTTCCAGCATCATTGCTGGTGCCTTCCCTTCTCCTGACACTGCCCATGACAGCAGAAGTGGGCTCAGTCAGACCATGATGCTGTTTCCAGCACTGCTACTCCTCGGGATTCTGTTTCTGACCTTTAGCCTGGCCCAGGGGGCAGGGCCTGTTCTAGTAAGGTAGAGTCTGTGAGGTCTAGGTTGATGGATCAATCTTTGCCCAGAGTAGGTGGCAGCTCTGGCAGGAGTTGCAGCGCCAACTCAGACCCTCACTTTTCTCCCGAACTGTCTGGTCTTGCCACTAGTGGGGATCTGGGCCACCCCTTGGGGACCCCAAGGGCACCATCTATATTGGTCCCAAGCTGTTGATTACTCGTTGATGGGTGAGGCTCCCTGAGCACTCTAACAACCCTGACAGAGGACCTGGCATGGTCTTACACAACCCTTCTACCCCTCCTCCACTGCCTCCTACTCCTCCTCCTCGCCCTGGCATTCTCAGCCCTTCAGGACCCCTGTCTTGGGAACAGTTCAGGGCAGTGGCTGATACAGTTCCTCAGTATCTCCAATCCTTAGACCATGCCATTTTCTGGCTTGAGGTTCCTGCACCTCCACCCTCTGACTCTAGCTCCTCTTCATCTCTCACGTCCTCCTGTGAGGAAGAGGACACTTCCATCCATCTTTCCTCCTATGCTGAGCACACCAGTTACCAGAAGTTCCTTGGGAGATGATAAGGGAACATAGCTGTCTCCATTTTGTGAGTTGCAACCCTGCTAACCTGACATTATCATTCCTAGGGGAATACAGCAGAGACTCTTAAGTCATCCCTCTGTGGCCTCAGCCCTTCACGGAGGCATTCAGGGATGTCTGGCTCCATCCCTCTGCCCCTTTTCCAGCCCTGAGGGGCATCCAGCAAAGTTATTGCACTTCCATGGGGTCTCCAGGTGCCATGCCATATTCTTCTTCTGGGATTCAGCTCTTGGACATCCTCATTGGGTATAGGCACCCGGTGAATAACTGCCTCCAGACTCTGACTCTGTGAAATTCGATGTCTGGGGCAGAAGTTTTTTTTTCAGTGGCACACACCATGCTGTGTATTTCTGCACACAAGACCCATCAGATGACCTGTGGCAGGCATCTGTGGATGACACTAGGACAGCTTCTGACATCCATGCCAGACTGCGAGGCAACCATGGAGGCCATTCGCCTTTCCACCCAGGGCCTGGAGGTGGCGAGGCACCAAGCCAGGGCGTCTTGTGACACCAATGAGGTAGCTTCCAGGCTGGTGGGAACAGCAGTCTGCATTCTGCGGATGGCGTGGCTTTGCCTATCAAGGTTGTCACCCTTAGCCTGGTGTAGGGTGCTAGCCTCATGCTACCAGGGGACACATTTCTTCTCCCATAGGGTCAGGCACGAAATGTCGGGGTGCATTCTTGTTCCCAGTCCATGGGAACTTCGACTTGACTCTGATCAGTATCAGGTCCCACCAGACATGTGAAGGGTCCCTGCCTTCCTATGATCATCCCCCTCAGAAGGCTGAGGGAATAACCTTTTCCCTCAGGGTGAGCAAAACTGCCTCCTTGGTGGTTAACTTAGTACTCTGTCCCATAAGTGGGAATAAGTGGTGAAGACTGATTCTTGGAAGATAGGAAAATTACATATTCACCGTAATTGTTGATCTTCCAGAATATCTTCACCAGTTATTCAAACAGACGCCCACCATCCCCCACTCAGCTACAAGCCAGGACATCTGGGCAGCTCACCCTGTCTTACTCCCCCCCCCCCTTGCCCTCTTCTTGGCCTCCTTTCGCAAGCCTTTAAAAAAACAGAGGGAAAAAAAAGGTATAAAAGGCAAAGGAGTTTGGCGCAAGCCTTTTGGGTCTATGCCCCCCCCCAAAAAAAACTCTAAACCTAAAAAAAAGTTTCTGTAGTCCATGCTTCCCCTTTAACCTTTATCTGGTTACTACCCTAAGACCTCTCATAGCTGCTGCTTCAGCTCCCTGCACGCAGGCAGTTATTCTAGTCTCCTTATATTTCTGCCAGTGATTCTCACCTCCATAGGTCTTGACAGCATCCTCTTAAGCAGCTTATGCCTTTTGTTCTTATTTTATATTTTTTCCCTTTTTGCTCTCTCATTTCCCTAGAGTGGCAAGAGGGACAACCTTTCTTTTCTCTTTCTCTTGCTTTCTTTCTATTTTCTCTATTTTACTCTATATTAAAAAAAAGGCATGAGAAAGATGGGTGAATCCCATCTCTTTGACAAGAGCCATTCTTGGCTCCTTCCTCCACCTTCTCTTCCCAGGTGGCCTTAGACTTTAGTTTTTCTGACCCACTAGCCTAGGCCCTCCCTAGCCTCCTCCTTTAGTTGGTAGTCAGGTTTTATTGTTTTTATGATTTTATGTCATATATCCTTTTCTTAACCCTTTGGACTTAGTCTTAGTCACTCTCTCAATCTTTTTTTTCTCCTCCCACTTTGTTTTTTCTCCTGGCTAACAGAAATGCAGAAGATAGGGGACCAGCATTGGTTGCTGGCCAGTCCATGAGTACTACATCATATGTCCACCTCAAAGGCGGCACCAGCATTGACTTGGTCCCCTAGCTGTAAGCAGTGAAAGACTTTGCTCCCATGGGATCTTAGTGCATCCAGCACAGACTCACAAGTGTGAATAAGCGGTGAAGATATTCTGTGAGATCCACAATTATGGTGAGTATGTAATTTTCATTTTTTTGCAATGAATTTCCCTTCTGATTGTGGTAGTGGAATCGTATCCTCATTCATGCGGTTCCCAAAATGAAATAAACAGAACAGTGGTGATATCTGTAGCCCTGCTTCACCAACCACCTAACAAGAGAAAGACAAAAGTGTCTTAATACTTGTAGTCACACCATTACACTGTACCATCCTATCTTACATACAGTACTAATAATAAATATATCTTACCTGGGTCCTGTGGATTGTGGAATGGGCGTTGGGCGACTTGAGGGAACATCCAGTCATACCTGTAAAATAGGAGTAGTAATGGGGTCACAAAATATCTGCAGCTCTTTAGTAACTAACTGGGACAAACAATGTACTCTAAACATAAAACGATACTTACCTGATACATATTGTCAGTGTTCGACGACACCTGGGTTGGCATCCTGTTACATCATCTTCATCGTTCCACTGGGCCTGTAGTAAAAAAGTGGAAGACAGGTTCATATGAGTAATAAAAACACTGATCAGCTGTGTCAGATGGAAAGGGACTGTAGTTTTATTTTGGGGAGTTAAAATGGGTTGATCGAGAGGGTAAATACCAATACCACAGCAGCAACCAAGGTTCAAGGACAGACTTGGGTCATTCATGGAGGCCAGTGTGGGGATGTGGACAGGTTCAGCATCCCTGAGCCCACTCTTCTCTTGGGGGTGGGGGCAAGTTGCTCTGCTCATTGACTGCCACCAGGGCAGGAAGAAGCCACAATCTTCTGCACACCCTGCAACACCGACAGAGTGGCAGACTGACAAACGAGCTGACAGTCAAGTCAGGTGGACATCCCTCCTCCTCTTATACCCATCATGGGGGGAGGTATACCTCCCTGAAAGCAACACCAATACAGCAAACTATGTCAATGCTGACAACATCAACAGTTCACTGTATTGGTGCACCAGAGACTTGGGCACACTGTCTCTCAGTCCTGCACCTCCTCCCTGAATCAACTCCAACTCAGAGTTGATTATATTTAGAACGGGGTGTACGGAGGGCAGAGAACCACCCCCGATAGAAAAAGAGATTGAGAGTCCTTCAGGATTTATGTCAACCACAACTTACAGTTGACATAAATTCCATCACTGTGATGCCAGTCGACGAATCTGTTGTCGAACCAGCATCGTAGAGCCATGGGAGGAATCTGTGGGGGGTACCAAAGGTACAAGATACATTCTTGAGATGAAAGGTGAGGGGGTTTGGGGCTGACAGCACTAGGGGCCTGTTGGTGGTGTGGGGCCTGCAGCAACCCAATGTACATCTTGCCAGGCACTCTTTTCCCTATTTTTCTTGCCACCCCACTTGTTCCTATGTAGTACATGGGTCTTTTCTCATAACGTATAGAAACCATATAGAAGCCATCTATTCCATCTGAAGATAAAGCTATCTGAGTGCCAGTTCAGAGAGAAAAGGTTATTTTCTCCATATTATAGATTCCACCAAGTAGTTTACGCCAGGATGGGATATCCAGGACCTGTGGTGATAACCAGAGGTGCGTAATTAATCTTTTAGCAGCTGTAAGAAGGATACCTAGTAGGTATCTGGATTTTAGGTCCCGGAACTCCCACAAAAAGTGGAAAAGGAAGAACAGTTCTGTAGTTAAGGGAAGAGGTCTATTGCATAGCTGTCAGCTCCAATTCCAGCTCCTCAAAAAAAAGGTCTGCATACCTGGCATGCCCACAAAATGGGGGTAAGAGATGCCCAGGGTTCGCCACAGTTATGCCAGTAGGAAGCAGAATGGGAGGTCAGATTTTGGGGGTCCTAAAATATTTGGTGAGTTGCTTCCATCCATACTCCCTCCATTGGTGTGAACCGGTCACTTTGGAGGAGGTCAGGCAGGCCCATTCCCATACCTCCCGGGGTACAGGAATTCCAGTCTCCTCCTACCACTTTTAGGGTATTTGCAGGGAGTCCTCTCCCATTCGTAACAGCCATGGAATGACTGTTGCAATAGAAAGTAGTTTGGATACCTTAGTTTCTCGAGGGTCACCTGGTGGGAGGTTCAGAGCTATAGGGATCTTTCCCAGATGAGAGGTTAGACCCTGCATAAATAAAATAAAAATTAAAAAAAGGCTATGAGCACATTATTAATTGCACCAGTAGGAGTGAGCTAAGGGGAGGAGTAATTGCCTGCGCCCCTTACACACAGCACACATATCTACTGCCAGTAATAAATTATGCCTGTCACCCTATGTAAGTAAAAAAAATTGTGGGTGCAACAGTTTTAGTAGCCAAGTGCTAGTATCTGTATGCCTATATGTTCGTTAAATAGCCCTGGTAGTTCACTGGTATTTGGGGCCAGCGATGTTCTATTAAAACAGCATACATTTTAAAAAAAGTATGCCTGATTAAATAAATACTGTGCTTTGTTAAAAAAAATCTCTCCTGTTGCTGCTTAGTAGTTTTGCAGAGTGGCAGCTGTGCGGTGTCAAGGCACCAAGGAGAGGAGCAGAGAGAGAGGAGCAGAGGTGGTGAGAGCCAAGAGGCGGCTCCATTGCATGTAGTGCTATTCTAGGGGGAATCCCCTTGTTTGAGACGAGGGAGTGGCTCAGCAAGTACTGTGTGCGCAGTCGCAGAGCAGGCTAAGGCCTGCCAGAGCTAGGTGTAGTTTGAGATGCAAGTGCAGAGAGAAGTGTGCTGCTCTCACTGGCAGGAGACCAGATATTTTAAATAAAATAATCAGTTTGGCAGGTGGCAAGCGCCAGACCAATAATTTAGGGACTGGCTGCCGTGTAATATAAATAAAATAAAAAAGGGGATTCATAAGAAAGCTCACACTTCTGGCCTTCCCCAGCAATTTTTATTAAATTATTGGGTTAAGGGATCATTAGGTTTAAGTGACTTAATGATCCCTTAACCCAATTTTTTAATAAAAAATGCTGGAGGAGGCCAGAAATGTGAGCTTTCTTGTGGAAAAGATGTGAATGTGATTCAATTTTATTTTGAAGTAATTTTATTGTGCTCAAATGTGATGCACAATTAAGATGAATCCAAGTTAACAGAGCAGAGCAGGCTCAGAATTTTCAGAAAGGCAGTAGAAAATTCAAACTTGGGATTCCATTGTGGCTCATCCTGCTACAGACTTCCAAAGTGAAATCGAAGCTAATTGGTGCTGAAGACTGGAACAGGGTCCTGTCTACTCAGTGACCAGGATTTGGGAGGAATGGAATGTTCAGGGGGTATAAAATGAACTGCACAGCTCATTTTCAGGGAGATTGAGCAGGGAGACAGACCTGAAGGGACCAGGCCTGTCCAGAGGGACTCCAGCCTATTGAGGCCTACCAGTTGTTACGGCCTGGGGGATTAGCCCTCAGTTAAGTGTTACAGACTATAGGGGATCTCCTGCATCCCAGACTTAGGAATAGTGGGGCAGTAAAGTGAGAGCAGGGACAGAATAGATTAGCCTGCTGCTTTGAGTACCTGTTTTTCTCTTAAGTGCCTTCAGCTGTATCCAGCAAGATAGCAGTTGCATCAAGCAACCAGGTCATCGTCGAGGATCGACAGCATCCAATCCACTACCATCTCCAGAGTTCCAAGTCACCAACTTTTTCCAGTCATTTAAGGAAAGTGGTACAGTAAATTTTATTTAATTGTGGAACTAGTTCAAGAGGGACACTCATCTGCGATATTGAATTCTGGAATCCTTATTGCTTCAAGGACTACTGTCCAGCAATTGAAGGACTGAATTTAGAGACAGAGGCAAGGCAATGCAAGGCAAATTTTATTTCTAAGGTGCCCAATCCCGGAGGCTCTGGGCACTGTACACAATAAAAACAGAATACAAAATATAGAAATAACATTTGTGCAACAGTAGTAGAGAAATCTTTAAAACAACATTCTTAAAAGCATAAAAATAAAATGTAAAATAGCTGAGGATAAGATGGGGGGGAGATGGCTTAGTCCCCAAAAGCCTGGCAGAAGAGATGGACCTTAAGCCTCTGCTTAAAGACACCAATCGAGGGGGCCTCCCGGACTGCACCTGGAAGCGTGTTCCACAGGGTTGGCCCAGAGACACTAAATGCTTAATCGCCAGAAGTCTTGAACCAAACCCTGGGAACATCCAGGAGGCCCCTCAAAACAGAGCGGAGGGAGCGGGCAGAGGTCACAGGTCACAGGAGCTCAGACAGATAGCCAGGACCCAACCTGTATAGGGCCTTATAAGTGAGCAAGCCCACCTTGAAATGGACCCTCCACCTGACTGGCAGCCAGTGCAGGACACACAGAACTGGAGTCACATGGCACGACCGAGATAGTCCCATCAATAACTGGGTCACCACATTCTGCACCAGCTGCAGCCTGCGGAGGGGCCTTCCTGTGACCCCGAAGTAAAGAGCATTACAGTAATCGAGTCTGGAGGTCACACAGGCATGTACTGGGGTTGGTAGATCTTCAGGTGGAACGAGGGGCTTGATCCTGGCAATGTTCCGTAAGTGGTAAAACCACTCTTCACAACAGATGACACCTGATCTTCGAAGGTCAGTCTGCTGTTCAGGATCACACCTAGATTTTGCACCTTTGGGGAAGCAACCAACAGAGCAGATCCTAAGAAAAGACCAGCATCTGCTCCAGGTAGCAACCTGTCACACCCCTTGACCCGGCTCGACCACTAGCATCTCTGTCTTGTCCAGGTTGAGTCACAGCCAGCTGAAAGTCATCCAGTTATTGATTTTGGCCAGACAGAGGTTAAGCACATCAACCACACCGGATGTCCCAGGGGCCAATGACAAATACAGCTGGGTGTCATCTGCATAGCAATGAAACTCCACACTGTACTGTCGAATGATCTCACCAAGGAGCAGCATATACACCGCGAACAGCATCGGCGACAAGATCAAGCCCAGTGGATCACCACAGGACAGAGGCATTGGAGGGGAGGAGAAATTCCCCATCACTACCCACTGCACCCTGTCTGAGAGGTAGGACTCAAACCATTTGATGGCAACACTGGCGAGTCCACAAAACTCACAGAGCCGATCGAGAAGCACAATGTGGTTCACGGTGTCGAAAGCTGAAGTGAGATCGAGGAGCACAAGAATTGACCTGTCTCCTCTATCTCTCTATATATGAGGGGTGAAGTACATTGTGGATGCTATAAAGTAATTGTTATGTGATGCAAAGTGAATGCTATTGTGAAATGATTAGCATATAAGTGAATAGCGTGTATAAGCAATCTAAAGTTAAGTATTTCTGTATTAGATACCAGGGAATGGCATCTGGTGAACAGGGGTGTGTGGCTGACTAAGGTGAGTGTATTAGCCTAGTAGCCACTGCATCTCCTTAAAGATCAACTGCAGCTATATTATAAACATATTATACATTTTACTCCTTTTCCCTAACATAAGGACAACCAGGCCTTTTTTATCATATGTGAAATGAAGAAACTGCCATTTGTCATGTTCAGATAGCATTTTAATGCTGTCCTATTTAATGGGTTCACAGAAAATCTTGGAAATTTTTTGACCAGCTAGCAGAACCGTGTGTGAGTGCTCATTCCAGTCAAGCAACAATGACATCGTTTTCCTCAAGGTCTTGGCAGCTCAGTACCAGGAACTTGAGGACAATGATATCATTGTTACTTGAATGGAATCAGAACTCACCCCAAATTCCACCAGCTGGTCTAAAAATGACTGAGGGATTTTCTGAGAAAGCTTAAAAAAAGACAGGCAGTAAAATAGCATCTGAACATGAGAAATGACCATTCCTGAACATTACTTGCAATATATATGTAGTGGTTGTTCTCATGGTGAGCAAATAAAATATGTTAAAAGCATTTTAAAAACACTGCAATTGATCTTTAAGGTAATTAATCTGAATGTGCAGCAATTGAGGTCCGAGGTGTGGCCCAGTGCTGGGTCAAGATTTAAGTAACTGGAGAGGTGGTGGGTGATGAAATAGCCTACTGTCTCCAGGGATAGGAGGTACAGGCCTGTGGGAATATAAAACACATGGTGTTAATGCTCAAGGTATTTATGCAGTTCAAAGTTATTTGCAAACAATATGTGTGGTTGCTGCTAATTGCTGCTGTTTCTTAAACAAGTTGTGTCTGTAAGCTGGCAGAACAGTTTAGTAATATTTACCTTAATTTTTCACATGGAAAGTGCGTCAAGAGTCTTGCTTCAAGGTTGCCAGGTCTCACATTCCTGTGGTCTCCAGTGTCAAGCCAGTACAGCACCTTTCTCTCCCACACAGTTCTGCAGCTATATGACTGGGGAGGTAATCCAAAAAGTTGTTGTCTGTACCCCAATCAATGGTTGTAGGTAGGAAGAGAAGCAAACAACCTACTAGTGGTGCACCTCTGTTTTCTCTCTGTGTATGTATGTACTGCATTTACCTGGTGGTGTGTGTTTCACATTATTTCCTGGAGCACTTTATATATTTTTGAAACCATATGGAAGATGGGTCCGGTTTTAAAAAAGGACAAGAAATATTACATAATTGCTGGGTGGGAAGTCAGGGTACGGGCTCCCAGTGGTATGACCTGAATACAGTGCCTGATTTAGAGGAATCTGAAAAATTCCTGTTGCCTCGGTCCAAAGCTGGCATGTACCTCTGTAAAAGGCATGGAACCTTTTCCAAGATTAGTTGTGGGAGGCATTACAGGGAGTATTTCCCCAATGTATGGTAGCCAGGGTCTCATTGGGCCATAGGGAAGTTCTACAACAGGGTGATAGGGCATAATAACATCAGGAGAGGAGTGAGGTGCAAAGCTTTTTTAATGGATTGCCAGATCTGAAATTCTTGGAGAAACCAGGGATAACCCCCTCTCTGCAGGCCCTGCAGTGGAGTGGAGTGGAGTGATACATGTTACAGATGTAGTCTGGGTTCATGAGAAACTCTCTTTCCAGCTCAATCCAGGCATTAGGAGTAGATTCCATATGTCTAAATAACATGAAACATATCTGGGCTGCCCAAAAATAGAGTCACAGGTTGGGCAGGGCCAGTCTGTTTCGAGAGGTTCAGGATTTTCATTTTGAACCATGGTATCTGCCTCAGGGAGGGCTTCTTCTGGGTTAGATGGATAGAGTAACATGTTGATCACATATAAGGTAATGCAGTACTCATCTTCTGCCATGTGTATGACATGAAACTGGTCTACATGCAACAAATAATATTGACGAGAGCGGGTACCCCTGCTGGGTATCTCTCCGTAGGATAAAGTCCTTGGAGTGATGGCCATTAACCTTAACACAGCCCTGTGAGGGGTCATAAATACTTTGGAGAAGATGGATGAAGAAGACCAGGAGTCCTAGCCACCCCAGAACCATGTAGAGGAATGGCCAGGACACCCAGTCAAACGCCTTTTCTGCATCCAGACTTAGGAAAAGGGAGGGGACTGGAGTTCTGTGCATCTGAGATAACAAATGCAGGGTCCTTCATGTGTTATCATTGCTGGTTCTGGAGCATACAAAACCCATTTGGTCCCTGCCAGTAAGGAAGGGGAGCAGTTTATCTTGCCTATGGTCTAGCATTGCTATAAAGTACTTGTAGTTGGTATTTAATACTGAGACTGGGGGTAGGATGGGCAGTAGAGAGGGTGTGTATTTGGTTCTAAAATCACCAATATGACCACCTGAGACCAGAAGGGGGGGGCCCTCTATTAGGGTCTCATTATGTGCCACCAGGAGGGGTTGTGAGGTAAGTTCCC
Organism: Neoceratodus forsteri; assembly: GCA_016271365.2. Classification (NCBI taxonomy): domain Eukaryota; kingdom Metazoa; phylum Chordata; order Ceratodontiformes; family Ceratodontidae; genus Neoceratodus; species Neoceratodus forsteri. Next base: position 630,322,977 of record CM057456.1, on the reverse strand, counting down.
AGGTGAATTTGTAAAATTCAGCCCTATAGCCAACTGCGCTCAGGGCTTTCACTGTCTTCAACTTCCTTACTACTGCATCCAGCTCATCTGCAATAATCAGGGACATGAGGGTACCCTGTTCAATGGGAAGAGTTGGGAAGGAGGTAGTGTCCAGGAAGGCAGTCATCCTTTCCTGTGAGTCCTCAGCCTCCAGGGTGTATAGGAATAAATAATAGGCATGAAAGACTTCTGCAGTCTCCCTTAACTTTGTGTGTCGGATAACCATAGTTAGGTTAAGAACATATGAACATTAAAATTTGCCAGCAGAAGGGGACCTCTTGATTCATCTAGCCTGCCCAGAATACCTACCCCTCTCCTCTTAGGCTATTTCCTTTTCTGCATGTAGTGTTTATCCCACGCAAGTTTGAATTCCCTTACATTTTTTAAGTCTACTAACTCTTGCAGTAGCCTATTCCAAGGGTTGACCACCCTTTCAGAAAAAAAATACTTCCTGATGTTTCCCCTAAATTTACCTCCTGCCAGTTGTAGATTGTGGCCTCTTGTACAACTCTCTTGATTTCATCTGAAACAGGTTTTTCTTCTGTGCTGTGTTAATTCCCTTCATATACTTAAACATTTTGATCATGTCCCCCCGTCTCTTCTCTGTTCAAGTGAGTACAGCTGTAAGTCAGCCAGTCTGGTTTCATATGGCTCCTGGTGCAAACCCTGCATCATCTTTGTAGCCCTTCTCTGCACCACCTCCAGTCTGTTGATAGCCTTATTCAGGAGCGGCCTCCAAAACGGGACGTAATATTCCGTGTATGGCCTGACCAGTGATCTGTAGAGTGGCATTATCATCTCTCTTTTTCTGCTAGTTACACCCCTTCCAGTGCATCCAAGGATGCCATTTGCTTTCTGTGCTGCCCATTCACATTGCTTGCTTGTCCTAAAGTCATCTGTAATGATTACGCCAAGATCCCTCTCCACCTGTGTTACTTCAAGCTGGTGTCCTAGCAGCATGTATTGCTTCCTGGGGTTTCTTTTACCCAGATGCATGACCTTGCATTTTTTGGCATTGAACTTCAATTGCCAATTTGAGGGCCATCCTTCCAGCCTATCCAGATCCTTTTCCATCTTCAAGACTCCCTCTTGGGTGTCCACCCGGTTGCAGAGTTTTGTATCATCTGCAAACAGGCATACTTTCCTCTCCAGCTCATCAGCGATGTTGCTGATGAAAATGTTGAAGAGGATGGGGCCTAATACTGACCCCTATGGCACTCCAATGGTCACCTTGCCCTCCCCTGACTGAGCTCCATTAACTAAGACCCTCTGTGTCCTATCCTTGAGACAGTTTGCAATCTAGTTGACTGTCTTCTGACTAAGTCCTGTATTCTCTAGCTTATTCATAAGGTGTAACAGAGTAGGAACAGCCACCTGTCATCTTTGCTTTCTTATCTGGTAGGTTAACAGACAGGACGAGCGGGCTCCAATTTCGTAGTATTTGTGTCTGAGCAACATTAAGGAGATCTCTGTTCATTGAAGGAAGGGCATCAAGATCTGCCTTTACCTTGAACACCTGCAGCAAGGCAGATGTGTTTTTTTGTCGGTGAATCATTTGTAGGAAGTGTGGGGTCTCTTCTAAGTGAACCTGCTGCTCCCAGCGTCTTTTCTTGTTGGAGGTGGTATACTGAATGCTCAGACCCCAGAGGCCTGCCTTCAAGATGTTCGATTGGATTGAATGTGATGAATTTGCTGGCAATATAACCTAGAGGTTAGAATAACAAGCTGTGAATGAGCTTAGTACATCTAGTAGACCTGGGTTTGATTCCCATAACCTCCACTTGTATCCTGTGTGACTCTGAGCAAGTCACTTAAAGGGGAACTGTCATCAACAGAGTTTCTTAATGTCTCAAAGTCCATAAAAAGCTAATTTGAGTGAGCCATTTTATTTATGTGTGAGTCTTTGCAGTCCAGAGTTATTCATATGAAATCAGCCTGTAATTAAGGGCTGGGGCAGCCATATGTTTTAGGGTCCTGACAGGAAATGATGTCGCCGAGGAACATGGCCCTCCATTTACTGAAGGTTAAACAGGAAATAATCTGTTTTATTAAGTGTGTTTTAAAGTGTTATTACAACACTTTCTACATTTATAATAATTGTTTTGTATGTGCATTGAAACTAGTAAGTTATCACCTTTACATTTCAAACTGTTAGTAAAAATAATCCATCTTTAGGATTGCTTTAACCTGTAGGCTATACTGTCAGCTGATGATTAAAAACTACACATCTCAAGGCTGACTCTGTGGTGTCAACAGGTATTGGGGCCGCATACTGTATCAGGATGTCTAAACACTGGCTGTGTTCATGTCAGTGCAGATTACTGGGGCTGCCACCGCACTGACTTCTGTCTTATTCCATTCTTTCTCTTACAATTTCGGATGCGAACTCAGGTCTACAAGATGCAAATGTGGCTACGTACCTACTGGCCTGGCATCATGGGGCCAGCCTTGAAATGTATAGTTTTTGATTAACAGCTGGCAGCATAGCCTAGCGGTTAAAGCAAAGAGCTGTGAACAAGCTTTGTTCATCCAGCAGAATGGGGTTTGATTCCAACATGCTCTACTTGTATATTGTGTGACCAGAGCAAGTCACTTATCCTCCCTGTGGTCCCAAAACACACCCAGAAACAAGCTGTACTGTGGTTGTGTGCCTTTCCCGGACCCTCATATTTCGCACTACCCCAGTACTTTTCCTTTTCAGGACAGTGCCCAAATCCCCGAAAAGAGTGCCGCTCCAATCTGTGTAAGACGGCCTGGGAGCAACATTGCATGGAATGCCTCATGCTTTGCATATTGCTCCAGACGCAGCACGGCATAGAGACATGGAAAAAATGGGGGAAGGGGACGGAATCAAAAACAAAACCCTATTGAAATCTTCCCAGTAGATCCGGCCCATATGCTATGGGGTTATTCTACTGCTATGTGGGTAAGTACAGTTTACCACAATTTAAAACAAAAGACATTCTGTCCGCAGTGGAGTGCAACTGTACTGTAACCACAGGAGCCAGCATGGAAACTTACAGGCATCCCCGTGATTCAGCATTCTCCTGCTTATTCCACCCAAAAGGCATTATTTCCATGACATTCAAGCTGCCAGGTATTCGCCTTTGAGCACTACACAATTTGTGCAACTTAACTTTGGATGCAGCGCGGCTCGCATACTCCCAAGCCCATTTGAGACTCTATAGAAAATGTGGAACTAGAGAAAGAAGAGTAGAGAAATACTACTGCAGTAGATTTTAAGGATGGTAGGGACTAGAGAGAGTGTATGTCCCGTGGTGCAAACATAGTAAAAAAAAAGGGGAGGGTCCCAACTCTGACAGGGGCCTTACCCCCAGCTACAGTAAATACAAAACTAGTAACTACAGACATTACAAACATTGCGATAGCCAACCAGGCTACCAACGGTAGGTTTCATGGCTGGGATCCTAATGTGGGCCTTACTAACAGGAGTTGCCTGTCTGGATGATATACATTCAGAGAGGGGCCTCCAGCTGAGTTTGGCTAGGGTAAGGGTAATGGATTGATGCCACTGCTCCAACTGAGAATACTTTTTGAGGGTCAATACGGGGCACCGTCACTGCTCCCTGAACTTGAAGGCAATCATAGAAACATAGACTTTGATGGCAGATAAGGACCATTTGGCCCACCTAGTCTGCCCATTTCCCTACCTATTGGATAAGCTGCAGATCCTAGTTAACCGACAGCCTACTTCCTCCTACCCCCACCAGAATTGTTTTATGTCTGTCCCATGCATTCTTGAATTCCCCCACTGTTTTTGACTCCATGACCTCAGGAAGGCCGTTCCATGCATCCACCACCCTCTCTGTGAAAAAATACTTCCTCACATTGCCCCTGAGCCGTCCCCCCCTCTATCTTCAGATTGTGTCCCCTTGTTCTTGCACATCTCTTTTTCTGAATGATGCTACCCTCTTGGACTTTGTTGATTCCCTTGAGGTACTTGAAAGTTTCTCTCATGTCTCCACTCACCCGCCTTTCCTTGAGGGTATACATGTTAAGCTCCTTTAGTCTCTCTTCCTATGGCTTCTGTTGCAGACCCTGCCCCATTTTAGTTGCCCTCCTCTGGACTGCCTCCATCCTATGTCCTTGCAGAGATGGGGTCTCTAGAACTGCATGCAGTACTCCAGATGGTGTCTCACCAACTGCCTGTACAGAGGGATAACTTCCTGTTTTCTACTGGTGATGCCTCTCCCTATACATCCCAGTATTCCCCAAGCCATCCTTACTGCCTTCTCGCATTGCTTGCTTACCTTTAGGTCATCTGATATGACTACCCCAGGTCCCTTTCCATTGTTTTTGTTAATACCTCCCCCCCCCCATTGTGTACTCTTTCCCTGGGTTTTTATTTCCCAGGTGCATTACTTTGCACTTCTTTGCATTGAATGTGAGCTGCCATACTTTTTACTATTCTTCCAATCTTGCCAAGTCCCTTCTCATCCTTTCCACCTTCCACCTTGTGTATCAACCCTGTTGCAGATCTCTGTGTCGTCTGCAAAGAAGCATACTTTTCCTTCCAGTCCCTCTGCAATGTCACTTATAAGGTCATTAAAAAGGACCGGACCTAGTACTGAACCCTGCGGTACCCCACTAGTAACGCCCCTTTCTTTGGAGTGGACTCTGTTTACTATTACCCTCTGTGTCCTGTTGTCTAGCCAGTCTTTTACTCAGGCTACCACCCTGGGACCCACTCCCAGGCTGGCTAATTTGTTTATTAATCTTTTGTGTGGGACTGTGTCAAATACCTTGATAAAGTCTAGATAGACCATGTCCACAGCCCCTCCCTTGTCTACTACTACTTTGGTCACCCAGTCAAAGAAATCTGTTAGATTTGTCTGACATGTTTCCACTGTGAATCCATGCTGCCTTCGGTCCTGTGCCCCGTTGGCCTCTAGGTACTCAAAAATTATTTCTTTCAGAAGTGATTCCATCATTTTCCCTACCACTGAGGTCAAGCTAACAGGTCCATAGTTTCCTGCCTCTGCTTTGCTCCCACTTTTGTTAAGGGGAATCACATCCTCCCTCCTCCAATCCTTATGTACCACACCATCCTCCCATGATTTGTTAAAAAGGGTAGTCAGTGGTGTCACTAGTTCTCCCCTTAGTTCTTTTAGAATTCTGGAGTGAATCCCGTCAGGCCCCATTGCTTTGTCCACCTTCAGTTTTAGGAGTTCTTTCAGAACCCTTTCTTCTGTGAAAGGACTGGTATCGACCCCTATACAGAGTGCTTCTATTGATTGGATTAGGTACCTCCCCTCCTCTTCTTTTGTGAATACTGAGCAGAAGTATTCATTCAGTATCCCTGCTTTTCACTGTCACCCTCTGCCCACCACCCTCCCCTTTATTAAGCCTCACTATCCCTCCCTTGGTCTTTCTTCGCTCCCTAATGTACCTATAAAAGGTTTTATCCCCCTTCTTAACCGAGTTGGCTGTCTTTTCCTTGGCTTGGGCCTTTGCTATTCTGACTGCCTTCCCCGCTTCCTTCTGCTTTAACTGGTACAGTTCTCTGTCCTGCCCCTTCTGTGTTTCCTTATACATCCTGAATGCTACCTTTTTGTCCCTAACCTTCCCCACCATCTCTTTTAAAGGATATCTAAACAACATTTTGGCAACAAACTATTCAAACATCTGACTCCGTAGGTGACTAAAGGAAAGGCTGCTGTATTCATTAATGCTAAAACTACATTTACATAATTTACCTACATGTGGTTCCAGAGCATTTGAAAATTGCAAAATCAGCTTTCCAATTTCAAAAAAACTGTCTTACCTGCTTTGTCCTAAAGTCCTAAAATGGCCGCCAAATGTGTTATGTGACGACATCATTGGAGCCAAAGTCAGAGAGATATATATGGCTCTCTGTAGTTCTAACTAGTTCTTTTTTCCCTTTGTATAGAATTGTTTCACCCAAATGGTCAAAACCATGTGCATTATTTTGTGTAATACACATGTTAGGCTATGGTTCTATTAGTTTTGTTTACTTTAACATGCTGAAAATGTGTTTTAATCCAATCGACTTTCTCTGTGGCAAACTACAGTGCAGTACAAATCTTGAATAACCTGGTGGTCTAGTGGTTATGGTGGATCCAGGATGCTACAGTGGGGGTGCTGGGGTGGTGTGCATGCTTAATATGCACTTTTTAACATTTTTATTAAACCTTTATATTTTCTGCTATTATTCTTTTCTAGTAAATTTTTGACAGAACCTACAAATGTAATTCATAGTTTGAATGTAAACATTTGTACAATCAATAAATCAGACTTCTTCAACAAAGTGAAATACAGTAGCAGCAGCAAGCAAGTATGCTATAATGTGTGGGGGGGGGGGAGGTGTTGAAGCCACATCCTTTACTACCCCCTAGAGCCACCACTTTTTTGTAGCAAAGTTCTTGTGCAGTCCAATGTTAGGTTCATACGTTCTCGAAACTCAAATATATGCTTGTCCTGTCTTCTTTTCCATGGGAATAATAATAATAATAATAAGAAGAAGAACCAGCATTTATATAGTGGTTTTCATACACATTGTATCCCAAAGTGCTTTACAAGCAATATTAGACTGGTAGTGAAGTGACTGAACATGTAGTGGCAGCCATTTCATACATTAATATCCTCACACAGCCTTGGACAATTGCATGAACTGGTTTTATGGGAATGGGAACTTTGGCCAGGACAATGGGGTCAGGTAGTGACCAAGGTGCTGGCAGCCCCACATCTTATTTCTCACAGTAATCTGCTCATATTTTTCTCCTTCTGTCTTCCTCCTTCCCTGAATATAGCAGTACCTTGCAAGAGTGGCCTCCTCAGCCCCCTCTGGTATTCATTTTTCACTATTCCTCCTCACACCGAAAACTGGTGAGCTCATCACACCTTTGCATCATGAATGCAAGTAGTACAGTCCCTGTTTTATTTTGACATATCAAATATAAACATATCTTTCCATTAAATCAGGCTCATAGCAGCAGGGAAGAAGGGGAAAGATGGGCTTTCCTATCCTTAAAGATCTAGGCTACCTTTGATTAGGCACTGCTAAATGATGGATGTGCACATCATTATTCACGTCATTTAATAGTGCCCAATCATAGGTGGCATAGATATTATATGGGTGGGAAAGCCTATGTTTCCCCTTGTGCCTTGCTGCTATCAGCCTGGCTACCAGAAGATCATGTTTATGATTAATATGTAAATATAACACGGGAGGCTATACTAACCACATTCATGATGCAGAAGGGTAGTGAACTCACCAGTTTTTGGTGTGGGGAGCAGGTGAGAAGAATGAATGCCAGAGAGGGACTGAAGAGGCCATTCCAGCAGGGTACAGCTATATTCAGTTTAGTTGAAGACAGGAAGGAGGACGCTGAGCAGATGACTGTGAGATCTGAAATGTCGGGTTCCCAGCATCATGATCAATTCCTGACTGTGGATGAGAGTAGCCAGCAATGACAAATACTCAGAGTGGCAAGGCTGCACCTATACTGTTACTTGAATTCAGTGTAGGGAGATTACCCTCGGGTGGGGGAGGGGTGTTGACGTTTGTTAGGATAGTATTGAGGGAGTTGTCTATAGCTCATTCAAGATTTGGAAGGGTGGTAACCAGCCAACTCGCATTGTGGAGTACAGCACAGAAAAATACTGGAGAAGAATTGCTGGGAACTGTCCTACGGGGTTCTGCAGATCACAGGTAAAGGAGTAGACTGACACTCGAAGTCAGGTGGATTTGCTCAAAGTATTAGTATGCCTCTCCTGCTAATAATATTGTTATGCATTGTAAGTGCAGCCCTTATGAGGGCATGAACAGCAGTTTTTCTGGTGGGTCATGATGCTTATTACTTAGCTGTCCAGGAAGACCTAGTTGTTGGTTAATAAGATGGGGAAAAAAACACAACAGGGAACTGTACATATTACCTTCACTGTGCAGAAGGGTGGTGATCCACTCAATGTTTACTGTGGGAGCAGAAGTCAGACATTCAGAATGTGGACTGGAGCGTGATTTGGGAGGCATTTTTTAACAGTGCCAGCTGATGATGTGTATCAGTATAGGTGTTCACAACTCTCTGAGGTACAAGATTACAATCTGAGGTGTGATAATTCTCTTCATGAGACCGCAAGTTCATATGCGGCCCCAGGCAGTACTAAGGACAGGGTATGGATGGTGGGGTGTCCAACAGAAGGCAGGCTAGGTACAGGGGGTTCATATGGAAAAAGAAAGCCTTATCTGTGGATTAACAAGAGAGCATGAGCTTTGGAACTGAACAAGACCAGTACTTTGCTGTGTGACCCTGAACTAGTCACTAAACTTCCTTGTGCTCCCAGGCCACACCTGTAAACAAGCTTTCAGCTCAGTGTGTCTCTCCTGGTTAACAAAAAACAAAATTCAGTGCATCACATAACCATTAGATCATCAAGTATTTGAAGTGTTGTACTGTTATGCAGTTTGCCAAAGAAAAAGTCAGCTGGATTGCAAAACATTTTCTGCAAGTTAAAGTAAGCAAAATGAACAAAATCATAGCCTAACGTGTACTGATCAAAATAATCCACGGTGTTGAACATTCTGGTACAACAATTCAAAATAAAGAGGGAAAGAAGAACTAGTTAGCACTATAGAAATATATGTGGATCTCTGTCTCTGACTCCGATGATGTCATCATGACTCATCACTTAACACACTTGGCAGACATCTTAGGGAGAAACCAAGGCTGTTTTTTGAAAGTGAAAGACTGATGTTTACATTTTTCAAAAGCTATGAAACTGCATTTATGTTATTTACATTAATGCAGTTTTAGCATAAATGTAAACAGCAGCCGTTACTTTACCTTGCTATGAAGCCAGATTTGAGTTTGCAGTTTTAAAAAACTGCTTGTTTAGGTACCCTTTAAGAAAATCACTCGAAAACACAGGAGGGCTGAAACCAGCACATTTTATTTTATTTTAAATTTTATTTTAGTCTTTGGTAACCAGGTAAGCAGGTACACTGAACCTAAATTAGAAGAACCACTGTACGTAGAAACATAAACTTTTAGGCCACTGAAATCGGCAGAGTTAACGAACATTGGCCCAGCATCTAAACCACAAGCTAGCAAGATAGTGGGTACATTTATACTCGAATTGGTGGTACCAGCAGAATCGCTGTAGTTTGTCAAGCTGGATTTCCAGACAGATTAGTAGTCAGCATTAGAGTCACTCAATAGTCATAGATGAAGCAGAGTCATCATTCCACGATGTCCCCCAAAATATGCAGGAGAGTAGAAATGTGTTCCCTAACCTCATGCAAGCTGATTGTGCATCTCTGGCAGCCTGCACCAATGCAGGGCAACAGTTTTAAGTCCCAGCAGTGCTCAGTTATCGTCTCACTAGGCTAGGAGGCCAACAGTTGCCCTAGATGGCAGAAGCCCACTAAGGCTAACCCAAGGGTATTCCAGTGCCCCTGGAGAGTAAGCTCTCCCCTCTAACCCCCCAACTCAATCCCACCAACCACCCCCATCCATCTCCCCAGGCCACCAGCCCGAAATCCTACCATATGGTGCTATTGCCACACTAGCCAATACTGGTGTCACCTCCCCAGGGACCACCTTAGGCTGCCAATGTCATCATCTTGGGTACTCTCTGCTTGTGGGCCATCTCACTCTCTACCACCTGAAATGAAAAAATTGGAGCTGGTAGAAGTTGGACACATGCAGCCACTGTGCGACTGCCCTGTACGTGGGCCCAAAGAAATCAAGCCAAGAGTCAAAGCAAGGGTGCCACTTAGGAATGTTCCCTGCACTTATTCTGCCCCAGGGGATACTCCACTGGGGAGAATTAGGTGAAGATCTGATAGTACCCAAAGTTTCCAGTGGAGTACATGCTCAAGGGCCATCCTCCAGGAACAGCCGAGGAGCCCGCCAGTCAGTATCAGTTTAGTGAGGTATCAGTTTCAGGCATTTTACTCTAGTAGTTCTAGCAACAATAGAGGTGCTGCCCAAGGAGGGGGAGAGGAACAGACAAGGGAGCCAAGGGAGTGGGAAAGGAAGGGAAAACTAAAGAGCCCCTCAGACACAGAGTCAGAGCTGTTAGCGGCTGGGTACTGATCTTTCGTGGTCACCTTTAAATGTTCAATAATGTCCTATATGGCATCCACTAATTGCTGTCTCTCTAAGGCCTTCTGGTTTTGTTTGACTTCCTTACTCCATAGATAGATACTGTCAGCAGATAAGGGCCTACGGCACACCCAGTCCGCCCATTTGAGCTTGAAAGTTCCCTTTACATTTTTCTAGAAGACTGTTGCCCCTTACCCCTGACCTCCAGAATTCCCTTATGTCCATCCCATGCATTCTTAAATCCCAGGCTTGTTGCTACAGCTTAGAAGCTAAGGACTGCAGTTGCTGTTGACATTCTGGCTGAAGAGGCACAAAATGCCCCTCTTTGTAAGCTCTTTCACCATAGTGTCTGCAGATTCAAAGGACTGAATGCCATCAGGAAAAAATATGTCTAGCCTGGCAGGGTATGTGGTGCGAAACTGAAGGTCTTTAGTTTTCAAGGCCTTCATCACAGTGATGTATGATCTTTGTTTTGCCATGATACTCACAGAGTAATCATTATCTGTGTACAACCTTATGTCCTGTCAGATGACTGCCAGGCTAAATGTAGGATTTTTCCCTTTTCTGTGAAGTTGAGGATAACTGAGCACAGAAGCACCCTTGGGCCCTGTCAGCTTCAGCCTCAAGCTGCAGTGGCACCACTCCAATTCCAGGGAGAACTCTGGGTGGACTGACAAGATGAAGCACAGTAAGGTGGGCAGGACAGCCATGATGTTGGAGACCTCAGCTCCCTCCAGCAAGCCACAGATCTGGAGATTGTTCCATCTGGCACTCTATGTCGTCCATCCAGTCTTGGTGGGCCTGCAATAAGGTATGAAGCTGCAGCACAGCTCTTTCGGTTGCGTCTAGGTGGCCATCCTGGTGGGTGAGCTGGTCATCCAGGCCTGATAGTCTCTGCTCAGTTTTACTGATATCAGTTCATGAGGCTGATGTAGTAAGCTTCTTCTCGTTTCTGAAGCCTCTAAGTTCATTGATCATTACATCCATCTGATGCTGCAGTGTGATTGTGCCAGGGGCTGTGTGGCCTCTTTCTGATTCCATTGGGTGGTCCATGGTGGCTGGGAGAACTCACTGTCCAAACCACTGATGCTGAATCGGTCTCCATCCACCAATTTGCAGGGTGAGGCACCCCTGCTGGAGTGGCACACTTCTGTTGGTGACCTCTATGTAGTAAGGATTTTTCAAGATGTTGCATATTAAAGCATTTTTAGACATTTTGCTAGTATTCCTGGTCAGAGTGCTACGAGGTGGCTGTTAACAGCATCGGGACATCACCGGGAGTCCCCTGGCAAAAGGATATTGATGTCTTTCCAGCACTTTAGTAATAAATTCTCCATCCCCAAAACAGAGTTTGAAAATTCTTCCAGATATGAGCCACAGTTCAGAGTATTATGAAAGTCTCCCTTCCTCACCCAGAATGGCAATGGCTGCTCAAGATTTTGGATTAATCTATCACCAAAGAACGTAGAGCAGGGAATATCTGAATGTATCTGAGATGCAGGGCTGCAGCCTCTCAAGAAGTGTAAGCAACTATGGGAGCATGACCTAGGGAAGGAAATACCTGTGGTAGCCTGGAACATGTGTATAAAGTTGACTCACGATGCATGCTGGGACACAAGGGACCAAGTGATCCAGCTTAAAATAATTCACGGATGTATCCTACACCACATGCTTTGAGGGATATGGGAATACTTCCTACTGCATGGTGCTGGAGATGCCAGCAAGATAAGGCTGTCTTGTTACACACCATCTGGAAGTGCTCAAACTCGGAGCAGTTCTGGAAAGGGATAATAGCAAAATGTTCCAGATTTTAGGCAAACCTATCCCAAACTGTCCCGCTGTACTCATACTGAGGGATGACTCCCATCTACTTAATTTTACAAAATGGCAAATACTGTGACCTGTGGCAGCAGCAGTGGAAGCCAAGAGGCTTATATTGCTACAGTGGAGGCAACCATCCCCTCCCTCAGTCATATGGTGGCATGCGATATGATATAGATTTGCCTTCTTTAAGTGGTTGTTCCACAGCTGTGGACCAAGAGATGGCATACAAAGCAAAACAAGCAGAATACCTGTCTGCAGAAGTAATATTGTACTGGTAAGTGCCTCTCCTTATCTAATAAGCCCTAAAAAGGCTACAGCTACAGTTTGGCAAACTCCTGAGGTATAAATGAGTGTGATACTCTTTAGCAACACTGCTAGAGTCTTCATTAATTATAGTATTGATGACTTGGCGTGATTTGTGTGCTTTTTTTTATGGCTGTGTATAGTTAATGAAAAGAAAAGCTTTACAATCAAAAATGAACCATCACAGAAGCACTCATATTCACCCAACAGAAAATTAAGGAATTGACCTGAAATTCTGCTCTGAAGATACTCAACAACTTGCCTCTGAACAGCCGCAAGGCCAGAGTGGTTTAGTGTGTCGCGTGACGGCCCATTTTCCTCTGACCAGGGACCTGGATAAAGAAGAGGAAAACTTTACTATTACCTCCAAAAAACCTTTGCTCCCATCTCAGAAACATTGACTAAATGCAGTGCTGTCTTGAAACTATGGCAGTGGATGACAGACGAGACCTTAGGATTGTAGAAAAGCGGACTGGAGCTGTGGAGGCCTGCTTGACAGATTACACTTGCACGCTGGACATACATAATACCATGCTGTTGGCTCTTCATCAAAACAAACTCAAATTAGACCACAAGGTAGAGGAGTTAGAGAACCATGACCTCTGTAACAACATTCACCTGCATGGCCTCTCTGAAAAATCAAACACGGTGACATGACTGAGTTTATGGAGGAACTCTTTTGCATGAACTCCTACCACTTCCTAAAGATCAACCACACCAGATAATTTGGGTGCACAGAGCCCTTACATCCTTGCCACAAGATCCAAAGGCTGGTCCCCAATCAATCATTATGGCCTTTTTGGACACTGTATTAAAAACTACCTGGAGCAAGAAATATGTTTTCTTTGGGTCCGCTGCCTATATTTTGAGCATGATTTTACTCCAACTACAGTCCAGCATCACAAGCAAGTGCTCCTTGCCATCTGTGCACTTAAACAAAAAAAAAATTACAGCCCAGCTGGAATGCCCTGCTTGACTGAAGATGCAAATACCAGAGGGCGTTTGGCACTTGCCTGAACTTGCAAACGCTCAAGAATTCCTAGCCACCTGCATCATCCATTTGCCTAAGATCTGCAAACAGTTTAACCAGCAGGAGGTGCGGAACCACGCCTGACAACAGAACACTCCTAGATTGCAGAAGACTAGAGGACCCTCCAAGACTGTCTGAGATGCCCTAGTTGCCCAAGAGATGATCGTCCACTCACCCCCAACAGCCCAGTCAGGAAGCGGATCTATCTCCCTGTCAACTTCCAGAACCACAGCACCATCACAAACTTGAGAGACTCTCTGTGCTAACACATACTTGTGCCAAGATGTTCTATTAACTTATTGAACTGCAGAGGGGTGTGCTGTTCCTTAGATAATTTCTTCCACAGGACTGCAGTACATTTCCCACAGCTGTGGGAATCCAAGGTGGGTGACTGGAGGGGCTGGGGTGGGGAGGAGACCAGTTTTTTCTGACTTGGTCATGGGGGGGCAGCAGTGTGAGGGGGTGTCCAGCCCGGCCCTCTTGCCCTGCTTTAATGCCGCTTGATATCTGGCTCCATATGGGGGGAAGCCATTTGCAGGTGTCTGGGCAGGTGGAGTGGTGCTTACTCATCATGCCAGCCCCCAGCTACCTATTAAAGAATACTCCAGAGATATTCATTGTTTGGACCGGTTCTATTGAGTCACTCTGCAGAACTTCCTCTCTATCCTTAAACTGAGCCCACACTGAGATGGCAGGTAGAACTACTGAGGGGAATTCCCCTGTAGTCAAATGTAGAAGAAGCTTGAGGATTGCTAACACTATAGATCTTCCACACAATGGTATTGTAGGTCAATGTCTATAGCAAACAATACATGGCACCCGATGATCTTGCTAGAGAGGAGGTAACCCTTCAGTATGATGGAAGGCTCATAACTTCCCTACTGATATTCAGCCTGTTTCTGACGTATGCATGGCTTACACTGGCAAGCTCAGACTGGATACTAGCGTACATGAACTGCCTCCTCCCCCCACATTGTTATTCCATTTTCCATTTTCCTCTGGCTTCATTGCCTTGGTTGCAGAGCCAATGAGACTTGGGAGCTGATGTATGGGTTCCTAGGTTTTTTCTTTCTTCCTCTCCCCCCATCTGGCTGGCGATTCATGCGCACAAAATAACTGCAGGTATATATCGAGATCCTCACTGCTGGCTCTCTGCTATTATTATTTTGTGTGATTTTTGCATTCTGGTACAATGGGTCTCATCAGCCGGGGGGAGGGAGGGGGGGAACTTGGTTATCCAAGGCTGGGGTTGGGCTGTGCTTTCTTGTGGGTCTCTTCCCCTTATTTGTTCATACCCAGAATGGCAGTGATATGGATGTCACCTATAATTGGGCAAGGTGATGGGGCATATACTTTCAGCTGGGTCCACTCTTTCTCATGATCTTTCCTCTCCCCCCCCAACATAGCCCCCTCCCCTGGGTTGCACACCTCTCATATAGGTCACATGTTGACCTTTTATTAGCACATGCCACCAGGGATCTGATGATTCACTGCTACATTTGACCATCTAGGTTGGGTTGACTTTCGAGCTGACGGTTACCCACCGTTATTCGCATATATGTTTACTTCCCTAGCTCTGCCTTCTGGCTCCACACAGTAGAGACCCAAGCCAGAGAAGGGCCTTTCCTAGAGGAGGCTCTGTCACTCCTCACCTATTCACCTATTTACCTGGGGGGTGCCACCGTGCCTTTGAGGCGGATCACTTTGAAGTTACTCAAATACAGTTTAAAAGATGTTTTATGGTATTAATAGGTTAATCTCTTTGAGCCCTGCATTAATTCCTTTATTGTAAGGCAGCCCTTGATTGTACATCCACTTCAGGGATTTTCTTCTACATTGTTGCAGTCTAATAATGGATTTAACTCTGATCTCCTATAATGTTAAAGATCCTAACAGCCCTGTGAAGTGCACAAGGATCCTTCATGAACTGCACAGGTTGGGAGCAGAGGTGGCATTCCTGCAGGAAACTCACCTTACAGTTGCGGAGCAGCAAAAGCTTAAGCATGCCTAGGTGGGGAAAGTTTATTCTTCTACCTACAATGCACATCCCCACCATAGGGGGACTGCGATACTTATAAAGAAGAATGTGCCATTGATGCTAGTACAATCTGACACTGACCCTGAGGGCCGATTTGTAAGGCTGAAGGGAGAAAATCAAGGTCAATGTTGAGGCCTGCTCAATCTATATGCTCTAAATGAAGAGCAACAACGAGCCCCTTTTTTAAGAAGGAATGTGGTGAACTCTGTTACAGATGCTCAGTCTTTGCTGTTAGTAGGGGATGATTTCAATACTGTATTAAACCCTGCACTGGACAAGTCAGGGCTGGCACTACTTACACAAACCACAGTGTCTAGGCTGTTGAGCAGACTATCAGCTGAACTGGGCTTAACAGAAATATAGAGGTACTTGAACCCCCAGGTGAGGGACTACACCTATTATTCCCCTTGACATACCCAATATTCTAGGATAGAATGGATTATATTCTCACACACTGGGTCCATGCTGTCTGTAAATACTCCATAGATACTATCATGACATCCGACCATGCTCCAGTCATCCTCCACCTCACTGCAGCTCTTTCTCTATGTAGCTCTCTGGGTGATTTTCGCCCACCACCCCACGCTCCTCCACCTCTTTTCATTTATTAAATACACTTTCTCTCTCTCCCAGTGACCTGCCCCTACTTCTCTTAGGTTTCATTTTCTCTCTTTCTCTTTTAATGGGGTAGTACCTCATTCCTGAGGCTTGTGCATCACTATGTCGATAAGGACCTCTGGGACCCCATTATGCATCGTCATACTCACTCTGTTATCTCCAATGGGACCTCCCTGCACCAGTTTGCCTCCTTCATGCCATCTAAGCCACCAGGAGACAGTCCTTAATGTGTATGTCTCAATCACCTCTCCCCCTACCAGAGGTCTAAAAGCCACACCCAGCATGGGCATCCCAGGACCTGGTCGGAGTGCTGTCACCCAAAAGATCCCTCCTTGGTACCACTCATCCCTGGATTCTTTGCCCACTTTAGCACCACTACAGTACTTGCATCCAGCAAAAGGCAGTGGTCAAGAAAATTTAAACTCTTACTGGACCACACTACTCACTTGCTGCTACTACTACTCCTGCCTTCAGAGAATATTCACAAAATGAAAATGCAGGCGCCCAGCAAACGAGTAAGGCAATGACAGAAAAAACTAATAGTGGAACAGCTCCTAAGACTACTCTTGCTTCTCCTACTCCAGATGTCTGGTAATGTGCATCCCAACCCTGGCCCTCCAACGACTCTCAGTGCTAGACAGCATAAAACTACAGGTCTCGTGTTCTTATCCCTAAACATCTGCAGCCTCCTCCATAAAATGGACAGTCTCAAGGCCTGGGACTCTCAACACCACCCTGATGTCATATCTGTTGTGGAAACATGGCTTTCCCCAAAAATACCAGATACTGCCATATCCCTGCCCCGATACACCCTGTACCGACAGGACCGGCACTCAAAAAGAGGTGGAGGATGTGTCATTTACACCAGAAATACGCTCCAGGGATATGTCATACTCCCACCACCCAGCAATGACAATCTCCAAGCACTAGCCATCAAATTAATACTAGGAGCACACAGCAGAATGCTCACCCTACTGTCGATATAAATCCCACCTAAGCACATCACACTTGGCATCAACAACCTACTGGACAACATCAGCACGCTGAGCCTAAATTCTGAAACAATGCTGTTGGGAGATTTCAATATCATCTGGGTCTCACCTGCTGCTAACACCATCAAAGATACCTTTGCCACAATCCACTTCTCCCAACTGATTGATGCACCAACTCGAACCAATTACAAGACGGGCACCAGTACACTTCTGGACTGGGTTCTCTCGAACCGCCCTTCCCACATCAGAGGTCTCACCATGCTCACTGACTTATTGAGTAACCATTCTCCTGTCAGTTTTCTCTAGAACAACAACTACCACAAACCCCCTGCCAGAACTGTAAAAAACCACCTACTCCTAAAGTGTTACCTTACACAACTAAAAGACGACCTAAAGCAGCAGGACTGGTTGGCCCTGTATGGAATCACGGATGTGGACACTGCACTAGATCTCTTTATCTCAAAATTCAATGCAGCCTGTGACAAACATGCTCCCATCACAGAGAGAAAAACCAGAGGACCTATAAATCCCTGGATTACCCCAGAACTAGTGGCACAACTAAATGCAAGAGACCAACTCTGACAAATGGCATGGGCACATGGCACACCAACTAACATCCAAAGATATAAAAAGGCCCACAATGAGTGCACAAAGGCAGTCCATGAGGCAAAAAGCAAATTCTACAAGGAAGTACTCACTAACACCTGGAATAGCAGAAAAATTGTTCTGCACAAATCTAAACAATATCACTGGGAAGGACTCCAAAATAGCCCCGGCCATGCAAAATGTTGAGAATGTCCCTACCTTGGACCCTCAGCTCATCACTAACTCTCTGAACCTCACTTTCTCAGATCTCAGTAGTGTGCTCCCGAAGAACTTCTTCAATACCCCTGCTCCAGGGGTTAGTGAGAAGACCCCACCCCAGCATGACCAAACCGGCCACTCTTCTGTTTCAAACTGGTCTCCAAAACTGCTGCTAGAAAATACTTTGAAAAAGCCATCAGCAAATCAAGGCACAGTGGGGCCTCTCTGGATCTAAAATTTGTTTGACTAACACTAGACGAAGTACTTGGTCCACTGACAAAGATAATTAATCTATCCCTCTGCCACTCCAAATTCCTCCAAATCTGAAAAGCTGCCACGGTCACCCCAGTACACAAAGGTGGTGATCGGTCTGTTCAAAACAACTACAGGCCGATCTCTATACTCCCCCCACTCTCCAAGGCCCTTGAAAGGATTATGGCTGACCAGCTGGTGGAGTACTTCAATTAATATCAGCTCCTATGCCCAGAACAGCATGGTTTCCAAGCCAGCCATAGCACCATCACGGCTCTCCTGGAATTTATTAGATTCATGTATAGTGCTCTTGACAAAGGGCACATTGTAGAGGTGACCTTTGTTGACCTATCAAAGGCATTTGACATGGTCCATCATGTCCTCCTCCTTGAACAGCTCTCAGACATAGGGCTAGCCCTAGAAACCGTAGCATGGTTTTGTAGCTACCTGAGCCTGCGATCACAGCAAGTAAAGATCGGGACATTCTATCAGAAAGTCAACTGGTCAGATCAGGGGTACCACAAGGATCCATACTCAGTCCATTACTCTTCAGTGTCTTCCTAAACAACCTCCCAGCTGCTTGCAATAGCTGCATGCTCCTTTACGCAGATGATGTGATGATCTTTACTAGCAACCTCGACACCACACTTCTAGAATACGACCTCCAGAGTAGCTTTGTAGTTGCTGAAAAATGGTTCAAAGAGCAAAAACTAGTCATGAACCATAAAAAGACCAAGACCATGCTCTTCGCCACTGCCCAAAATAAGCTAAAAGGCTATCCCCTGGCAATTCAGAATGACTCCGGTAACAGCCTGGAACTAGTCCTCTATTTCAAGTACCTGGGAATCACACTGGACACTGCCCTGTCTTACACACAGCACATTGACATCACGGCCAAAGCCTTTAACACCAGGATCGGTATCCTCTACAGACACAGACATTGCTTGACCTATGAAGCTCTGAACTTGGCAATTAACAGTTCACTCATCACCTTGATTGACTATGGCCTAGCTGTCTATGGCTCTGCTACTGACACAGTGCTCCAACAGCTCTCAACAGCCTTAAACAAAGCCTGCCGCCTGCTCACTAATGCCGCAAAACTCATTCACACCTGTGAGCTTTATACGTGATTGGGCTGGCTTCAACTGGAGGACAGAATACTTTATCAAACCTGCCTACTTGCAAAAAAGGTCTCACTAAACTTACTTCCTCAAGGAGTTCTGAGCCTTCTATTACCACCTATACATGCCAGGCACACCAGGAGCTTGACTGCACAAGTATTCCATGTGCCTAAGTGCTGCACAACTATGGCCCAGCGATCCTTTGCCCACCGGGCCCCTCTGTGGACAAATGGTCTACCACCTGACATAGCCGGAGCCTCAACCCTTCGTTCCTTTAAGCGCAAACTCCGTCAGCAACTCACCGACAATAGTACCTGTGGGTGCCCCCACTAGTCTGCGCCCGCAGCTTTAGTCTGCCTCAGCACTTCAAACTCCTGACCCACCAAGTTAAGTCTTTGCCCAAGTACTTGCCTTCCACCCCTTTTGCCCTAGTACTTGCCTCCCGCCCCTACCCCTTTTCTTTCCCTCTGCCCTTCCTGTCCCAGCTCCCACTGCCCCACCCTACCTCACCCTAACAGTCTGGTTCTGCCTCTCTCTCTTCCGCAGGATGCTGGCATACCATGTACTATGCCTTAGCACAATTTGTGTAACTGTCTGTTATTGCAACCTATGTACTGTTAAATTTTTTGTACTTGGTATGTATAATGTACTGTAACTATATTGTGTCTTCTTGTGTTACTGTATCTGACCTGGAACCTCTCAACAAGCATCCTCTCACAGGTGTCATCCAAGATTTCAATAAATAAAAATAAATAAACCTCTCCTTGGGAGACTCCCCTAAGACCACTCTATGGAGGCTCAACACTAGTCTGGTAAATAAGAAGATTTCCTACACCTTGTAAAAAAGGAGATAGCCAGTTTTCAGGCTACTAACCCGATCGTAGATTCTCCTCCACACACTCACCTTATACTGGGATGCTCTTAGAAGAAGCAGGCTCATTTTGAAAAATATCCAAATTAAAAGAAACAACACACTAAGACTACATACAAAAATCAAAACACAGTGCATGTTTTGTTTGTAAACTTTGACTGTAGATATCCTTTAATGCTGATGGCTACAGGTGTTGTTTGCATTTTACATTACAAACATACGAACATACGAACAAGCCAGCAGAAGAAGGCCATTTGGTCTATCAAGTCTGCTCATATTGCAGGGTCCACAGCTTGAGCTAATGTCCCTGCCCTCCCTCCCTATTCCTCCAATCCTCCCAACACATGATTCTTGTCTTCCCCATGCCTATCCCAGCCTCTCTTAAAGCTGCTCACTGTCTTTAATGAGATGACCTCTTCCAGCAGCGCATTTCGAGTGTCCACCACCCTTTCTGTGAAGAAGTGCTTCCTAACATCCCTCCTAAACCTCCCACCCTCCAGCTTAAGACTGTGCCCCCTCGTGATATGGTTGCCACTCAGCTTAAAGAGACTTTCCTTATCAACATTATTTATCCCTTTCAAGTACTTGAATGTCCCAATTTCAATTCAATTCAATCCAAGTTTATTTATAAAGCGCCTTGCAAAACCAAGGCGCTGTACAGAAAGAATTAAAATTAATAAAATCCAGACATTTAAAAGTCAGCCACAACTAGCAAGAATATGCTACACTAAAAAGATGTGTTTTTAAAGCAACTTTAAAATTATCGACGGTTGGACATTCTCTCAACCAATGAGGTAGAGAATTCCACAGGGTTGGTGCCAAAAAAGCAAAGACACGAGATCCCGGCGACTTCAATCGAACCCTGGGAATCTCTAGCAATCCCTCGCTGGGTGGAACGGAGAGGATGGAGGGGGCAGTAGGAAACCAGAAGATCTTTCAGGTAGCCGGGTCCCTGATCGTAGAGCTTTAAAGGTTAGTAAACCAACCTTAAGGTGATCCAACTACCGAATAGGGTACAGTGCAGTTCAAGGAGCACAGAGTGATAAGACTGGTTCTAGAAGTCCCAGTCAAAAGCCTGGCTGCCGCTGCTCTGCACCAGCTGAAGGTGGCGATATCAACCCCTGATAGCCCTAGGTAGAGGGAATTGCAGTAGTCGAGACGAGTAGTGACAAAGGCATGGACCAAAGTTGGAAGGTCCTCCGGGGGAATCAGATGTTTCACCCGGGCGATATTCCTCAGATGGTAAAA
Source organism: Neoceratodus forsteri (assembly GCA_016271365.2). NCBI lineage: Eukaryota > Metazoa > Chordata > Ceratodontiformes > Ceratodontidae > Neoceratodus > Neoceratodus forsteri. The sequence goes on along the minus strand of CM057456.1, from coordinate 630,301,749 downwards.
AGAGGACTTGACAACAGCCGACACCTGAGATTTCAGGGTCAGGCCTTCATCAAAAATAATGCCCAGATTTCGCACCTGTCCAGAGGTAGAGAGCAGTATACCACCAAGCAATAAACCTGATGGTTGACCAGCTCCCAAACCCACCCCCGGACAACCTGGATCCACAACCAATACCTCAGTCTTATCCGGCTTGAGTTTCAACCAGCTCAAACTCATCCAAAGTCTGATCTCACTGAGGCAATTATTAAGTGCAGGGAGTGCATCACCCTGATCGGGGAGAAAGGACAAATACAGCTGAGTATCATCTGCATAGCAGTGAAAACCCAAACTGTATCACCTGATGATTTCTCCTAATGGCAGCATATACACTGCAAACAACATGGGAGCTAAAATGGAGCCCTGTTGTACCCCACAGGGCAGGGAGTGAGCGCCAGAGGAATAAATTCTGGTGACAACTCTCTGAAACCTGTCCATGAGGTAAGAACGAAACCAATTGAGGACTGTACCAGACAGCCCACAAAAGACCCGCAGGCGCTCCAGTAGCACTCCATGGTCTACAGTGTCAAATGCAGCAGATAGATCGAGAAGGACCAGAATGGTACACACCTTTCGATCTCTGGCCATTAGGAGGTCGCTCAACACCCGAACAAAGGCAGTCTCTGTACTATGCCTTTTCCTGAAACCAGACTGGAGAGTATCATAGACATTGTGAGATATAAGATGATCATCCAATTGCAACGCAACTGCCTTTTCAATAACCTTACCAACAAATAGCAGGTTAGAGATAGGCCGGTAGTTAGCTAGACAATCTGGGTCCAAGGAGGATTTTTTAAGGAGTGGTCAAACTACCGCCTCCTTAAGGGGGTCAGGAAAAAAAACCCTCTCCAAGGACTTCCAGACAATGTCTGCAAGGATTGGGTAGATAACTTCTACACAACCTACTAAAAGCGGTGTAGGACCCGGATCCAAACTACAACTAGTTGGTCGCATGGTTTGGATGATCTTCACAATGTCCACAAATTCCGGGCAGTGAAAATCTAACCAGACAGGCCGAGGACAAGTCACCACCAATCGACCACCGCAATCCCCTGTAGGAGAGGTCGGACCGATGCCGGACCTGATGTTGACAACCTTATCCACAAAAAACCGAGCAAACTCCTCGCATCTTAGCTGAGAAGAAGCTTCTCTAGGCTGAAGACAGACTGGATTGCACAGTCTGTCCACAGTCTGGAAAAGCTGAGCTGGTCGATTTTGTGCAGCAGAAATCTCTCTGGACAGGAATTCTGCCTTCTTACGAGTGATTTCTGATTGATAGCTATCATAATGTGCCATCGATCTAAGCCTGTCGGCATCAAGGCCCAACTTCCGCCAGGCTCTCTCCAGCCTTCGGCCTACTCACCTTAATTCCTTCAAGGAGCCATCAAACCACAGGCTCCCTGGATGAAAGGTGAGAGGCCGAACATGAACAGGTGCAATTTTGTCCAGAGCATCTCCCACAGCCTTATTATAGGCTAATACAAGATCGTCTGGACTCATGCATTCACCCGGCAAACTCGATAGATCCAGCACCACCATTAGGTCATTGGGGTTAACACCCTTAAAGGGCAGTACTAGACCATCTCCGTGAGGGGCAGACCTATTAGAGGCCCTGAAACTGAACCTTATGGTGTAATGGTCCGACCAACTGACTGGTTCCACCCCGAAATCAGTTATCTCCATACCCAAGAGAAAGACCAGATCCAATGAATGACCCCTTATATGGGTAGGGGAGGTAACAACCTGTGTCAGGCCCAGCGTATTCATCAGCTGGAGGAGATTTTGACCAAAGTGAGATAGTTCATCATCCCCTCTCTCTCTCTCCTTTCTTCCAGGGAGTACATGTTCAGTGCCCTCAGCCTCTCCTCGTATGCTTTGCCCTGCTGACCGGCTATCATCTTTGTAGCCCTCCTCTGTACCTTCTCCAGCAGGTTAATGTCCTTTTTGAGGTGTGGGCACCAGTACTGAACTCTATACTCTGGATGCGGCCTTACCAGTGACCTGTACAAGGGCAGTATAACCTCCTCTCTCCTACTACTGATTCACCTAGCTATGCATCCCAGCATTTTGTTTGTCTTTGCTGCTACTTTCTTGCACTGCGTGGAGTGCTTCAGGTCAGTGATCATCACTCCCAGGTCCTTCTCCTCCTCTGATGCAGCTACTCGGACTCCACCCAGGTAATACTCTGTCCTGGGATTCTTGGCTCAATATGCATAACTTTGCATTTCTTGGCATTAAGCCAAGCTGCCAGATCCTGGACCACCTCCCCAGCTTTCTCAGATCTTCCTGTAGGTCCTGTATCCTTCAGCTGTGTCCACTCTCCCACAGAGCTTGGTGTCATCTGTGAATAGGCACATTTGCCTAATACCATCCCAATGTCATTGATGAAGAGCATTGAACAACCCTAGCTAGCACGGAGCCCTGTGGACCCCACTGGTTACATCTCTGGTGCCAGATAACTCTCCCCACCACCACCCTCTGGGTTCTGTCCCTCAGCCAGTTTTCCACCTATCTGGCCATCTTCTTCCCGACTCCAAGATCCACCAACTTCCTGGTCAACTTTTGTGGGGCACAGAGTCAAAGGCCTTACTGAAATCAAGATAGAGGATGTCTACTGTTTGGCCCCTGTCTACTGTCTTAGTGACACAGTCAAAGAAGTCAATCAGATTTGTTTGACATGATCTCCCACCCATGAACCCATGCTGCCTCTAATCTTGGAGACCATGCTTCTCTAGATATGCCACCAACCTTTTCTTTAGTAAGGTCTCCATGAGCTTTCCCACAATGGAGGTCAGACTGACTGGTCTGTAATTCCCTGGATCATCCTTGGGTCCACTTTTGTGAAGGAGCACTACATATGCTGTTCTCCAGTCCTGTGGTACCAAGCCTGACTCTAGTGAACTATTAAATAGGTCTGCAAGTGGCCCTGCCAGCTCCTCAGCCAGTTCCTTTAGTACCCTTGGATGTACTCTGTTCAGTCCTGGTGATTTGTCCACTTTCAATGCCAGCAGACCCTCCCTCACTCTATCCTCCTCTATCACTATGTCTGTATTTCCCTCCCCCCCTGCTCCTCTTTTCCCTCCTGAAGGCACTGGTCCATCCTTCTCCATGGTGAAGACAGAACAGAAGTATTCATTTAGTATCTCTGTTTTTCCTCCATTATCCTCCACCTACTCCACCCCTTTCTTAAGCCTAACAATCCCTTCCTTTTTGTCCCTTTTCTCACTTATATAGTAAAGAAAGTCCTCCCCTTCTTAATTCCTTCCAGCAATTTGCAGCTCCTTCTGTGCCTTTGCTCCGGACTTCTACTTGCCTCCCTAGCCAACCTTAGGTAATTTTCCCTATCCACCTCTCTCTGGTCTTCCCTGAATTTCTATAGGCAACCTCTTTTCCCTTACTGCCTTGGCAACCCCAGAACTGAACCAGCTGGGCGCTTCGGCCCTTGTGTTCTTCCCCCTGAGCCTAACACACTCATCTGTGGCAACCAATATTCCTTCCTTAATGATGGACCACTTTTGGTCCACCCCCAAATCTGCTCTGATGCCCACCAGATGGCTCCTTAGAACCTCACTCATTTTTCTGAAGTCCGCCCTCCTGAAATCCAAGATTTTGGTCTTAGTCGGGATGCTTTCCCTGCCCATATCCAAATGGAACCACACTGTGCAATGGTCACTTCCGCCCAGTGGCTCCCTGACCATTATTTCCTGTATATGCTCCCCATTTGTGAGCACCAGATCAAGGATTGCCTCAGCTCTTGTTGGTTCAGTGATGCTCTGAGTCAGGAAACCACTCTGCACTCCTTCCAGGATCACCTGGCTCTTAGCACATGTTATGGATGGTATCCTCCAGTCCACTTGGGCAGGTTGAAGTCCCCCACAATTACCACCTCTCCTTTCCCCACAGCTTCCAATATTTGTGAGATCAGTTCCCTGTCTCTCTCCTCATCTTGACTGGGTGGTCTGCAAACCACCCCCATCCTCACCTTTCTCCCTCTATTGGACCTTAACTGAACCCATAATGCCTCCACATCCCCTTCCTTAGACTCCTCCCTCATGCAAGTTATTCCCTTCCTGATATAAACTGCCACCCCTCCCCCCTTCCCAACTACACTGTCCTCCCTGTATAGTTTATATCCAGGGATAGCAAGGTCCCAGTCATGGTGTGATGTTGCCCAAGTCTCAGTTACTGCAGCTATGTCCACCCTCCTGTCTGCTAATAGTGCCTCAGGTCATCCATCTTGTTTCCAAGACTCCAGACATTCAGAGACACCACCCTCCACCTAGAGTCTGACCTTCCTTCTCTTCCTCTTTCTTCTATTCACATTTATCCCCTCTGTGTGCACCCTCCACATACCTTGTTGTGTCCTCACCCCTTCACCCTTCACCTTTGCTAACTGTGTATACCCCCCACCTCCTCCCTCTGGACCTCTTCCATTACTGTGGGGGTTCACTGGCTCACCTTCTCTTGGAGTCTGTGGGCCTGCTCACCGCTGCACCCCAATGGTTTAAATTAAGTGTAGTGGTTAAGTATTCCCCAGTTTGTCCCTGAGTACCCTCAAACCCTCCCTACTGAGGTGCAGCCTGTCTAGTGAAAAGAGTGCTTTGTTTGACCAGGTCTCCTCCCAGTCCCAATACAGATGAACCTCTCCTCCCTGCACCATTTCCTCAGCCACAGTCATTAAAACTCTATCTGCCTTTTCTTAGCTGTGCTGGCCCTGGTACTGGTATCACCTCTGAGAAGGCCAGTGAACTAACTTCCTCCCTGCAGATATTCCCTAACTCCCCGAACCTACTTTGCACTACCCCAACCTCCTCCCCAGCTAGGTCATTGGTTCCCAAACGTATAACTAAATTAAGTTTCCCTCCTACCTCCCTTACTATTTCCCTTATTCTTGGGCCCATCTTCCCCGCTGCCATCCCTGGCATGCCAACCACCTTCTTGCTTGCATTTGAGTCCCCTTTCCTTCCCCAGTGAATACCCCTAATTATGGAGTCCCCTATGATTGCCACCCTTCCATCCCCTGCATCCGTGTTCCCCATCCTTCCTTTCTTACCTTCAGTACTAGTTATTTCCCCACCTAACTGCTCCCTCTGCACCCTGGCGAACTTATCTACACATCCACAATTTATCCTCATATATGTTTTTCCATCTCTCAATCTGCTCCTCCCCTTCTGACAATTTGTATCTGCTTTCAGATTTCCCTTCCCTCTTCCATTCCTTTTCTCTACCTTCCCCCCATCCTCTACTCCATTTTACCTGCATATTCTTCCCTGCCCATCCTGATTAGTTCCCTCCCCCCTTCCCGTACTCCTGCTCTCAACCCTGGCTCAACTTGACCACCTACCTCAACTCCTGCTGACCTCTTCCTCCTGCCAGACAGTGGCACAAATCTGTTCAATAAAGGCACCCCTTTAGAAATCCCCACCCCTGATGCTGCTCTCACATTCCCTCCCCTTCCTCTTACCACTTGTCATGCCTCCACCCCAGGGTCCCTAGTTCTCTAAGGAAGAGGTACTCCTGCTTACTGGGTACTCCTCCCCACTCCCGTCCCCTGCCTGATGGTGTCACTCCCCTGGACATCACCCCTTTGCCTTTCCCTCCACTGCTCTGCTCCTTTGACTTCCCACACCATCCTCCCCAGCTCCCATCTGAGCAGCCTTATTTCAGCCATTAGCTGCTCCAGACTCTTACACACAGGACATCCCCCTTTATTCCACATCACCCCCAGAAAGACTGCTGCCCCACAGCTAGTGCAGATTACCACTCTCCTGCTTCCCATACATGTACCCATTCCCCCAAATCCTTCCAGCCCAGCTTCTCCTAGCCTCCAGTTATACAGAACTATACAATAACTATAACATTCAAAAATATATTCATTTTTATCTCAGCTCTTTTCCATCAAAATGTATCAGCAATCACAATAATCTACCTTCCACTAATACAGATTCTATCACAGAACCAGAACACAACGCAAAAACATCTGCTGCTTAGCAACAACAAACAGGTGACAAAGTACCAAGCTGATGTAGCTATTTTAAAAACAAAGAAAAAATTAATCTTTTAAACCAGTAGAGATCAGCAGTCCCAAAAGCACCTTGAATTACAAGAAAGAACACAGTACCACACCACTGCCACAGTAACTAAACAGCTCTAAATGATTGGAGAAAGAAGAAAAAATCAGAGTCAGTACAAAAAGATATAATGTATTTGTAACCCCCCTGTTACCCAGGGTTACTAGAATCCCAGTAAAACCTAGTGGTAGGCAGGGAAGGCAGCTTTTTGAAACTCCAGTTAAATGGATTTCACACTGTCTCACTCTGTTCTCAGTCTCAGCTGAGACTGAGGGATGACAACACCATAGAACTATCGCAGCTACATGAGCCACATTGGAATCTGCAGATGGGAGTTAGGTTAGAATGTTGGGAGTTTTTGAACAGTGAGCAGCAGCAGTTGTGTGTGAGCAGTCTTGAAGAGAGGAGCACAGCAGTCTGTGCGCAGGCTCTTGAGCCTAGCTCTGATATAGAGCTACTTTTAGGGAAAGGTGTGTGTTTCCGCCAAGAGGAACACAGTAAGCTGTTCTTGAAGTGGTGGAGACCGCTGATACTGGTCTCTGTGCCCCATCCCTGAGGGGATGGGGTGGAAGGCTTGCCTGTTATTCCAGGGGCAACCTCCTGGTTCCGGCTAGGGAAGAAGCTGCCTTATTTTCTGAAATGTGTTGTGGCACCAGAAGTTGTCAAGATTTGCCTGTGGGGCACCTGCAACCAAAGGGTGAGTTCTGCTCTTGTCAAAGGGCCTATGTTTCACCTGAACTGTGTTAAAGTGGGGATTGGACTCCTGAATTACTGGGAGGCCTAGAGGAATAGGCTTAGCCAAAGTAAAAGTATGTTCAAGTCCAGCACAAGGGGAAAGTCAAGACATGTAGAGGAAATGTGCTATACGTTTACCCTTTAATCTACATTGCCAAGCTTTCAAAAATAGTTGTTTAATGTCCAGAGAAATGGCCGGGTATGGATTGTGGGAGCTGGAGGTGGGAGACCCCCCACCTTTAGTAACCAGGTTCACCTCTACGGATTTGCACTGTGGCCCTTTACTTTGCCTCAGGCACTTGGCCAGTGCTGAGGGAAGTACCCAGACATGGGATTGAAAGGAAATTTCCCTTAAGGAGTTGAAGGCTCTAAGGTGGTTTGGGGAGCCACCAGGAAAATGTGTCCACTGCCATATGGACAGGTATCGAGTGGCCTGCAGGGGAGCCGGGCCAGGAAAAACCCAAATAGTGTACAAGTCGGGCTGTGTACCCAAAGCAGCGTGCAAGTACGGGCTGTGTGCCTGGTGGGTTCAGAGCCTGAGGGCTGAAGTGTTGAAGAAGTGTTCTGTTACTCTTATCTGCATTACCAAGAATGTAGCCCAGTGGGGGTCTGTCTATGCTTTGTTCAGTTTGGATGTGAATAAAAGCCACACTTTAGAATCCCATTCCTGGTATTGGACATTACAGTTATTGCTTCCTGTGCTCGGATTTACTTGGGTGTCCCTGTGCAGAGTAGCCCAACCTAGGCCCCTTGTGCCGAGTAACCTAGTCCTCCCCGAACCCAGTCCCCACCTGGTACTGCTGTCAGCTTCAACAGCATACCACCTGTCATTTGCAAAAAAGGCAGGGGTCCGGGGATTACAAAATGGAGGCACCACTTTAGATTTTAAATTAGGGAGGAAAGGTGCTCGGGCAAGGGGCTAGCGTTTTGGTTATCTGGCAGTGGGTAGCCCAAAAAGATGAAACAAGTTTAACTAGTGTGTCGCTGTGTGCTGTGGTTCATATGCTGCTGTTAAAATGCCAACTGTTTACCAAGGAGCAGTAAAGCTGAAAGAGTATGCCCTTGTCCTGCATCAAATATTTACAGCGTTTTTGCCAGCTTTCTAAAAACTGTGTGTGATAAAGAAAAGTGTGGAAGACTAGGGGTAGCAACAGGAAAATTGTGCCCTGGACATTGGAAATGCTTTCTAGTAAACTGTGTGATAAAGAAAAGTGTGGAAGACTAGGGGTAGTAACAGGAAAATTATGCTCTGGATGTTGGAAATGCTTTTTAGTAAACTGAGAGACTTGCTGTGTTAATGGCCATGCTAAATGGTTGAAATGGGCTCCCAACGTGGAGTCAGTTAAAGAAAAAAAAAAAGTGGTTTCTGCAGTTTAAATTTGCCTGCTTGACGATCGCTGTGAAGAGAAGAGCACTCGTGAGGGAAAGAGGCTCATTTGCATCGCGTTGCGTGATTGGTGAGGCTGCAATCAGTCCCGCCCCTCAGCCAGCTCTACAGTGACTGCCCAGCATTCGAGAGGGAGTGTGAGTGGAGTGCGTGTACTGGCTTAGTGAAGGAGCGTCGCAGTGATTAAAAAGCGCTGTAAAAGTATTAAAAATAGACTTTGCTGTTTAAAATCGGGCTCAACCCGCATCTCGGTCAACTGGATTGTGAGTGTGGTGATTGGAGAGATGATCAGCAGGACTGTCCACCCGCTTCCTTTCTGAGGCCTCCAAGACTGGCTGCAGGCCGTTTTCCATCGCAGCAAACAGCTACTGATAACAGTGAGTACCAACAGTAAAAATTGCTCAAACAGTGATTTTCTGCCAAAAGCCAGCTGAATCTGTGTGCAGCAGTGTAGTCGCTTTGCAAATAAAGACTGTGTCAAGTTTTACCAGCAAGAGCAAGTCTGTTAAGCCATTGACTGTGAGTATAGTTATGGGTTCAGCGTCAGTTTAAAGTTTCAAAGCCTGAGAGAGACTGTGAGTTGTAGCAAAATGTGCAGCACCAGTTACAGGCAATCCTGTGCTTGAAATCCTGAGGCTTTAAGGGACTGTGAGCTAAAGCAATGTTTTCAGCAAGTGAAAAGTCTGTGGCAAATCATATAAATGTGCTAGGAAAAGAACAGTGCAAGTTTGTGCAGTTTTGAGCAAAGTTATCAGTAGTGTGTGTAAATTGGATGCGCAGTGGCTTGACCCAATTTCTGAATGTTGATGCACAGGAGTGCTGCCGCCACCATTACAGGGTGGGGTAGTAATGTAAACACAGCAGCAGAGGAGCCATTTTAAAAGTAAAAGAAAGTGTTCAGTGAAGTGGGACTTTCAGTAACAGTGAGCATTTGTTTGTTTTTCCCTGCAGTTATGGCCTCAGGACCAGCCCGCTACCCGGATCATGCCCGGGCTGCAGTAGCAGCAGAAGTAAATAAGTTAAGGGACATTGAAAGGTGTTGCTATGGAGGACACCTGCCTTCTCATGTGGTGATTCCTGGATATCCAGTGCAAATGTGTTTAATATGCTTAAATGCTGGAAGGGACGTCTTCATGGTACCTCACTGTTCGGGGTGCTTAGAGAAATATGGCTTGTATAAAACGCCCAAGATTCATTTGGCTCCCACATGGACAAAAGTTCAGGAATTTGTAGTTGGCAGCACACAGCACCAGGTGGAGCCTGTTGAAGAAGGCCCCTCGGGGGAGTGTGGCACAAAGCTAGAGGGTGCAGATTTAGAGACAGAACAGTATGCTGATGTTTTGGATGCTGAATCGCAGAAGGATAATTCAGACAGAGCACCAGTAGACCCCTGGAGGGGGGGCCTAGCCCAAGTCTCATAGGAGAAGATGAGATGAGGGGGCCTTTGAATGGGAGGTGTCGACCTCCGCACCTAGCGATGAGTGGATAGTCTCAGGAGTGAGGACAACTGCTCACTCCTGGGCCCAGATTCTCAGTGAGGAGGAAGAAGAAGAGGGGGAACCTATGTGACCTTGTGAAAAAGGAACGGGTACACAGCCTCAAGCTCTTGCCTCAGAGGAATGCATGGACGAGAGTGGTGATGCCACTGCTCTGGCTGTGCAAGAAGAAGTCAGGGATCCATTTTTCATCTCGTTGAGAATGCGTAGCTGGCAGAACCAGGACTGGCTTCCCCCAAGCCAGGCCAGCAGTCTCAGGTTGACCAAAGCTAGTAAAGAGGAGAGACTGGTTCGTAGGAAGGCAAATGAAATCTATGGGATGTCCTTTCCTACCTTTCCTTGGAGAGTCTGGGAGGAGATTGAGAACAGCAGGAAATCCTGGATCTGGGCCGAAGCAATGAAATGTGTGCATCCTGGTGCAAACAAGCATATCAGGAACAGACTGTTTCATGAAAAATACACCCAGTGGAAAAGAGGCAGGACACTGTTTATGGACACTGTTCGAATAGTGGATGGAGAGGGACGTGAAACCTTTCACAGTGTGAATTATTTGCGCCCAGGTGGGGTAATAATTCAAGCTCCTCACCCCCATACTATTGACCTCAATGCAAGGACCTCCCTGCAAATGTGCCCATGCCTACCAGATGGAAAGCAGAGCAGTGGTAGTCAATACTGCCACACCAGCCATTGCAGTGCCTTTGCTGTTCCACCAATATGGACATCCAGGACTCAGGTGCCCCACATTCATCAGTTCTACAGAGTACTGGCCTTTCCAGAATCCATCGACTGGCCCACCAGATGACTTCAGATCCAGAGAGGACGCCAGCCCAGCTGTATCCTGATCCATCGCCTGGTAATCAGATGACGTCAGACCAGCTGTTTTCCTTTTTGTTCCTGTTCTAAGGTTCCATCTCCAGAGGTGACATCAGCCCAGCAGTTTCCAGATGTGCCCTGCTGTAGTTCCCGGAAGATGTCCGCCCAGCTGTATCGGAAGAATGCTGCCAGGGAGAGTCTTCGGCTGAGGAGCAGGTCGGTGTGTATTATTTCTTCTACAAGGGGCTGGTAAGTCCAAACTTTTCTATCCTTATGACATTGCACCCTACACTAGCAGACTCCAGAATGTGTGAACTGTCCTCAAAGACTCTCCCCTTTGGGACTTTGGCCTGCTAGAACTGTGCTTCACCGGGGTCCGACCCAGGAAAGACTCTTTAATGGACTAGCCTTCGGGCACTGTGGTCACTAGATGGGACTTTTAGGGCACGCCATCCCCCAAATGTGTATTGTAAATAATGTCATTGTTTTCCTACTGTTTTCTAATGTATATACTGTTTTTCTACCTTTTCTAAAAAAAAAATATATATATATATATTTGGGATTCTCCAGTGTTTTGATGGTAGGGGGTTTAGATAGACTGTGTATGCAGATTAGGAATGTGTGTGTTGTCTTTCTTTTTCTTGCAGGTGTTCCTGAGGAAGATAGAAGAGAAGACAAGAAGAGGAGGAGGGGCTCATTGGAGTTCCTCACTAGTACTTTAGTGTGTAGAGTTTAAAGTACTGTGGTTGTTATTGTTCTTGTTACTGTAGTAACCCTTTCCTTCCACAGATGTGGTTGTGGGGGTGGAAGGCAGTAATGTAATGTAATAAATGGTATTAGTTCTTAGTGTGTGGTTGCAGGGTGTCCAAGGTTGGGGAGGTCCCTGGGTTGTTTTATTTTTTGGGTGTTAAGTTAGAGGCAGACAGATTTTCCCTAGAGGGCTAGGGGGGATAGACAGGCTGTGATCCTGAATGGCCATAGGGACTGCAGTGCTGATCTATTAGGGCTATGCTCTGGACAGTTCTACCAGAGCCACTAGGCACCCATAGTTAGTGGGCAGAGTAGAGGCTGATATGTCAGCCAAAGGCCTCTAGGCCCTTAGTGTTGCCTGCCTGTGCTCGCACATGGTAGGAGGGGGCCTGATCACCCCCCTCCGCAGGTAGCACATAGGGTGGGATGGCCTAAGCCGGGTAAATAATGACTGCAGACAGTCATTTTCCTGGCCCAGGGCGAGTGTAACCCCCCCTGTTACCTCGGGTTACTAGAATCCCACCAAGATCTAGTGGTAGGAGAGGAAGGCAGCTTGTGAAACTCCAGTTAAATGGATTTTACACTGTCTCACTCTGTTCTCAGTCTCATCTGAGACTAAGGGATGACATCACCATAGAACTATCGCAGCTACATGAGCCACATTGGAATCTGCAGATGGGAGTTAGGTTAGAATGTTGGGAGTTTTTGAACAGTGAGCAGCAGCAGTTGTGTGTGAGCAGTCTTGAAGAGAGGAGCACAGCAGTCTGTGCACAGGCTCTTGGAGCCTAAGCTCTGATATAGAGCTACTTTTAGGGAAAGGTGTGTGTTTCCGCCTAAAGAGGAACACAGTAAGCTGTTCTTGAAGTGGTGGAGACTGCTGATACTGGTCTCTGTGCCCCATCCCTGAGGGGATGGGGGTGGAAGGTTTGCCTGTTATTCCAGGGGCAACCTCCTGGTTCCGGCTAGGGAAGAAGCTGCTTTATTTTCTGAAATGTGCTGTGGCACCAGAAGTTGTCAAGATTCACCTGTAGGGCACCTGCAACCAAAGGGTGAGTTCTGCTCTTGTCAAAGGGCCTATGTTTCACCTGAACTGTGTTAAAGTGGGGATTGGACTCCTGAATTACTGGGAGGCCTAGAGGAATAGGCTTAGCCAAAGTAAAAGTATGTTCAAGTCCAGCACGAGGGGAAAGTCAAGACATGTAGAGGAAATGTGCTATACGTTTACCCTTTAATCTACATTGCCAAGCTTTCAAAAATAGTTGTTTAATGTCCAGAGAAATGGCCAGGTATGGATTGTGGGAGCTGGAGGTGGGAGACCCCCCACCTTTAGTAACCAGGTTCACCTCTACGGATTTGCTCTGTGGCCCTTTACTTTGCCTCAGGCACTTGGCCAGTGCTGAGGGAAGTACCCAGACGTGGGATTGAAAGGAAATTTCTCTTAAGGAGTCAAAGGCTCTAAGGTGGTTTGGGGAGCCACCAGGAAAATGTGTCCACTGCTATATGGACAGGTATCGAGTGGCCGGCAGGGGAGCCAGGCCAGAAAAAACCCAAATAGTGTACAAGTCGGGCTGTGTACCCAAAGCAGCATGCAAATCCGGGCTGTGTGCCTGGTGGGGTCAGAGCCTGAGGGCTGAAGTGTTGAAGAAGTGTTCTATTACTCTTATCTGCATTACCAGGAATGTAGCCCCGTGGGGGTCTGTCTATGCTTTGTTTGTTCAGTTTGGATGTGAATAAAAGCCACACTTTAGAATCCCATTCCTGGTATTGGACATTACAGTTATTGCTTCTTGTGTTCGGATTTACTTGGGTGCCCCTGTGCAGAGCAGCCCAACCTAGGCCCCTTGTGCCGAGTAACCTAGTCCTCCCCGAACACAGTCCTCACCTGGTACTGCTGTCAGCTTCAACAGCATACCACCTGTCGTTTGCAAAAAAGGCAGGAGTCCAGGGATTACATATTGTATATTATTAGGCAATAGGTATACTCAGTTGTTTAACAGAGAAAATAAAGAGCCTACCAAAACAGACAGAATACCCACAAATGACACTTAGATTCTATATATCAGACACCACCAAAGGCACACTCAGAAAAGGTTTAAACCATAGTATTAAAATTAACCACATCAGAGCAGAAAGATCACACTCAACAAATGTGTTGCTTCTTCTGACTTCCAACCAACATCTACCGCACAAATTTTATATCTTTCTTTAGGAACATTGCATTAAATTGCATATGCTTATAATGTTTTTTCATTCAAACGAGACACTGTTTCTCAGGGAGATGCTATGTTTTTTCTTGTTATGACTTACTGTCTCAAAGGATGATTTATGTTACATAGTTTCCCAGACTGGATATTTCTGTAGATTCTTTTATTGGAAATAAATAAAATATCAATTTATAAAATTTAAAAAAAGGCACCAATTAAATCTGGGTATCCTTTATTCTACCCTGCAGCACCCCTAATGCCACATTACCTGGAAACATTTCCTGCACCAGTCTGGTGAGCACATGACACCAGTGAAATCGCCTCGACCGCATTCTTTACAATAGCGGGTTCCACACCATTTACACATGTAGGTCTGTAAAGGACAAAAAGTAAACACCAGTAACATGTTTATCTACACACACACACACACACACACACACACACACACACACACACTTTCTTTCTTTCTTTTCTCTCTTTCTCTTTCTTTATATATTTTTTTTTATTTAGTTTTTGTTAACCAGGTAAGTGCACTAGCCATGGCAATGACTATATTCAGGCACGACCCAGGAGGGTACCGTACATCAGTGCATACAGAAACATTACATGACAAGTACAACTTACAATACTTTACATTAGTATATATTTCATTTCAAGTATGACAAAAATTGACAAAAGTATATATTTCATAACAAGTATGACATGTATGATAATTCCAGGCAGGGTAACTAGAGAAAGGAAATAGTGGCTATAGACAAGGTAGAAATTATTTACAATGAGAGAAAGATAGCATACAAAAGAAAGAAAGTGGCTACCAACAGGGTAGATGCAATTTGCAGTGTGATGGGAATAATAAACAGAGACATTCAGAAATAAAGATTACATAACATTTATGTTTTGAGAAAAAAGTTAGATCATAACTGCTGTAGTGTTTATGACAGTCGGGGAAAAGTAGGGGAGTACAGGAGCAAGGGAGATGGAAGTAGAAGCAGGAAGAGGATAGGGGACAAGTCAGGAGTAGGAGGCAGGACAGACAGAAGGCAGTGAAGTGCTATTATTATAGTAGATAAAAGGCAGCAAAAGCAGGGAGAGACAAGGTAGGGTGGAGGTGAGAGCTAAGGGGTTTATATATATATATATATATATATATATATATATATATTTATAATGTATGGGGAGGCTTATTATTAACTAAATTCATGAACTTTACAGTGTTGTTATACCATCAATATGACATCAGATTGCTGTTATACCCTCTTCACTATGTCATAACAATGGTATAACAAATCGGAATGTTCACTCTGTAACATTCTGTACTGTCAACAAACTGGTGCCCATACGATATAAAAGCTAATGGATAGTCTTCAGGTAACAATCACACTGCAATCACTTCTCAAGGTTGCCATGAAACAATAAATCTCTTGAGCTTCGTTCTCGAGGTTTACAATATCATGACAACCTCTCAAAGTGATTATAGCATGGTTATTACCCGGAGACCATCCATTATCCTCTATATAACACCAGTGGTGACAAATCAATGAAAACTGAAAGTTGGGTACATCATAATGGAATACTGAGCCAATCAGAGAGCACCTTTCACAAATCTGATGATATCACAGTAACATAGAATTTTTTGGCAGATGAGACCCATTTGGTACACCCAGTCTGCCTTTTTTTGTCATTATTCCTGCCTATACTGTCACCGCAGACCCTACCTGATCTCCAGCTACTCCACATCCCCCACCCTCCACTTACCTACTAAGATACCGTTGTGCCTATCCCATGCATGCTTGAATCTCACCACTATTTTTGCAGCCACTACCTCCCCTGAAAGACTGTTCCAGGCACCCACCACCCTTTCAGTGAAGAAATACTTCCTCACATCCTTCCTAAATTCCCTCCTCATGCTTCATTGCATGCCCCTTTGTTCTCATGCACATTCTCTTCCGAAAAATACTCCCTTCCTGTACCTTATTCACAATCATGAGGTATTTATAGGTCTCTACAATGCCTCGTCCCTTCCAGGGCGTACATATTGAGATTCCTCAGTCTTTCTTTATAGGGCTTATGATGCACACCCTGCACCATTTTGGTTGCCCTCCCCTGGACAGCCTCTACCCCATCTATGTCCTTCCTGAGATGTGGTCTCCAGAACTGGACACAGTACTCCAGGTGAAGTCTCACCAGTGACTGATACAGTGACAATACCACCTCTCTCCTTCTGCTGGTGATACCCCTCCTTATGCACCCCAGCCTCCCACTGGAACTACTTTCTGCCTTGTCACAATGCTTCACCACATTGAGATCATCAGATATGATTACCCCATGGTCTCTTTCCTGTTTAGTGACTGTCAGTACCTCTTCCCGCATTTTTTTTTGTACTTTGTTTATTGCACTTTACAAAAATAAAACAATAAGCTTCCAAGTGCCAGACTTCAAATACAACTGAGGAGCCATCCTATGGTACAGAAACTAAGTAATCTAAGCACATGCAGTTACGGATATGGGGGAAAACGATCTATGAAAACTACCAATGTAAATATATTTAAGCAATATACCATGACAGGGTGTGGGTTATGCTAGATTTACAATGCCTGGAGTGTTGTTGGGTCACAAGGCTGCAGGCCGAGTGAGCAAAACACACCAGGTGTTGTAAATCCTAGCATTAACCCACATCCTGGAGTAGTATACTGTGATTAAAGAATGTCTCCCTTTAGTTTTTAAAACAGAAAAATAAAATAAAATACTGTTTTTTAGTACTTTCCATAATTTTTCTTGAAATGATAGTTCTACCCCCCAAAATAGTTCCCTGTTGCCAGGTAGTATAATGCTTCACTCCCATATGCTTACAAGAAGAGAAAGCGTGCCAGGCTTCACTTGACTCCCGCGCCCCCACCCTACAGGAATATGGTGGTCAATCCGATATGAAAGTAAAAACAAACATGTTGAAACCTCAACAATAAATGTTGATATGACCCCTTCTTGAAGATCTTTTAAATCTTATAATGCATAGTACCCCCTCACAGCAGCATAAACGAGAAAACATTGGCTATATTTATATACCTCTAAGCACTGCATACAGCAGCTAAACAGCAACTATCCATACATAAAATTTGAATGTCCTTCCAATCATGAGAAACTTGATACCAATAGTGCTCAAAAACTAAAGTTCAACAGGAGCAAAGATAGTGACATTCACGAAAATCATAGGGTGATCTGAGCAACCCCACAAAGAATACAAATCCAGTAAGCCACAACACCTCTCAATCACCAACTTCTTCATTATCAGAACTTTGTTCTGGAGGTCCATGTCGATGGGATGCTTCAAATTCTTTTTCAATCCATTCAACCCTTTTCTCAGCTTCAACAGGGTCCGTGAATTGAAAAGTGTGCCCACCATAATAAGTTCGGCAGCAGGACAGCATCAAAAGAGAATAGACCACCCTCAAACTTCTCAATTTGGCTCTAACTCCGTCAAACTTCTTTCTCTTTCTACAAGCCCTGGTGGCATAGGAGAGGTCTGAAAATAAATGGAAGGAGTGGCCCTCATAATTAAACTGGTCTGTACTACTGTGAGCATCATTCAACAATTTATCCCTTGTGTGTGCTCCATCTGTAATTAGCAGAACAGTCCGGGGGAGATCTTCTTGTGCCTCCGAAGAACGGGGAGAGAGAGATGCAATATGCCCGGTGAAAATTATCTGCACAGTCCAATTCCAAGTTTAAGGCTCCAGGCAACCATTTCTTCAAAAAAGTCAATAAATCCGGCTCTTCCCATCCTTCAGGTAGCCCCACCAGGTGGACATTGGAGACTCGAGTAGCATTTTCCAGCACCTCCAAGTGATATCTAAGCTGTGTATTTTCTTGGACAAGCTTGGTTGTAGCAGAGAGCACTTTGGCAGCCTGAGTCTGTGCTGATGCTGCTGATTTAGTAGATAACTTGATTTTCATATCTTGTTCCCTGAGTCTCTGGAGAATAGTTTCAACTTTAGTGTTGATTGCCTGTAGGGAAAGTTAGAAGGCCTTCCATGGTGGTGCTGCCCCTGAAGACTCGGAAGTGGATGGTGGGGTCTGAGACTCCATTGTGGACTGATTCTTTGCAGTGCTGGAAGTACCCTTATTTGAGCACCCCAGTGGAAAATGTTTACACCAAACTGCTCCCGGTGTTTTAAGCTACCAACTGCTGCCACCCTACAGCAATAGCAGAAAATTAGAAAGGGCTAAAATTCACCAAAATGTCCCCTCGAAATGCAGAGCTGCAGGGAACACATCTATTCAGTAGGTTTGCTCAACAGTGCCCCTTCCCCAGTTTTATACAGTGCCTCTGGGTTTCTGAGCCCTAGGTGCACGATTTTGCACCTTTTCACATTGCAACCCAGCTGCTATACCTTTCATGACTCCTCGAGTTCTCTCAGGTCGCTACTCATTCTCTCCTCCCCTCCAGACTATCTTCCCGATAGCAGGTTTTGGTGTCATCTGCAAAGAGACATAACTTCTCTTCCAGCTCTTGTGCAATGTCACTTGTAAAGATATTGAAAAGGACTGGTCCCAGCACTGAGCCCTGGGGTACCCTACTGTTCATTCTCCCCTCTTTAGAGTGAGTTCGTGCCATTACTACCACCCTTTGTTACCTATCCAACAACCAATTCCATAGCCAGTTTACCACCTTAGGACCCACCCTCAAGCTGCCCAGTTTCCTTATAAGCCTGTTATGTACTACAGTGCTGAAGACCTTGCTGAAGTCTACGTAGGCCACATTCACATCCCACCCTGATCTTTTTTCCCAGTCACCCAGTCAAAGAAGCTGATCAGGTTCATTTGACATGAACCCCCTGTGAATCTGTGCTTCCATTGTGTCCCGCTGAATTCAAGATACTCCACTAGCCTTTCTTTTAAAAGTGTCTTTATTAACTTCCCCACCACTGATGTTAGACTGACATAGAAACATAGAAGTTGTCGGCAGATGGGGACCTTACGATCTATCAAGTCTGCCCTTGGCTTCCTACCCCCCTACTTAGCTGCCTGCTTGTGTATCTCACAGTGTCTGTCCCATGCCCGCTTTAATTTCTCCACTGTCTTGGCTCCCACCACCCCCTCCAGCAGGCTATTCCATGGTTCCACAACACACTCTGTGAAGAAGAATTTCCTCGTATTGTTTCTGAACTTTCCTCCTTTAAGTCAAACTTTGTGCCCTTACTTCTTCTGTAGTCCTTTACCTGAAAGAGGTTCTGCACATGCACCCTGTTGTTGCCTTTAAGGTATTTGAATGTTTTAACATGTCCCCATGATTCCTGCTTTGTTCTGGAGAGTATAATTTGAGGTCATCCAGTCTTGCCTCATACGATTTCTGATGCAAGCCCTGCAACATCTTTGTTGCTCTTCTCTGTACCATCTCCAGCCTATCTATGTCCTTTCTTAGGTGTGGCCTCCAGAACTGGACACAGTACTCCAGTTGAGGCCTGACCAGGGACCGATACAGGGGCATGATTACTGCATACCTTCTGCTCGTGATGCCCCTTCCTATGCATCCCAGGATACCACTAGCCTTTAGTGCTGCCTTTTCACATTGTCTACTGACCTTGCGGTCATCTGATATGATCACCCCTAGGTCTCGCTCCTGCCTGGTAGCCACCAGATGCTCCCCTCCCATTGAGTACCATTTCCCTGGGTTACGCTTTCCCCAGTGCATGACCTTGCATTTTTTGCAACTGAATTTCAATTGCCAGGTCTTGGCCCACTCCTCCAGTTTTCAGAGATCAGCTTCCATGCTTTGCTGTCCCTCTGTTGTGTCTACCCCATTGCCGATTTTGGTGTCACATCTGCAAACAGGCATACCGTTCCCTCCAGTTCATCTGCAATGTCGCTGATGAATATGTTGAAGAGGATCAGCACCTGACTGGCCTGTAGTTGCCAGCCTCCTCCCTGCTGCCAATTTTATGAAGTGGATCTACATCTACCCTCCTCCAGTCCTCTGGAACCACTCCTGTTCCCAGTGAGTTGTTGAATAGAGCTGTCAGAGATGCAGTCAGTACTTCTCTGAGCTCCTTCAGCACTCTTGGGTGTATCCCACCTGGTCCCATAATCAGCCATCTGTAGCACTGAAGACAGCAGTTGAAATCAAAGAGAAACAGTTAAATCTTCTCACAAACAGCTGATGTTATAGTTATTTTGCCATTCCACAAAGAATCGTAGCAGGATAAGCATTGAAGGGTTGCCCCCTGATCCACTAAAAGGCAGGGTCCCTTCCCATCCCCTCTTGCTCACTAAGAAGTTCTCCACCCCCTGGGTGGGAGCTGTGGGGTTGGGCCAAAGTGGAGGCATGTGGGAGAGATGGGAAAGGCCACCCACAGGGTAGAGGGAGTAAGGGCTGATCTGGAAGGGGAAAAGAGAGGTTTAAAATGTCCTGTACAGCCAGGCGCTCCCTCATTACCTCCTAGATTTGTAAGAGAATCATCCACCTCTGTCCCAGCAGGTATGTCTCTTAAAGATTCCAGAATTTTTATTTGACTGAATGTTAGCCAAATGTAAAGGGTACCAGCATTCTCATTGATGGACCCAACACAGCCACCACAGGCAGTGATAGTTTAGTCTGCAAGTGGGATATGTAGGTTAATTTCTATTTAACTGTACTGTTGCAACTGGACTGGGAGTTATTTTTATCCAACTTATTTCTATTTTTCTTGGCTGCACGTAAATAGAGCAGGACGCTGGGTTGGGTGTTCCCTCTCCTCCCCATAAATTGTAAGTTTCGTGGTGGCAGTTTCACACTGTAAACATGCATCTCTCTGGCCCTTCTCTTTGCATGCTCCCTCCCTGAGGCATGCTAATCCTATGAGCAACAGCAAAATAAGCTAATTTGAAATGCTTTCTGTATTCAACTGCACATGACACATGTTGTGCTTTTCAATATTTAAAAAAACAAATAAATTCTGTTCACTGACTGTGGGAAACTAAAGTGGTTGGAGCCCGCCACATTATATAGGTGCTGCTATGCACTGCTAATGTACATGTAAGCACGTTAACATAGGTGGCCTTGCCTTGCAAAAGCTTCCTGCAAGGTCATGATGCTGACAGCTTACAGTCCAATGTATTATGGCTCTATAGAGAGCATCTGTAAGATCCACTGTTACTCAGAAGTAATGAACCATTATCTATCTGCACCTGTTCTACAAGACACAAAGGAGCATCGCTTTCCCTTTACTTTGGGCAGCTGTCTGCCTGCTCATAGATCACCACTTTTGTCAGCTTGTCTCCCACTAGTATGAAGACTTCACTGATTGATAATAGTACCCCATGCAGTCTCTCACTCTCATTTGTGCTACCTAGGCATTATAGTACATACAGTATACACACACGCACATGCGCACACACATACATACACACACACACACACACACGTCCTCTCTCTCACTCTCTCATGCCCATTGCAAATGGTACTGCTAGGCTGACTGATCCACTCAATGGCAGCGCTGTTGCTCAAGATGTTGTTTACCCTGGTTTGGGACTAAGACCCTGTGTTAGAGGTCTGGCTGGTGGTGGAGGATCAAGCATCCCTGTGATGCAGTCCTCCTCTGAGGACGGAAAGTTGGGCCTCCCCCTGCTTTACCACCAACTGGGTGTACATAGATGGCAGGACAGCTGGATGCTTAGACATATTCAGGACCAGAAGGAGGAGCTCGTCATTGAGCCCAGAAGCACAAACAGACTGCAATAAAGGGGTGGTGGTGCTTTGCAGAAGTTTTGCCAGGCATGAAAAATACCATTGTGGACTGAAGAGGTCGATAACGAGGAGGCATGACAACCTCTGAAAGTTCTTTTGCTTGTATGACTTCATTAGGCCATTGGTAGATGTGTTATAGTCTACCCAACCCCTACTGCATTCCAGTTTGCCTAACATACCAAAGCTCAAGTATTTTTAAAATTCTCCTTAAAAATGAAATAAACACTCTAACAGTCATCAGGAGGCAGTATAGCAGTGCTTAAGAGCACTGAGCTGCAAACCTGGAGAATCCCACAGCCACCGCTTGTATACTATGTGACCATGAGCATGTCACTTAACTTCCCTGTGCTCCCGGGATGCACCTGTAATTAAGCCTTGGCTTAGTACATCTTTCCGGGTCAGAAATTGTAACAAAAGGCTGGCCCAGTGGTGCTGAGGGTTGAGGTGCTGGACACCACAACTCGCGCCATGCCAGTGACCCATGTTCAGGAATGAGCACGGGCTGCCGGGGGTCAAAAGGAGAGGGAGAGGACTGAGCATCCAACGACTGCTTTCCTCTCTTGGGGATGGGTGGGCATGCCATTCCGCTCCTTGGCTGCCTCCCAGTGGAGGCTGGGGGTAGTGCCAGAGCCACGGAGACAACTGGTGTGGCTTTGTGATGCATGTGTACCTTCACGTGCATGCATTCATGGCCGTGAGGGGGAAGGACCACAGTAAAGAGAGAAAAATGGCTACCAGCTCATGGAAGCCCCTCCAGTACGTCAGCGCAGCACGTAAGGAACCCCAGGCCCACCCAGACATGTACTGGGGTGGCCTCCCTGCCCCACCATGGGGGTAATCCATGGGGGATACACGGCATGAGGGATGCCGGAGGTGAGGTGGTGACTGGGGCCTGAAGGAGGACAGAAGCTTGCCAGCAGGCTGAGGAGGATAAATACTTACATGAAAAAAAAATTGTAACAAAAAAATCAATATGGTTACTATTCTTGAAAGCAAAAAAGAGCTTCTGTCTAGGCTATGTATATTATTCTCTGGTACTGTATCAGTGCTGATCTTGCAAAAGAAGAGCAGTAAAAGAACAATTAAAAAGTGTATACAGACTCACAGTTATTATGTATATTCTGTTACATGAAAGTAGAATCTAAGAATGTAAACTCACCCCACAACAATATACAAACAACTCAAAAGATATGAAATTGATCTTTTGATTTGAAAGCCTTGGCATCACAACTGCCATCCAGAATACTCAGAACCACCAAGTTTCTTACCGTATCCACCATAGCACAGCCCCATCGACACATATCTTGGTGCAAGATGGAAAAGAAGGTACTGGAGTTGTTTGGTTTTGCTCTCGTGTTCAGGGTTCAGTACACTTACTTATCCTTGGCCAGAGAGGTAAGCAACATAAAGCCGTAAACCCCTGTGTTCATAAGGTCCTATCTGGAAGACTGTATTTTTAGAGAACACGGTTGGCATGGACTCAGCCAAGGAAAGCATTTATCACATCGAGTGGTTGTGTATGTTGGTTGTCTTGGATCTGTTTACTGTTGCTGTGGTATGGATAGTGTACTCACAAGGCTTGTTTCCGTACACAGCTGAATGCTGTGAGTTAACCTAATCCCTGTGCACCTTTGTACTTTACATATGAGTCTGACATGAACCATTTGCAAACCAACATGTCTGGCAATTTAACAAAACATCTCAAGTTTTAAATCTGCTCCACACAAAACAACCTGGATTTCCCACCCTTCTTGCATTATGATCACCAGCACGGTACTCTGAAGCTTTGATTTTATTTTGTTTGTTTTTTTGGGGGATTCAGTAATGATTCCTGCAGAACCAGCTGTTCAGTGCAGCAGCAGACACTGGCAATGCATGTTCCTGTCCCCAGCCAGGGGCTTCAGTGAACTGGGGTAGGATAAAGCATCCCAGAAGATACTCATCACCTCTGGGAGGGGGTGGGAGGGTCAGTGCTTCTGTCTCAATACTGCCACCTGGGGGCCACAGTTGGCACTGCAGCAGTGTTATTGCTTTGATGGAGGGAGGGAGGGTGTTGGCTAGGCTCCATGTCACCACGCTTGCGTGCGTGTGCATGAAGCCCCTTGTGTGCCAATGTCCTGGGGAGAAAACAATCAAAAAGGCCCCAAAACTGACAGAATGATGCAAAGGCACTCATGGGCCCCTTTGTACTAACTGGTCTCCCACCGATTGGCCTCCTAAGGGCAAACTTACCAAAAAGGTTGCACACTGATCTGACTGCCTGCTCAGGCAGGCAAAAAAAGGTAAAAAAGGTAAAAAAAAGTAGGTAAATGATGAAACAAATGTATTTGTTACTTTATTTTTAAAAACTGTCAGCCATTCTGAGCAAAAATCAGATGAATAAAGAGAGAAATGTATGACTCCCATAAACATTAGGTAACAGACACACACTTTTGAGAGCAAGGAAGTCAAAATGGTTACAGTTTTAAAAGAAAGGTTATTTTGATCTGATTTGATTTATTTGTGCTAAGCGGATAAGTTCTTGGGCTAAAAAAGTTAATTTGGGGGGATGACCAGGGACATACAAATACGACAAACACATAATGGACACAATAAAATCACATACCATATAAAATTACAAATGTTTGCTAACAGGTGAGATCTAAGCAACTGTTTAAAATTTAATTAAAGAATTTTCGAGCCCAAAAAAGTAAAGATTTTACTAGTAATATTTTATATTAACATACAAAACCTGGTCTTGAGATAAGTTTGTCATCCGAGATATGGGTTCTGTGTAGTAAACCTCCACAAAATAAAATAACTTAGCCCCTGAGTGCAAAAGCATAACTGTCACTGAGGCAAGCAAGGCAATTGCCTTAGTTGAAATTTCCCTTTATTTAAAAAAAAAAGAAAGAAATTAACATAAACTGCAGAAACAGCTGTACTAAATCCCAGGTCTAACCTCTTACACCAGTATCCACTGATAACAACTGGCTGTCTGATCACTCTGGCCAGTTATTGCTCAGCAGTTCCTGCACTACTCAGGTTACCTGTTGTCATGAATGACGGAGGCAGCCCTGCACAGCACACAGCCAAGCAGTTGTTGGTGACTCAGCGGTTGCGGTAGTAAGACAGCAACATCAGCTGTTGGGGATGTGCCTTTACTTGAAAAAACTGCTATCTTAACAATCAGTCATTGCCTCATAATGGTACACACTGCACATTGGTGTGTCACAGTAGCCAAGCAAAACAACAGATCAAACTGGTTTGGGGCAGCTGAGCTGCAACCCAAGTTTCATTGTGTGTGATAATTTCTAAGCTTGAAGGATTTTAAAACTGGCACAGCCAGTACCCCATGTTCATGAAACAAAGTCATTTGGGAGGACAGTACAGCCTAGAGGGTTAGAGCACTAAGCTGTGAACCTGGCAACCCAACAGTCAGGGTCTTGGAACCCACAAATGTCACTAGTATGCCATATGATCCCGAGAAAATCACTTAAAGAAGAACTGCATTTTTTCCCAATAGAAGTTGTTTTTTTAAAATGCTGGTTTGAATTCTGTTATTGTTTTATCTCTATGGGCCTATTAGTAACCTCAGTGGTTGTCTATGACTTAAACTCTGGTGATAAGTGCCATTTTAGAATTGTATGATGTAGTTTATGTCCCTCTCAGTCACTGAGTTCTATAGTAGAATGCAGATGCATTGTGCCAACAATGGAAGAGCTGAGCAAGAGACATGAACTACATCGTGCAGTTCTAAAATGACACTACCTGTATGTAAATTAGAAACACCCACTCTGATCCTGCCCCTCTACCTTTTGAACTCAGCATAAAAAATATTTCTCATTTAAAGTGTCAACTAGTTGATTCATACAATATATTCATGGCAGATGCCCCTCAGTCCCCTATGCTAAAATGTTACACATATCTGTCCCTGCCATTGCCGCCCCCTTGGCTACGATTTTCAGCCTGTCCTTCTCACAAGCTTTGATACCAGCAGAATGGAAACGCCACTGTCATCCACCTGCTAGAGGATGGTGACTCATCTACCCCTAGAAACTATAAAGCCATTTCCCTCTTTCCTATCCTAGCAAAGCTCCAAGAAAAACTTGTTCTCACTCAACTCTCCGCCTTCCTCGACTCATCTTCCTTCTACACCCCTTTCCAGTCTGGATTCAGAAAATCGCACTTCACCACCACCACCTCCCTTCTGCAGCTCACGGATTCCATACTCTTGGCTATGGATAAAGGGCACATCACTTCAGCTATCTTTGTTGATCTAGCGAAGGCATTCGACACAGTATCCCACTCCCTCCTCCTGGCCAAACTTGCCAGCGCAGGTCTCTCTCATTTGGCCACCGTCTGATTTCACTCCTACCTGGCTGACCGGATGCAATCAGTCAGGATTGGCAACTCCACCTCTGACCCCCTCCCCATCACTTCAGGTGTGCCACAGGGCTCTGTTCTGGGGCCTCTCCTGTTCTCCATCTTTCTAAATGACCTTCCCTCCTCCTGCTCACATACTTCCATCCACATGTATGCAGACAACACTGTGCTGTACACATCCGGCCCATCTGCTGTGGATGTAGCAACCAGACTTCAGCTGGACTTCAACAATGTCCAGCGCTGGTTTTGCTCAAACCAGCTTCACCTCAATTCCAAGAAGACTCAGAGACTCTCGTGGCTCAACTCCTCCCCGACTTTCCACACCCTGACTGGGACTGTAGGAAGCCTGCCCTTCCTTCAGATACTAGGGGTCTGGCTAGACCAGCACCTTGGTTTTTCTGTACACATCAATGATATCCATAAAAAACTCCACCCTAGACTGGGTGTCCTCTACCGCAATCATGGCTGTATCCCGTTGCCTGCTCGTCGAACCATAGTACAGAAAATGATTCTGCCAATTTTTGACTACGGTGATGCAGTCTACAGTGCCGCCCCAAAGTCCTCCCTGACCAGACTGGAGCCCCTTTTCCACTCTTTTTGTCACTTTGCTCTTGATTGTCCCTACTCTACCCATCACTGTACCCTCTACCAAACACTAGGTCTACCCTCCCTTCAGGCCCATAGATCTTCACACTGCGCACGCTTCACTGCCAAATACTGGACCCATGCTTTGCCTCTCTACCTCTCCTCGGCCCTGACCGCTCACCCATCCCCAGTTTATGAGCTCAGGGCAAATCACTCTAGACTCCATGATATTCCACATAGATCCTCATCATCAGGTGACTTCAGCTACCGCACGCCCAAGCTATGGAGCACCCTTCTACCGCACATTCGGCACTCCTCCCCCTCCCAGCACCTAAATGGTCTCCTATCTGCACATTTTGCCACCATCTGTTCTTGTGCCTAACACATTCTCAGTGCTGTGACAGCTACTACTCCCTTGCTCTACTCTGTACCACTTCCGAACCTTCCTTACTCAGTTAAGTGATCCCCTACCTCCTTTCCCTGTTGAACCCTCAGTCATGGCTGTATTGGTTGCACTACCGCATGCTGTATCTTTTTTCTAGCTGGCTCTGCCATTCAGCTGTCGTAACTCCCATTTTAATGCACTTCTACCCTATACAGTGTTATACCCTGTATAGTTTGTTACCTTGCTGTTATACTGCCTGTACCTATCATCTCCCCTTGTTATATTGTACACATCACGCAGTTATATTGTACTGTCCCCAGGATGCAACTGGAATCGAGCGGTACTCCACTCAGTAAGCCTTCCTGGTAAAAACTCTTAAATAAATAAATAGATGTGTTACTGTTCGAGTTTCTCAAAGTTCACTATTGATTTTACTGTTTGTACTATAGTTACGTATAGTGTAGCGTGTCATAGCATTGGATGGGGTTTGATGGCTGATCCGCATGCAGAACCTTCAAAATGGGGGGACTACGGATAGTTATATACAATGTTTGGGGTCTTCATAGCCTTATTAAATGTTCTGGATTGTTGCAGGAATGAAATAGGCTGGGAACAGACATTGCCTTCCTACAAGAGACCCACCTAGGGGTGGAAGAGCATTTAAAACTTAGAAGATCCTGGGTGGGGGAAGTCTATGCCTTGCAGAATGTGGAACGCCCACATAAAAGGGGAGTGGCAATTTTAATATGAAGGAACAAACCATTCCGAGTGGTAGAGGTTCAGACAGACCCAGAAGGCAGATTTGTTGGGGTAACAGGGGAAATGGGAGCACACAAAATTAACCTGCTGAATATCTATGCCCCAAATGAAGAACAGCTGAGGTCCTCCTTTTTTCTGGACATTGTAACACAGGCGATGTTAGATGTATCTGGCATAAACATAGTGGGAGGAGATTTTAATACTACACTTTGTCCAAATCAAGATAGGTCTGGGGCTGGGATTGGGGAGAGACACTCTAGATCCTCAGCTACATTAGGCAGAATCATGTCTGAGTTTGGGCTCCTAAATGTCTGGTGATATTTAAACCCATTGGTAAAGGACTGCAGTTTTTATTCACCAAGGCACAACCAATACTCCAAATTAATGTCAACAGAATGGGCGCATGTGGTCGAGACTTCAAAGATTGGTATCGTGACCATCTCAGACCACGCTCCAGTCAGCATGAACTTGGTGTTTGAACCCCCGGCAGGTGGTTCTGTTGGGCGACTTAACACTAGTCTTCTAAATAGGACAGAATTTAAGGAAATTATTTCAGGGGAGATAAAATCTTTCCTGGAACTAAATCCACCCCCCCAAGGGCAACTCGGCCTCCATAATATGGGATATGCTAAAAGCATATTTAAGGGGGAAAATTACTTCCTTCCCAATCAGACTTAAGAAAGAAAATATCTAAAATCAACAGGAACTGGAAAAACGCAGAGCCTCCTGGCAGCCAACACATTGACGGGCTTCTTATTGAAGCTCTACTCCTAGAAATGTAAAGAGAAAAGGTAGAATCAACTATCATGGTTTGGCTGGAAAATACATGTGTCTGCACACCTTACTGGTGTAATGTTTGTAGATCTTGTAACAGAAATAAAGATCAAGTTAAAAAAAACACTGACTCTGATGATTGTAAAACCCATAGAGATGTAATAGTAAGAGAACTGAAACCAGTATTTAAAGGAGATAGGAAGCAATTTTACAGTACATAGTTAACTGCACTTTCATTTTCCTTTCCATGCCAGTTATGTATTCTGATATGATCTGACAAATTTTTGATAAATAATTAAAAGGCTATGCCTGTAGTTATGTGGAGGAAGAGCTCCTCCCCCACATCCTACTTAAACAAGCAGGCTACTGCAGCTCTGCTTAGAGCGAGTCGCACTCGCTACGCTCACTTCGTGCTGCATGCTGGGGCTGGGGCTGGCTTCTTCCTCTGTTCCCCCCCCCCTCTTATTTTCTGTGCTCTGTGCCTCTGCTTGGTGTTGCCTTGCCTTCTGTCCGCCCCCCGCTCCCTCTCTATTCTGTGGTGCTTTTCTTCTCTTTTGGGAGTTTCTTTTCTGCCTACCTTCAGCACTGCAGCATTGCTGTTTTTGGCCATCATTCCACTTGTCCTTGCACTTCCAATACTCTTTCCGACCATGGAGTTCCTGCTCTCCTCGATGGTGCAGCCATGCTGCAGCTGCCGTTTGCTCATCTTCGCCCCTGCTGCTTGATCTGGGCTTTGGATTCCAGCGCCCCACCGATTCACTGCTACCTCCTCTGCAGCTCGACCAGGTGGGACCTGGCATTCCTTTCTCTTGCTAGTGCCTACTGCGCGGCCATGTGCTGCTTGTTGCTGCAGCTGCTGCTTCTCCCTTTCGAACATGGCCGCTAATTGGCAGCTATTTCCAGCAGCTTTCCTGAGCATACTCGCTGCTCCTACTTTCTACTGCCATGTTAGCAATTTAACCACATACTGCATGAGTATTTGCACTCACGGCCATTCACAACTTCAGACTGCTGTCATTGTCAATATGGAGCTGCTTGTAATGCCTGTAACAATGGTGGCTAAATGCCTATACTGCTCATGAAATACAGAAAATAAATGTTACTGCTCAAATACTGAAGGGAATGGTTTGGAGGAGCAGTCTTACCATCCATTGTAGTTGGGGGACAATATTGTTCACCAGCTTAAAAGACAGAAATACTGTACAGTCAGTCAGAGTACTGACATACTGCTAACACCGTCCTACAACGTTAGTACTGGTGATAGTCCATTGACCCCTCTGGAGTAGCGTGCCTTCAATGCAACAGTCCAACATGAGAGCAGCACTGCGTTAGTGTAAACTCACCTAGAGGGTACTTGGAGTTTAAAGGGACTACCAGCGAAGGGGCTATGTACAGATAGAGTGCATTGCTTGAAGTCCAGACTGGAAAATTTCTTGGCAGACAATTATATTTTAGGTTACTACTGATGGTACAATGGGGAGATGGGCTTGCTTTACAATGTTCTCACTTCACCTCACTCCACCCATGTAACTGTATAAGAGACTCTCCACTCCATGTTGCATTTCTTCTTCCTCAGTCAGCACACCTGAGTGGGCTATTTCTTGGCAATGCCACTTCCTCAGGATGTCTGTCTTCCCATCCTGATACTTTCCTCGGACAACAATATTCAGTTACTACACCTTTGTATTTCTTGACGATAACACTTCAGCGCTGAGTATGCCTCCTCGATCGAGCTGCAGTGCTCCGTGTAGTGGCAAATCCTTCTCCTGGTCCTTCCGTGCTCCTTGCCCGATGTTATGTGGACCTACAGCACATACAGGTCCACTTATTACTACTTTGTTCAATGACCTACGTGCAGGTCCACACCTGCCTACGCAACTGTTACTCCTTGCTCACACAAGCCATATCTTCCTGCATGTTGCCATTCCCCTGGCTTTAGCCTTTTAGGATTCTGCTGCACTCAATTCTGCATTCCACCTTGCAGGATCTCAGCACTCAATGCTCCTTATGATCTCAGCACGCCGTGCTTTTTCAGCTTACCAGCTTTCAGCTCTTACTTAATTGGGCCTCGCCTGACTACCTTCTCTACTCATTTGCTGCTCTGCGTGTGGGTTGCGGTCTGCTAGCCTACATGGGGCCCAGCTGCCGCTCTCTATTCTCTCCTACAGCTGATCTATGTGTGATACAGCCTTTTCCTCCTACCCCACGAAGGGTCCAGCTCTTCATCCTAGGTTGTGTATGCTATCATAGCTTTAGCACTCTGCTCCAAATTCATCCAGCTGGTCATCACCTGAACTTACACATAGTAGTTCAGCTCCGTACAAGCTTTCCTCTCCTGCAGTGTTCTCCAACCAGGATCTGTGGTTCATTTCTTCCATCCTTGCAGCCGTTGGATCTTCCATGGACTATTTACCTATTCCTGTCTCCCTGCTGTTCACCGACTCTGGATCTGGACTGTCTCTGGACCTTCAATCGTCTGCCTGCTTGTCTACAATTGCCTCTGCTAGACCAGTCTGCTCTTACTCCATCCTTGCCAGTCTACATGGACCATTTTCCTCCCTGGACATTCACCAGATTCCGCATGTTAGAAGCCTTCATTCCTCGTCACTACTCATCCAACCTTTTCATCAGGAATGTACGCATTGACAGTAATTTTCACCTTCTGTCACTACTCGAGTTCTGGATGCTGTAAACTTACCTTGCCCACTCGGACCTATTTCCACTCATCAGGATATCCTTCTACAATTCACTGTGGACTGGACTTGGACTACATCTTTGGATATTTGCGATCACTGCCCTTGGATGCTTCTTGCCCTGCCACTCAGTTCATTTGGATTTATTATTACTCCATTTCCTGTCGGACTGTCAGTTGAACTCTATCATTAATGCCATTCTATCTCATGTCTTAGGCCTCGGACATTAACCTACTCCAGTGCTATCAAGCTTATTGTATCTAGGCAAGGTACTAACTCATCCAGTTCCATCCTTCACTACATTCTGCCGTGCTTTGACCATCAGGAGCATGACATTTGATTCAGACTTGTCAAACCCGATATCATGAGTTCACCTTCCAGCTTGCCACTTCATTCTGGCTCCCTGAACATATATATATATATATATATACCACCCTATACAGGGATATTTGCTCAGTAAACAGGAGGCTCTTCTATTTACCTGCTTATTCACATGCCCTCTCTGGTCTTCACCATGTACCATACTCAAGCTACTCAGTACTACTCCTTTGCTACTACGTCTGCATCCTTGCTGGTCCAATAACAACTACTACTACTACTGATACGTCTGACCTAACATGCAAGTCTACTCTTACTTATGCAATAATTGCTCATACCTACCACCATCCTTTCGGCTTGGCCTTTGGGATGTCTACTGCACTTTCTACCATACATCAAACTGCCTCGACCATCGGGGGCAGGGAAGTTGCTCTACATTTGCACCTTAGATAACCTGTGCCCCTACAGAGCTGGAGGCCCATTGAGCTTCTATCACTGATGTCACCTGCTTCGCCCTTTCAGGGCCTAGAGGTTCATCAAGATCATCTCACTTACATACATGACCTGCTTCGCTCCTCGGGGCCTGGAGGTACATCAAGCTTCTCTTGTCTACGTACTCATCCTTTGAGTTCTATACTTTTTTTTCCTGCCTTGCCACTCAGGACCAGAATTCCAACTGCTCTGCCTCTTCCAGCCTCATAACCTGCTTCCAGCTTCCTGCTTCATTACCTAGGGTCTTTTCCTTTGCATAGCTTGTCAAATGGAACATAGACCACCATGCTTCCTATTCTGGATCCTAGAGACATAGTCATCTGATCACGGTCCTCGGAAAGAAATCCTCACCTTCAGGATTGCTTCGACTGGTTCTACACTCGACCCTCGAGGCTATGTATGTGTTCAACTGTGGATTCAATTTACTAGTATCGATTCTTGTTCTGGACATATGTATATTGGAATGGGAATTCGTTAAAAGGATGCATTACCATCTTCTCCTGGATACTCAATGTCGTTGCTCCCACTCCTGCTTTCTGCATTCCTCGGATTAAGGATCTATGATCTACTGGACTTCAGATTAGCCGACAACCTAATAGTGTAAATTTAGGATTACTCTCCTTTAGTATGCCCAGAAGGACAGGCAGGTCAGTAGCCATGGGTCCTCAGAGGTTCCCCCCCCCAAGGTTTGTTTTTCCTCTCCTGCATGCTACTGGCCACACTCTCCAGAGCTGGAGGAGATAATCGTACAATATCATTATTCTTTTTGGGGGGTCTCATTCTACATGTCTAAGCATCCTTCCTATGGTGGGATACAGAGAAAGGTCAAAACAATCAAGTCTTATCAAGCTACTCATCAGTTCAAGCATCTAAGCACCTTGTATATACTATCCAGTTCACAAGTACTATAATCACTGACTTGTTCATGTCTATGCTGAAGTATCTAAGCACTAACCATTTCATACAACTAATACCTTGGAAGCATCGTTCTAATTACTGGTCTGGCCTCTGTATCCAAGCACAAACCTACATTATCCAGTTACAGTACATAGCTCAAGCACTGAGCTATGAACAACACATAAATAATGTAGCTTTCGGGTCCCCTTAGATCTGCATAGCGTTCCACCCTCCTTGCCAGCTGTTGTTCTTTCTTTTTGTAACTCTAAAACATTCCATGACATCAATAACACCATTCCCTGTTGTTCATCTGAATGGCCTGGAATGGTGTTACTTATGTCACAGAATGTCCAGGCAGTATGAAAAGAGAAAGCAGCAACTGCTGAGGAGAGATAGGTTCAAGGTAGTTACAAAGGCAGCAAAATTATTATGTTAACAAAGAAGGTCAAAAACATATCAGAATATTGGATAGATACTAAAAAGACAACATGAGGGCATATAGAAGTGTGAAAAAATGTTTCCTATCACTTTAAAAAAGCAGCCTCTAAAGAGAACAAGTGTTTGTCAATGCCGGATGTTCACTGCTGGTATTGCTGTTGTACCGGGTCTTGCTTGTACATATTTTTACTATATATTTACCCAGAATAGAGCAGATGAGATGCAATACCTCGTTTTCAGCAGCATCCTGCTTTCACACATTGTTAGATTGTAATTATCCAGAACAGGACAGGTGCGAGGCAATAGTCTACTTTTAAGTGGGCTCCCACATTTTGACCCCAAATGTCCAACAGTCTTTTTATGACCTGACATTATGATCAAGACAGGTGGAATTTGCTGGCCTGGTGGTGTTGAGAGTTGAGGCGTTGGATGCCACACCTCGTGACATGCCGGCGACTCGTGTTCAGGAATGAGCACGGGCCACTGGGGGTCAGCAGGGGCGGAGAAGGATCAAGCATCCCAAGGACTACTCTCCTTCTCCAGGGAGGGGGGATCCCAGCAGTCAGTAAATGCTTGCCCCCTAGCGGAGGCTAGGAGGCAGCTCACCGATGCTGAAGACGTGGGCGGGGATGCAGCAGACAGCTGGAGGAGCGCACGTGGGAGCATGCGCGCTGCCTCCGCTGGCGTCATTGCATGCTGCATCTCCTGAGGGACGAAAACACAGAAAAACATGGAGTCCTCTGCCGCAAGGATGACAACTGTCTCCCCACAGCACCGCCTGGGAAGATGCCTCCCTGGAACTGGATCCAGTCTGGTGGGTCGAGCATCTCCCCACCCCCTGCCATGAAGGGTAAGTTATGGGGGCTGAAGGGGAAGGGGTCTGATACCCGGTGTCAGCACGGGGGGGGGAGGCACATCAGAAGGCACTGGCAGAGGACTCCAGGGGGAGAAAAAGCACTAACAAAAAAAAGACAGGTGGAATTTTTAAAATCCTGTCTGAAAGGTTATTTTTCTGTGTGGCTATGGAAACAAGTTTCAGAGGGGATTTGAAAAATTATACCTGCAATGTTCAGGAGGTGGGGTAACACAAGGGATATATTGAACATTAAGGGCCAAAATCTGCAAAAAATAAAGTTATTAGTAAATGTTGGAACAATTCATTTTCTCATAACTTTGTTGGTTTTTCACATTTTTACCCCAAATGTTCAGCATAATCTTTTTCTGACCACTCCTTTTGAGCATCACAGGTGTCATTTATAAAACAATGGCTGAAACGTCATTTTGCACCAGAAGTGTTAAAACACATTTTGGATAGGATTTGAGAAAGGACAGCTGTCACATTCATGAGGTGGTGTGAAAAAATGGCTATGTTGAAAAGTTGGGATCAAAATATTGAAAATTACCACAGTTATGAGGGTGCGCTGAAAAATTGCAAGGTAGACTCATAACTTTGTTGTTTTCTCATATTTTTACCTCAAATTTTCAACATAATGTTCTTATTTATTTGAATTTTGGTAACCGGGTAAGTCCATTGAGACAATTACAGTCCCTTTTTCAGGGTCGACCCAGGAGTGCAGCATGGTAAAAGCACATCTGTCTGAATTGAAGGCATAACGGGTAAAGACAGTTCAACAAGTGAAAGTAAACAATAAATGATAGTAGTCTTAGATAACACACTAAAATTGTATCATAAAATACAGAAAAGCAAAGAAAAACAATATTTACACAACTGTATATATAAAATAGATAACCAGCAGAGCATTTGGGGGCATAGCTACCTATGCAGCTGAACGCACGCACTTCCAGAGAACTCCCACTACAGCATATTTAATTTAACTTATGTTCTGGACTTTTTGTTTAACCTAAGCTTTAAACTATATCTGCTTGTTCCCTGGGGTCCAGCTGGTTCTGGGGATACCAAATTTGCCAAGATGTGGCAGAAAAACATGGACCAAAAAACTAATTTTTTTGCCCCATGTGGCGGGGCCTCCAAACCTCCAACTGCGACTGCAAATCTCCTCGCAGGGGATGCAATGATCAGGGATCCTGCTCTGGCCATACCAGAGTCTCTGCAATTGGCAGTTCTGATGCTGACTAAAACTGTCCAGTGTATAGATAAGAAAATGGATGGGTATAACACCGACTGCTTCATGTGGAACAAAAACTGGACCACTTTACAGAAACGGCGTAAGATGCAGAGAAATCCTTGAACTGGGCCCAAACCATGGCAGCCTCTTGTGTAAAGTAGCAGGCTTCGCTCTGCTCCAGACTGGAGCATATGGAAAATCTCACCTGTGCTGCCAATGTCTGGATCATCGGGGTCTCGAAGGGCACAGAAGGAGAGAATCTTTCCCTCTATTTAAGTACTTGGCTGTTGGAGACCCTTGGGCTTGATCTACAGGACCAGTTAGTCCATGCATACAGGGTTAATATCCAGAGACTGGAGTCTACAGAGGGACCCAGAACAATCATGCCCATTACTATGTCCATGGTGGTGCGGGATCGTATTCTGCAAGCTGTTTGATCAAGGCACAACATTGAGGTAGATGGCTCTGGAGTGTTATTTTTCCCCGATCTCCCCTACTCCACTCGCATGAAGCGGAAAGGATTCGATGCAGTCAGGAGGCGCCTCCAGGTACTGGAGATTCCTAATAATTTGCTGATGCGGGTCCAACTCCATGTAATGGTGGGAAGAAAGGCATACATAGATACAGAACCTAAAGAAGCCGTGAAGATGGTGGAAAGGCTGGAGACCGAGAGGGCAGACCGGGAGGGGGATCCTTTGCCTGACTCAGAGGCAGAGGATACCTAAAAAAATAGACTGAGTGAGACTTCTTTAACTTCTGCTGTATTAACTGTTTATTTTTCCTGCTTAAGAATGGCCCCCCACATGGTTTTATTACCCTCCTAAAAGCCGGCGGACAGTACACAAGTTCTGTTCAATAGTACGGAGCAGAAGGGCCTGAGATGTTGATCGGTTGATTAGTTATATTGAACATGTGGACTTAATTTCCTACTGCTGATATAACTTACTTTCAGGAATTTTAGTAACATGGAGAAGGTATGGGCAATAGTTCAGATTTGGGGTTTAAATAACAGAAAAGTTTTGGGGAGACAATGAGCTAATATCTAAGTTTTTTGTTTTTTTCAATTACTTTTCTATGCAACGCTGTGGGAGCGAACTGGGAGATATAATAGAAACTATAGAACCAAAGGTGTACCTAATAATCAAGGCCCTTTAAGGCCTGGGGTTTTCCTTTAATGTTTACATATATTATGTGGTAATTGCCATATCATAGGCATTGATAGCAATAGCCACATGGGATTTTTGCACTGATGTACTAGAAAGCTTTTTTTTTTTGCTATCTGGAATTCTGCCTAATCTTGTACCTAATGTAACAATGGATCACATATCTGTATCTCTTTTTAATGTTGCTTACACTGTGATGTATTACATTGTACAGGAAGTTATAGCGCGATGTATTTGCGTAAACTCTATAAATAAAACGTTTAAGAAAAAATAAACAGTAGAGCATTTCAGTTTGGAACTAGAGTAATTATAAGATTGTCAACAAATATAGCAGAGAAATCATACAATTACTATCAGATATTAGATTCTGTATTAGAGCTGTAGTCTGTATTGTGTATTCCATGTTATACTGTGTTCCAATCTATTTGATGTAAGATGTGGAGCCTTTGCAAATGAGTCTCTGACTCAAAGGGTTGTAATTCCTAGATCATACATAAATAAATAAATAAGAGAGGAACAAGTGTGTAACAAGTGCAGTCATCAGTACCCTTTATAGCAGGAGCATGTAGCTGAGGCAGTAAGAAAGGGGAGCAAGCAGGT
This sequence comes from Neoceratodus forsteri, assembly GCA_016271365.2. NCBI lineage: Eukaryota > Metazoa > Chordata > Ceratodontiformes > Ceratodontidae > Neoceratodus > Neoceratodus forsteri. The sequence continues at coordinate 630,264,981 of CM057456.1, read as the reverse complement.
CTTGAACTCAGAGAGAGTGTGACAGGACAGATTGGGGAAGGGAGTTCCAGTCTTATGATGTCATATAGCCTTCTTATGAGCTCACCTCATGAACAAGGACACAGAAAATGTTTCAAATCCTGCCCAAAAGTTGATTTCACACCACAAGTGTGAAAACACATTTTGGCCAGGATTTGAAAAATGACAGCTGTCACATTCATGAGGTTCTGTGGTGAAATGGTTATATTGAAAATATGGGGTCAAAATATTGAAAATTATGCCTGCCCAGTGGCGCTGAGGGCTGAGGCGCTGGACGCCTTACCTTGCACCACGCCGGCAACCCGAGTTTGGGAACAACCTCAGGTCATTGGGCAGCCAGCACAAGGCGGGGAGAGAGGGAGCAGAACTGAGCATCCACAAGGCAGCTCTCCCCTCTAGGGTGGATGCCCGTACTCTCATCAGTTCTGCTCCCACGGGTGGAGGTCCAGTGGGAAGTGTAGGCATGAAGGGTATGGTGGCAATAGCCAGTGGTGGGGTGGGTACCCAGCATCGCTGGGCAGCTCACGACGCCGCAAGATATGTGTCTGCCCGGGGTCTCGGGTCAAGGAGAAAACCTATAAATTACAAATATAAAAAAATATATATGTATTGACAATTACCAAAGTTACAAACCTGCATTAGCACATTTCAATGTAGGCTCATAACTTTGTTGTTTTTAATATTTTTACCCAAGCTTTCAAGATAGCCTTCTTATGACCCCACTTCATGAACAAAGGCAGAGAAAAGTTTCAACTCCTGCCCGAAAGCTGATTTCATGCAGTGACCGCAAAAATCACCTGTAGGGACAGATTTGCCTAATTTCACTGGCATTGTTCATGAGACAAGGTTCCAAAAAAGGCATGTTGAAAGTCTCCGGCAAACATATTCAAAAATGACCAAGTTATGCCACTAAGTTCAAAACCCCATTGAAATACATTAAACCACACACCTGATTTCCTCTGTTCACAGTTCGGCATTGAAGAGTGAAGATGTGGCTGCAGTCCAGAGAGGATTACAGTGTTGGACCCATGGTGGATAAGTAAGGGCTTGGGGGGGGACTGTGCGGTGGTGGGTGCTGAGTGGGAGGGTCAGGTGGGGGGAAATAATTGCAGTAACAGACATTGATGGACATTTTTCCTTTTTACAGAGGTTAAGAGGGACAATTATCTTTATTTCAGGTGGCAAATCTGGGGGATTGGGCACCCCCAGTGTCAGTGTTATGTCTGGCAGCACCGAGGGGGGGGCTCCACAGTGCTACATAAGTAAAATGGACAGGGTGGGAGGTAACAGCTGGCATGGGAGATTGGACACCCCTGTGCCGGAATATTAACATACATCGATGGATGGTTTTCCTTTTTACAGGGTTTTAAAAAAAACTGCAAAGGATAGCTTTCTTTATCTCAGGTGGCGACACTGGTGGATTGGGCACCTCCAATGTTAGTGCTATATCTGGCAGCACTGGGGATGTACTCCCCGGTGCTGTATAAGTAAAACGGGCAGGATGGAGGGTAGCAGCTGGCATGGGGGATTGGGCATCCCTGTGCCAGAATATTAATCTGAGTAGAGACTTAGGGGTAACGATTCTGGTGTGGCTACAGCAGTCATTGATGGACAGTCTTCTCTTTGCAGGGTGTATTTAAAAAACTATGAGAGATGGTTTCTTTATTTCAGATGGCAACATTGGGGGAGGCACCCCCAGTGTCAGTGTTTTGTTTTTTGGGGGGGTCGGGTGGTGGGTGCTGAGTGGGAGGGTCGGGTGGAGAGACAGTAAGGGTGAGGCAACAACAGACATCAATGGATGGTTTGCTTTGTTACAGAGTGTAATTCAACCTCAGCAGGCTGATCATGACAGATCAGCTGTGCTTGCTGGGTGGTGGTTATGTAGATCAAAGAAAAGAACTGACCTAAGTTCGGGTCAGCTCTCTCATTTGAAATACACAAAGCTTCCGCCCAGCAAGCCAGAACAGTGTCATGATCAGCCTGGCTGATGACTGGTGTGACACTGATGAGCCCTTTGCAGACCACACTGCATTGAACTGATAGTGTCACACCCCTCAAAACTCACTCTCCTAACAAAATGTTCTTTACAAGCCTTCGTTCGCAAAATTCAACATAGGCTCACAACTTTGTCGTCTTTTAATATTTTTACACCAAATTTTAAACATAGCCTTCTTATGACCCCATCTCATGAACAAGGGCAGATAAAATGTTTAACTCCTGCCCGAAAGGTGATTTCACGCAGGGACCACAAAATCACCTTTCAAGACAGATTTTCCTAATGACAGTGTCATTGTTGATGAGGTGTGGTCCAAAAAGACACGTTAAAAATTTGGACCAAAAATATGCAAAAATGCCCAAGTTATGCCAGTAAGTTCAAAACACCACTGAAATACATTGAACCGCATACCTGTTTCTTCAGTTCATGTTCCAGCTTTGAAGAGTGAAGAAGTGCATGTGGTCCAGAGAGGATTACGGCATTGGATCCACGATGGGAAAGTAAGGGCTTGTGGGGGTGCAGGGTGGTGAGTGCTGAGTGGGAGGGACGGGTGAGGGGACAGGAATGGCTGCAAAAGACATCGATGGACAGTTTTCTTTTATAGGGTAGGGGAAAAAACTGGACTGAGGATTCCTGATCACAACACTGGAAGTAAGCGCCCCAGCATCGCTGTTATGATGTTTCTGGGGGATGCTGAGAGGGAGGTTGGGTAGGGAGAAAAAAAAATATAAAAAATGGCAGGTACACAATCGCGACACAGGGGATTGGGCAGCCCCAGTGTCACTGTTATGTTTCGGGGGCTGAAAGGGAGGGTGGGTGGGGTGGGAATATATATAACAAATTAAAAGGAGAAAAGGAGATCACAGCGGAACACAGTAGTCTGCCATGTGCAAGATGGCTGCTGGCACATGTGCAGTACAGTTTGGTGGCCATCTTAGACACAGCAGACTATGCCGTGTTCCACTGTGAGCTCCTAAAAAATAGTGCTGTGCCACTGCTAATACACAGTGCAAAGTGCTTTACGGACATGGTGGTGACTGCGATGCAACTCCACACTGTTGTTCAGTCATAAAAGTTTCCCTTTTCCGATAAATCGCAGGGTCTGCAGGGCTCTGCCAACTGCAGCCCTGAAAATGACAAACAGGTTCAGTGCACTACTGCTTTAAATCCTCCCCACCATGCTCCCAGGATGCACCTGGAAATCAACTTTGGCTCAGTGTGCCTTTCCTGGTCAGAAACAAAATTTGGGATCAAATGTATTTAATTTACTTTAAACAAGTAGGTGTCATTGCTGCCAAAGAAATTGGGGTTGGGGAAAACATCTCTGGTGCTCACAAGCAGAGCCAGTGACTTAATAAAAAGGGCATACAGTACTACAAGACACATACCTATTGGGATTTACAGAGCTCAGTCAACTCTCCACAGTGATTATTGTGTACCTGGCAACTAGGACACTGTTTTAGTCTCCTGTGTGCGTGCCAAGTTCAAAAGTATCTTACTAGCACTCTGCTGCTGCACAAGGTACAGAAATGTGAAACAATAACAAACCAATTCTGAGCTGCCTAACTGCAAAGAAATAAAAAACAGAAAAAAAGAAAATAGTTATGTGCACCAGAAGGCTGGCTGTGATACCACATCCAACACCACACCTTCTCCTGCTTCAACCACCAATGGCAGCTGCCTGAGGGTTGCACCACCATGCTGCCTGCTAGCCAAACTAGTTACTGTCTTACTGCCAGTGAGCTTACTGCGTGGGAGTAGGAGTCAAGCACTAGGCAAGAAATCCAGACTGCCCTGTTTTGTGGATGGTAGGAGAGACTGTTGACTGGGCAACAAACTTTGGACTAGAGATAGCACTGACAAAAATAGCTGGAACTGACTCTACTGATTATGTGATAGGTGAGTGCATGCAACTTACAATATTTCCTAAATGATCTTTGTTAAAATATGAGTCATGACCTCTAAAATGACCCCTAACATGCACCATAGAGCTTCTAAAACCCCCATATCTTCTGGGATCACCTAGGCTCCAGACCTCTGGCTTATTTTAAGAATGACCCCACCTTTGTGAAGAGGTCGTCTAACCATGTCTGGTAGTTCCCACTCATGGGTCAGTATCTGTGACCGGCTAAGCCTGTCCACTAAGACATTTTGGATACCTGGAAGAAACACGGACAACAGAAGGAGACCTTTTTTTCATAATGTAATTTTTATTTATTTTCAAACATAACAAACAAGAAGTGAATACATTATTCAGACATAGTCAAATAGTTGTACACTTATGTTCAAACAGAAAATAAAAGATACTATTAAGAAAAAAAAGCAATTATTCTCCTGAACAATTTTTACTAGTCCATATTTATGTTATTAGAAAAGCAATAAACAGAGATTGCATGGAAAGCCTGTTGCATCAGTTTGTAAGTTAAACTTCCTTAAATTTAAAGAAGGGTGACCACATTTTTTAAAAAACGTCTAGTCTGTCATTTACTGAATAGCTAATTCTCTCATTATTAGCTAGAAAGCACATTTAATCAAACCATTCTTTCAAGGATGGTGCGTATGCATTTTTCAATATTTTATAAGACTGTGTCTAACACTTGATGATGCATGTCAGGTTCATATCTTCTGGACTGATAAGGGAAAATCCCCAATAAGAATACCACGTGGGAGAATGGGATGCCATTCTTTGTGATCCTGGAATATAAATTGAGTACAGAATACCAGATACCTTGAGCCCTTGGGCAACCCCATAACATGTGTGCCATACCTGCATTTATTTGATTGTATTTCCAGCAATTAGAATTGGTGGAATACCCCCTTTTTATTTACCCCCAACTGAGCAGGATTTTAAATTGTGTAAGCCTACCATGAAGCTCTATGAAGTTGCGGCTGGCCCTTTTCCAGGTAGAGTCCCAATCTTAAGTCGAAATTCTGGTTTGGAGATCCTCCTTCCAGGATTCTTTAGCTTTGTTAAATATATAGATGGCATACCATTAGAATTGTATACAGTACATCAAACCTGCTCCTTTTCTAAAAGAACCCATTCTAAGCAGCTGATTCTAATCTTCACATTCTGGTAGTGTGTATTTGTTTGTTAAAATTTGTTTACTGGGCCAGCCCGACAGCGCAGTAGTAGCACTACCACTTGCGACACTGTCAACCTGGATTAGGGAATGAGCCCGGAAGACGGAGGCTGGCTGGGAGACTTGAGAGTCTAGAGGACCGCTCGCCTACTCTGGGGAGGGAGGGAGGGTCGAGGCTCTACGCTTGACTGTCCTCTGATGGAGGCTGGAGGCACAGCAAGCATTCGAACCATTCAGAAGGGTTGGGGCCTGACAGATGTTGGCAGTTGCGCCTTGATGTCTGGGTGCACATCACTCCCCCAGAAGACAGGAAAAATCAGTTCTCGGAGCACCAGGGAGACTGAGTACCCGGTGCAGACCCATAGCTCCTACCTGCCTGGGTGCCCGACGAGACAATGAAGGATTTCGGGGTGTACGGGCCCCACCTTGTATCTGCCTGGGGGATATAGCCATGGCTTCATGGGGGTTCACCCGCAGCAGGTTCAGGTAGGTGGAGAGAGGGGCAGACACCATTGGCAACTCCCAGTGAAGCGGTACTCCAAGAGCGGGGGAAGGATAAATAGAAAGTAAATATATATATACATATGTTTACTGAGAAGGTCTGTGAGTTCTAGGTAGTTGTAGAATTGGGATTTGTGTATTCCATAATTCTTTCTAATATTCTCGAAAGATAATAGAAACCTGCCATCCGGGTTTATGACATTTGGGGTTCTTACCATACCTGCTTTGATCCAGTCATGATTGGACAGAGTCTTGTTAACATAGGCAAGTAGTGGGTTGGACTATATTGGCATAAAGTCTAATGGTACCTTATTTGGATTAATGATGGAGCTTATTTTTTTTTAAGTTTTGATTGGTCCTAATAAGCAGGGATTGTCCCTCACTTGCAAGGCAATATGCCAAAACATGAAGTCTGTTAGGTGATGAGGTTTTAATAAACTTTTCTCTATAGACAACCAGAGAGGCTGGTATTGCGAGGTTTTTAGGGGTATCATATAGATGAGCCGTGGTCTGCTTTAGAATGAAAGCATGTTGATATCTCTTCCACCAGGGGAGGGCAAAACCACCCATGTCCTGTGTGGCCCTGAGTTTGGCAATGCTTAACCTGGGAGGTTTTCGTCTGAAAGAAAAATTATTTTTTAAACCTTCTTTATTTAAAGTATTTTGTTCAGACAAACAGAACAGACAAAATACAGACATATCCTTAACAAATACAATTATACCTTTTTTCTTCTCTTTTGTTTTCAAAGGCATTTCATCTAGTATAATACATAATCAGGCCAAGCAGTCAACAGTTTATACATAGGGTGGCAGCAAGACATCCAAAAATTCCTTTATATTTATAATTGTTAAGACCCATCTGAGTTGATTTCCATATTGTACCTTTTTATGTAAGGGAGAAGAGAAGAGAGGCTGGATTATTTACCATCTTATCAGTTAGGAGACAATATAGCTACTTTATTTATGCCTTACAGGTCTCTATGATATATTATGTGTTCTACCTCTCGGGCCCATTATAATGATTTCAACATGGTGTTGATCAAGGAATGAAGTCAGGTCTCACCCTTGTCATGTATAGAACCCATTGCCTCCACAGAATCTCAAAACAGGGACCCTTTTATTAATGATAGCCATTAATGCCTCCATTCTATATATATTGATCATGTATTCTTGCCACATACTTAGGGTGATAGCTTTGGGAGATAGCCAATTACTTGTGATTGCCTTTTGGGCCCGCTAACAATGAGATTTTCAGGAACTTAATCATCAGAGGGTCTCAAAGTTCCCTAGGCAGTTCCAGAAAAAAATAACAGAGGGATGAAATCTTCAAGTTAGGATCTATTATTGCCTGTAAGGACTGTTGAAGATCCTGTAGGAAGGGGGTTAATATGGGGCATCCCACATTATATGTGCCAATGATGCAGGAGAGTGCCCACAGTTTCTCCAACAGACTGAGGATTTGGGATTCAGGTATTTCATCTGGATTGCTGCTGTTCGCGAAAGTAGCGAACAAAAATCTTCCATGAGAACTCCTGCCAGCTAACTGCTGATATGCCCCAATGAATCCTCGTTTGTGTCCAAGCCCAAAATTCCTCAGAAATCTGAACTCCCAAATCCCGCTCCCAAGCTTTTTTATATAAGAGGAAGAATCCCCTTCCAGGTCAGAAGAACCTGATATAAATTAGAGATAATGTGAGATCTAACCGGGACCCTCTCTAGTGCTTTCCTAAGTATGTTTGCAATCTGTGGAGGAGATGAGCCCCAAACTTTGTGGTATACCAAAAGGCTACTAACATAGTTTCTAATTTGAAAGTATCTAAATCTATCCTGCCAGGATATTCCATACTTATTAATTAATGCTTCAAAAGACAGGATCTCATTTCCTTCTAGAAAGTGCCAGACCAGGTGTAAACCCCTCTCCTCCTATCTCCCAAATCCAGCATCCCACCTGTTAGGAGCGAAGGAATCTAGGTATGGAACCAAAGTCAGCAGATTCCTCCAACTCTTAGCACTTTTGTCTCCTAAGATCCCGTGCCATACACTTAAAGTGGAGGCTGTATAGGGACTGCCTTCCTGACCTGCGCTTGATCTTCCCCTCTGCCCAAGGAGTATGCCATTCAGATTTTTACGTGGGGCGGCTTCCCACAGCTCCAGAGTTTTCCACTCGGCCAGATAGGCCTGATCCAGCCAATACATGGCTGTTCATGACTGAGCTGCACGGTGATATAGTTTAAAGTTTGGTAATGATAAGCCTCCCTCTGCCTTCCGAATCTGGAGTGCCGAGAGGCGGACTCTAGGTTTTTGTGAACCCCAGATAAAATGGGAGATCGCTCTATTTAGAGAGTGGAAGTATGAGTCTGGGACCAGAATAGGGATTGTCTGTACCAGGTAAAGGAACTTAGGGAGAATTATCATTTTTATCGCCTCCACTTTCTGTACCAGTGGAATAGGGATGGGGGCCCACTGATCCAACTCCAGTTTAATATTTTTTAATACTGGGATAAAGTTGAGGGAGAACAACCAGTCTGCCTGGAAACTCATCTGAACCCCAAGATATTTAATCTGGGATAAGTTCCATCTAAATGGGAATTTCTTTTGGGTCTGTTCTGATGGTTCATAATGTGCTCTCAAGACCTCCGTCTTACCCATGTTTATTTTGTAACCAGCCAGAAGGCTAAATTCTGACAGTCGTGCCCACAGGTGTTCCAATGATTGCTCTGGGTTTTTAAGATAGACTAATAAGTCATCCGCATATAAAGCCAGCTTATGTGTTTCCCCACCCAGATCCCATCCCTGTATTGTCTCCTCCTGTCTTAATGCCTGGGCTAAAGGCTCAATGTACAGGGCAAAAAGAAGGGGGGAGAGGGGGCATCCCTGTCTAGTGCCACGGTACAAGGCTATTGGAGGGAAGACTCTGTCGTTAATCTTTATATATGCTCTGGGGTTAGTGTATATGTTATTAATAATTTTAATGAAGGATTCCGAGAATCCAAATATGCCCAGAGCCAGATCCAAGAATCTCCATGCCACCCGGTCGAAGGCCTTCTCCGCATCCAAGCTTAATAGCATGCAGGGTGCCCCCGATCGGGCAGCATGATGTAAAACTTGCAATGATCTTTTAATATTATCCTGGGTCTGTCTACCAAGGATAAAGCCTGTTTGATCATAATTGATCAATTTAGGCAAAACCACCTCCAGGCGACTCGCCAGTATTGAAGCATACAGTTTATAATCAATGTTTAAAACTGATATAGGGTGGAAAGAGTTACACTGTGTGATATCTTTTCCAGGTTTAGGGACACTTGAAATAACCGCATAGTTCCATGTGTCCGGGAGCGCCACCCCTGATTGTGCCTCCCTACAAGCCTCCAATAGAGGACTCTTAATCTCCTTTACGAAGAACTTGAAGAATTCAGGGGTATATCCATCCGGGCCTGGGGATTTTTTTGTTTTCAATCTTTTAATTGCCGCAGTCAACTCTAAAGGGGTGATGGGAGTGTCAAGGGAGTCTCTGATTTTCTCAGTCAATCTTGGCAATTTTAATTTAGCTAAGTATGATTCTATTTGTTCTTTATCTGGTGTATGTTCTGATGCATATAAATTTGAATAGAAGTCCTGAAAACCATTCAGAATTTTATCCAGGGATTTTAATAAATGACCTGTCCTGGGGTCTCGGATCTGAGTGATCGTAGACCGGGCGGTGTGTTGTCTCAGGCGGTGGGCCAGGAGGCGAGAAGCTCGAGGGCCATTTTCATGATATCTCTGCCGCAGGCATTGCAGCACTTGTTCCGTCTTTACATCAATTAGCTTTTGGATCTATTGTTTAATGTTCTGTATGTCTGACATTACGGAACTGTCCCCCCCCAGCATGTCGTCCCTGTAGGGCATGTAATTGTTTTTGAAGGTCTTCCCTCTGCTGGTTTTGTTGTCATTTAAAGTGGGCAGCAAACTTGATGCAGTCCCCTCTAAATACTGTTTTCACCGTATCCCATAATATAGTGCCCGGCACCTTAGGGTACATATTATCCCGTTGAATTTGTGTTAGCCTCGCAGTGGCCATGTCTGTAAACTCCTTTAAATTAAAAAATTAATTGTTGAATTTCCAAAGGGTCTGACTCTTTTTGACTTTCCAATTCAGCCTCAACAGCAGTTGGGAATGATCGGAGAGTACAGATGGAATATGCTTACATTCCAAGACCTGATCTTGGTGCTCTCCAGAGATAGCAAGTAATCAATCCAGGCAAAAGAACCGTGGGGAAATGAGTAATGTGTATATTCTTGTTTATTCTTATTATGCCTTCTCCAGGCATCCACCCAGAAAGCCCCCTTTAAGTGGTTCTTAATAAATTTACTAGCGGACTCTGCCAGAATGATTTAGTTCGGATTTGTCTTTTGCTCCACACCTGATTTAAATCCCCCACTATTAATAAACCCTTTTGTCGCTCAGTAATTTTATGAAGTAAGGAATGAAGGGCTTCCTTTGTAGAACCTGGAGGTGCATATAGGGAGGCCAACGTGATAGGGGTACCCTCCAAATTCCCTGAGAGAATGGCCAGGCGACCCTCAGGGTCTGTATAGCTAGCTATCCTTTGAAACTGTGTTCCTCTGGAGACCAGAGTTGCAGAACCTCTTCTCTTTCCCTTCCCATATGAGGCTGCGACCATGATCATGCCAAACTTCCCCAATCTGGTGTTCAGACTTACTTAAATGAGTTTCTTGCAGTAAGACAAAAGAGGGATTCTGCCTTTTTATAGTGGACATGACCTTGTGTCTTTTTACCGGGTTGTTCAGCCCATTAACATTGTGGGAGACAATTTTTATAATGGTATTATCCTCCATTTAGAGACCAAAAAGTTATATTCCCATCGGTACAAGGGTCTACACCCGCTCGTCCCTCTCCCCCCACCTCCTGCCTCCTCCAGTGTTTGCTCCAGTGCCCTCTTTCCCCCTCTACCCTGCCTCCAACCCCCTTCCAGGATTGTGATAATCTTTGCTTTCCCCTTTGTTGTTCAAATGTACATTGCCAGTGAAAGTTTTTGTCTGAAGTTACAACTCTCAACTCAACATGAACACAGACATAACATATAATTTCCAACCTCCAATGGGGAGGTGCCAACAGAGTGCTCCTCCCCCGAGGGTAAAAAATATTTACAAAATGACTCCCAAGGTAGGAGAACAGGAAATACTGTTCTCTGTTTGTTTGAGTTCTCAAAACTCGAATGGGAGGTGAAGGAGCCAATGAAATGGCTCGGTCCTCCTGGACCTTAAAGTTGACAGATCCTTGCCAGATGACGTGGCTCGTCGTCACCAACAGTGTACCAAAGATAGTACAGGGTACACACAGCCCTAGACCTCCCAGCATAGTTGTTCTGGGGTTCCGCCTAGCGATTACTCAGTCCCCTCCTCCCCCTCCCCCTAACATTTCTGTCAAAACTGTATACTGTGATCCCGTATTTCCTCTATCCCTGAGACTTCACCTTTGGTAACAAACTACCTCTATATAGATAGTGAAGATTTTATAAATTTTCGGTTTCGTAGTAATACCCCAATGAGACTGTGTATAGCCATTCAGCTGCAGCCTGTCAACACTAGCAAGGACTCTCACAAGGAGGAACCAAAACAAAAAGGGGAGTGTAATTCCAGTGCTCCACCCTCCTCATTTTAATGTGGTGCAGACTGCCACCAAAAGGATGATGAAAGAGGCCACCTGTTCCATTTTTATGGTTTGTGCGTGTATTCCAGGCTTGAGCTGCATGGCCTTCCTTCTCAGTCTCCATCACAAGGGGTGGGAACCCTGAGGAGGTCACAACCCAGGATGGGGTTTCCCCTAATTTGGGGGGTATTGTTGCTGCCTGGGTGGTACCACGAACCTCTTAGTCATGTGCCCCCAGCTCTCGCTGTGCTAGCCCAAAACCTCCAGCTTCTTATGGTTATTTCAGCGTCAATCCATCTGGGCATGAGATCAAAATTATGGCGATAGATGCCTGCAGCACCCCCCCACCCCCCGGAACAGAGTACTCAGCAAACAGATTAACCCCAACAATTACTGCATGTGCCCTTTCAAGGGGGAAGCCCTTTAACTGCTATGGCATCATGTCAGGGGAGACAACAGCAATAAAAAATAAAAATGAAAAAAGAGAGAAGAAAAAAAAAGGGGGGGGGGAGGCAGAGCCCAGCAGACTCCACTCAGATAGCGTAGCTCAGTATTGAATAACTATTTGAGAGGGAGTGTCCCTCTAAACAACACTCCCATCCATCTTATACTCCCTGTAGCAGTCTGTTCTGGTACCAGGTTTCAGCCCTCTAGCCCCTGCCTCCATTCCCCCCAAGGGGCATAAACATCAACACCAAAAGAATATTACCTGTGGGAGCGATATCTTCACATGCAAAAGCCACCATAATTATTCAATTACCATTAACTTACATGGGATTTACGTGCGACTCACCGCCGGTTCGAGCTCCTCCCCAAGTCCCCTATCATTTACCAGTAAGGCCTCATTCATTGACCTCGATACGAAATTTCAAAAGACCCATTCACTTAGAGGTGGAGTTCAGTACTCCCTCGAGAAGAAGGAGATGCAGGAAAGAAACTCTCCTGATAACAACCGCAGTCCCGTTATACTGGTTTCCTCTCTCATGTGTCATCCATTCTTTCAGTTGATGGCTGCTTAGGGGCTTGAGGGTCAGTGAACTTATGCAGCATTTTCTTGATGTCCTGGAGTGTGGTAGCAGCTGCTTTCCTTCCTGGTAGGGTGGGGTTCTGGAGCTTAGCTGGTTGCCAGGGATGCTGCAGGACGATCGGTTGTTCCCTACGACGAGGGGCCTCCAAGATTTCATGCCCCTTGTTTCTCATTGCTTGAAGTGCCTCTTCATATGAATGATACAACTCTGTACCTGTTTCCCAATAGACTCGGAGGCGAGAGGGATAAGGCGTCTGAAACTTGACGCTTAAAGCCTTCAATTTCCGAAGTAGTGGAGTGTAGGCCATTCGTTGCTGCTGGATCATGGGGGGGTAGTCTTGGTCAAAGGACAATCGAGCACCGTTGTACTCTACCCGGCCTCATTTCCACGCTGCCCGGAGTATCTGCTCTTTCTCTCAGAAGCTTGAGAATTTGGCTACTATTGACTGGGGCCTAGCAGACACTGACGTTGGTTTAGGCACCAGCGCTCGGTGCGATCTTTCAATTTTAAACTGGAAGGCTGGCGGTAGATCTAGGACGTGACGAAGCAGATCCTCCAGAAATTCATTCATCTCCCCGACCTCTGCAGATTCAGGTAGACCATATATTCTTAAGTTGTCTCTGCGAGAGCGGGCTTCAAGATCTAGGCATTTAGCAGTAGTAAGCTCTTGGTGCTGCACTAAGTATTCCATTGCCCGTGAAATTTGAATTAAATCGCCCTCAGTGGTCGATATGCGTTCCTCCATGGAGGTCACTCTAGTTTTCAGCCCTTTTAAATCTGAATGCAATTTATTAAACTCCTGTTTTGTTTCTGATCGAAACTGATTTCTGTAAGTAGAGTTTCAAACCTGGAACGAGACAGAGTGTCCAGTTCTGTCTCAGTATCCCCTTCCGCCATACTCGAGGGCGACTCTCTCCCACTAGTAGCTGAGCTTGCTGAGCTTAATCCTCACTGATCACCCTTCATTTTCAGATTTTTTGAACAGGATCGTTTCATGGATGAGTTTCCACTTTGCGATCTTTGCATATTTGACATAATTTGAGTTAATAGTGCTGTATGGAAGTGTATTTATTAGCGATGGGGGGGGAGCTGCTCGTTTAAGCAGCCATGATGCTGGAGACGTCACCGGAAGTCCTCTCAAAGAAAAATTCTCATAGTTCTTACAATCTTTTAAAATAATTTAGTATCGAGTCAGCCTGGTGGCACTGAGGGTTGAGGCACTGGATGCCACACCTCGCGCCACGCCAGAGACCCGGGTTCGGAAGCGAACACAGGCCACCGGGGGTTGGCAGGGAGAGAACAGGATTGAACATCCAGAGGACTGCTCTCCTGTCCTGGGAGGGAGGGGATCTTGATCTTGGGCTTCAGCGACTCCTGGCAGCAGCTGGGAGTGCGGCAAGCTTGGGATCCAGACTCACGGGGATTGGCTGCGGCAGTGACCCTGCAGCGCATACGGGAACGTGCATGCCCACACTGGGACACATTGCATGTCCAAGCCAAGGGGGAGGGACCCTACAAGCGAAAAACCCTTGCACCTCGGGGAGGTGATGAGGCCTCCAAGAACCGCGGCACTCATGCCCGACACTGGACTTTCCCCTGGCTATAATCCTGAGCCCTCACCTCTCTTCAGAGATGATAAAACTGAATTTCAGAAAGGTCACCTAGGTAAAGAGTGGGGTGGTCCCACCCTGGGGGGCTTAATCTGAGGGGTCAGCATGGCTCCAAGAGGGAGGTGGGGTGTCTCACATACCCCGTTGGGCCAGGGGGAGGTTTCAGGTGGGCGGAAGAAAGCCAAGGTTGAGAGTGGCTCTCCTGAGAGATTCCCTGAGGTTGCAGGTGAGTAAAATAGAAGGTACAAAATAAAAAATAATTTTCTATCTAATAGAACTGATAGGTTTTGGAAATGGTAGAGGTTTGGGGATTATAATAATTTTTATAGCATTACTCTCTCCCCATAAGGGAAGGGTAATTTTCTTCCATCTAGACAGGTGTGAAGCTATGTCTTTCATAAGGGGGGGTGAAGTTTAGCTCTAGTATTTTTACTCAATCAATCAATCTTTATTTTACCAGGCAAGACACCAATAAGTTAAAACTCATTTGCAAGGTGGACCTGGACAAGGTCGCAACACATTAGACAAATGCAATTCGAGTACAAAATTGATAGATAACAGTAAAGGCTCAGAATACACAGTGGTAGGAACACCGGAAAAAATCCAAGGTACAAAAAATGAAAACAAAAAAATCCAAGGTACAAAAATGAAACAGAAATGTACAATATATACAATATTTACATAAGGTACATTAGATATGTGCAGTAAAACTAAGTAACTTCAAGAAGAGAGAAAAAGGGGTACCAGACAAGTGTCAGAAGAAGAAGGAGTAGGCAGGGAAAAATTTGTAGATGGAGAAGTTGACAAGGGTTACGAGGCAGGTGCCAGGAGGAGAGGAAGTAGAGGGAAGATGCTACGAGGTGAGGTAAGGAGAAGGATGAAGGAGCAACCGACAGTCCACACAGTGTAGAAGGCCTAGGCCGTAACTTGGTCATCAGGGGAAGCAATTGCAGGGCTCACTGAAAGAACATACAAGTAACATTTTGAAGGAAGAGAGTTTTATTGGGAGTACTAACTTCAAGGTTTTTGGGAGTTTATTCTATAGAACAGGGAGCGTGTAGCTTATAGATGCTCAGCCAAAGCGGGAAGTGACTTTGGAAATAAGGAGTGAGGAATAAGAGAGGCTTCTCAATGTGTAGCTACCTGCAACACACAAAGGCAGACACTCAGTGATGTACTGTGGAAGATTTTGGTAAGAGCTCTAAAAATCCAGAAAGGAGCATTTTTCTGCCTTCTAAATTTCAGTGACATCCACCCAATCTGGGAGTAAAGGGTACAATGATGGGTGGAATATGGAGCTCTGGCAGTAAATCTTAAATCAATGTGATAAAGCGTGTCCAGTTTGGATAATGCGGAGCTGGCACCATGTCTATAAAGGAAGTCGGCGTAGTCCAAAAGAGGGATAAATTCGCTTTGCACTAGCCCGGTTTTTGCATCCCGAGTGAGAAGGTGCTTGAGCCGGTAGAAAAGACCAAGTCTTTGTTTGAGCTTTTTTGAAAGTTCATCAATATGGTCAGCAAAAGAGTTTGTGGTCAATCCAGAATCCCAAGTATTTGAATTTTGCCAAGAACTGTAAGGATTCACCTAGTAGCGTGGTAATTTGCCGAACTAGACCAATGGTGTATGGATTTGGTATGTTGGCAGCTGGTGAGAAAAACATAGCCTTGGTTTTCTTTTGGCATTTAGTAGTAGTTTTTGCTTCAAGAGGTTGAGTTGCAAGTGGTTAAAGTCAAGTTGAAGGTCCATACTGGCCAGTTCAGGAGTGGGCCTGTCAATATAGAGAACCGTATCGTCCGCAAAGAGATGGATGTTAGCTGACTTGATGCCTTAGTCAATATTATTGCTGTACAACGTGAAGAGCAGAGGCCCCAGGATGGAACCCTGTGGCATGCCTCTCTGTAGAGCTTGTAGAGGAGAAAGATCTCTGTCTGCTTTGACCTGCTGGGAACGTCCTGTAAGATAACTGGAGAACCATTTTAACACAGAGGGATCCAGCCCAATGTTTCTAAGCGTGACCAGGAGAAGGTCATGGTCTACAGTGTCGAATGCTTTACTCAATTCGAGAAATAAGGCACACAAATAATTCCTAGAGTCTAAAGCCTTTTGCCAGTCATTAGTGGCTTTAGCAAGGGCAGATATAGTGCTGTGACATGGCCTGAAACCCCGGTGGTGGCATTCAAAATATAAAGTGGTACCCATGCTCATCTGCACTTTTTGAAAAGAAGTACCCTTATTCCTTGTTTTTCCCCTATTTATCCCATATTGTTGCTAATTTTAAACATACCCTTTTCCTTGATTTGACAGACTAGGAGAAGTACCACTCATTAGTGAAAGTGCCACCACCAGGCCTGAAACCTAATTGGACTGGGTTCAGTAGATTGAAGGTCTCCAGGAAGTTCCTAAGCTGAATGTTAACTAATTTTTCCAACATTTTAGAAAGGATGGGAAGCAAGGATATCGGCCTGTAGTTGTTTAGATCACTGTGGTTGCCGGACTTGAATAATGGGATAACATAGGTGGTTTTCCAAATTGCTGGGAGGACACCCTGTGCCAAAGAAAAATTGAAAAGGTGAGTGATAGGGGCAGCCAAGACATAGTGGCTAATTTTTAGGAAGTACGGATCAATCATGTCAGCTCCTACGCTCTTTCTGGGATCCAGTTCCAGGAACAGGTCTTCGACTTGTTTCTGAAACTCTTTTTTTGATCATAAAGTCCAATTACATCAAACAGGAATGTCAAGAAAGTCACACAGTGTACATGCCACTACAGATTTTAGGAAATTGTCATGGTAAACATTTCTTTTCATTAGTTACCTCTTTTCTCTACTCATTCCCCCAGTAGCTCAACTGGTGGGGGCACATATACCCTTGTGACATGCCTGAGCAAACTATTAATACACAATCCTCTTGTGTGTTATCTTAAATGAATATCTTGATTGTATTAGGCCCCTCTCCCCTATTCCTCATAATTGCTTTATTTTACCGTGATGAATTGTTCCTGTTTTATTTCAGGTTGTATGAATCCACCCTGGATTTACAAATGAGCATGAAGTAAAGATTTGTCTTACCTTCCCGTAGTCCTTCTGCACTCCTTCCATACTTTGTTGTTTTACCTCTGTGGATGTCCTGGCATCTGATCCACTACCTCCGGCTCGTTTGGTATTTCATGGCCTCATCAGCCTAGAATCGGGTGTATGAGGGACACCGGTTTAGCAAAAAGTAGAGTTATTTGCATCATGGGAGGGTTTTGTAGTATGATATCATGGTAGAAGTGATTATTTCCCATAAGACCATGAGAATTGATAAAAATGGGTTCGGACTTGTATCTGTTACTACATACTGGTCTGTTACAAATAAACTTTTTTATGTCAAATCTATAACTTTATACAATAAATGTGATAACTATGTACAACAGTATTTTTGTGTGTCTGTTTCATTTCAAGTCGCGTGTGTTTCATTTAATCCTATAACACTTGTGTCTGTTATGTTTTAGGTCAAGAGGGTGTCTCCCCATCTGTGTGGAGGTGTAACGCCCCCTCTATCCAGCTCCTAGGAGCATAACCCTGTCTCAGGTACTGTGTATCTGGTCCAACCCTCCCAGTGTTCTGTAAATTTGTCCATTGTAAGGTGCAAGGTGGCTGTCATCCATTCCATATTGTAAATGCCAGACACCCTCGCTCTCCATTCTTGCATATTTGTGGTCACTGGGTCCAGCCAGTGTACTGTTATTGTTCTGAGGGCCGCCAGGGTCATATACTAGGTCTTTAACTTGTTTCACGGAGACAGGGCTGAATGTGAAGGCCACCTGAGGGGCAGAGGTGTCTGAGGCTGGACAAGCCGGGTCCTGGGCACACAGCTGGGTACGGAGGTTGTTAGCAGGAGAGGAGTCAAAAGCTAACCCAGCAGTGGCAAAATGATTATTGAGGAGATCAAAACTAGTCTTTTTGTCGGTGAAAGAGGTGCCACCAGAAGAAATTTTTTCGGGGAAGGAGTTAGCCGAGGAGTACCCCTCAATGTCCCTTAGGGTTTTCCAAAATTTAGCTGAGCACTTGGAGGGGGAGTCCAATTTGGTGCGAAAATAGTTAGCTTTTTCTGCCTTGATAAGTTTCGTGTATTGATTCCTGGCAATCCTAATGGCTGTCTAATCAGTGGGCAGTTTAGTTGTTCAGGCTTTTTTCCAAAGAAAGTCACTATTATGTAGTGCGTTTTTCAGACTAGTCGTGAAGCAGGGAATAGCTTTTTTCTTTGTTCGGACCTTCACTAAGGGCGCATGCAGATTTAAAGCTCCCAATATAATACCCTGGAAGACATTATAGGCCTCGACCACAATGGGGGCCAGGTAGAACTCTTGCCAGTTCGAAAACTGGAGGTCAAAGAGGAAGGCATGCAAGTCAAGATTACGTCTACTTCTTTTAAAAACAAACCTTGAAGTGGAAACAGGTTTAGATGCAGCTCTGACACATGCTATAGAGCAATGGTCACTAAGGTCGTTAAAGAAGACACCAAAGTGAATAAAAAGGTACAGTTTATTCACTAAAATAAGGTCAATTAGGCTGCTTTTGGCTGGATTTTTCTTGTTGGGTGGGTGGATTCCGTGACAAGCTGTGTAAGCCCGAAGGTGTTGCAAATGTCTTTTAGGGGTTTGGAGCTGGCAGAAAACCAATCAAGGTTAATATTACCCAAAATTATAACCTCAGTGGGCAAAGTTTCAAGTATGTTGCCCAGGTGGTTCAGCACCCTGAGCCCTGTAGACAGAGGTCTGTAGCAGCCTATGATGCTAAATGACATAGAAGTGGAGCGCTGAACCTTTACGGACAAGCATTCAGATTCCTTAGGTATAGAGGTATAGTCCATAACAGTGGCAGCAAATTTGTCCTGAATGTAAATAGCTACCCCCTCCTCTGGTTAGCCTGTTGGTTCTGTAGACATTGTAAGAAGGGACATTAATTTAGTGATCCAGGGTAGAGGGTCTAAGCCAGGTTTCCATAACCACCAGTACACCAGGATTGGTGTGGCAAATCCATGATTGAAGTGCTTCAGTCTTCCTTAAGAGGCTGCATGCATTTACATGAAGGAGACTAATCCCTTTAAGATGGGCAAGTTCAAAAGGGGCAGTGATAGGGGCAGTGGGACCTGGGTTCAGTTCAGTGTTGCCTGAACACAGAATGAGTAGCAACAAGAGCTTTTTGAGAGCACTTAAGAGCAGTCTATGGAGACAGCTCAGATTCCTTTTATTTTTTATTGTTTTACTTACTATTTTTCCCCCTCTGATCCCCAAGCACCGCACCTTCAGGAATGTCTGTGGTGTCTGCCACTGCTTCCTTCACCTTACCTGGAGCCCTACTGAACCCCCATGTAGCCATGGATCTGCCCTCCAGGCAGGGACAAGGTGGGGCCCGTACACCCCAAACTTCTATGTCTGCGTTAGGTCAGCTGTGGGACAGGCAGGTGGGAGCTTCGGGGTCTGCACTGGGAGTTCCATCTACCTGGTGCCTAGAGACCTATATTTCCCTTTTTGCTGGTGTGGCATGTGCCCTGACATCAAAGCGTCACTGTCCAACATCTGCCACACTCGTTCCCCAGCAACTCGGCTGGATGCTTGCCATATACCAGGCCTCCGCCTGGAGTGGGTGAAGTGCCGAGCCACAACCCCACTCCCTCTCTGGTGAAGGCGTCCGGTCCCAGGGACGCTCAGCCTCCTCCCCCGGCCAGCTCTCCAACTCCCTGGGCTCGTTCCCGAACCTGAGTCATCAGCGTCGCAAATGGTAGTGCTACCGCTGCACTGGCAGGCTGGCCCGATTCCTTATATAAAAATATGAGGAAGGGGACACGGAGTAACCAAGACAAAATCCAATAGGGCCCAGGGAAACATAGAAGAGCACCCGGGTCTCGTGTAGAGGGGACGTCCGAGCAAACAAAGGGGTCAAGAATAGTGTGGTGTTCCATAAATCATAGATAGGTAGAGTGCCATGGCACCAGGGGGTATGCACGGTGAATTCCAGGCAGAAGGATGAAAGTATGCTTGGGTCAATGCAGGTTTCTTCAGGACTTAAATTGCTAGGAGGGGCCTCATAGTCCTTTACCCTAGAGAAATATGGAAATGATTGTGGAACTGAGGCATGGAAGGACAGGCCGAAAATGCAGCACAGAATTATAAGGAGGGGTTGCATTTTGATGTCCTAGAATAAAAGGAGAGCATCGGGTAACTAAAAGGGAGGAAAAGAGTCCTTTGCACAAAGCAGCGTAAGGGCAACATAATGCAGTACTCTATAGTGCCTTCTGAGGACTAATCACAGAGACATGGCAGAACTTAGCAGAGTTGGGGGGGGAAGGTAGTGTGTTTAAAGAGTGCTGGGGACAGGGGATGGTGAGCAGGCGAATATTCAAGGATAAGAGGAGGACAGAGGTCTGAGAGGCAGCTGAAGCAGGTTAAAGAAGGGTCCTTTGCACAAGAGCAATGTGAAGCAATAAACTATAGTGTCTACTGAGAAATAATCAGAGATTCAGCAGGGCAACATGTGTCAAAGTGCTATAACAGAGCTGTGAAAACCACATGGAATCAAGGGGGATTAGGAGAAGGAAGGGAAAATGAGGGCAGTAAAATCAAGTCGAAGTGGAACACAGTCCGCCCTTCTCGATGCAGTAAGTCAGGCTAAAAACACAGGCTGCCATTCTAAATAAGATGGGCTATGTCCACCAGTGGGAGGGAGGCACCACAACTTGGAGGGGAATAAAAGAGTATTTAAAGGGTGCCGGGGGCAGGGGAGGCTGAGTGGAAGAAAATTCAAGGCTACAAAAAGGACAGGGGTCTAAGAAACAGCAGAAGTGGGCTGAGGAACACTGCAGCCATGGAATTCAAACCAAGGGCAGCCGGACCAATCCACGGGCAAGCCGCAACTGTCTCAGCCAATCACAAGCTGACACAGACAGATCAGTTGTAATTCTCAGACCTAAATATGTTATTTCTTTTTTAATCCAATTCTCATTTTGAATTCCTTTCAGATTATCCATAGTGACTTTGGTTATACTCCTATATAAAATCTGGGTTTTGTCTTAATTAATTCTAAGGCCCGAGATAGTTTCAAAATCAGCAAGGACTGGCTTAAGAATTTTACAAAATTCAGCCAGTTTAGTAAGCTTTAACAGATGTCATCAGCACTGGCAAATGATCTGTGGTTTTGTTTTCCAAGTGTTATCCCACTGATTCCAGGGTGATAGTTCTGATTAGGGGTTCAAAGGCTAAAATAAATAAATAAGGATATAGGGGCAACCTTGTCTAGTACCATAAGACAGCTTCGGTGGTAAGGATAAAATACCATTTGTTATTACCTGTGTGGTTGGGTTTTCATATATCATAGCTATCCAGGAAATAAATTCCTCTGCACAACCAAAGTAAGGGCCCACAGCATGCAATCCCACCAGATCCAATCGAATACTTTGTAAATATTTTAATGAAAGTGCAATACTGTAAATGGTTAGTTTTGTTTACTGGCTCACCACATTACTTAGATTGAGGAGGTGGTGAACGCAGTCTGCTCCTGATCTATTTTTAATGAACTCCATTTGTTCTCTACCTATTAATTTCATAATAACCCTGCCCCTCACCCCAAGCGCATAACTTCCTTTATAGCAGGGGTTCTGACATCACTTCCTCACCTGAACCTTTACCCTGTAACAATCATTGTAATGTTTGTCTGTAATCAATTCTATGTGATGTGGAACCTTTGTAAAGGAGTCTTTGACTCAAAGGTACTTCTGAATTCTGAAATAAACAAACAAATTGCTAACAACATACACCTGTTCATATCTTTAAAGGCACAGCACACCGAATAGGGGTAGACACACTCGCAAGCTTGCACACACTAAAACAAGAACAAAAAAAAAAGAGAAAACATCTGAAACAGGAAGGGAGACAGACATGTGGGGAGTGGTGCAATGCACTGGCTGTGGAGCAGCAATCTTCCAGGAGACATTCTGGAGACTGCGTTGCTGCCCTATTTGCAGGCACCTCTCTGGTCTGAGGGAGGAGGTTGCTCAATTCCATGCTGACTTGGCAGGGATTTAGGAAACCTGCTCCCCCACCCAAGGACCACCCAGGCTACCGCCACTACTTCAGAGGTTGCCAAGAAAGAGGAGTGGTTGGACCATGGTGGGCTCAGGGAGGGTGAGGGTGGTGGAACAGAGGCACATCCCTCCAGTTGTGCCTCTCCACAATTCATTCGCCACTCTGGCAGAGCATGGTTCCTCTATGGAGGTGCCTGCAGTGGAGACCAAGGAGGATGCTGGGAACCTCCACAATGGAGACCCACAGGAAGGTGGCACAGGACCCCACAGGGAAAGGAAACAACTCCTGGTGGGGGACTCAATTGTTAGGGGGGTAGAACTGGGGGAGGGAGGGGAAAGAGAGGTGAGGTACCTGCACGGCACCATGGCTTGGAGGGACAGGAAACCAATCCTCAGGATCATGGGAGCAGCTACAACGGGGAGTAAGCTGGATGTCATTATCCACCTAGGGACAAATGACCTAGCTGAGAATGGGATCAGAGCAGTGCAACAGGAGTTTGTGGAGTTGGGGAGGGGCCTTAGAAAAGTGGCACACATAGTAACTTTCTCGGAAGTGCTACCTGTCTATGGCGTGGATGAGGCTAGGGTACTCCGCACCATGGGATTCAATGACTGGTTGAAAAACTGGTGCAGAGCTCAGGGATTTGGCTTCATTAGGGACTAGGGCTCCACCTGGAGAGATGCAGGCCTATACTGGTGCGATGGTCTGCATCTGTCCAGGAGGGGAACCATCCTAAGTGATAGGTTTAAATGCTTCATTGGCAAGCATTTAACCTGTGAGGGGAAACACTGAAAAGGAGAGGGAATCCTAGCCCCCCCCCAAAAAAAAATCAGGGTAGTTAGTGAGGTAAACACCAAGATAGGGCAGTCGATAGGGAGAAGGGCTGGGGTAAATAGAGAAAAAGACAAAGGCAGTAAGGATAGGGATGGGGCAAAAAGAAATAAGGCCATAAAAAAATGGAGGGTAATGAGTACTAGTGCCCATAGTCTAGGTAAAAAGCTTCCAGAAATGGTGGCCTTGATATCGTGGCAGTCACAGAAACATGGTACTCAGAGAACCATGACTGGGATGTCAACATACCAGGGTACACAATCTACAGGAGGGACAGGGAGGGAAGAAGAGGAGGAGTAGTTCTCTATGTAAGGGAAGAGATCAAAGCAACAGAACTAAAGGGTAAACAGGGAGGACAGGAGGCACTGTGGGTTACCCTGGAGACTGGAAAAGGCACCACAATCCGCACAGGGGTTGTATACAGACCCTCGTGTAAGGGAGGGGAAATGGACAAGGAAATGATAGAAGGCATACTTAGGATGGCAGAGAAAGGGGAGATATTGCTGATGGGGGGACCTGAATATGCCAGATGTTAACTGGAGCACCTTTGCTGTAGCTACATCCAGGAGCAGGGCCATTCTCGATGCCCTACAGGGGCCATGCCTCAAGACAGCTAGTTTTGGAACCCACTCGGGAGGGAGCAATCTTACACCTGGTACTCTCAAATGGGGACAGAGAGAGGATCTCAGATCTAGAAGTGGGTAGCCATCTGGGAACAAGCGACCACCAACCAGTGTGGTTCACGATAAACTTAGCTGTAGAGTCAAGGCATACAAAAATAAAGGTACTGGACTTCAGGAGGGCTGATTCTGTCAAAATGAGAGAGTGCCTCAAAAAAGCACTAGCAAATAGGCAAGAATGTGGGGTGGAGCAACAATGAGGAAACATCAAAACTGCCATCACTGAGGCAACAAGCCTTTGTGTGAAGCAAATAAACAAATCAAAATGAAAGAAAAAAACACTATAGTTCTCAAAAGAAGTGGCAGGGAAGGTTAGGGAGAAAAAGATAGCATTCAGGAAGTATAAGGAAACACAGAAGGAGCAGGACAGAGACCTGTACCAGTTAAAGCAGAAGGAAGTGGGGAAGGCAGTCAGAATAGCAAAGGCTCAAGCCGAGGAAAAGATAGCCAACTTGGTTTAGAAGAGGGATAAAACCTTTTATAGGTACATTAGGGAGAAAAGAAAGACTAAGGCAGGGATACTGAGGCTGAATAAAGAGGAAGGTGGTTGGGCAGACAGCGATAGTGAAAAAGCAGGGATATTGAATGAATACTTCTGCTCATTATTCACAAAGGAAGAGCAGGGGGAGATGCCTAATCCAGTCAATAGAAGCACTCTGGATAGGGGGGTTGATATTAGTCCTTTCACAGAAGAAAGGGATCTGAAAGAACTCCTAAAACTGAAGTGGATGAAGCAATGGGGCCTGATGAGATTCACCCCAGAATTCTAAAAGAACTGAGGGAAGAACTAGTAACACCTCTGACTACCCTTTTTAATAAATCATGGGAGGATGGTGTGGTACCTGAGGACTGGAGGAGGGCAGATGTGATTCCCCTTCACAAACGTGGGAGCAAGACAGAGGCAGAAAACTTAAGACCTGTCGGTTTGACCTCAGTTGTAGGGAAAATGATCGAATCACTTCTGAAGGAAAGAATTGTTGAGTACCTAGAGGCCAGTGGGGCACAGGACCCAAGGCAGCATGGATTCACAGCAGGAAGGTCATGTCAGATGAATCTAATAGATTTCTTTGACTGGGTGAACAAAGTAGTAGACCAGGGAGGGGCTGTGAACATGGCCTATCTAGATTTTAGCAAGGCATTTGACACAGTCCCGCACAAAAGATTAATAAACAAATGATCCAGCCTGGGAGTGGGTCCCAGGGTGGAAGCCTGGGTAAAACACTGGCTGGACAACAGGAAACAGGGTAATAGTAAATGGAGTCTACAGTGAAGAAAGGGGGGTTACTTAAGTGACATTGTAGAAGGACTGGAAGGAAAAGTATGTCTCTTTGCAGATGACACAAAGATCTGCAACAGGGATGATACACAAGGTGAGGTGGAAAGGATGAAAAGGGACTTGGCAAGGTTGGAGGAATGGTCAAATGTATGGCAGCTTAGATTCAACGCAAAGAAGTGCAAAGGAATGCACCTGGGAAACAAAAACCCAGGGGAAGAGTACATAATGGGGGGGGGTGAGATACTCACAACAACAAAAAATGGAAAGGGACCTGGGGGGTAGTCATATCAGGTGACCTAAAGGTGGACCAGCAATAATGTGAGAAGGCAGTAAGGAGGGCTGGGGGGATACTGGGATGCGTAGGGAGAGGCATCACCAGTAGAAAACAGGAAGTTGTTGTCCCTTTGTGCAGACAGTTGGTAAGACCCCATCCGGAGTACTGTGTACAGTTCTGGAGACCCCATCTCCACAAAGACATAGACAGGGTGGAGGCTGTCCAGAGGAGGGCAACGAAAATGGTGCAGGGTCTGCACCACAAGACATATGAAGAAAGATTAAAGGAGCTTAAGATGTATAGCCTTGAGGAAAGGAGGGAGAGGGGGACATGATAGAAACTTTCAAATACCTCAAGGGAATCAACAAAATCCAAGAGGGTAGCATCTTTCAGAAAAAGAGATATGCAAGAACAAGGGGGCACAATTTGAAGATAGAGAGGGGACGGCTCAGAGGTAATGTGAGGAAGTATTTCTTCATAGAGAGGGTTGTAGATGCATGGAACAGCCTTCCTGAGGAGGTCGTAGAGTCAAAAACAGTGGGGGAATTCAAGAATGCATGAGACAGACATAAGGCAATTCTAGTGGGGGGGTAGGAGGAAGTAGGCTGTTGGTTAACTAGGATCTACAGCTTATCTGTTAGGTAGGGAAATGGGCAGACTAGGTGGGCCAAGTGGTCCTTATCTGCCATCAGATTCTATGTTTCTATGTTTCTATGTTACTCTTCTGGCAAGAATTTTGGTCAGTATTTTATAGACGCTGTTCATTAAGGAGATACTTATGTAGCTGGTACAATCCATTGGGTCTTTGCCTGTTTGGGTATTAGTCATAGAATCATAGAACTTGATGGCAGAAAAGGACCCCATGGTCCATCCAGTCTGCTCTTATCCCCCTGTTAGACTATCTGCCTCCCCCTTGAGAGCCCACCCACCCCCTCATAACCCTTTATGCCTGTCCCAAGCCCACTTCAACCTGGACACTGTTCCACCCTCACCACCTCCTCTGGTAGCCTGTTCAAGGCATATACCACCCTCTCTGTAAAGAAACGCTCCCTCACATTACCCATGAAGTGTCCCCCCTGCAGTCTCAGGCCATGTCCCCTTGTAGTGCTATTATTCTTCCTTTGGAATAAGCACCCTGGGCCCCCTGTGTTTATCCCCTTTATGTATCTGAAGGTCTTTATCATGTCCCCTCTCTCCCTTCTGGTCTCCGGTGTGTACAGTTCCAGCTCACTGCATCTCTGTTCATGTGGTTTGCCCTTCATCTCTTGCACCATCTTGGTCACTCTTTGCTGAACTCTTTTAATTAGGTCAGTGTCCTTCTGCAAGTAAGGCCTCCAGAACTGGAGCCCATACTCTAGGTGTGGTCTTACTATAGCTTGGTACAGGGGCACCAGGACTTCTCTCCTCCTGCTGGTGAATCCCTGCCTATACTAGCCAGTATCCCATAAGTCTTCCCCACCACTCTTGTACACTGTTTCCCCACCTTAAGGTCACTGGATACTACTATATCCAGGTCCTTCTCCAGCTCCGTAGCCCTGATTCCCTTCCCTCTCATTTTGTACCTTGCCCTCGGGTTACTGTGTCCCAGGTGCATAACCGCACACTTCTTGATGTTGAATTTTAGTTGCCATGTCTCTGCCCACTCCTCCAGCACCTTAAGGTCCTGCCTCATGTCCTCCACCCCTTCCTCAGTGTTCACCCTGTTGCAGACTTTCATGTCATCAGTAAAGAATGCCACATGTCCCTTCAGTCCATCTGTTATGTCACATATGTATACACTGAAGAGGAGCGGTCCCAACACCGACCCCTGGGGCACCCCACTCTTCACCAGCCCCTCCCTAGAGTGCTCCCCATTAACTACCACCTTCTGGGTCCTGTCTGCTAGCCAGTTTTGCACCATCTAGTTATTTTGTCCCCCACCCCCATACTTTTCAGATTGTTGACCAACCTCCTGTAGGGTGCAGTGTCAAAGACCTTGCTGAAGTCCAGGTAGGCCACGTCCACCGCCACCCCTTGGTCTATTACCTTCATCACCCAGTTAAAGAATTCAATGAGATTGAACTGGCATGATTTCCCCCTTGTGAACTCATGCTGTTTTTTGTTCAGCAATCTGTTCACCTCAAGGTACTGTACTACCCTTTCCCCGATGAGTGCCTCCATGACCCTTCCCACCACTGCAGTAAGGCTGACTGGATGATAGTTCTCCTTCTCCTTCCCCCCCTTGTGTATTAGCATGAATTTGACTCTCTTTCAGTTCTCCGGCACTCTACCAGTGTCCGAAGAAAGGTTGAATAGCCTCACCAACGGGGCCGCCAACTCCTCCCTTAGCTCCCAGATCACCCTCGGGTACAGTCCATCCGGTCCCATGGCCTTGTCCACTCTCACCCTGCCCAGTTCCTCCCTGACTCTCTCTACACTAAAGGGACCCATTTCCCTCTCTTCCCCTCTTTCCTCAACTCCGGAACCCTTCCCTTCCCCTCCTTCGTAAATATTGAGCAGAAGTACCTGTTCAGCTCTTCCGCTTTCCTGTAGTCATCCTCCAGTGGCTCCTCACCCTCCCCCCAGCTCCTTGCAAAACCTCGACCAGTCTTCCTCCGTTCCCTCACGTATGTGAAAAATGTCTTTTTAGCCCCACAGCCTGCTTCACTATCCTTTCCTCCGTGGCAGCCTTTGCCCTCCTAATCTCCTTCCTTGCTCATCTCCTTGATTCCCTGTAGGCTTCCCTGTCCTCCTCCTTTTGTGCTTCCTTATATTTCATAAATGTCCTCAATCTGCCCCCTACCACCCTCGTTACACCCCTGTTAAACCACAGTGGTGTCCTGCCCCTAGCTCCCTTCCTTACCCTCTTTATGCATGCATGTGTGGCCTCCTTGACCCAGTCCCTGATTGCCCCCCACAGTTCCTCCACTTCCTTTATTTCCCCCATACCATTCATCACTTCCCCCACCAACCTTCGCATCTTGTTAAAGTCCTCCCTCCTGAAGTCCAGTACCATTGTGCAGGTTTGGCCCACCTCTCTCCCCGCCCTCACCTTAAACCTGATGATCATATGGTCTCTGCCACCCAGCTCCTCCCCCACCACCACCACCTCCTCTACATTATCCCCATTAGTCAGGACCATGTCCAGCAGGTTGTACCCCCTTGTTGGTTCTCTGACTAACTGCAGCACCTCCAGTATTTCTCTGCTTCTGGTTGAAGCTGCGTCAGGAATGGACCAGTCAATGTCCAGGAGGTTTAGGTCTTCCACCAGTATCGTTTCCCCTTTTTGAGCCACCCTCACTATGTCCTGTGACATCTTCCTGTCCTGCTCTTCCCCTTGGTGGGTGATCTGTACACCACTCCAAGTTTCAACAATTTCCCTGTTCTTCTGCTTATCATCGACCCTAGCAATTCAGCTTCCCCATCGCCCTCCCACCCCTCTGTCACCTCTACTTCTTCCCTAATATATAAGGCCACCCCCCTCCTGTCCTTTCTGTCCCTGCTCATCAGCCTGAAGCCAGAAATAGCTGTTTCTCATGTGTGGAACTCTTTCCACCATGTCTCTGTGACCGCTAGTATGTCCAACCCTTCGCTTGAAATGATGGCTATTAACTCCTACATCTTGTTTGCTAGGCTCCTAGCACTGACCACCAGGCCTTTCCACCATTTTCCCCCTCCCTAGTTCCCCCCATGGGCTTACTATAGCCTACGTCTTCAATTCTTCCCCGGGGGGGGGACCTAGGGTCCCCCATCTTGGCCGTGGAACTGCATGGCTCCACCTCCAGCCCCCCCTTCTCAGTTTAAATTATATTCCCCTCAAAGAATTCCCCCAGCCTGCACCTCAGCACAGCTGACTCCTCCTTGCTGAGGTGTAGCCTGTCCGAAACAAAGAGGCTATCATCCTCCCAAGTTGTCTCCCAGTCCCCTATCACTCCGTACTCCATCTGCCTGCTTCATCTCGCCAGCCAGTCATTTAAATTCTTTTATCCTGTGCTTTCTCTCCATGCTGGCCCTTGGTACCAGCAACACCTCTGAGAAGGCTAGAGACTTAAAGCCTAGAACCCCCCAGAATCTAGCCAGAGCCTTAAATCTCACCTGTCCCTCCATGAGACTGTTGCCGTCCAGGTCGTTCGTACCCAGGTGGAGCACCAGGTGTACATTCTTATCTTGGTCTCTTCTCCATGATGGGATGTGGTGGATTACCTCTAGCACTGTCATCCTCGGTATACACTCCACCCACACTGCACTATCTCCCCACTTGATTCCCCTTTAAGATAGAATCCCCAATCAGAAGCACCTTACCCCCCACTTTCCTCTGGTTTAGCTGTACCACAGCTCTCCTTGCCCATGGCGCCTGTGTCCGAACTACCCTCCTGTCCTTTGTCACCCCTCTTCCCATTCCCTATGCCCTGGTCCCCTTCCCCCACAAGCCCTCCATCCTCTCTTCTACTTTCCCCATTATCTCCCTCTGCTCCCCGTTTTCCCTTCCCGCTCCTCTCTTTTTCCCTAACTTCAGCCTGTAAACCTCTTCGTGGTCTGGAGATGCTGGCAGCCCCTACCCAACTCCGTCTTGCTGCTCCCATTTCCTCCAGTGTTGCCCTGCACCTCCACTTGCCCATCCAGTTCTGCCAGTTCAACCCTCCCCCCTCGTTCAGGTTACTGTCCTTCTCCAGTTCTGCCATTTGCTAGTCCCTTTTAGCCCGAGAACTTCCCTCCTTCCTTGCCATCCCATCCTCTCCCTATCCTGGCTCTCCTGACCCTCAGCTTCCCTTCCCATACTTTCTCTGGACCCGCTGATCATCCTCCTGCATCCCCTCTGTCCCACTCCCTTGCTTCCCTTCTCCTCCTCCCTCAAGCCTCTGCTCCCCAGTCCCCCTATTTCCTCTGAGTCCCTGTGATGGTTCCTTCTGGCCATGATCACAGCGAGCGGTAGGTACCTATTTGAGACCGGGATCCTCCCTGTAGTGTGCTTCCCAGTTTCGCCTTTCTGCATTGGTAACCTCCTAGTCATGGTCCTTAGACCCCCCTTCCCCCTTCTCCCAATCACCCCTGCCATCTGCCATCCTTAGCCTTCTACCCGGTCCACCACCCCCGGCCTCACTTCTCGTCCCCTCCCCCTCCACCGGACTGGCCAGGCCTGATTGGCCTTCCCTGGTTCTGGCTGGCCCACCACCCCCCTGTGCCCTCCCCTTTAGCCTACCATCAGCTGTTGTTATAGATACTTCCCCAACCCTTGCCCCCTTGCCCTTCATCCAGCCCTCAAGCTCATATCTCAGCCTACATAACTCTGCCTCCAACCCCTCAACCTGGCACATATAGGACAGTGCCCAATTCTCCATAGTGTATTCATGGCCATAGTAGCTCCACATCCACTGCAACCCACCAGCCTGCTCCCCCTCCATCCTGTACCAGCAGTCCTCCTCCCTGCCCAGTTGCTACCCGACTCTACCCAGCTACCTCCATTAGCCATTCCTGCCCTCTCCCCTCCCCATCCCCAATACCCATGTCCCCTGTTGTATTCCCATCTTGTCCCAGCCATTTGGTCTTGCATGCAGTACCCTTTCCCCAAGAGATGCAGACTTTAGTGATGTGACAATTTCAGCCCCAAGTACAAGTACAAATACCCTGTCTCCCCCCCCCCCAATCAGACAGCGGCAGTGCTCGAAATAGAGGAGCTTATTTCATTGTAGAAGGTAAGGATCTATTACACCAGGGATACAATTTGCAAAGCCCTGAAACTGATGCAAGGTGCCTGCACCAAATGGAATTGACTCAAGTGGCATCTTGCATCAAATGTTGCAGCAATCCTGATTTTTAAATGCCAGCTGTGTCAAAAATGGAAGTCCTTGCACCAAACCAGCCCTGCTCCACCACTGTGCCCGAAGTGGTGGTGTGCCATGTCACAAGAGGATTCTGGAAGCTCCGCTGTAGCCGCAAGTGTTGGCTGTGGTTAGACTAGCCATGAGTTGGTCTAACAGCCCTTGTGCCACAGGTTGGGACTGTGCCGGGTGGGGAGGTAAGAAACCCCTAATACTGACCAGTAGTTGTACAGTATACTCTGCAGTAGTGCCATATTGGGCTGTGTTTGAAAAGCTATCATGTTGCAGGGTACCACAGTGTTGGCATACAGCATTGCCCTGTGTCACAAACCCACTCAGCAGGTCAGCCCTCTACTCCCAAAGTGCCAACCTCTGAGCGTAGAATTGTGAACAGGTAACAGAACAAGGTAGCCCTCTTGTCTGTTTTTTGGGTTCGAGTCACCTTTGTCCCAAGTTCTGGAAGGATTCAAACTGATAACCTCTTGTTAGCATACCCAATTGTCAGGCTCAGATAATTCTGTCTTCGGGAGGCCAGATATCTTTGCCTACGGGCACCTAACCAGGTATTACAAAATGACCCCTTAGAACTCTATGCAAGACCTAGAGAACTCTTATCCATTTCCCAGTTTGGTACCACAATAAGCTCATGCAGTGTCAACTATAACCATCTAAGCTTCACTTATATAAAAAAAAAGAAGTTTCAAGGCACACCAGGCAGTTTCTGTTTTTAAAATATATATTTGCTTTAAAATAGGTAAAAAATAGGAAAACAGTAAATACAGAACAAGATATCCCCAACACATACAATCTTAAAAACAAAACAGGTTTAAAAGTACAAATTCCTACAATCCATACACTCAGACTGGTCTTATCTAATGATATCTTGCTTTCTTAATCATTCAGTGCTTCAATGTTCCTCTTTTCTCAGTCAGAAAATAAATGTGTCTCTGTGAGGTCTGCTCAGTATACTTAAAAGCAGTCTTGAGCCGGCCTTCTCTCTGAGGTCACCTAACTCCGCCTTGGTGTATTAAAATTTACATTTTATAACACAGGATGTCCTAATAAGATATTTGAATCTCCTCTCTTCATGTGACTTCCCCCCAACCCAGTCTGTGATCTGCTTCACACAGACATCAAAGTCTCTTTGATGTAATTCACTGGATACCCCAAACACATGCATATTGGACTTCCCACTTTAGTCTGGGACCTGCTTCACACAGACATCAAAGGCTCTTTGATGTAATCAGCTGGCTTCCTTGGAAGACACCCCAACACATGCATATGCCCCTTTCCTCATGACACCTAGTGCAAATTAAAGGATTTCCCTGAGGGCATTATAAAATGGATATATTGGTTCCTGGCCTCAAAGCAAATTGACAAGGTAATTGCATCTCAGATATCTGTAGTTTAACCTATGTCATGTCCTTTGAACTTATGCCTGGGGGTTTTGATGTGTCAGTTTTAGCAAGACAGTAGTTCCTCCTGACAGACACTCCCCTACATATTTTATATTGCAGAAAAAATATCATATTGTAATCAGAACCAACTGTCCACATGCCACACCCTGTACATTCACAGACTGGCAGACAAAGGAAGCTATATTGTGCAGTCCATGATCCTGTACCAGAATAACTGCAGCTATAATACCTTGACAGCTGTCAAATATCCCGGCAACTGTATAATCTTCCTGGATGCACGGTATGCAATGCTGTTGTGTTATAGGATACATACCCACTGGCAGATGTAATATGCCCCCGATACACAGCTCTATGTGTTCTGGCATAATGCATGCACTGATGCTGTAGTACCCACAACAGGTTCTTTAGGTACCGCTATAACCAGGTGACATAAATGTGATGGCAGCACAGAATGGGCACCAACGTATGTTACATCTAGAGGATTGTGGAAGTTCTCTTCCTTCTATCATACCGTACTATGTTAGACACTGCTCAGTTATATGTATGGTAGGTTGCATACAATAAAGCACCACATATCTTAAGGTGACAGTCTCTGATAGTCTTATAGGGCTTCTGCATGGATCAGCCTGTAAGGGTCGACTGTACTGGAGGGTACAGGCAGATGCCTATAAAATGGAGAGCATTAAATCTTTAATTAGTTTGTTCAAGAGGGGCGTAGAGAGTAATGTGGTTAGAACATGAAACAGTATTGTCTGTTTGACTATAAAATTGTTAAACACAGCCACTTCATCACTACACCAGCTCTGTTCAAAGTATGCTGGTGCTGGTAGCTTACCAAAGGTAGCATGCTCTCACAATCTAATCAGCCTGCATAAATCATCAGGCTGATCCAGCAACCTGGGCTCTCCTCCTATAATGCGTGGAGATTCTATTTTCTCAGGGATATACCCTACACCTTATTGAAAGGTTGTCACTTGGACAGAAACAGTAACTGAATGCTTGAATATTCCCTAATGCTCTGGGGTGTTGTGCTTCATGGATTGCATTATTAAACTGCTCAGAGTAGGATGAATGGGTGTTGACCATATTAGTTATTCTATATTACCTGTACAGACATCAATTTACCCTCCAAAAGTCCGGCATACAATTCTGTTACCATTCATCTGGAGTAAGGTTATTATTTATGGAAAAGAAAAAGTTAATTCTGATGACAGTTTTACCCACAAGTTCTAACCTCCTTAACAGTGCTAGACCATACATGCATACACAGGGGATTTGACAAGGATAAATATTAAACAGAAATTATTCTATCAAGGTTCCTAGGAGTTTAACAAGTATAACCCAGCTGTAGTATATCTTAAGCCTCTCTCATGCTGCCATTATATCTGCCTGGATCTAAAGAGCTAGTAGAACCAAAAATAGCAGAGTGGAAAATGTTAAAAGATTTAAGAAGTAGTCAGTGTGACGTAAACAGCCAGTTCTGAGTGCTGTATTATATTGTTTTAATATAAAATGTATTAATGTCTCTGCTGAAAATTCAAATGCTCTAGGAATGACCTCTCTCATACCCCCTCTCCCCCTCAGATTTTAGCTGACAGATGCAGGCCAAGAGAACTGCTGACAGCAAGAGGTTACAGTTTGAATCCCTCCAGAACTGAGACCAAAGGTTGATCCGAACTCACAAAAACAGACAAGAGGGTTACCTTGTCTGTTACACTGTTCACAAGACTGCACTCAGAGGTTGGCACTTTGGGAGTAGAGGGCCTGACCTGCTGAGTGGATCTGTGACAGATTGGTTGACAGCGGTGGCATAATTTTGGTATCACAAGCTTTGTTGTTCTGCGTCAGCTGAGACCATAAGCTCTCTTGCAAAGAAAGAAAAAGACAGAGTTTTATTTTAAAAAGAAAACAGAACTATATATCACTTGGTGTACAGTCAAGTTCCTACCTTTTTTAATTTTTTTTCCAAAGTGCAAAGTCAGAGTAGCAGTAGTTAGGAAAGATGGCATCCTACTACAGCAGGCACACTGTAGAACAGTTAAAACAGTTGTTCAAGGACAGAGGAGTCCTGTTCGAGGTGAAAGCCAGTAAGCAGAACCTCATAGAGGCCCTGACGGTAGCAGATACCCAGAGCAGAGAGTCACAGACCGTGACTGAAAGGGACCAGACCTAGAGTGTGGCAGAACTAGTGGCCAGTGAGGGGTTCCGAGCCGATTAGGAGGACAGCAGGGCCACTGTCAGTGAAGGGCCACAGCAGCAGGGATGAGTCACCAGTATCCTGAATACAGAAGTTCTCAGGTTGCAACTTGAGTTGCGCAGGATGGAGCTGGAGTCCCAGGAGAGGAGAGAAGCAAGAGGCGGACCGTGAGGCAGAGCGAGAACACAGAGAGGCAGAGTAACAACAGAGGGAGGCAGACCATGAGGAGCGCGAGCGCCAGCGAGATGCAGAGGAGAAGACAGAACAAGAATGCCGAGATGCAGACCGTGAGAAGCAGGAACGCCAGAGGCAACACTAGCTGGAGAAGATGTGACTCCAACCAGCGGCACCAGAGCAGGTAAGTGGCTTGGGTTTAACTGGGACTGCAGGACTGGGTTAAAAACTCTAAATTAATAGCTGAGTTTAAGGATGGGGAGGATATAGACGCCTTTTTAAATTCTTTTGGAAAAGTTTGTATTCAGGCTAAAATTCCTAGAGAGTCCTGGAGCTTCCAGCTATCCCCGCTACTTTCCGGAAAAGCTCGGATGCATTGGGTCACATGGACAATAAAGACAGTGATGATTACAGCAAGTTAAAAGCAGCACTACTAAAAAAGTTTGAATTAACTGCTGAATCATACAGAGCTAAATTTTGTAAGCTCAGGAGAAGCCCTGATATGAGCTATGAGGAGCTAGCCATGAAACAACGTCAGTTTTTAAAACGTTGGTGGGAAGGAATTGAGGCAAACACTGTTGATAAAATTGAAAATGTGATTTTATTAGAACAGTTATATTGGGCATGCCCAGCCGAGCTAAAAACCTGGCTAGATGACCGAGATGCAAAAACAGTGCAAGAGGCTGCTGAACTCTCAGACCGCTATGCCAAGAACAGACCTGCTCTGAGAATGAACGGGGTGGGCGTGGCAACACAGAAAGGGAAAAGTGCGCCCTCAGCGCAGCTAAAACCCTCACTGCCTCCACCAAAACCAGTTAGCCCCAGGTTTCAATGAAAAGATTTCTCTGAAGTAAGAAATGCTTGTTGGTTATGTAAAGAAGCTGGGCACATTGCCAGACAGTGTCCAAGAAGGGCAAACAATTATACGCAAAGTAGTACCAGAAAAGAAGTGGGTTGGTTGTGTGTTCCTGAGAGCATGCCAGGGAACATGAGAGAACACATGCACCAAGCCATGGTAAATGGTGTACAGACACAGGAGTTAAGGGACACAGGGGCATCCCTGACATTGGTGAAAGGGGATCTAGTACAGCCTAGTCAGCTTATTCCAAACAAATACGTGACTGTACAGGGCTTTGTGGGTGAAGCGAAAACATTGCCACTGGCCAGTGTTCTCCTGGACTGGGGTGAAACAGAGGGGACTGTGCAACAGGTGGCTGTAGCTAAAACGTTAGTAGTAGATGTGATCCTGGGTAACAATCTCCAACAGGGGATGGTATGTGCAGTTATCCATAGTCAAGCGGCAAGGGAAAATAGTAGTTCCCTGAACCCCACAGACACCATTGTGGAAACCACAGAGAGGCTGGTTCCCCAGCCTGTGTCTCCAGATGGGGAGACTGATAAAAAGGGGGTAAAAATTTCCCTGGTAGTGAGTGACCACATAACTATGGAAGGTTACTCCAAAGAGGGAGGGGTGACCAATTGTCAGAGGGTTAGGATTGACAGTGATCCTGAGGGCCCTGACGCTAATGCTAGGGACCCTAGTTTAGCGACTGAAGGGGACTTGTCCCATGCCTTGGGACTGTGTGAGAGGTTTGCAGCTGCTCAGAGGAGTGACCCTAGTTTAGAGAAGCTGAGGGCTTGGGCAGACTCTGAGGGCACACAGGGAGGTGACGGCAGACATAAGGTTTATTGGGAAAATGGACTTATGTATACACAGGCAGTACAGACAGAGGGAGGGATGCTAGGCAGGCAGCTTGTCATTCCCCAGGGGTATCGTGAGCAGTTGCTCAAAATTGCATATGATATTCCGTTTTCTGGTCATCTGAGAATCGCACAAACTACGCAGCAGTTGGCCCAGAATTTCTACTGGCCTAACTTCACCAGCAGGTGAAGGAGTATTGCAGGTCTTGTCACTGGTGCCAAGAAATAGGGAAGGTGGGCAAGAAAACCCAAGCCGCCCTGATCCCCTTGCCCATAGTGGAGGAGCCATTCCAGAGGGAGGAAATGGATATTGTGGGGCCTTTAAATACCCCCAGCTCCTCAGGGAAGAGATTCATCCTGACTGTGGTG
Organism: Neoceratodus forsteri; assembly: GCA_016271365.2. Taxonomy (NCBI): domain Eukaryota; kingdom Metazoa; phylum Chordata; order Ceratodontiformes; family Ceratodontidae; genus Neoceratodus; species Neoceratodus forsteri. The sequence continues at coordinate 630,228,310 of CM057456.1, read as the reverse complement.
GATTATGCCACCTGGTACCCAGAGGCAGTCGCCCTATCCTCACTGAGGACAGACAAAGTGGCAGATGCCTTACTTGGGATTTTTTCCGTGTTGGGTTTCCACAGGAGGTAATCACCGATCGAGGGGGTTCCTTCATGTCGGACCTGATGAAATGTTTATGGGAGAAGTGTGGGGTGGTGCAGAGATGCACGACACCGTATCACCCACAAGCCAATGGGCTTGTGGAACGTTTCAATGGTACCCTAAAGTCAATGCTCCGGGTGTTTGCTGAACAGCATGGGAGGGACTGGGAGAAATACCTTCCCCACCTGTTGCTTGCATGCAGGGAGGTGCCCCAAGAGTCGACAGGATTTTCCCCTTTAGAACTCTTATATGGATGCTGGGTACGTGGGCCCCTAGACTTAATCCGGGAGGACTGGGAAGGCAAGCACGCCACCCAGGGAACTCCCATTGTGGATTATGTCCTTAGGTTTAGGGAAAGGTTGAAGGAGCTTATGGGGACAGCCCAGAGCAACCTGGCAGCTGTCCAACAGAGACAAAAGGTGTGGTACAACCGCAGAGCCAGAGCTTGCTCGTACATGGTGGGTCAGGAAGTCATGGTCTTTATTCCAGTCCGGAAAGACAAACTGCAAGCTGAGTGGGCAGGACCATACAAAGTGGTTAGGAAGGTAAATGACGTGAACTACATTGTGGAGTTACCTGACTGTAGACAGACTGAAAGGATGTACCATGTCAACATGATGAAGCCATATGCAAACGGGGCTGACATGGTGTTCACAGTATGTAGTCATGGGGAGGGGACGGACGAAGGAGACCCCCTTCTGGACTTGCTGGAAGACAGTAAGCGGGAGTTCTCTGTGGAGGCAGAAAATTTGTCTCCCCAGCTGACCCCGGACCAGATCCAGAAAGTGAGGGAGGTTCTAGCAGACTTTGCCCCCTTGTTTAGCGCCAAGCCTGGACTAACCCCCTTAGCAACACACGATGTGGAGACAGGGACACAGACGCCCATACGGCAGACAGCATATCGGGTGTTAGAGGCTGTCCAAAAGGACATTAGGAGGGAAGTGGAGGAGATGCTGGATTTAGGGGTAATCCAGACATCCCATAGCCCCTGGGCCTCACCCGTAGTCCTTGTGCCCAAGCCAGATGGCTCAACTCATTTCTGTGTGGACTGTCGTGACTGAATGCAGTCACAAGTCCTTCCAACTGATGCCCGGACGGGACGAACTCCTGGACAAGTTGGGAGGGGCGACCTACCTTACGACTACTGACCTAACCAAAGGGTATTGGCAGGTAGAACTGACAGACAGAGCTAGGGAAAAGGTCGGCCTTCATCACTCCGATAGGCTTATTTGAGTTTAAAGTAATGCCTTTTGGAATGAAGAACGCCCCAGCCACTTTCCAAAGGTTGGTGAACCAGGTGTTGAATGGTGCTGAGGAGTACGCTGTACCTGGATGACATTGCCATCTTCAGTACCAGCTGGGAGGAACACCTTTCACACCTTAAGGAAGTGCTGGAAGGATACAGAGGGCCAGGCTCACTGTCAAAGCTGAGAAGTGCCAGATGGCCATGGGGAAGTGGCATAACTGGCATGTAGGCCGGGACAGCTCCGTCTCTAACCAAATAAAGATAGAGGTGATTCAGGCATGGCCCAGACCAGAAACCCAGAAGCAGGTCAGAGTTTCTAAGGACAGCAGGGTACTACAGAAAGTTTGTACCTAATTACAGTGCCCTGGCTGCTCCCCTATCTGACCTGACAAAGGAAAAGATGCCAAGGAAAATTACCTGAGGCCCAGCCTGTGAGGAAGTCTTTACCAGACTGAAGGAGGCACTGTGCAGTGCTCCTGTTTTGACAAGTCCGGACTATAGCAAAACCTTTATAGTTCAGACGGATGCCTCAGACATGGGTATTGGGGCAGTACTTAGCCAGACGTCTAGCTAAGGGACAGATCACCCAGTTTTGTACCTGAGCAGAAAGCTGCTCCTCAGGGAGCAAGCGTACTCCACAGTGGAAAAGGAGTGTCTTGCTATAGTGTGGGCCCCGAAGAAATTTGAGCCATACTTGTATGGGCAGCATTTTGTGGTGCAGACTGACCACAACCCCCTGGTTTGGCTGATGCAGATGGGAAAGAGCAATGGGAGACTGCTAAGATGGAGTCTTGCTTTGCAAGGATATGATCTGACAATCATACATAGGGCAGGCAATAAGAATCAGAACGCCGATGGGCTGTCTAGGGTCTATGAGGAGTGAACTGATTTGGGAAGCTCATCCCATGTAGGGAATAGATCCCTCAAATTCAGTCTAGGTGAGGAGGAGTGTGACGTAGACAGTCAGTTCTGAGTGCTGTATTATATTGTTTTAATATAAAATGTATTAATGTCTCTGCTGAAAATTCAAATGCTCTAGGAATGACCTCTCTCATACCCCCTTCCCCAGATTTTAGCTGACAGATGCAGGCCAAGAGAACTGCTGACAGCATGGTATCACACACTCAGTCTTTTTAGAGACAATGTGTTACTGGAAGACTTTTATTAAGGATCCTGTTTCTCTGAGCTAATTACAGAGTTGTTAAGTTAATTTTGTTAAGAGAGAAATCATAAACTAGGTTTATGACGTTAAAATAAGGGAAGCTAGGATGTTACATAGAGGTGTAAAGTTGTAAATGACCCTATGAAGCCTGTGTGAAGAGGGTACAGCATGAGATCAAAAGAGGTGTCATTGAAACTTGAGTTATGCTAAGGTTGCAGAATTAATACATCCTGTATAGCTGTATAGTATAGATTACTAAAATTACATCCTGTGGTTGTATAAAAATATATTTTTGTTAGATATTTGACCAGAGGAGGGGCCGGATGACTTCATCCAAAAGGGGTTGGCCAATACTGCTTGGAAAAATTATTCTCTTTCACTATAGATTTGCATTTGCATCTGACACTGACTAAGGAAACATCTGAGCACTGAAAACAGGTATTTAGAAAGCTAGACAAAATCTAAATATAGTTGTAGGAATTGCACTGTTTTAAACCTTGTTTTGTTTAAATATATGTATGTCTTGTGTTATAAGAGTTCTGTATTGTATGTTTGACATATTATTATATATTTTAGTAAAAACTCTAATTTTAGAGCAAACCTGGTCTGTCTTCGAATTGCTTTCTTTTGCTAAGAAATATTTATGGTTCAGCAGACATATAGCTTGTATGGTGGTACCAAACTGGAAACAGAAACATTTTAAATCTGAGGTCTTTATTAAGTTTTAAGGGTTCATCTCTGAATACCTGGTTAGGTGCCCATAGGCAAAGATATCTGGACCCGAAGACAGATATATCTGAGCCTGTGCATTGGGTATGCTAGCAAGAGGTTACAGTTTGAATCCCTCCAGAACTGAGACCAAAGGTTGATCCAAACTCACAAAAACAGACAAGAGGGTTACCTTGTCTGTTACACTGTTCATAAGACTGTGCTCAGAGGTTGGCACTTTGGGAGTAGAGGGCCTGACCTGCTGAGTGAATTTGTGACAGTCAGTGCTAACTTTTTATTTTTATTTTTCTTGTTCCATTTGCTAATTAGAAAGTTTTTCTATGTGACAGTATTATGCTGGATGTGTGGACTAGCTCTCTTTCCGGCAGCTAACAAATCTAGTTCTATCCCCCCACCCCCACCCCACTACATTATCAGCATTGTGACCTCACTGACTGTGACATCCCAGGTGGCTGACCTGACAGCTACTGAGTGGCTCTTCCTGAGCAGCTGTGATGTCACAGTCAGTGAGGTCACAGTGCTGGTGATATAGTGGGGGAATAGAACTAGCTATGTCAGCTGCCAGGCAGAGTGCTGTTCCAGAGATCACACCTACAAACATCAGGTAAACAATCTTCTAATTAACCAAAGGGAAAATAAAAAGAAATTCAGATATAAAAGGTAATACTGTAGTTGCCTGGTTTTAAAAACTAATATTAATTGTAGGCACTACATTAGCTCTTCAAATTAAAAGTCTTGGAAGTTTAAATGTCCGGGAGGGGGATTATAATTAAGCAATAATGCACAAAAGAATGTGTGTTGTGCTCAGATAATGTCATGCCTTAGGTGGATGAAGCACAAGGCTGCAGGCTGATGTGTTTAACACCCAAGAAGTGAAGTTCTCCCAGCACAACACACACCCTTGGAGTGTATTATTGCTATTATACAATGGCTCATTTTTAAACAGAAAAAATGTCTGACCTCCTTATGCTCTAAAATCATGGAAAGGTTAATTAAGGAGACAGTTGACTCAGAAATCCATTCCAAACAATTAATAGACAACAAACAACATGAGTTCACGATTGGTCATTCATGCACCACAAATTTTGTTTCTTTCTATAATAAAGTACATGCAAGTCTGGAGAACAACAAACCAGTTGATGTCATCATGCCGGACGGACCTTGCTAAAGCTCTTGATGAGGTTCCTCATTATGAGCTGGTTTCTAAATGAATACATATGTAACTTAACAATAGTGTAATTAAATGGATAAACAACTGGTTGGAAGATTGCACCCAGTGAGTTCATATAAATGGGATATTGTCCAACCCCAGTGCAGTTACCAGTGGGGTTCTGCAAGGTTCGGTCCTCGGACCAACCCTTTTTAATGTGTTTATATCTGACAGTAACACACTCACCAAATTTGCAGACGACACCAAATTGGTGGGGGTGTAAATACACACAGTAATTATACAACTATGGTTAAGGATTTGAAGCTAATAGAATCATGGGCAGAAAACAACAAAATGACATTTAACCTAGATAAGTGTGTGGAACTGCATTTTGGGAGGAACAACCCCCTATACCAATGTACAGTACATTGAACAGCAAAATCTTGACACCAGTTGAGAAAGAACGAGACCTTGGAATTATTGTAAATAACAAATTAACATCCGCCAACCACTGCAGAAAGATTGCTTTAACAGCAAACAGACTGCTGAACTGTGTTAAGCACTCATTTACAAACAGGAGCGAGCATTGTTATCTTACCACTGTATAGGTCATACATACGTCCACACCTGGATACGGGCTCACCATTCTGGAGTCCATATCTTAGGATGTGGAATTGCTGGATAAGGTGCAGAGAAGGACTACTAAAATAATTCCCAGGCTATCAAACTTCAGCGACAATGAGAGATTCACATATACTGGACTAGTCAGCCTTGAAGAAAGGAGAAAAAGAGGTGATTTTTGGAACTTTATCAATTTTTACAAAATCCTGAGCTAAAAACAGAATGCGGATTTCAATTTATTACTCATTTACCAAATCTGAGAAGCCACAACCAGCAACTTATGGTTCCCAAGGCCAACGCCACCAAACACGATAACTACTACACCATGAGAGTGGTAAAGACTTGGGACAGCTTGCCACAGCACGCTGTCGATGCAACTACATTTGATTTATTTAAATCTAGATTGGACACATTCCTTGGATGGACCCATAGAGATCATTAATACACCCACGACGTTATGGGAGACATTCTAGATGGGCACAACCCTACTTATGTCTTATCCAACTGAGTAAACTGAGTATATATTTTTTAAAATAGTTTTTTGAGTTTTCATTGTGGAAGCATATTTAAATTAAAAAAGTTCCTGTTTTCTGTTTCTCTGGTAGGTGTAGCTGTTTATGACACTAACGTTATCTGCCTCCCAGTCCCAGGTTTTCATATCTGGTGCCCCCCCCTCCCCAATAACTGTATTATCTGTAATGTGTCTTTTCTGTGTTTACATATCAATAAAAATTGGAATAAAAAAAAAAATCCTGTACTACGACTTTTCTCCCTCATGTTGCCTCAGTAGGACCTCAGCAGAAATGTTACAAAGTTTTGCTTCGCTTGTGCTAGTTGGGAAATTCTGTATTCAAGAAAACTTTGCAAAGTTTCTGACTGCCACACCAACTTCCCCTGCTGTTTTCACAATTATTATTTAAAAACAAATTATATGTAGCCCACCCTTATCCTCCTTTTATGTCTAGGGGCCCTGATGGAATGTCAAGGGGGGGGGGCACACAGACCCACGAATACCTTCTAGACACTTCCTAGCATTGGAATAAAGACAGACCTTACCTTGTGGAAGATGACCCAGCCTCCTGTTACCTAGATGGACACACAGGGGCCCTAGCTTCAGCTGGCTTCAACATACATGGAGGGGGGCCTTAGGAGAAATGGAGAAATTAATTAATTTACCACTCAGCACTACTAGGTAAAAGTGAACAATAGCAAATTTAATTTTTGTTCAGAATGATTACCATTGGGGTTTTAGAGCTGAAGAAACAGCAGGCAAAGGGCACTTACCACAGCTAGTCTAATTGTTCAGCCCGAGTTTAGACCAGAACTGGCTCCACCTTTCCAGAATGAGCTAAAAACTAGCTCAACCCTCACCTCCAGACTGGTTGTCCTTTTCTTTTCCTTACAAGGGAGTGCCTTACTCCTCCTTGCCGCCAGACCTTACAGTGCACCAGGGCATGTTGCAGCCTAAATGCCTCCATGGCCTCTCCCAAAACCTTCCTTCCACTGGAACCACGCCAGGTGCTGTCCACCTTATCCTGAGCCAAGGCAAGCTCATAGAGCATGATGACAGTCCCCTCCTTCCCAGTCCTGTTTCCAAAGGCTGCATCCCTTAACAGGTCTAACGGCTCCTACTCCAGACACGGGCATGGCAGGCCCTAAGGCAAATCCCAGAATGCAGTCCCACCCCTCCTCTCACCTCCAGCAGCATGCCACCAGGAATGACCTCCCCAACCTTCCACCTTCAAGAAAGCCCTGACGTGGTGCTGCCACCACCATGACAGCCCCACTGCCTTGTATTCTCTCCATACCTTTGCGTAAACCAGGCCCCCGGCCTCCAGATGGTTCTAACATCTCTCTTCCTCCATACTACTCCTCCTCCTACCAGCTCAACCTCAGAATCCCTTTTCCCAAAACGGCTGCCAACTCCTGCCATCTTCCCTCGGGCCCTCCCTATACATCACATCAATGCTGCTAGCCGACACACTGGACTGGGGAGATTGTTGGCTACACTGGCCCTACTCCAACCCGCCAAATCCTCCAACTCCCGCCAACGCTTATTACCTTCTGTTGTATCTAGCCTTTTTTTCCCAGGGTTGTTGTTAATTTTGGTACAAGATCCCAAGATAAATTTACCTTCAAGCTTCCTTTATTTCAGAAAGCAGTAGGTCAAATATCAATCTTCTTTAAGGCTCCAAAATTCTTTAATACTCTGCCACCGGCATTATTGAGATGCTCCTTGATTAATAGTTTTAAGAGGAGACTTGCTCAGTACTTGAAAGACCTATAGCACTGTGCTTGATAAAATATGTACATTTTGTTTATGTTCAGTCCACTGTATGTTTTTGTGCTCATGTAACTTGACGTTTTATAATGTATGTAATTAGTGTATTTATGTATTTTGTTTATGTTTACTTGCCACCTATGAAACTGGGCATTTTGCTCATCAGGCCTACAAGAATAAAAAATAAAATGAAAAAGTAAAATGAAACCCCTCAAACCCGGACTTATATACCGGTGAACTCCACCACATACTGGGCAGACAAGGGAATCGCCCCTCTAACCTGACTGATTGAACAAACAGGGGGAGGTGGCAGAGCAAGGATAGTAAGCCGATGTAGCGGGAGGGAAGGGGTTACATGCAAAAACAGTCACCCACACCCTGTGTGTTATGTGTAGCACCCTCCCACCCCACTACATGATTTTTTAAATCAAATCCCCCAACCGTTCCCCTGCTGGCACATGTATCCCTCCCCCCACCAAGTGAAGTTTAAATAATATGAGCTGCACCAAGGGTCCACTCCCCCCCCGCCCATAAAGGCAAGTTCCCACCCACCCATATCCCCTACCCTTCCTTGTTCCCATCACAGAATTACCTTACTGTCAAAATGAAGTATGCTCTGTTGTAATGTATGTGAGTTTATCAAATGTGAATATGCTTACCTGTGTTCTTATATGCTGTGCTGTAATGCAGTAAAGTTTTAAAAATAAAGCTAAAAAAGAATCCCCCTTCCTTTACCATCTTCTTGCCAATATATATCCCTCCTCCCCACAAGCCCCCAAACCCCTGTTCTTACAATAAAATTGTATACAGCATGGTGCTGGCGGCTCCCTTCCCCCACCTGGAAAAACAAGTTCTCACCCACCTCCCCCAAACCCTCCCTTGTTTCTATCACAGAAATCCCTCTCCCTTTACCACCTTCTTGCTATACATACCCAAAAAGCCCCCAACCCTGTTTGTATCAATAACCTGTAAAAAAGCAAAGCATCTCCCAACTAAGTGAACGCATCCTCACTCTTCAAAGTCTCTGATCGGAATGAATGAGGTATGTCTGTCCTAAAAGTAATACCCGATTGGCTGGCTATCAGCCAATATGTCTCCAGTCACTACTTCTATGCATGCCACAAGAGCCGCAAACATCTGCATGCTGTCTTGTGTCAATACCTGTAGCTGCTTGAGCAAAATGATGAGCTGTTGTCTGAGCCAGCATTTTCTTTTAAATCTTTGGTAACCAGGTAAGGCCCACTAAGCACAATTGCCTGTTTTTTAGGGGTGACCCGGGAGAACTGGTGAGGGTACATGACTTGCTCAGGGTCACACAGTATGCAAGTCTGTGGGAATCAAACCAAGGTATGATGGATGTACAAAGATCATTCACAGCTCGTTACTCTAATCTCTAGGCTATACTGCCAACCCAGCATTTTGTTTCACTGACGTGGGACATGCACTGTTGGTGTTAAAGTGTGCTCCTAGATGGTCCAGCTGCTGACCAGGGTAGATGGAATGCTTCTTGAAACTGATTATCAATTTGAAAGCTTGCGAAGCTGATATGGAGAGCTGAACTGCCCCTCCTTGCCTCCCAGAATGATGGAGTTCTGACCAAGATGTCATTTAGGTATGGGAATATGGATGCTCCCTACCATAATTACTGTGATGACCTTGGAAACCCCTCAGTGGGTCAAGAAGAGACCAAAGAGAAGAGCCATACACTGGTGAAGCTCTCTGTCTACTGCAAACCTGAGAAAACATGTATGTGCAGATCTGATCGGGATGTGGAGGTATGTATGCCTGAGGTCGATAGAGTACAGGTAATCCCCCTGGTAGGTATCCTGGATAAATAAAGCTAAAAATTCCATGCTGATCAATCTCAGACAGATGAAATGGTTTACATACTTGAGGTCCAAGTCTGGTCTGAACCCCCTCAATTTCATTGGGACCACTACATATACAGAGTACATGCCCAAGCCAAGCTGAGAAGGCAGTAGGGAGGGCTGAGGGGATACTGGGATGTATAGGGAGAGGCATCACCAGCAGAAAACAGTAAGTTGCTATCCCCCTGTACAGACAGTTGGTGAGACCCCATCTGGAGTACTGCGTCCAGTTCTGGAGACCCCATCTCCGTAGGGACATAGACAGAATGGAGGCAGTCCAGAGGAGGGCAACTAAAATAGTGCAGGGTCTGCAAGAAGAAAGCCATCGAGGGAAAGACTAAAGGAGCTTAAGATGTATACCCTTGAGGAAAGAAGGAGAGGGAGGATATGATAGAAACTTTAAGTACCTCAGCGGAATCAACAAAGTCCAAGAGGGTAGCATCTTTCAGAAAGAGATGTTCAAGAACAAGGGGACACAATTTGAAGATAGAGAGGGGGGACGGCTCAGGGGTAATGTGAGGAAGTATTGTTTCACAGAGAGTGTGGTGGACGCATGGAACAGCCTTTCTGAGGAGGTTGTGGGGTCTAAAACTGTGGGAGAATTCAAGAATGCATGGGACAGACATAAGGCAATTTTTGTGGGGGGTAGGAAGCAATAGGCTGTTGGTTAAATAGGATCTGCAGCTTATCCTGTAGGTAGGGAAATGGGCAGACTAGGTGGGCCAAGCAGTCGTTATCTGCCATCAAAATCTATGTTTCTATGTCACCCTCTGAAACACACTCATGCAAAGTAGATGGGCCAGGGTTTCTGCTACCGCTGCTCTGGTGACTTTGATGACTGGACCCCTCGGAACTGAGGAGAGGAATGGACTTAAACTCTACCAGGTATCCTATGTATAATTTCAGCAACCCTCATGTTGGAACGAGCTTTGGCCCATCCTTCTGCAAATATTAATAGTCTTCTTTCTATTAATTGCAGAAGTACGGCCTGCACATTTTCTAAAGGAAGAGGGGTATTTATGGTTGGAGGCTCCTCTCCCTTCCTGGGATCTGTTGTTTGATCCATGTTGCCTGGACCTGAAATAGGGTCAAGCCCCCAATAACTGAAAGCCCTGAAAGGACTTTTTGTTTGATAGTGACTGGTTTCCCAAAAAATACAACAGGACAAGGATTGGCCCCTCTCACTCTTGCATCCCTGCTCACAGATCTTTAGTATCTCCTTGGATGCCTTCACTGCATTCAGAACGATGTCATGGAACAGCATCTTCCCAAAATTCGGGACTTCAAGAAAGAGGGACTTCATGCATTCACCTTCCCCCATTTCCACAGGGTCCTTCAAGTTACCACACTGAACATAATTCCTTGTGCTGCAATCTTTGAAGAATTGTTGCAAGTGTCCTCTAAGACTGCCACTTCCAGCACTGCCATTCTGGCCTGTTTGGCCATTGCCCTCCTGGATACTCTGCCCTTCCAGGGAGAGGAGGCCATGGTCAAGTCCGAAATGTTTCTGCACTAGTCCAGCAAGCAGAGAGCCACATATGCCCCCACATTATTAAGCTGGAGGGTGAACATGAAGGCCTCAAAGGTCTTCTTGAGCAAGCTCTCCAAGAGTTTGTCAGTGGGATCCTTGAATGTTGCTGCCACCTCAGAGGGCAAGAGCATATCCTTGGCTGGAGACAAGAACAAGGAATCCACCTTGGGGGGCTACACTGAGTGTTCATACTTGATATCCAGAGAACAAAGCTTTGCAAAGAGATGGACATTGGGTCTTTTAATGTTCTAGGAGCACCATACTTTGTCAATGTCCTTCTCCACAGAGGGGTGCAGTGGAAATACTACCATCTTCTCATGGGAGGCTATGAACATCAGATCTTTCACCAATTTATAGGTCTTGTCTGACAGTTTCAGGGACTTATTAATCTTGCTTATCAGGTAATCCATGTCTTCCTCACTGAAAAATCGTTTGGCAGGTTCCAACACCTCCAAGTGGAAGGAGGATCTGGAAGAGGTAGCCAGTTCACTATTCAACCTTTCTGAGGATTTAGCTGACCCTGAGTGATCTGACTTGACATTATGAGACCTGGGTTGCTTGAGGGCTATGCTGTGCTGGGAATCAGAGTCCGATCCAGATGCCCTTAGGCTATAGGGGCATTTGCTGGCCCTCCCAATTTTTATACTGCTACTCGGAAAATGCTTGGCATTAAAGTCTGAACCAGAAGCTACAGGGCTGTGGTGAAATTTACTGTCCCTCCCCTTCATCCCTTTCCTGCCTGCTGAGGGGTACCATATAGAGGGGCCCCTGGAAACTGATTATTCACAGGTAGGGGGAGTGTTGTGGGGCTAGTGCCTTAAGAAACTCTGATTCAAAAGATGAGGAGTCCACCTCAAATGCCCTGTTGAGAAGACATGCCAGGTTAGGATTAAGTGTGGGGACAGGTGTTCCCTCCATGGCCAGGGGTCCCCTTCATGGCAAGAGTGCCCTCCACAAGTCTGGAAGTAGTGGTGTCCTGAGACAACTTATCACCATCTAACCCTCTGTCCATATTAAAAGTAACAGACGTACAGGCTGTGTGAGGGTTTCCATTTGTCTTACTCACGGCGTTGGTGCCATCCACAATCTCCTGGGTGCTGCCACTATCCTGCAGACTCCTGCTTGTCATCAGAGTTATGTTGCAATCTGGGAGACTCCTTCTGGATATAAACTGTGCATGTCCTGGGCACAGCCTTGACAGAATGAGCCCGCCATGGAAGGTATTAAATGTTGCAAGCAATTCAGGCAGTGGTGGTCTTTCACCATGCTGCAGTGCTCCGTGCTCCTCAGCAAACTCACACAAGTTGACTTGGTGGTAGAAGTGGGCACCAATTAGCTGCCACACTGTACCCACTTGCAAAATGCTACCTGCTGTGGCCAAAGAGAGAAACAAAGGAGAAAGCACTGACAAATATGCAGAAAATCGAGCAAACATATTAAAAATACACTTAAGATACTGCTAATGATCTCAGCCCAGTATTTGAGTGGATGATACTTCCCTAAAAAATCATCTAGCAAGGCAGGAGCTGAACTAGGGAGCTATGGAGATCACCCAGGGACATCATATGGGATATCATCTTTGGTCTCCCACCTGCCTGCAGCAGAGAATAAGTCTACCCACTCATAGGAGTGACAGCTGCACCCTTTGCGCTAGAGGAACCTGGCATCATCTGTTCCCATTTCCATCTGATATCTTTCATCAATGTTAATGCTAAAATATTTGCTTAGATTCTGGCTTCTTCTAGAATGGCAAGGTGTCAAGAGAATTTATCCATCCAGATCAGGTGGAGTTTGTCCCAGGCTGTAGGGGGTCTGATAATATCAGACATCTCTTAAATTTGATTTGGGAGGTGCACCTTTAGATCCAGCCCACTGCCGCCTTGTCACTAGCCACAGAAAAGGCCTTTGACAGGGTGGAATGGGCATCTCTTTTTTGATGTCACGAGGTATTTTGGTTTTGCCCCTTCTTTCATAGTATTGGTACATCAGATATACCAGGCACTGACTGCAGTGTTCTTAACCAATTCTGTTATATCCCCACAGTTTGATAGAGGGATGAGGCAGAGATGTCCATTATCCCATTATTATTTCTGCTAGGGATAAAACCTTTGGATCATAAAATACGGATATCTGAGGCATTTCTGGGCATTTGAGTGGATGGTACTTACCATTAAAATTATCTTATTTGTAGATGACATTATTTTGTTTCTTTTTTCCTTTTCTTAATTTTTCCATAGTGCTTTTTGCCCCCCTCCCCCCGAGGTGGCAACCTCACTCTCTTCTGTCAGGTCTTGGTGGTAGTAGTAGTAGTAGTAAAACATTTTTATTTATACAGGCTTACTGTATATTGATCAATTACACCATTAGGGCTATAAATACCCTGTTTACAAGGCGCTTCTGTAGATGTTTCAAGTTATCGAAGTTACACTTATCAAAATTATCAAAATGACACATATAAAAAATAAAATTATTCTCCTCCTATCCCTGACTGTCGTTCCCTCACTGTCTGAGCCAGCAGAGATCCACACAAGGTGCACCTGGGAGAGCATCAGCGACCGTCATATAGACGGCTCATTGGAACAGAGGGTTGTGCAAGTGTCTTTCCCCATGGTGCTAGGCGGTGTCCCGACAGGCCTGGCATACATGCAGCATCCTCTGCAGAGCAGACAAGCTCCCTGGCCCACCGCAGGGTTTGTGGCAGTGACAGAATCTGATGCCAACCCTCCCCCAGATGGTAGCACTGCCCAGCAGCAGTGCCTTCCAGGGCTGTTGGTCCAGCTCCCTGAATCTGGTCCCAAACGTGGGTCACCAGCAGGGCAGCACAGTGCACCATCCATTGGGCCATCAAGTGGAGAGATTACATAGATACAAGATACACAGAAAGTGACGGCAGAAAAAGACTAATTATACATCAAGTCTCCCCAGTACTGGCTATCAATTATGTAGTACTTTTAAATGACACAATACTATATTAGCAATCCTTCTTTTGTAGTGTGTCTCCAGTCCTTATTACTCCCCTGTATCTGTCCCATGCAATTTTGAATCCATTGATTTTACTTGCTACTGTGACACATGGACAGCTGGTTCTGATCACTGTATCATTTTTTGTAATATAAAAATGGGTTATGGACTGTCTCTCTTGAGAAATGCTGAAACAGCATGTGAGTATGACACACACACACACACACACACACACACACACACAGGTTTTATATACAAGGTGTTACCTGGAAGGCCAGAAACTAATTACAGACTTTAACTAAGCTAATTATAGCTGTAGCTGCTAGAGGGAAATCATAAACGTTTATGACGTCCAGAGGAAACAGTTAAATTTTCACATGGTGATACAAAGCATGTTGCAGCTCCATGAGATGTGGCAGAAAGACATAAATGCTTTGATGCCTGTGTGAGAGATGATTCTGATCATAGATCAAAGAAATGTCATTAGAAAAAGAAAATGAGTTGTGCTGAGGATTACAGAATTTAATACTTTGAAAAGACATCCTGTTTTTGTACAGATATATGTTTTTATATATTCTGACAGGGAGGAGCCAGGTGACCTCACACAAAGTGGTTGGCCAAGACAGTTTTTTTTTTAAACAATATTCTGTTTTCCTTCAGAGACTCACTTCTATCTAGACTCTGACAAAGAAACATTTTTAAGCACTTTAAGCAGGAATTTAAAGAGAGAGACAAATCTAAGTACTGTAGTAGGAATTGCACTGTTAAAACATTGTTCTTTTGAAAGATTGTATGGTTCTTGTGATAATAGTTCTATATTTTATGTTTTACATATTTTTTATCTATTTTAATAAAACTATTTTTAGAATCTACTTGGTCTGTCTTTGATTTCTTTCTTTTACAAGGGGAGTATATATGGTTAAAGCAGACACTGTACATAAGCTAGAATGGTGATACCAAACTGGAAAAAGGTAAGCGTTTTAAATCTGAGGTCTTTTATTACAGTTTTTAAGGGTTCATTTCTGTACACCTGGTTAGGTGCCTGTAGGAAAAAATATCTGGCCCCCGAAGACAGAAATATCTGAGCCTGTGCATTGGGTATGCTAACAAGAGGTTCACAGTATGAATCCCTCCAAGACTTGAGACCAACGGTTGATTCAAACCCCCAAAACAGACAGGAGGGTTGCCCTGTTTCTGTTAACTGTTCACAAGACTGCGCTCAGAGGTTGGCACTTTGGGAGTAGAGGTCTGACCTGCTTAGTGGGTTTGTGACAGATTGGTTGGCAGTGGTGGCATACATTTTGGTATCACAAGCTTTTATTGTTCAGCGTGTTAGCTTGAGACAGTTAGCTCACTTGCAAAGAAAGAAAAAGGCAGTGATTTATTTTAAAAAGGAAACAGAACTATATCACTTGGCGTACAGTCAAGTTCCTACCCGTTTTATTTTTTTTTTCTAAAGTGCAAGTCAGAGTAGCAGTAGTAAGGGAAGATGGCTTCCAACTACAGTAGGCACACTGTAGACTTCTTAAGGCAGTTGTGCGGGGACAGAGGAGTCCCATTCGAGGTGAAAGCCAGCAAGCAGAACCTCATAGATGCCCTGATGATAGCAGATACCCACAGCAGCGAGTCACAGACCGTGACTGAAAAGGACCAAACCTCGATTATGGCAGGGCTAGCGGCCAGTGCAGTGTCCTGATCTGATGAGGAGGGCAACAGAGCCACTGTCAGTGAAGAGCCACAGCAGCAGGGGAAGGTCACCAGTATCCTGGATCCAGAAGTACTCAGGCTGCAAATTGAGTTGTGCAGGATGGAGCTGGAATTCCAGGAGGAGAAAGAGAGAGAACACCGAGAGGCAGACCATGAGGAGCGTGAGCACCAGCAAGCTGCAGAGGAGAAGAGAGAGCGAGAACACTGAGAGGCAGAGCGAGAACAGAGAGACACAGACCATGAGGAGCGTGAGCACCAGTGAGCCACAGAGAAGAAGAGAGAGCGAGAACACTGAGAGGCAGAGCGAGAAAAGACAGACGCTGACCGTGCAGAGCAGGAGCGCCAGAGGCGACATGAACTGGAGAAGCTACAACTCTGACCAGCGGCACTACAGCAGGTAAGTGGCTTGGGTTTAGCTGGGACTACAAGACTGGGTTACAAATGAAATTCCAAATTAATAGCCGAATTTAAAGAGGGGGAGGATATGGATGCCTTTTTAAATTCTTTTGAAAAAGTTTGTATTCAGGCTAAAATTCCTAGAGAGTCCTGAAGCTTCCAGCTATCCCTGCTACTTACTGGGAAAGCTCGGGATGCATTGGGTCAAATGGACAATGAGAACAGTAATGATTACAGCAAACTAAAAGCTGCACTGTTAAAAAATTTGAATTAACTGCTGAATCATACAGAGCTAAATTCCGTAAGCTCAGGAGAAGCCCTGACATGAGCTACGAGGAACTAGCCACGAAACAACGTCAGTTTTTAAAATGTTGGTGGGGAGGAATTGAGGCAAACTCTGTTGATAAAATTGAAAATGTGATTTTATTAGAACAGTTTTATTGGGCATGCCCAGTTGAGCTATAAACCTGGCTAGAGGACCGAGATCCCAAAACAGTGCAAGAGGCTGTGGAACTCTCGGACCGCTATGCCAAGAGCAGACCTGCTCTGAGAGCAAATGGGGTGGGCATGGCAGCACAGAAAGGGAAAAGTGCACCTTCAGGGCAGCTAAAACCCTCACTACCTCCACCAAAACCAGTTAGCCCCAGGTTTCAGAGATAAGATTTCTCTGAGAGAAGAAATGAATGTTGGTTGTGTAAAGAAACTGGGCATATTGCCAGATAGTGTCCCAAAAAGGCTAGCAATACACAACAGGGTGCTAGAAAAGAAGTGGGTTGTTTGTGTGTCCCTGGAAGCATGCCTGTGAACATGAGCGAACACATGCACCCAGTCATGGTGAATGGTGTACATGCGCAAGGGTTAAGGGACACAGGGGCATCCTTGACCTTGGTAAAAGGGGATCTGGTAGAGCCTGGTCAGCTTATACCCAATGAATATGTCACTGTACAGAACTTCACTGGTGAGGTGAAAACATTGCCCCTCGCTAGTGTTCTCCTAGACTGGGGTGAAACAGGGGGAACTGTGCAACAGGTGGCTGTAGCTAAAACGTTAGCAGTGGATGTGATCCTGGGCAACAATCTCAAACAAGGGATGGTATGTGCAGTTACCCATAGCCAAGCAGCAAGGGAAAATTGTAGTTCCCTGAACCCCACAGAAGCCATTGTGGAAACTGCTGAGAGGCTGGTTCCCCAGCCTGTGTCTCCAGATGGGGAGACTAATGACAAGAGGGTAGAAATTTCCCCAGTAGCAAGTAACCACACAGCTATGGAGGGTTACTCCGAAGAGGGAGGAGTGACCCATTGTCATAGGGTTGGGATTGACAGTGATCCTGAGTGCCCTGATGCTAGTGCTAGGGACCCTAGTTTAGTGACTGAAGGGGACCAGTCCCATGCCTTGGGAATGTGTGAGGGGTTTGCGGCTGCTCAGAGAAGTGACCCTAGTTAGAGAAGCTGAGGGCTTGGGCAGACTCTGACGGTGCACAGGGAGGTGACGGCAGACATAAGGTTTATTGGAAAAATGGACTTATGTATACTCAGGCAGTACAGACAGAGGGAGGGATGCTAGGAAAGCAGCTTGTCATTCCCCAAGGGTATCGTGAGCAGTTGCTCAAGATTGCACATGATATCCCCTTGTCTGGCCATCTGGGAATCGTGTGCATGACACAGCAGTTGGCCCAGAATTTCTACTGCCCTAACTTCACCCAGCAGATGAAGGAGTATTGCAGGTCTTGTCACCGGTGCCAAGAAATAGGGAAGGCGGGCAAGAAAATCCAAGCTGCCCTGATTCCATTGCCCATAGTGGAGGAGCCACTCCAGAGGGTGGGAATGGATATTGTGGGGCCTTTAAATACCCCCAGCTCCTCAGGGAAGAGATTCATACTGACTGTGGTGGATTATGCCACCTGGTACCCAGAGGCAGTCGCCCTATCCTCACTGAGGACAGACAAAGTGGCAGATGCGTTACTTAGGATTTTCTCTCATGTTGGGTTTCCACAGGAGGTTATCACCGATAGAGGGGGTTCCTTCATGTCGCACCTGATGAAATGTTTATGGGAGAAGTGTGGGGTGGTGCAGAGATGCACAACACCTTATCATCCATAAGCCAATGGTCTTGTGGAAAGATTCAATGGTATCCTAAAGTCAATGCTCCGGGTGTTTGCTGAACAGCATGGGAGGGACTGGGAGAAATACCTTCCCCACCTGTTGTTTGCATACAGGGAGGTGCCACAAGAGTTGACAGGATTTTCCAACTTCAAACTCTTATATGGACGCCGGGAACGTGGGCCCCTAGACTTGATCCGGGAGGACTGGGAAAGCAAGCACCGCCACCCAGGGAGCTCCCATTGTGGATTACATCCTCAGGTTTAGGGAAAGGCTGAACGAGCTTATGGGGACATCCCAGAGTGACCTGGCAGCTGCCCAACAGAAACAAAAAGTGTGGTATGACCACAGAGCCGGAGCTCGCTCGTACACGGTGGGTCAGGAAGTCATGGTCCTTATTCCGGTCCAGAAAGACAAGCTGTAGGCTGAGTGGGCAGGACCGTACAAAGTGGTTAGGAAGGTAAATGACGTGAACTACATTGTGGAGTTACCTGACTGAAGACAGACCGAAAGGATGTACCATGTCAACATGATGAAGCCATATGCAAATAGGGCTGACATGATGTTTGCAGCGTGTAGTCATGGGGAGGGGACAGATGAAGAAGACCCCCTTCTGGACTTGCTGGAAGAAAGTAAGCGGAAGTCCTCGGTGGAGGCAGTTAAATTGTCTCTCCAGCTGGCCCCGGACCAGATCCAGAAAGTAAGGGAAGTTTTAGCAGACTTTGCCCCACTGTTTAGCGCCAAGCCTGACTAACCCCCTTAGCGACGCACGATGTGGAGACAGGGACACTTACGCCCATACGGCAGACAGCATATCAGGTGTCAGAGGCTGTCCAAAAGGACATTACGAGGGAAGTGGAGGAGATGCTGGATTTAGGGGTAATCCAGAGATCCCACAGCCCCTGGGCCTCACCCGTAGTCCTTGTGCCCAAGCCAGATGGCTCTATTTGTTTCTATGTGGACTATCATGGACTGAATGCAGTCACGAAGTCAGACACACACCCGATGCCCCTGATGGACAAACTCCTGGACAAGTTGGGAGGGGCGACCTACCTTACGACCATTGACCTGACAAAGGGGTATTGGCAGGTAGAGTTGACAGACAGAGCTAGGGAGAGGTCAGCCTTCATCACTCCGATAGGCTTATTTGAGTTTAAAGTAATGCCTTTTGGAATGAAGACTGCCCCGGCCACTTTCCAACGGTTGGTGAACCAGGTGATAAATGGTGCTGAGGAGTACGCCATGGCGTGCCTGGATGACACTGCCATCTTTAGAACCAGCTGGGAGGAACACCTATCCCACCTTAGGGAAGTGCTGGGCAGGATACAGAGGGCTGGGTTCACTGTCAAAGCCGGGAAGTGCCAGGTGGCCATGGGAGAAGTGGCATACCTCGGGCATGTGGTAGGCCGGGGACAGCTCCGCCCTAACCAAATAAAAATAGAGGTGATCCAGGCATGACCCAGACCAGAAACATAGAAGCAGGTCAGGAGTTTTCTAGGGACGGCAGGGTACTACAAGAAATTTGTACCCAATTACAGTGCCCTGGCTGCTCCCCTATCTGACCTGACAAAGAAAAGGATGCCCAAGAAAATTACCTGGGGCCCAGCCTGTGAGGAAGCCTTTTCCAAACTAAAGGAGGCACTGTGCAGTGCTCCTGTTTTGACAAGTCCTGACTATAGTAAAACCTTTATAGTTCAGACTGACGCCTCAGACGTGGGTATTGGGGCAGTACAGAGTCTGACATCCAGCCAAGGGAGGGATCACCCAATAGCCTACCTGAGTAAAAAGTTACTTCCCAGGGAGCAAGCATACTCTACTGTGGAAAAGGAGTGTCTTGCCATAGTGTGGGCCCTAAAGAAATTAGAGCCATACTTATATGGGCAGCATTTTGTGGTGCAGACTGACCACAACCCCCTGGTTTGGCTGACACAGATGGGAAAGAACAATGGTAGATTGCGAAGATGGAGTCTTGCTTTGCAAGGGTATAATATGACAATCATACATAGGGCTGGAGCCAAAAATCAGAACTCAGATGGGCTGTCTAGGGTCTATGAGGAGTGAACTGATTTTGGAAGCTCATCCCATGTAGGGGATAGAGCCCCCAAATTCAGTCTAGGTGGGGAGGAATTGTGACACTTGGACAGCTGGTTCTGATCACTGTATCATTTTTTGTAATATAAAAATGGGTTATGGACTGTCTCTCTTGAGAAATGCTGAAACAGCATGTGAGTATGACACACACACACACACACACACACACACACATGTTTTAGATACAAGGTGTTACCTGGAAGGCCAGAAGCTAATTACAGACTTTAACTAAGCTAATTATAGCTGTAACTGCTAGAGGGAAATCATAAACGTTTATGACATCCAGAGGAAACAGTTACATTTTCACATGGTGATACAAAGCATGTTGTAGCTCCGTGAGATCTGGCAGAAAGACATAAATGCTTTGATGCCTGTGTGAGAGAGGACACTGATCATAGATCAAAGAAATGTCATTAGAAAAAGGAAATGAGTTGTGCTGAGGATTACAGAATTTAATACTTTGAAAAGATATCCTGCTTTTGTATAAATATATTTTTTTTATATATTCCTACAGGGAGGAGACAGGTGACCTCACACAAAGGGGTTGGCCAAGACAGTTTTTTTTTTAAACAATATTCTGTTTTCCTTCAGAGACACACTTCTATCTAGACTCTGACAAAGAAACATCTTTGAGTACTTTAAGCAGGTATTTAGAGAGAGAGGGACAAATCTAAGTACTGTAGTAGGAACTGCACTGTTAAAACCGTGTTCTTTTAAAAGATTGTATGGTTCTTGTGATAATAGCTCTGTATTTTATGTTTTACATATTTTTTATCCATTTTAGTAAAACTCTGTTTTTAGAGCCTACTTGGTCTGTCTCTGATTTCTTTCTTTTACAAGGGAAGTATATATGGTTAAAGCAGACACTGTACATAAGCTTGAATGGTGATACCAAACTGGAAAAAGGTAAGCGTTTTAAATCTGAGGTCTTTTATTACAGTTTTTAAGGGTTCATTTCTGTACACCTGGTTAGGTGCCCGTAGACAGGATATCTGGCCCCCCGAAGACAGAAATATCTGAGCCTGTGTATTGGGTATGCTAACAAGAGGTTCACAGTTTGAATCCCTCCAAGGCTTGAGACCAAAGCTTGATTCGAACCCCCAAAACAGACAGGAGGGTTGCCCTTTTTCTGTTAACTGTTCACAAGACTGCGCTCGGAGGTTGGCACTTTGGGAGTAGAGGGCTGACCTGCTGAGTGGGTTTGTGACAGCTACCACTACCTCCTGAGTAATTTGTCTACAGCCTTCATGACATAATTTAAGAAACCGATCAGGTTTGTCTGACAAGAGCTTCCTGATACAAACACATGTTGTTTCTTGTCATGAAGCCCATTTCCCTCTAGGTATTCTACCATTTTTCCCTTGAGTATGATTTCCATAAGCTTTTCTACAACTGAGGCCAGGCTGACAGGCCTGTAGTTTCCTGGATCCTCCTTGTCACACACACACCCTTCTAAAGTGGCACCACTGCTGCCAGGCCTCCAATCTTTTGGAACTACCCCATCTCCAAAGAACACCTGAACAGCTATGTTAGGGAGGACACCGGCTCCTGTTTAAATTCTTTCAGAATACCGGGGTGCAGGACATCTACCCTGGACCCTTATCTACCCTAAGTGATGTCAGAATCTTCCTCACTCTATCCTCCATGATCTGAACAGTTTCCATTTTTCTCATACCTCTCTCAGAGGCTTTGATGCGACTGGTAGTGGCCACCTGTCTTCCACTGTAAATACAGAACAGAAATAACTGTTCAGCACATCTGCATTCTGTCTGTTCTCTTCCACCCACCCACCCACTCACCCCCTTTCTTCAGTCTGATGACCTCCCTAGTTGTTCTCTTTTCTCTAACAGACTGTATGTTACTCTTTTTCTCCCTTTTTTAACCCTGCCTCTATTTTTAATTCAGTATCCGCCTTTGCCTTCTTATAGCTCTTCTTTCCTCCTTTAATTTCCTTTGATAGTCACCCCAATTTTCCTCTTTCTGCTCTCTTTTATTTTTCATTTATTTATTGATTTATTTATTTATTTACTGTCTTGGATAAACAACCTTGGAGCAGGGAGCTCTTTTACAAAGGTTCCACATCAGTTAACAGAAACATATACAAATCTTTTATAAAGGCCTTTTTTAGCCCTCACTACCTCCCCCAAATTCCTTTGAAAACCAGAGGTGTTACATGTCTTTATTTTTCTTGGCTACCTTTCCTGTACAGCTTTCAGTGACCTCAAGTGCCACCTTTTTAATTATTTATCATTTTTTTTCCACCCACTCTGTATCTGTCACCCCTCCTAAATTTCTTTTTGATTTCCTCCATCATTTCATTGAAGCCTGCCTTCCTGAGATTACAGACCACTGCATCTGATGTGGGGTGCCCTTTCCCTTGTCAATTTTGAACTATACTGAATTGTGGTCACTGGACCCCAGTGCTTCTTTTATCTCTACTTCTCCCACCACTTCAGTATTGCTCAGAACCAGCTCTAGTGTTGCCAGGTGTCTTTTTGGTGTCCACACCAACTGTACCACGAAACAGTTCTGCAGGTTGTCCGGCAGAGCCTGGCTCCTATTGCTCCTGATCACTGGTACCACCCAGTCAATGTCCAGTAGGTTAAAATTTCACACTGTCACTGCCCTTCCCCAATAAAGGATATTTTATTTGTTTATTTTATTTTAAAATTTGTGACTGGGAGAGGCACACTGAGCCATGGCTCATTTCCAGGTGCAATGCGGGGGCAAGGGAAGGGGATTATTTGTATAGATGTAAACTGACTTACAGAGCCAGATTAAGCTGCTGGTGGTATTTTAGTGAATGGGGCGGGGGGGGGAAGCTGTCCAGGACACTGGGGAAAGTCCCCTACTCTTGGCAGGGGGTGCTGCTGAGCTGCCAGCCAAGATGGAGGAGCCCGCCAAGAAGGAGATGGAGGTGGAAGCACTGCAGGCTGAGGTTCAGTCCTCTAATCCAACCCATGTCAGACAAGAGGATGAAGAAAATGCTATAATGGAAGAAGAAGCTAGTACACCTCATGAGGAGGCTGTATGGACAAAGAGGCTTGATACTGCAACTATGGGAGCACTGCGACTAAGCATGGAGATGGCACAAACTGCGGCGGCCATGCCAGCGAAAGAGCAACACACTCCAGTACAGCCAGTGGAAATGGTGCAAAACGGAGATGGGCTATATAAGGATATGCCTCAGAACAAACCTGTACAAACTCATGCAGTAGAGTTGAACACAGAGACAGCCGCCTTTGACAGTCAGCTGCCGGGAGATGACAGGGTGCCGAAAACGAAACCTGATTCCTTGACAGCCACACAGGCAACTTAACAGCAATCCGCTTTGTCAAAAAAAAGCACTAACTCTCCAGATGATGACTGGAATGTGAATCATGCTTTGCAAAATGCAGGATGGACACAGGACCACACGGGGTAATGGGTCCCCAACTCAAAATGGGATAGTTACCAAAATGTATGGATGGTTCAGAAACAAATCGGCCTGCATCAAAAAATTCTCTACAGGATCAGGGCTCCCAACATCAGACTCTCAGGACACTCGGCAAATGGCAAAAAAGTTACCGTCTGTAAATACTACACTTGGGGCCCCAATTCTGACTGAACACACTGAAAATGTTTTTTTTTTTTTCATGATAATAACAGGCCAGGAACATCTTTAAGGTTGGGCAATAATTATGGCATGCAGATTAGTGCTCAGGAATCTGCCAGGGAACAACAAAGGCCCTGTCCACACTACGCTTCTGTAATGTTACAGAGTTCCCAAACCATTACCGCAATGGTTTGCGTTTACACCTGTAACGTTACAGAAGGCATTTTTGTAACCGTTGTTGAAACCACATATGAGGTGGTTTCAACAACGGTTATGACACGATCCCACCTCGATAGCGTTACCAGTGGTAGTGTGGGCCCGAACGGTAACAGTCCCCTGCAGGGCCTGGCAGCCCTTGACTTCCATTAGGGGATTAGGTGCTGCAGTAGCAGTGCGCCCAATTCACGAGATGTGGACTGGCGGTGCGGTCTCGTACCAGTCACTGCTGCAGTGCAGACACACTGTACCGCTCCCTGGCTGTAACGGTTTCTGTCCGTTACAGGGTCTGAGCGGTGTAGTGTGGACAGGGCCAAAATGACAATAATCACGAGTCAAACCAACAGGAGGCCTGAGGGGCTACAGGACATGCCAGGGGACCTACATTATCTAACTTATTTAAGTTAGAACAAGCACCCAGAAAGAATGCTGTCCGCTTAAAATATAGAGGTGGACTACTAGAACACCCAGACAGAGTATATGTAGCCAAACGGCTTCTGAAAGAGTCTTTGCAATTTGTGGCTGCTGAAATTTATGCTTTAATCCATGTGTCAGGAGAGGATATTTTTGATATTAGTTTTAAATCAAATATTAGTTTAGAAAGGTTTTGGATGAGATATGATGCTATAAAATTAACTCCCCTCTGGATTCCTTTCTTTGCCATTCCCCTAACTAAACCCCAGATTAAAAACATTACAGTAATGTTTAGGAACAAGGGAGTGAATGTTGGGGACATACACTATTGGCTCCAAAATAGATGTGATATTCTGCACACACACCCTCTCCCCCCCCCCCCCGAACCTATCATACCTTCACAGGGAATATGGACAGGGGTGGAAGTTTATAGTAAAATTGTTCCAGGTAAATTCTGAAATAATACATTTAACAAACAATTTCTTTTTAGGTAAAGATGGGGGGTATGCTTTTATGCCGGACAGCTAAAGGCATGTTACAAGTGTGGTGCAAGGACACACTTAAGTAGCACATGCGATAAGATGAAATGCTCCTTATGTGGGGATTTTGGCCATGCTCGTTATGCAGTGTGAAAGTATCTTTACATGTAAGTTATGTGATGAGCAAGGTCATGCCTTTCACCAGTGTTCATAGGTAACAGGAATGAGGTTTTGGATCAGGATGAACTAATGCAGAGGGCACAAGATAGGAGGTGACCACCACCCTTCCCATGCCCCCCCCCCAGGCAGAAGCAACCCAGGAGCAGAGTGACAATTCTAGCAATCAAGGCGCATCTAGAGATACAGAAACAGAGGCAGATCTGGTAGAAAAGAGTATATATTCTGAAACATCCCCCTTCCCCAGCCTGGGGAAATAGTGTGATCCCCTCACAAGATCTTGATTCCACAGAGCCCAACACCACACCGCAGGATCTGCCTCCTCCCACAGAAACATCCACACACACTACCAGAAGAGTGACTAGGGCTGCAGTAAAATCTATACTAGCACCTTTTGCTCTCCACTTACAGAACCCATACACCCCCTTACAGAAAGATTGGGGGGAATCTGACTTGAATTCTGATGTTTCTAATAAGTCAGAAATGGTATCCAAAATGGAAGAGGAAGAGAGAAGGGCAGTGGCAGAAACAAAGAAGAAAAAAGGGTAAGAAAAGAAAATTGAAAGAGCAGAAAAAAAACAAAGATGGCCCTTAACTATTAACAATTTACCATGGCGAACCGGCCTATGAATAGCTTCTTTCAATATGTGCAGTATTAAAAATTACAAAAAGAGAATTTCAGTTTTGTCCTATTTAGCCCAACTTGCACAATATATTATTTCTGTACAGGAAACTAGACTGAAGTCTGTTTTCAAAATAGGGCAGGTTAGAAGGAGCTGGATGTGGGGTCCATCTTTTTGGACATTTGGCACTGACCTGGCACATGGCATCCAAATTCTTTTCAAAGGCCAACTTTTTTAATATAACCCGAGTAGTAGACATCTTGCCAGGTAGGGCTCTGTTGTTATATTGCAAATATAGGGACTTTTGCCTATGCCTTATAAATAAATACATATGCTCCCCAGATGAAAACTCTACGAACTGAACTCTTTGAGGCTATCAAACCGTTCCTATATACTAGAAGACACGCTATTTGGGGAAGGGATCTTAATTGCAGTTTTGATGAAAAAATGCAAGTGACAAATTAAAAAAATATATTGAGATTCTCACATGTTGAAACAAATTTTAGCTACAACTATTATAGAAACATAGAAGTTGACGGCAGATAAGGACCGCAAGGCCCATCCAGTCTGCCCATTTGTTCTACCTTATGAATGTGCCATTGGCCTTTGCTCTGTCAATGGCCTATCTATTCATACTCATCTGTATTGCTCCCTTATGCTTATCCCACGCCTGTTTGAAGCCTGCACTGTATTCATATCCACCACTTTCTGAGGTAGGATGTTTCATGCATCCACCACCCTTTCCGTGAAAAATAACTTCCTCACATTACCCCTTAATTGGCCTCCCTCTAATCTCATGCTGTGTCCCCTTGTCCTGCTATTTTTCTTATATTGAAACATTAGACTCTTTCACCTTGTTAATGCCCTTAAGGTGTTTGAATGTTTCGATCATATCATCTCTCTCTCTCCTTTGCTCTACGGTATACATACTGAGTTCCGTTAATCTGTCCTCATATGTTTTCTGATGCAGTCCCTGCACCATTTTGGTTGCCCTTCTCTGGACTGCCTCCATTTTGTTAATGTCCTTATGCAGGTGCGGCTTCCAGTACTGCACACAGTACTCCAAATGGGGCCTAACAAGTGCCTTGTAAAGAGGGATTATTACCTCCCTCTTATGACTTGTGATACCCCTACTAATACACCCTAACATCCCCTCTAGCCTTACCTACTGCTTTAGTGGTCTGCTTGTATGATTTCAGGTCATCTGTGATGATGATGCCCAAGTCTCTTTCTTCCCTTGTGATTGCCAGCAACTCTCCTCCCAACCTATAGATAGCTTTAGGGTTTCTCTTCCCTATGTGCATGATCTTGCACTTCTTTGCGTTAAACCCCAGTTGCCACTCTTCCGACCATTTTTGCCAGTTTATCCAGATCTCTTCTCATTCTGCCCACCCCATCTGGATCATCTACTCAGTTGCAGATCTTGGTGTCATCTGCAAACAGACAAACCTTACCCTCCAGTCCATCTGCAATGTCACTGATGAAGATATTGAAGAGGACTGTCCCAAGGACTGATCCCTGAGGTACCCCACTTGTGACTTGCATCTCTTCTGACTGTATACCCTTTACCAGCACTCTCTGTTTTCTGCCAGTCAACCAGTTTGCCACCCAGTTGACCAACTTCTGACCCACCCCAAGCCTACCCAGCTTATTAATCAATCTTCTATGTGGAACAGTATCGAAAACTTTGCTGAAGTCAAAGTAGGCAACATCAACTGCACTCCCTTGGTCCCCCACTCTGGTTACCAGCCAAAGAAATCTATGAGATTAGTTTGACAGAACCTTCCTGTTGTAAACCCATGCTGTCTTGGATCCTGTGCCTCTATGGATTCCAGGTGTTGCACTATCCTTTCCTTAAGGAGTGTCTCCATAATCTTGCCCACGAACTGAGGTAAAACTGACTGGTACCTTTTGACAGTTACGTAAAAACCCAGGGTATACCTATCATAAGCATACCTATGCCACACACTTTGATTATATTTATTCCTCTAAATAGCTAATGCCAATGAAAATAGAAATAAAACCCACTGAGTTCTCTGACCACAACATTCTGTTATGCACACTTAGTTCATTTAGCAACAGCTCCCCCTAGGTTTTTTTCCTACTCACAGCAATGAAAATTGAATGCCTCATTATTAGAACAAGAACAACTAAATAAAAAAATTGTACAAGTATTAGGGGCCAGGCACTCAGCTATATGTTTATATGAGGACTTTTGGGATTGGTGGTCTGACAACAAGACAAACTTAAAGAATGTATTTATTAAGTATGAGAAAAGAAGCTGGCCCGGTGGTGCTGAGGGTTGAGGGGCTGGGTGCCACACCTCGCGCCACGCCGGTGACCCACGTTTGAGAATGAGCATGGGCTGCCAGGGGTCAGCAGGGAGGAGAAGAACTGAGCATCCAAAGAACAGCTCTCCTTCTCTGGGGAGGGGGGGTTTGGCAGTCAGTGCTAGCCTGGCCTCTGGCGGTGGCTAGGGACTGGCGCACAGATGCCACAAGATGGGGGTTGGGAGCAGCAGAGACGCTTGATGGGAGGGTGCACTGGAGTGTACATGGCACCGTTACAGGTGTCATTGCACGTGCCACCCTGACAAGAAGGAAAAACAGGAAAAAACAGCAGCGCCCCACAGAGGATGAAGGGGGAGCTCACATGCTCAACACCCAGCCAGCCATGGCACAGGAACATTAGATCTGGTCTCAGAGGGGTGGGCCCCCCTGACCCCACCGGGGGGGGGTAAGCCCTGGGGCTACTACTATGCCAGTTGGTGGATGCCGGGGTGATGGGGCTGGGGTTCCCCCAGACTGTGAGGGCTGTGGGGCAGGAGCATAACCAAAACACAAAAAAGTATGGAAAAAGAAAAGCAAAGTCAGACTATATTAAATGTTTAGGGTTTCGAGACCAGTTATAGAAGTTAATGTCATTCTCTCTGAATGAACATATAAAGTATAAAAATGAAATAACAGAAATAAAAAAACAAATGTTTAATTACCAATACAATAGGGCTAGAATACTAGAGGCTGAAATGAAATTTGGGACAGTTCGGCAACTGGCTTCAGACCCTTATATGGCGTGCAAGCAAAGAGTAGATGCTACTGTCATGACAGGACTATATAGAACAGATAACACCCTAGCTACATCAGATAGTGAAATGGTTGACATAACTCAAAACTCTTTGAAATCAACTGTTAGCAAGGAGCATATGACAAGAAATTAGTTAGAATTCTTAAAAGCACCTCTACCAAACCTAAATACAGATTCTTATGCAAGTTTAGTACAACCAATAACTAAAGAAGAATGCAGTATGGTAATACAAACTCTAAAAAATGGGACATCCTCCAGCCTGGACGGTCTTACAAGTGAATTTTATCAAATATTTTTACCCGAACTATGTGAACTTTAATACCTGCATACAACCACATCTTAGAGAGTGGAAACGCTTTCCCAGATTTTGGAAAGGTGATAATTACTTATCTATACCTCTCACAGGATGTTACCTCTGCCACTCATAAATGTGGGCATTCCCTTGATTTGGTTTTCCTCCTGGGGATGGAAGCCTCTGGCGTGGGGGTGGAACCTGTCAGACGGTCTGACCACCACACTGTGAGATTCAATTTTAGCACCCCCTTGCGTAGACCTACCCCTGTGGAGATGGTCAAGTACCGCCCTTTACGGGATGTGACTCCCAATGGTCTAACTAGGTACTTGACCTATCAGAATTTCCTGTGATGAGCTCGGATCCAGGGCCTTGGTTCTGGCCTATAATAAGGCCATTACCAATGCCCTGGATTCTATAGCTCCCATCCGTGTGCGTCCTCTTTCCCTTCGCCCGCGGTCCTCATGGTTCGATGGGGACTTGAGGGAGATGCGACGACTAGGACGCAGGTTAGAGAGGTGTTGGCAGAAATCCGGCTTAGATGCTGACCATCTTAGACTGCTAGAGCACTATCAACTCTGTTAGTCAGCAATTGCCCGTAAGAAGGCAGTATTCCTGTCCAGGGAAATTGCTGCTGCTCAGAACCGACCAGCCCAGCTCTTTCGAACCGTAGACAGACTGTGCAACCCAGCCTGTCTGCAGGTTCGTAGAGCTTTTTCACAATCTCAGTGCGAGGAGCTTGCTCAGTTCTTTGCAGATAAGGTGGATGACATCAGGGCGGAGACCTGCGCTACACTCTCTATGGGAATGGCGTGGACCAGGCCCTGGTCGCACTCCATCTTTTTTCCTGGAGTCTCTTCAAAAGGCCGGAAATTGAAGATGTTATGAGGATTGTCCAGGGTATGCACACTACATGCTGTAGTTTAGATCCAGGCCCCACAGCCTTGATTATGGGCTGTGGGGAGATTATCATCCCGGTTCTGGTGAGGATAGTCTGGTGCTTCTTAGACTCTGGTGAATATCCTTGCTCCCTGAAGGAGGCAGTGGTGACACGAGTGTTGAAGAAGGCTTCTTTGGACCCCGACTTCCTCGGTAACTACCGGCCTATCTCAAACCTTCCCTTTGTTGGGAAGGTAATTGAGAAAGTAGTGGCAACTCAGTTAGACAACCACTTGACCATCCATAGCATCTACGATCCCCTTCAATCGGGTTTTCGGAAGAGGCACAACACCGAGACTGCGCTGGTTCGGGTGCTCAATGATCTCTTGATGGCGAGAGACCAGAAAAAACGGTCCATTTGGGTCCTTTTGGATCTGTCATCAGCATTTGACACTGTAGACCACGGGGTTCTGCTTGAGTGCCTGAGAATCATCTGTGGGCTTTCAGGTTTGGTCCTCAGATGGTTTACTTCTTTCCTCACTGGTAGAACTCAGAGGGTGGTATCAGGGGTGTTTTCCTCTGAGCTTGTCTCTCTGTCTTGTGGGGTGCCTCAGGGCTCAGTGCTGTCCCCCATGCTGTTTGTGGTGTACATGCTTCCCCTCTGAGACATTGTAAGACGGTATGGGCTGGAGTTTCATTGTTATGCCGATAATACGCAGCTCTACCTGTCTTTTGCACCTGACCAGAACGGAGCACTCTCGGTGTTTAATAACTGCCTTGGCAAAATCCAAGGTTGGATGAGGTCCAGCTGGCTGAAGTTAAATTCCGGGAAGACGGAGGTGATGGTCGTGGATCCTGGTTGCCGGATAGGGGGGTTGGGGACAAACCATCCCTCAGGTTTATTCCTGGGGGATGTTGAGCTCCTCATTTCTGAACAGGTGCGGAACCTAGGGGTGATTCTTTATGATCAGCTGACACTACACGTGCAAGTGTCGGCTGTTATTAAAGTCTCCTTTTACCATCTTAGGAACATCGCTAGGATCAAGCCCCTTGTTCCATCTGGGGACCTACCTACACTGATCCACGCCTTTGTGACCTCACGTTTGGACTACTGCAATTCTCTTTACTTTGGGCTTCCTGGGGTTGATATCTGCCGCTTGCAGCTGGTGCAGAACTCTGCAGCCCGGTTATTAACTGGGACTCCTTGTTCTTCCCATGTTACACCGGTGGTGTGGAGACTGCACTGGCTGCTGGTTCAGTGGCGGATCACCTTTAAAGTCAGCCTGCTGACTTATAAAGCCCTGCACGGTTTGGGCCCTGGCTACCTGAATGA
Source organism: Neoceratodus forsteri (assembly GCA_016271365.2). Taxonomy (NCBI): domain Eukaryota; kingdom Metazoa; phylum Chordata; order Ceratodontiformes; family Ceratodontidae; genus Neoceratodus; species Neoceratodus forsteri. The sequence continues at coordinate 630,197,253 of CM057456.1, read as the reverse complement.
GCTCCTGGTTCCCTATCTCTCGGTGACCCATCCCACTCAGCCAGCGGGGCTGAGATTCGAGGTTGTTCTGAAATCCTCGGTGCCCGAGCTTTGTGTTGTGGCTCCGACCCTCTGGAATTCTCTACCATGTTGGATTAGAGAGTGTGCGACAGTGGGGGGTTTTAAACAAGCATTAAATTCCTTTCTATGGACTAAGGCTTATGGGGAAGAGGTTGATTTGGTTTGATTTTATTATTTCATCATGCTGTTTGATGTGATGTATTTTACTGGTTTGTATTGTAATGTTTTATCTTGATGTGATTTCATAATCTGTTCTGCGCCTTGATTTTTGAAAGGCGCATTAAAAATAAAGATTATTATTATTATACAAGAAAGGAGACAAACATGACATCCTAAATTGGAAACCGATTAGCCTTTTGAATAACGATTATAACGTTTTGTCCAAATTAATATGTCTAAGGTTACAAAAAATCACAGAACAGTTAATAGACCCAGCATAGAAACATAGAAACACAGAAACATAGACTTTGACAGCAGATAAAGACCGCTTGGCCCACCTAGTCTGTCCATTTCTCTACCTACAAGATAAGCTAGTTAACCAACAGCCTATTTCTTCCTACCCACCACAAAAATTGTCTTATGTCTGTCCTATGCATTCTTGAATTCTCCCACAGTTTTAGACCCCACAGCCTCCTCAGGAAGGCTGTTCTATGCGTCCACCACCCGCTCTGTGAAAAAATACTTCCTCACATTGCCCCTGAACTGACCCCCTCTATCTTCAGATTGCGTCCCCTTGTTCTTGCACATCTCTTTTTTTGAAAGAAAGCATGAACTTGTGCCATCCGTAACAGAGCCATATAACACAATCTTTTTATGTTAAGGAAACATTAAATGACAGGCTATGTATTGTCTTTCGACCAGTCTAAGGCCTTCGATCGGGTGGGACACAAATACCTAATACAAATCTTGGCAACTTATGGTTTCCCTCAGAAAACTGTACAGTGGATTCAAAACCTATATTTAGGTGCATGTTTTATACCCTCAATTAATGGACATTTAGATGAGACTATACCGCTAAGGATGAGTGTCCAGCAGGGTTGTCCATTCAGCCCTTTACTATATATGTTTGCTTTGGACCCCTTAATCAGACAAATCAAATGGGACATTCAGACTATAGGATTGTCACCACATATAGATCTCAGCCAGGTAAAAATATCTGCGTATGCAGATGATATCTGCCTTTTTATCAAAGATGCCAGATCAGGGGAAAGAGCAGTTCACACAGTACAAGAACTCACAAAAGTATCAGGAGGTAGACTAAACCTGGACAAAAGCATAGGACTCCCAATAGGGAACTCACAGAATATACCCAACAATATTGCTGGAATTAACATCTCGGTCAATCCCAAAAAAATTCTGGGGGTATGGTTTGGAAATGGAAATTTACCTACATTAAACTGGAAGAAACAATTGGAAGTCTGCGAAACTAAGGTTCACATATGGAAAAGTTGGAAATTAGGAAAAAAAAAAGAGAAAACTTATAATTAAAAAGTTTTTGATGCCTATTTTTACACATCTAAGTTTCATATATGCACCACCGACACACTCAGAAACAAGGATCTTGAGTAATTTTTTTCAGATGCTATGGGGCAGTCACCTGAACCCTGTAAAAAGGGATTTTATGCATTTATTTACCGTATAAGGATGGGGGTTAAATCTGATAAACCCTTTAGTTTTTTATCATTCTTTTTTTATTCCCCATACACTGAAATGGGGTTGGACTCCTACCTTATATCCTTGGTAGGAATGGATAAAACAAGCTTTGGAAAGTTATATGAATAAATGGCAGCAAGAAACCCCAACGATTGTAACAAATTACAACATACCTGACTATGCAATAGCTTCTTTAAAGAAACTTAGGCAACCGAATATAAGGAAACCGAGTATACAGGCCATGGGAAGAAAGCAATTATATGCCCATATCATGACTAACAATTTTAAGGTGGTACTGATATTTTCAGAATGCACCCCTATAGGGATGACTCGGGCTCTATCTTAAATGACAAGAGAATACCCATACATATGTGGGATGTTCTGTAGATGTGCAATCATAGGAAGCTAGGGGCGAGAGGAAATTTAAAACATAAGGCAATACAGGAAAGAATATACCCAAGATCAGAATGTGGTAACATGGAAGAAACTTTACAACATTTTGTCTTGGGGTGTACCAACAGCAAACAGTTTTGGGATTTTTTGCTGTTAGATGGAAATGGCCATTTTTAAGCAGAATAACATATAACACTTTGATTCTAGGAGACTATACAGGGATATGGCAGCAGTTTCATCCTAGTAGTTATTTTTGCTGTTTAAAAGTATTATTTGTTGCAAGCTTTATGCCAGTTCCTTACACAACTACAAGTATCAAACCTGGCTTTATGTAATCAGATTGAAACAGCAATCATGCATGTGAAAACTGACAAAACAACATTTCCAGCTGGGAAAGTAGCGCACCTATGGAGAAACTTAGAACGTATATTCTGAGTGTTTTTCTTTTGTTTATCTTTGGGTTTGGAGTTCAAACTGAAACTATGTACATAGTAATGAAATGAAAATATGGCTATTGGAAACTTCTTTTTTTCTTTCCTTTCCTTTTTTTTTTTTGATGTTTTGTTTTGGAGTGAAAAAAAAAGAGAAGAGAACTGATTTATTGTAGATATGTACTACTGATGTAATGTTTTGCTTTTCTTTTCAAATAAAATTCCCCTACTCTTATCGAGAAGTGCCATGGGATCTTTAATGTCCACCTGAACAACCACCAGAACAGGCAGACGGGACCTTGGTTTAATGTCTCATCCGAAGGATGGCACCTCAGGAAGCAGCACCTCTCTCTTGATGCACTACAGTGTCAGTATTGGGAGTTATCCCATGTTCCCGGTGTGGGGCTAGAACCCACCATCTTCCAATCTTTTGGCCTCAGAGATGCGTATGCTACCTGCTGGACCACTGACACTGCACACAGGATACTGTGCTAATTTTCTCTTCCCCTCATTTCTGCAATGGTGGTCTATACACAACACCTATCCTTTGATTTCTCCCCCCTCCAGAAGTCATCTGGATCCATAATGATTATACATCCCAATTTTCCCTAACTGATGCATCTTCCTCTGCCATGATACTCTCCCTTACATACACTGCCACTCCTCCACCCTTTCCCATGCTGCTGTCTCTCCCGAACATTAGAGCTCTGAGGTCCCATTCGTGATTACCTGAAGCCCATGTTTCAGTCACTGTAACTACATCTGGGTCTAATTCTGTATTAATGCTTGGAGGACACATCTTTTATTTCCCAGGCTTCTGGTGTTTAGGCTAATACATATTCACCTGCCCCCACTCTGCTCCTCTGATCCCCAGTATTATGCTCAGATTTATCTCTATGTCCAATATCTTTCGCTGTTTCCTGACACTTCAAATCTTTCATGTCCAGGATGTACTCTCTTCTTAATCTATGACTTCTCGTCTCCCTGTTTAACATAAAAGGGAGAGTATTAAGTTGGCCATACACTCCCTCTACTCTTCCATAGGAGTCCCAAACTTCAGTCACCCCCTTCTCTGGTTTAAATGGCAATAAATGAAGGCCTCAAACTTCTGGCCTAATGCACTAGTTCCCTCCCATACTGGGTGTAGTTCATCACACTAAAACAGTTTCTTTTCCCAGAAGTGACCCCAGTCCCCTAAGAAATTATACCCTTCCTCCTCACACCACCCTTTTAACCATTTACTGAGCTGTTTTACCTTTAACTGCTTCGCATTCCCCATGTCCCATCCTGGCAAAGCTTCAAAGAAATTCACTGACTGTCAATGATGTCAGCTTCTGACCCCTTCTGTATAAAACAAACTTAGACCTGGTCAGTTTCATTGTTTGCCAGATCATTTGTACTTATACAGATTATGATGTCCATTCCCTCCCCTATGGTTCTCACAATGTCTTCAGTTTTCTTCTTTCTCTTTTTGCAGACGCCCCCAGTAGACATTTGACTATCTTTCCTTCCACAGATGCCCCCTACACCCATTGCTTTACCTGTCCCCCACACAATGACGTTCCTTATTACAAGAGTCATCCTATTTACCATTTTTATTCTTTCCCTCCTTTCCCTTTTGTTCTGCCCTATTAGCAGAACCAGGATTCTGGCAGTTAACCATACACATTGCTGCCTTGGTGAACTGAGCTCTCATCCTCTTCAAAAAGGATCCTGAAGCAGTTCATCATTGCAGGATCACACCTCTCACTTACCTCAAGGGACTTCGGCCTAGCTCCCCCTCCTCTATTCATTACCCTCCATCCTTGCCAGGCATTTTTTCTCTGAGGCAGTGTGTGGAGGGGTTGTGGGATAACAAATGGACCAGACACCGAACTTCAGGTTCAACACACAATGTCTGTGTGATGTTTATTCAAAATACAGGAAATAGGCTTCAGCAATGGCATATTCCTTCTTCAGTACATCAATTTGCAGCAGCAGACTATGTATGTCCTTTTTCTGCACTTAGCCAGCATCTACTGACACTGATGTCTGATCTAACCACTTTTCAGTGAAAACCCTTCATCCCTATGTGGGCCCCGTTTGCTTGGGTAGTGGGTGCTCAAAAAGAAAAAAACAAAACAAGCTAAAAACAAAGAATCTCAGTGCAGAATCACTGAAAGAAGGGTTACCCCAAAGGGCATTGGCAACAAATCAAGTTTCAAAGAAATACAACATCATACATACTTCCATAATGTAAAGCATCATGGGATATATGCAAAGCACCATGAAATTTCAGACTTGTTCAGTTTACAGCAATTTACATGCATTTTAAATCGCACAACTAACTTAGTTTCATAACCATAAGGTATATACATCAAGGTATTTTATGACATAGTGCTATCACATACTAAATCCAACAATGATAAACACAACCTGTTTTACATACGTTTGGAGGTCACCACAATAACCTCCCTGTACAAGAACCTGAGAGGGAAAAGGAAAATTAAAGAGGACACTATAGCATAGTCAAGAAAAGGGAGGGGATGCCCATAGGTGGCCCACCTTATGGACTAGAAATTGTAAAGGATAGATTAGGTTAAGAAATAGAAGAACTGTTGCAACAGATTTAAGACAAGGTCGTTCCTCAAGAGTGGCAGGAGCTTTCTTTCACACAGTGGTGAACTTAAAGGTCGACTAATAGGTACCATAGTCCCCCTAGTCAACTTGCCTTTTAGCTTGCTTATTTCTTCCCTCACTGCTGCAAGCTTCTTCTCTAGTATTTCTAATCTTTTACAAATAGGGCAAGCATCCAACCTCTAAAACATAGCACTGAAGACAGCCGCCCCACATTTACTACAGCCTACAATACCATTCCCCATATTGCTAGCAACCCCATTCTCTCTACTCTCCCCTCCATTTTACCTTCCCAACTTTATAGTGTTATTATTTTTATTATGTTATTATAGTATTGTTATTTTTCATTAAATTTGACCTATAATGAACTAAAAGTTAAAGTACTGAAAGCTCTTACCCTGCATAAGTTTATCCAAGACAGGATGCGGTGTATGTGAAATGATTTAAAAATGACTTTCTCTGTAACTTAAATGTAGTCCTACTTTCCCCTATGACTCATTTTTACACCTACCCCAGATAGGGTGTATTGCCTAGTGCATACTTTTAATCCTATTAAAGCAGCAGTGCAAAAATCTGGTGACCATTTTGACCTATACTTTTTTATGCTATTTTAGATTGCAGCTTACCTCCTGACTTGTATGATACCCTTCTGTCCACAGTTTGAGTCTGCTTTAGTACTTTTTTCATGTTTGAAATAATAAAAAGAGCGCTCATTTTAATATGACTCAGACCAGGTTTTCATCAGTATTTGCAGCTGTTTTTGAACATCTACTGTTCCGTTAGGTCAGGGAGCACCACCTGCTGCATGCAGTTCATTTTAGTCATGACAGAAGTGATTTTAAACAACTGATGTACAAAAACAGCTGAGAATACTGATGAAGACCTGGTTCAAGCCATATTCAAAGGAGCGCTCCTTTTATTTCAAACATGAAAACAGTACTAAAGCAGACTCAATTTGTGGACAGAAGGGTATAGTTCCAGAGCTTAAGTATGTAATAATGCATGACAGGGTGTGTGATTAGGGGTCTATAATCACATGCCTCTCGAGGGTGTTGTTAGCATAAGGCACTTGCACCAAGTGCCTTTAAACACTTGAGAGAGAAGAGAGAGAGAAGAGAGAAGAGAGAGCAGTGTAATTACTGACCATCATCACACATCCCTGGAGTGTTTTATTGCACTTATAACATGTGTAAAAAAAAAATCACAGCTATTGATTTTTCTTACAGTTCTTCACCAGGCTGGTCTGCAAGTTGTTCGTATATTGCCGGTCCAGTCCATATTTTACCATTCTGGTCCAGTTCTAATGGTCCATTTTTATCACATTGTGCATAGGGTGAAAGACAGACCATTGGGACTGGACTAAAAGGGGAAAGCTGGAACAGGCTGTCTGACCACTCAGACCGGACTGCCAAAATTCATGCAACCTGTGCCTGGTCTGGTCAGACCAGCCAGTCTCATTTTTACTATTCTGGTCTGAGTCCAGCTTCTGGTTTTCTCATGTACCCTAAGCTCTGGAACTGCTGGTCTGCCTGGAATGGAGATAATAGTACAGTTTGCACCTGTTACGGCCAGAATAAATGTTTCAGTTTTTTACAGGTTTTCCAGGGCCACTCACAGATTGGCAACCAGTGTTTTGTCAACAGTACACTATCTTTATACCAGGCATGCCCCCCCCCCCCTTCCCGGGGGACCACTGGTATGGGTGTAAAGCAAATAAGGCCCAACTTCTGCCATCATTCAGTAGCAGCATGTGGGTCTTGTCCCCATTTGATTTATGTACTGAAAGGACAGCTAACTACCGAATAATATCTCGTAGGGTCATGAGGGAGGTAGGGGTGTCCATTAGACACAAAGTAATTAGCCACTAGCAGCTGATATGGTAAACTATAGGTGCTTGTCAGATCCCCCTTTTGTCTTCTGTGATTAACTGAAAGACTGATGAGGAAGAGCTACAGTTGGGAGCGCTTTTGAAGGAGGTGGCATGACAGGCATTCAGTTGTCCGCAGCACAGAAGTGACTCAGGAAGTGGCAGTGAGAGCAGGGTCAGTTGGGGCTGTGTAGATTATAATTTAGAAGCAGGTAATCTATAATAAGTTAAGAACATGGATCCTTACCAATCAGGATGCAGGATTTCTGTTACCCATTTTATAACTAAAAACTAGAGGGGTCATCACATGACTCTCCACTCTTTTGCAAACTAGCCTAATAGACATAGTATAGGCCACCTGCATAGTACTCCACATGATGTCCCGTCTAGTTTACACTTCTGGGCATATCTTACAGCACACGCATAGGATCTCTGTGTGTATCTGCAACTCCCGGTGGCTACCTCTAAATGACACCCCTGCTCTCAGACTCTCTCTCTGTCTCTTTCGTTCCATAGCTCTAATTAAGGCACTAAGACCTGACAGGGTGTGGAGCATTGGTGGATACTAACATGCCCAAGGGTGTTATTAGGACTGATGCTGCATGCAGAGGGCCTTACAGCCCCTGTAAATACAGGTATCCACAAATAACCTACACCCTGAATGGTCGTATTGCACTTAGAAAAGGGATTGGGCAAATTAAAAAAATAAAATAAAAAAAAAATCATTAAAGATAAAGAAAGACACACACAAAAAAATACAACAAAATATTGCTTAGAAAATGTAAAATAGTTCCTCTACAGATGGGTTTCTACCTGTCAGTCATTTGTTGTTGTACAAATGCATTAGAAGATTTGCTTGTTTACAATGGAACATAAGAATTAAATATTCTGCAGTATTCCTCCTGCTCACTCCCCCCCCCCCCGAAGCATGGGATATTAACATGGAATGCATGAATTCAAAATTCTGCAAAATTCCACTGGCATAGACTCACACAGATATGCACACAGGTCTCATATGAAGCCAGAGGCTCAATTTTATTAGGCAAGGTTTGCAGCAGAGATTGCTCTGTCAGGCTGGTTAGCCTATAAGGGGGAATTTTCATGGTCCTCAAAGGCTGTGTTCAGACTACAGCATGGTAAGTTGTAACTGCACTTACTGTGTTGCAACATCCAGATTTTGATCTGCCATGCTCTGGCATGAATAAAACACCTGTGCTGAAGAGTCCACACATAGAGCTCCGATTGCTCTCTGAGGGGGTTGCCAAACACACTTTTGGCTGAAAGCATCCCATAATGCTCGTGGCTGGGGGACTGCATCGGCTATGAAACCATGCTTGCAAATCTGGACTGCCAGGTAAAATGGTTTTTACTTTGCAAACAAAATGTCCTTACTGATTGCTGCCACTTTTAGCTACCCTCCTGGGTGACCTCTCCCCTATGCCACTGCAACAAGTTCACAATAATTACAGAGGTCATCCAGAAACTCCGACACCCCAAGTTGTGTACATTCTAGTGTATTGTATCCTACAACGGATAATGCCATCTTTGAAATTCTTGAGTAGCTATGCGTAGCCACCACTACTGTGATTTGTATTTTGTGCACATCTATGGAATATGCTGTACAACTACGTACTGTTGTTTGCACTATACTGTATTTGTGACTCTCATTAGGTATTTACCTGTACTGCATTTTCGTATTGTTGTACTTGGATTATCCTGTGCTGTTTTCTGTGCTTTGTATTTTACCTTTGTGCCATCTTCATGGCCCGGGTCATGCCTGAAAATGGTCCACTTGATCAGTGCACCAACCCGGTTAACAAATGCATTAATAAATAAATAGGTCTTATCAAGGCTTTGACATGGTTTTCGACTCTGTTTGAGTTTGACCCTGCTTTAGTGCAGACATAAACTGTGGTACACAGACTTAAAATCGTTTCAGCTATTTAAACCATTTTAAGCCATGTAGTCTGGATGGGGCCAAAGAAACACTAAAAATACAAAATCTGAATAGTGTTTGATTATTTTTTAAAAATATATGTATAAGAAAGGGACTGTGAGTAGAAATAACATCTAATTTTTTATGTATTTTTTTAGGTTAAGGGAGTTTTATTTTTAGGGTGTAGTTAAAGGTGTAATGATGTGAATTAGCATACGCGACCTGCGTATGCTGCGCTACTGCACATATGCTAAATTATCTGAAGAAGCCATTGTTTAGTGGGAGTAGCCCGTGCTTTTGCCAGTGTTATACTTGTACTATACCAGTGCTATACAGTACAGTAAACTAACCAGAGTACTCCACTTACGTGTCTGCGTGATTATTACATGGTGTCACAATGGAACATTTGCAGCCTCCCACCTCTCAGTCTGCATAGAAATGTTGCTGAGAATTGGAGAAGTCAAGCAGCAATTTGAGATTTTCTTGGTTCCCAGTGGAATCGCTGACAAGTCCCAGAAGATCCAGGCCATGGCCCTTTTGCATGTAGCAGGCCCTGATGCATTGAAGGTGTACAACACTTTTGTATGGGAAAGGGAGGAAGATTAAGAGCAAATGGACAAAATTATGGGACAATGTGAGAGGTATTGTAACCCAAGAAAGAATTTGACTTATGAGAGATACCTGTTCAATATTAGGAGCCAGAATCTGGGTGAGTCCATTGATTCATATGTAACTGAACTGAGGCCAAAAGCTAACTCCTGTGAATTTGGAGACTGAATCATTGATTAGACATAGAATTATATGCGGCATACAGAGTGAGCATGTGAGACGCAGACTGTTGAGAGAAGTGGACTTAACGCGAGATAAGGCCATAGATATATGCAGAGCTGCAGAAGTGAATGAAACACAAATTAAGTGTTTCAGTGAAAATGCTCAGGAAGAAAGATCAGTGCAAGTAGCAGCTGTACAGGAAGGGAGAGCAAAAACAGGTGCCAATGTGAGCAAAGGGAGCTGCATATCTTGAGTGAATAAAGTCAAATGTGAAAAGCGTGGGCGTGAGCATGAGACAAATAGATGCCCAGCATATGGACAGCTTTGTAGACCGTGCAACAGAAAAAATAATTTTGCTAGAGTATGTCATGTGGGCAAATGCAGTAAGATGCATGTCCTTAGAGAAGAAGATACCCAGGGGAATGAAAGTACTTTTAGTGTTGAGACTGTGACTACCAATAAGCCAGAGACTGATAGGAAAGTAAATCTGAATATAAATAGGAAAATGGTGACATTCAAACTAGACGCTGGAGCACAGTGTAATGTGAAGCCTTTTCAGATGTATAAAACACCGTCTGGAGAAGCTGTTCAAAGGTTGGTGGGCAGATTGGTTTCCTATTTCGGGCATAAACTTGATGTGAAGAGCAATGTGATGTTGTTAACATATTTTAAGAAAAAGTATTATTTGTTGCCATTTCAAGTGGTTGATGCAAATGTGACCCCAGTGTTGGGCCTGTCTACTTGTCTGGAAATGAAGCTATTTTCAGTAAATGCTGCAAGTGGAAGTGCAGGGGAAACCACAAAAGAAATATTGGCTAAATTTACTGATGTATTTGAGGAATTGGGATGCTTAGAGGGTGAACACCATATTAAAATAGATAAGACTGTTAGCCCTGTGATCCACCCCCCAGAAAAATACCTTTTGCATTACAAGACAAAGTGAAAACTGACCTAGAGGACATGGAGAGAACGGGGCTTGAAACCCACAAGCTGGGTCAACTTGATGGCGGTTGTAGAGAAACCAAAGTAAGAATATGCATAGATCCCAAAGATCTTAATAGAGCAATTAAAAGAAAACATCATCCGATGAAAACAATTGAAGAGATTGCAGCTAAGCTAGCAGAGGCTAAAGTATTTACAGTGCTAGATGCTAGACATGCCTGTTGGCAGATTAAACTGGATGGACACAGCTCAGATCTAGTGACTTTTATATATTATTTATTTATTTAAAAATGTTTCACCAGGAAGGCGCACTGAGCAAGGGCTCATTTTCAGGTGCGATAAGGGGGAAAGGGAAGGGGGAGGCACAACAATAAATAAATATACAGGTATACATAAATACATGAAAACATAACACAGTACTATACAGGTAAGCATATATATATGTGTGTGTGTGTGTGTGTGTATATATGTATGTATATGTGTGTGTGTATATGGCAGAAAACAACTAACTAAATTCAATAAAGTCCTCTCTGCCCCCAGGCGTGTCACCTCTGGTGTCCCTCAGGGCTCCGTGCTGGGTCCCCTTCTCTTTTCCCTGTTCATCAACAATCTCCCTGATGTGGTCTCCAGCTGCCGTGTCATCATGTATGCAGATGACCTGGTTCTCCTGGCCCACTCCTGTGATACAGCCACACTAAACCGTCACTTATCTGAAGACCTCTGGAACATCCAGGCATGGCTCTCCAACCATAAATTGGTCCTAAATCAAAACAAAACCCAGGCTATGCTCTTCGGTTCCTCTGCCAAAATATGAGCCTCTTCAACTCCCCTACATATCAACTACGAAGATGGCTCCCCTCTCCCTACCGTGACCTCCCTCAAATATCTTGGAGTGACGCTTGATCCCCAATTGGACCTTGGTAGTCATATCCATAATGCCTGCAGTGGGGTAAACCGCAAACTGGGGATGGCCTACAGGGCTCCGTACAACCTCACTCCAGCGGCTCGCTTAGCTCTTGCCAGGGAGTACTACTTCCCTACCTCAGCTCTGACTCCCTCCATATTTGCTCATACTTCAAGACCCTCCTAAGCAAGTGGAGCACAACATACAACAACATCTGTCGTTTTGCCCTGGCCACCCCGCCTCACCCATCACTGCGAGCTCTACGAGAAGCTTGGCTGGCTATCCCCACTCAATCACCTTAACTTTAGCACTGGGTGCCTCGTGAGTAAAGTACTTAGCTCCGGCACCCCTCCGGAACTGGCCCGGTTTCTTGCTCCTGCTGACCTCTCCCCCTACCTGCTTAGATCCCAAGGCCCCGGCCTACTAAGTGTACCTACTTCCCGCACCAACATGGGGGACCGGAGTTTTGCTGTCCATGGCCCCAGGCTCTGGAACTCCTTTCCTGAAAGAGTCCGTACTGCCTCCTCTCACAAGAGTTTCCGGACCTCCCTGTGGGATCATCTTAAGGTGGCTTCTCGCTGTGAATGTCCTAAGCCTCCTTAGCCTCCCGGTGTCCACTGGTGCCGGCTTCTTCTCTCCTGCTCTGGCATCACCACTCTTGCGCTATGCCCTTGTCCAAATTCCCCCTCCCTTGCTTGACCGACGCTATGATGTTACTATGCTCATAATCCTCACCAGCCCTGTTGGTCATTGAATTGATCTCTAACTTATACCTTGCCCCAGCACTGTATCTGGGTGTACCTTCCACGTAAATGTAAAAACTGTAAAAATTGTCTTTTCTTCTGTTTTTGTACCTGAATGTATTCGTCTGAACCAATTACTGTATCAATGTACCTGTTGTACCCTTTTGTACTCTCCCTGGTCGTTCCTGAAAATAGGCATAAAACTTGTCTAGTGTACTTACCGGTAAACAAAACTAAATAAATAAATAAATATATATATATATATATATATATATATATATATATATACACACAATAGATAATCCACTCTTAGGTGTGTGGTCGCACTCTGATATATACATGACTTGGTGTGCGTCAACCACCCAAGGCGTGTGTCTATCAGAGCATGACAACGCACCGTAGAGTGGGTTATCTATCTTATAAAATGGCAAAATTGTTTTGGAGGGGGTTAAAGTGCAGGTGTGCGGTCGTGTTCTGATATACGCATGGTCACCTGATGGTGTTTGTCCAATGCTATTGCAGCCACTGATTCCTTTTTCATACCCATTTTGTAAATATACATATACACACACACACCAGAAAACATTACACAGTACAGCAACCAACAGGTTGGACAACAGTACAATGATTAATGGAATAAACAGTGGCATGTATATTTAAGCAATCGTGAATTTCACTGACAAGTTAGTTCAGCTGGAGATGTAAGTAAAATTTACGTAACTAAAAATTGTAGCGTTTAAGGCCACCCTAGAGTGGGAGGGAGATAACGGTAAGATTTCAAAATTTTAATACACTCTTTGTTTAGTACAAGTTCAAGCGTCTCCCCTTTGAGATCTGCTCAGCACTAGAGGTCTTCCAAATAAAAATTTCACACATTTTTGAGGGGCTTGAGTGCACTGAAGTCATTATGGATGACAACCTAGTATGGGGAGCAAATGTACAAGAGCACAATGAGAGGTTAAGAAATGTTTTACAAAGAGCCAGAGTTAAGCACTTGTCTTTACTAACATACTAACATACTAAAACGCCAGTAGAATAGGCCTAACGGTCTTTCGTGTCTGCTCGTTTGGTCAGCCCCCACCCTGGGTGTTGACCTTGCTGCTCCCCTTGCCTTCTCTGGCTTCTCCCTTCCCAGTTCCGGATATTCTTGCTGCATTGGATTTTGCTTCCAGAACCCTTCCTCTGTACCTGTCCCACCCCTCTTGAACCCCTCCACTGTCTCTGCCCTCCACCAGCCCCTAGGCAGTGCATTCCATGGCTCCACCACCCTCCTCAGTGAAGTAGCACCTCCTCCTTTCTTCCCGAATCTTCCCCCTCCAGCTTCTACCCATGCCTCTAGTGGTCCCTCCTTCTTCCTTCAAGCACCCTGACTGTTCCTCTCCTATTTACCCTCTTCATGTACCTGAAGACCTCTATCATGTCCCCCGGCCCTTCTCTCTTCAATGTGTACATATTTAGCTCTTCGAGCCTCTCCTCATAGGTCCTGTCCCCCAAGCCCCAAATCATTTTGGTTGCCCTCCTCTGGACCCTCTCCAGGAGTTTAATGTCCCTCTTTAAGTGTGGCCTCCAAAACTGCACGCAGTACTCAAGGTGCGGCCTCACCAAGCAGTTATACAGAGGGAGTATCACATCCCTCCTTCTGGAGGTGATCCCCCTAGCGATGCATCCCAGCATCCTGTTGGCCTTGGCTGCTGCCCTCCTACAAGTCTCAGAGTTGTTCATCTTGACATCCACCACCACCCCCAGGTCCCTCTCAGCCATCGAGACTTGTAGCATTTCCCCCAAGGGTGTACACTTGGCCGGGTTTCTGGCCCCCAGGTGGAGTACCTTGCATTTCCCTGCATTGAACCTCAGCTTCCACTTTCTAGACCATCTTTCCAGAGCCTCCAGGTCCCCCTGTAGGGCCACCCTCCCCATCCACCACCGCCCCCAGTTTTGAGTCATCCGAAAAGAGACTCATCTCACTCCTGATTCCTGTCCTTATGTCAGAGATGTAGGCGTTGAACAGAAGGGGCCCAAGGACTGATCCCTGTGGGACCCCACTAATGACCCTCCTTGGGGATGAGACTATCCCGCCGACTACGACCCTCTGGGTCCGGTCCTGGAGCCAATTGCCTATCCATCTGATCATCTGGTTCCCCACCCCCATTTCTCCCAGCTTATCCAAGAGGCCCACATGAGGAACAGAGTCAAATGCCTTGCTGAAGTCTAGAAAGAGGACGCCCACTGGTCTACCCAGGTCCAAGGCACTCATCACCCAGTCATAGAACTCCACAAGGTTTGTCTGACATGATTTCCCCGGGACAAATCCATGCTGTCTATTGTCCAGGCACCCTGACTTTCCAGGTCCCCCCCAGCCTCTCCTTGACAATGCCCTCCATCACCTTGCCCACCACCGATGTCAGGCTGACAGGCCTGTAGTTCCCTGCCACCTCCCTTGATCCCCCCTTGTGGATAGGCACTATATGCGCCACCTTCCAGTCCTGGGGCACCCACCCACCCTGTCCTCAGAGAGATGGTGAAAAGCTCCGCCAGGGGTTTCGCCAGGACATCCGCAAGTTCCTTCAGCACTCTGGGATGTAATTTATCCGGCCCTGGTGCTTTCTCTGTCTTATGGGAGCTGAGGGCTTCCCTCACTCTCGCTGCTGTGATTTCCACTTCCAGTACCTCTTCTCCCTGCTTAGCCCTCCCCCCCCGCCAGTGATGCCTCCCCCTCTCCCCAGACCCGCCGATCGGTAAGGGTCCCCCCCTCCTCAGTATCTCTGTCTCCTCCCATGTATGATGCAGCACCCCCATTTTCCTTGGTGAAAACTGAGGTGAAGTACTCATTTAGTACCTCAGCCTGCTCCCCCGGGTCTTGTGCCCATCTCGCTCCTGTTTTAATCCTGCTAATCTGCCCCTTCACCTTTCGTTTTTCCCCAGTGTATCTAAAGAAGCCCTTGTTCCCTCTTCTAATTTCCCTTGCCAGGTTCTGCTCCTTCCTTGCCTTAGCTGCCCTCACCACCCTAGTGGCCCTTCTAGCCATCAGCTCGTACTCCCCTCAATCCCTTTCACTCCTTGAGCACTTGAATTGCCTATAGGCTGCCTTCTTTCCCCGCACCACCTCCTGGACCTCCCTGGTCCACCAGCAGGGTTTTGGGCCCTACCGCATTTTTGTCTTACTCTTGCACAGGTGCTGGTAGCATCCTGCACCCCTCTCCTGATGATTTCCCACCTACTATCAGTGTCCATGTCTGACCCAATCCCATCCAAATGCTCCTTAAGGATCCTTCCCATTTCCTTAAAATCTGCCCCCCTGAAGTCGGTTACTTCCGTCTTTGTGCAGCCTTCTACCCCTCCTAGGTCCAGGCAGAACCAGACCGTGGCATGGTCACTCCCTGCCCATGGGTCCCTTACCTCCAGGCCCCCAATCTGGTCACTGTCTGCCAGGACCACATCCAGTACCCACGCTCCCTGGTCGGTTCCCCACCTGCTGAGTTAGGAATCGTCTTGAAAGACATCCAACAACCTCTGTTCCCTGGTCACAGAGGATGTGTCATAGTCTCCAGTCTTTTCCTGGCATGTTTAAGTCCCCAACACCACCACCGTTCCTCTGTCCAGTCTGCAGTGTCTCCCAACATCTGCCACCAGACTCTCCTCCAGCTCCTCTGCCAGGGCAGGGGTCCTCACCACTCCTATTTTTTACTCTTTGCCCCCTTGTTATCAAGGTGACCCAAATTGCCTCCATGGTTCCCTCCGCCTCCTCTACTCCCCTATGCCAATGCAGTTTTGACTATCATTGCTACCCTCCTCCCCTTCCCTCCCCTGTCCTTCCTGAACATAGTGTAACCTCCAGGTTCAGGTCCCAGTCGTGTCCTGCAGTGGCCCAAGTCTCAGTGACCGCTGCCACATCCACTGCTCCCTCAGTTAGCATCACCTGGAGCTCAGGCATTTTATTGCCCAAGCTCCTGGCATTTAGCAGGACTACCTTCCACCCTTTCCCTATACTTCCATTTCCCCTGCTCATGTTCCCATAGGGATTCTGTTTTCCCCTGGTCTGCACTTTGCCAGTCGGCCTTTTCCCACAATCCTCCAGCTCCCCAGTGGGGTGGAGACAGAGTCCCTCCTTTATCGGCACCCCCTTGACAGCCTTTTCTCCCATCCCTCCCCCCTTCACAAGTTTAAACACCACTTTTCACCAATGAACCCCTCTATTTTCAACTTAAGGATTCCCCTTCCCTTCAAATTGAGATGGAGTCTATCTCTAGCATACAGCTCCTTATCCTCCCAGGTCTCCCCCAATCCCCATCAACCCATACCCTCTGGCCTCACACCACTCCCTGAGCCACTGGTTCATCTCTAATCTTCCTTTTGTGTTCCCCACTAGCCCTTGGCACGGCAGGATTTCTGAGAAGGAAACCTGTGCATCCTATGTCATGACAGACCCTGGCAAGCTCCTGAATATTGCCTGTCATCTCTAGCTCGCTATTTCCCTCAATGTCATTTGTACCCAGGTGGACCAGTATGTCCGGGGAACCCCCACAATCCTTTGCCAGCTGATATACCTCATGCTTAGCCCTGTGCACCGTTAGTCCAGGGAAGCATTTTGTTCTAACTGGCCAGGCTTCTCCCTCCCTATCCAATTTGATACCCCTGATCATAGAATCCCCCAACAGGAGCACTCTGACCGCTCCTTTTCCTCCATTTCCCCCCCTTCCATGTCTCTCATCCTTTCTACCGGCCTCTGCACCCATCCGGCTCCTTGTTCCTCCCCCTATCTGGGTGCCACATGCCACCCCCTCCTTATTTACCATGGCCACCCCCTTCCCTCCTGAAAAAATCCAAAATCAGAATGTCAGAAGTGCAATATACTGGACACAAGTAAAGATGGACTGTTGGCAGACCCCAAGAAGATAAAAGCAATTATGCAGAAGCCTGTTCCCTAAAATAAGACTGATTTACAGAGATGTATGTGCATGGTAAATTACCTGGCAAAGTTTATTCCAAACCTATCATCTGTAAACAAACCACTGAGAGACTTACTAGAGAAAGAAATAGCACGGCACTGGGATGGGTGCCACCAACAGGCCTTTCATGAACTGAAAACAGCTGTCACAAACCCCCCCTGTACTGGCCTACTATGATCTAAAAAAACCTGTTGAATTATCTGTAGATGCATCTTCAGAAGGGCTGGGTGCATGTTTGCTGCAAGAAGGCAAGCCTTTTGCTTTTGCTGACAAAGCTGAAATTATGCACAAATTGAGAAAGAAATGCTGGCCATTGTGTTTGGCTGTTCAAAATTCCACCAATATATTCATGGCAGACCAAGGGTCCATGTTGAATCTGACCATAAGCCCCTAGAGAGCCTTTTTAAAAAACTACTGGTCACAGCCCCACCAAGAATTCAACACATGATGCTAAAACTGCAAAGGTATGATTTGCGAGTACAGTACAAAGCAGGTAAAGAACTTCACATAGCAGACACCCTGAGTAGGGTCATGGGAGAAAACTCTGTGCCAGAAACTGAGTTAGACAAATATAAGGTTCACACTACATGCTTATGTGTGATGAGAAACTGCAATTATTTCAGCAAGAAACTGACAAAGATTCAGCAGTGGTCAAATTGAGAGACACTGTTTTGAATGGGTGGCCTCATGAGAAAGCATTAAAGCACCCTGAAATAAGGCAGTATTGGCTATTCAGAGGTGAAATCTTGACAGAAAATTGACTTTTGCTAAAGGGGGAGACTGATAGTACCCACATCATTGAGACCAGATATGTTAGCCAGATTGCACAGAAGACACTTGTGCATTGAAAAATGCAAGCACAGGGCCAGAGACCTCTTATTCTGGCCAGGGATGAACAGTCAGATTTGTGACATGGTAGCCAAGTGTGGTATTTGCAACCAGTACAGGAAACCACCATCTAGAGAGCCACTGCAGCCACATGAGATACTAGATAGACCTTAGCAAAAGGTTGGGGCTGACCTATTTGAATCTGAGCGAGACAGTTATCTAGAAATGGTTGATTACTACTCTAAATACACTGAGATTTCCAAGTTGCAAAACACAACAAGCGAAACAGTGATTTACCATATTAAATCACACTGTGGAAGACAAGGTATTCCAGAAATCCTTGTGATGGATAATGGGCTGCAATTTGCCTGCACTGAATTCAGAGATTTTCAAAGAAAATATGAGTTCAAACATGTGACATCTTCCCCAAATACCTCCAGAGTAATGGGATGATAAAGCGAGCCATTCAAACTATAAAGAGACTGTTTACAAAAGCACAAATAGATCACCAAGACCCTTATTTAGCACTCTTAGAGCTGATAAATACACCACTAAAGCGCTGGGATCACCAACACAGCTGCTTATGGGCCATAGAACCAGAACTTTGATGCCTACCAGATCTGAGCTGCTTAAACTAAAAGTACCAGATATTGATATGTGAGTGACACTGCAAGAAAACCAAGAAAAACAGCAACCCTACTACAATTTGCATAGCAGACCACTCCCAGCCTTGCAGCCAGAACAGCCTGTTTATTTGCGTACACCTGAGAATACCTGGAACACTGCAATTGTGGAATACCATGCTGAAGAACCACAATCTTATGTGGTCCAAACAAATGGGAAATTGTATCGAAGAAACAGGAGAGATCTCTTGTCAATCCCAGAGCTGTGCTGCTCCTATGGCCCACAAAACTCGCACACCTGAGGAGAGGAAGAGAAGAGAGAGCAGGACAACATGATGGAGGACGATAGGATCCCAGAGGTGCCTGTAATGGAGGACCCGACACAAGTGACACCAAGGCAGTCACAGAGTGAGCCTTTGGGGTCAGCCCTGAGCAGTCAGGACCAATTGCCTGGCACCAGCTCCAGCTCCAGCCCAAGAGTCAGCCAAGTCAGTGGGTGGGAGATCCTAAGGCATGCCTGGCATCGTGATTGCTCAGACTCACAAAAGCTTTGAACTGCACAGAACTTTAATTATGCTATGGTTGGGGAAGTTCAGTTTGAGAAGGGAGATGTAATAATGTGAATTAGCATACGTGACTTTGCGTATGCTGCGCTACTGTGCTAAATTGTCTATAAAAGCCTTTGTTTGGCAGGCAGTATCCCATGCTTTTGACAGTGTTATACTTGTATTATACCAGTGCTATACAAAACAGTAAACTAACCAGAGTACTCCACTTACAAGTCTGCGTAATAATTACAAAAGGTTTTCTCCTCTTCTCCTCCTACACATTATAGATTCGTATTGTACCTCTCCCCCTCTATCGTAGTGTTCCCTGTCATATTATTTCTCTTCTGATCTCCACCTCAACTTTGTTGCCATTGATAATGTACTTTCTTTGAATCCTGATTTTATTTTGCACAGCCTTTTTATCTTACGTTTTTGAAATTCATTAATACGTTTATTTGTTTGCTGTACCTTGTTATGTTTACATTACTTGTGTATGTATGTTGTGTCCCTCACTGGATGTTTGTGAAAATGGGCATTTTTGCTCACGTACTTTCTAGTATATAAATAAAATTGATTGATTGATTGATTGTTTTTATGTCAGGGTACAGGAAGGTGGCAGCCATGTTTGTGATGGAAATCAAAAATGACTGAAGTGGCTCAAGAATTCTGCATATGAGATGTCCAAATTCCAGATCATATTTTGGACCTTTTTCTTTACAGGAGGTACTGGCACATAAACATGATATGCCAATATAATTACTGGTGACCCTATATATCAACTGGATTACTGTCAAACACTACAATAACCGTTTTTCAGGTTATTATGCATCAAAAGCCATAATAACACAAAACATGGTTATTATGCTGTTTCCCAAGCTTCTCTCAGCAAAGTTCTCTCATTAACAGTGTGCGCCAATGTCACTCATTTGCAGTGCGACACCTTATTGACCCTTACTATGTGTGTGTGTGTGGGGGCGAGCTGAACATATGTAAAAACATGGCGGCCGCAGTTTTTGATTACTGAGGACCTGCGCTGCTTCCCTGAGGATTTATAAACCTTTACCACTCATTCTGTCACATGTAAGTTCTTCTTCTTTTTTTAACAATCTGGTTGATCCTGCCTTTTCCGACAAAAAATAATCTATTTGACTGATCCTACCTTTGTTGTGCTTCAGTCGGGATTCGATTTGACTGAGCACGATCTCAAGTGTAACTACCTTTGTCCCTACTGCATTGTTCTTGAAGAAAAAATAAAAAAAAAGAAATGTCCTTACCAGTGTGTGTGTGTGTGTGTGTGTGTGTGTGTGTGTGTGAGACACAGTCTGCAGTATGACAGAACTGCATTTGTGTATGAGAGACAGAGTCTGTGTCTCTGGCAGTATGACAGAACTGCCTTAACTGATGCTGGCACTCACTCCCTGCACCAGCAATTATAAAGTATTTATTTAGTTTTTGATTTGTTTTGATTACCAGGTAGATGTATTAGACTTGGAAGTGACTGTTTTCAGACACAACCTGGGAGGTTATGAAGTGACACATTTGGAAGAGTGACATAGTACAGCATTTGGCAAAGGAAGAAAAATACAAATTACAGTGAGGCATAGGAGTAATAACAATACAATAGACAGTAGGGAAAGACACGTAGTGCAAAGCAATTACAGATACAAAAATGTGCAGTTACAATGGTCTAGGTACAAGGAGTAACAAGTAAGTGTCATTTACAATATTCTGCTAGTCCACCTTAATGTAACAGAAAAAACTCAGACATAGGTGTGGGCAGGGCACCAAGTTAACAGAGGACCACTGACCATGGTAGAACTGGGGTGGGCAGGACATCCAGTCAATAGGAGCCATGATCAGGGATAAGAAGGGAGTGTAGGCAGTGTGAGAAAGGAGGTAGACAGAAGCCATCGAGGGGCAAACAGGGGTCTTTTGATGCATTAAGGGAAGGCAGGCATACTAAGGAGGATTGTAACAAGTGCAAGGTGCAGGGTTGACAAGGTGAGTTCAAAGCTTATTTTTGAAAGCAGTGTGACTAGGTGCAAGACATACGTCTAACGGTAAGGAATTCAATATCCTAGTGGCTGCATGACAGAAAGCATTAGAACCCTTTGAGGTTTTAAACCTAGGCACGTGTAGTAGGGATTTATCTACTGAGTGAAGGCCATGGGAGGAGGCCTGAGGAATTAAGAGGGTGTGAAGTGATAGAGGGGTATTGGACTTGAGTATATTGTCTGTCAGGGAGCAGAAGGAGAGTAGTCAGTGGGCCAAGGGGGAAGGCCAGTTGAGATTAGCATATAGCAGGCAGCTGTGTTTTAGTTGCGGGGATGCACAGGCGTAGTGGCAGATATTATTGTAGGTGGTGCTCCATTTGCGAAGTGTGGCTTTGGAAGTATTCATGCAGGTGATGGCACCATAGGCAAGTGACAGAAGTAAAATTCCCCATGCGATAGCTAGTCTAGCAGACAGAATGAGTACATGACTCGTTTTGTAGGCAATACCGATTTTGTTATTAACCGATTTGCAGGTGGCTTGAATATGCTGGTCAAAGTCCAGAATTTCATCAAGAAGGACCCCAGATATTTGAAGGTGCTCACAGTGTCCAGAAATGAGCCAGCTGGGCTAGGTATCTTAAGCTGACCGCAACAAGTTTTCAGTTTGGTTCGAAACCAAAGTGTATTGCCTATGTTTTGGACACATTGAGAAGAAGCTTATTACTTGTGAGCCAGGATTGGAGCTGTAGGAAGGCAGAGGACAGATTAATATTGATTTCATGTACATTTTTAGAGCTGGCATACAAGACAAGATTGTCCGCATAGAGGATGGTCGAGCAGGAAGGGATGTTTACCGCGATCTGGTTAATAAAGGCAGAGAATGTTGTGTTTGGTGGCCAAAAATAAGTACCTTAAACAGATCAGGGTATTGGTAGTAAGAAAAACATGCCACACTGAAATCTAGGCCTTCTCTTTTTATTTTCATTCAGCAGTAGATACAAGAGGAAACTGACTTCAACACACACAGCTAACTGGCGACGACAGATGGTGGACATTTTAATAGCTTCAGCTTACTGAATTACACCATTTTATGACTTTCTGCATTTGAAGCAAATAAGCAATTTGGAACTATGCAATATCATAGTAACTTCAGCCAGCTTTGACATTTTTACAGGAACGGACTGGGATACATGGTCCCGATGGTTTAATCAGTTGTTATTACTTAATCCTGCCATAAAATCTGCTAATGATGAGCAGCAGGGTAAGCTTATTTGAGCTGTTTTTTGTACTTTCTTGGGGAATGAAACCTTCAAACTTTTATGCAGTCTGTGTACACCGGATCGGACGGAGGATTTGTCATATCAAGAGCTAAATGCTAAATTGAATGCACAATACAGTTTAACAACTTTCTCAAGGGCTGAACGTTATAAATTCTGCAGTTATCACCAGAAACCAGGTCAGTCACTACAATCTTATTTGACTGAGATCAAACTCTTAGCTCTTACATGTGAGTGGAGCAGGGAGCATCTTGAATCTAATCGAGCTGATAAATTTGTTATGGGGTTGAATAATGAACACTGTATTCAGCAATTACTTTCTGTAAGTGTCAAGAAGTCTACTGAGGAACTTTTACAGTTGGCACAAATGTATGAGGCTGCAGAAAATGAAGCACATGCTAAGATGAACATTAAAAATGAGGTACAAGTAGCTGCAGTAAACCTCAAATTGAAATAGCTCAAACCTATGTCTAAGCCACTGTTTTCAAAGGAAAATTCAACCACTCTACTCAAACTGCATGGCCAGTACAAATGTGCATCGTGTGGGTCGTCTCAGCATAGCAGAGACCAGTGCAAATTCAGAGAAATTCAGTGTCATGCATGTAAATGTAAGGGGCATATTGCTAAGATTTGTAGGAGCAGGAGAACCACGGTAGTCCGTTCGGAGTGCCCAGACAGTGCGGTGGTTTCTATTGCACCACAAATGCAGACTAAAGATGTTCTTACTTTCTATGTGTTACTTCAATTGCCACAACTGAGGCATCAGATGCATTTAATGGTAGACTCTGCTTCCCCAGTTACTTTTATTAACCATCAAACATGGTCTGATCTGGATAAGCCACCATTGTCTCCTTGTAATAAGTTGCTGCACGCGTTTGAAGGGCAACCAATTCGGCCACTGGGCTTGTTTACCACGTTGGTATGCAGGACTGATTCTCCCAAGACTGGTACACCTTTAACTTTTCTGGTTTCAAAAAATGGTCTCAACATTTGGGGCAGAGACGCTCAGGTTCTTCTAAACATTCATATTGATCCAGCAGATTTTGGCCTACTTGCTGCTGTCCAGGTACCACAGAGCAGTAATCCACCAAGGCTTGGGGAGATTTTGGACATGTATCCAGAGTTGTGGGGGGGGGGGAGCCTGGGGTGTTGCATGGCAGCTAAAGCCAAGCTAGTTACAAAGCCAAATGCAGTCCCTAAGTTTTGTAAACCACGGAAACTTCCTTCTGCCTTAAAACCGGTCGTTGGGGCAGAATTGGACAGACTGGAAAAAGCAGGTGTGCTGGAAAAGGTTTCAAGTTCAGATTGGGCCACTCCAATTGTGGTTGTATCTAAACCAAGTGGTAAGGTTCGAATATGTGGAGATTTTAGGGTACTTCTTTTTGGCCACCAAATACAACAGAGAAGAGAAGAGAAGCGGTCCCAGGATAGAGCCCTGGGGAATGCTGACATTTATAGAAGTTTGATCTAATATACAGAGTTAAATTTCACTACCTGAAATCTATTAGGTAGCTTTCAATCCATGCCATGGAGTTTTGCGAGAAGCCAAGGGATATAATGTTGGCCAGAAGAAGAGGGTGGTCTACTAGGTCAAAGGCTTTCGTGAGGTCGGTAAATACTGTCCCGCTTAGTAGGGCAGAATTCATGGCACAAAGGGTATTGTTCATGAATTGTAGTAGTGCAGTGGAGGTGCTATGCCCTTTGCGGAAGCCATGCTGGTATGGTGATAGGAGATTATGCTTGAGAAGGAAATCAGAGATTTGAGAGGCCACTAATTTTTCCAGGATTTTACACAATACTTTGCTACAGGACAGTAGCTGGCAATGTCTTTTTTGTCACCTTTTTGAAAATTAGAGTGACGCTAGCAATTTTCCATATGCTTGGGACATTGCTGTGGCATAGCGACAGGGTGAAAATTCCAGCTAAAGGTGCTGCAATGAAGGGAGCAGTCAGCTTGAGAAGCTTGGGCTCAAGACCATCAGATCCTACGCTAGCATTGTCCGAAATGGTGTTTAAAAGCCTGAGGACATAAGATCTGGATATGGCTTTAAAATGGAAAGGGGGGTGCTCAGGCACGTGGTTCGCAATTTTAGGGCTAGATGCGGGGGTGATGTGTATTTAGACAGCTCAGATAATTGTGCGTTAAAGGCGTTAGCAATGGTAGGTAAATTGTTACCATGGACACCATTTAGGACCATGTCCTTATTATAGTGAGATTGTTAAGTGTGTGTTTATGGAATTTGTTTACACCCTTTCGGTGTGTGATGACCTCATAAACCTATTGAGCTTTGCTCTTAAGGATTATGGGTCATCACACATCTCGGGGGTGTAAAAAAATTCCATAACACCCACTTACCTATCCATTATTATTTATGGAATGGCAGCAACCAATCAGAAAACAGTATGAAGCTTGCCCGTTTTCTAAATATGTTTAGAAAATGGGCTTCTTATTTGCTGGGTTCCGATTGGCTAGTACCCCTGCCAGGAGGGTAAATTAAGTAAGCAATAAGACACAACAGGGTGTGTGTTAGACACTTTAACACATGGCTAGGAGCCGTAGTGAGGCACAAGGCCACCAGCTGAGTGAGTCCAGCCTCCTAACCATGTGTTAAAGTGTCTAACACACACCCTGGAGTGGCTTATTGTGCTTATGAAATGGCTATCTGTAGTGCAACTGGATTTAATAAGTAAAATTCACAATTTTAAGTAGGAAAAAATATGTATTTTGTGTCAGTTTTTAATAAAATAGTTCCTCCACCTAAGTGTTCTGTGTTTTTTTTTTTAATTTGTCCTCCAAAGGCTTCTGTAGATTAGGTCCGGATGTCATGGCACTGTTCACCCCCCCCCCCAAGTTTACAGCGTGAAAATGTATTGTTTATTGACTGAGATGCTGAGAAGACTATAGTAAATAAATTAGTTATACAGAAATCGGAAAATAGACACTATGCGAGCGAAGTTGCGATCGGCTGGCAAGTTAGCAGTTGATCAGAAGAGGCACTAAGTGGGCGGGCAGGGAGAGAGCGCGATCGTGGTAGTAGTTTTTTTTTATGTGATGCCTCTAGGAAAAGAAAAAGGTATTTTGTGGCACAAAGTGTTTTATTTTTCAAGTGAGAGGCTAAGGGAAGGCAGTTGTGTGTGGCTGGGCAGTCGGCTGTTGATTACGATGGAGAGCTGGCGGGCTGGGACAGAGAGATCACCGCAGTTCATTTTTTTTTTTCTGTTTACTACATACTGCATCCACAAGGAGAGGGGCAGATGGATTTAAAAGACAAACATCCAAAGACTGAGGCCAAGGCGTCAGACATAGCAGACAGGTAACTTCTGACTGTTTACTATTCCCGCTGAGTGGTGGCATAAAACAAGATGGGCGAGTTTATTTTCTGAACATTCAATGTGGGCACTTCACTGGAATCAGTGCCCAGTTGGCATAGCCTGATCTTGCTTGTGTGTGTTAGCAACTTTAACACACTGTTGGCATCCAATGAGATGGCTTGAAATTGACATGCCATTTCATAACTTTCAATAGACGACCAGCAAATAAAAAGTGCTAACCCAAACCTGCCTCATGGCCAGCAAGTATCCTTCTGCCCAGCCTGCATCCTCACTGATTCAAGCACCGGGCACACAATTCAAACTGCCGCTATTTTTTTTAAGTTAGTGAGGGAGTTATGCCACCCTACCACCACCACCATGAAAGAATTAAGTCACTGAGCTCAACAGTCGTGTAACTGAAGCAATGGCAAAAACAATCTTTTAATAAATCAGTAGTGAAGCCCGAGCTCAACTTCACCACACTGTGATCACTAGCGCAGCTTCCGATGCCAGTCAATCAGTTCTCACAAGCTCCTCTACTGACTGTCTGCCGTTTACTGTCAGTAAATTGCCCATATTTTAGAAGAGGCACTTATTACATTTACAAAGGAAGAGGGAACAAAAACAAAGATACAATTTGCCAACCGCTCTTACTTTACAACGTGGCAGTCTCTGGACCTTGCCTCGCGCTCATTTTCCAAATGCTGCCTGACCGCTCTGCTGCTTAACAAGTGTTTCCCACTGCAAGACCTGCTCAGTTTTCTTATGTGATCCATGGCAGTTACTTCCACTTACATTCTCAAGCTGGACAAAAAAAAAAAAACAGAACGGGGGAGGGGGGGCCTTCAGCTTCATGTACCAAAGAGGAACACATATTGTATAGCAGTATACACACAGTACATCAGTGATGAAATGATGCACTGCCCTCTACTGGTAAGCACTGCTAAGAATGTCAGTAGAAGGACTATACTAACCAGCAATAAGTTGATTTTAGTCTTTTTTTTTTTTTACTAATTTTTTTATTTTTAATTTTATTAGTATTATAAAATAACTTTACAGATAGCCCATTTTCTAAGCACAATAATACCCTCCAGGGTGGGCAGTATGGGCAATACTGGACCTTCAGAGGAGCTATAAGGCCCTCCGCTGGCGGTCCAGTATTGCCCAATGCACGCCACCATATCGGGTATTGTTGCTTGCATCAGTGGTCTGTGACTGTTCCCTGTTTTCCTGATGTGGCAGCAACAGTCTCCACCCTCGATTATAAAGTGCGTTGCGATACAGTCAGGTTGTATAGGACCAGAACAAGCTGTTTTCCTACCATACCTCTCAGCATTAAAAATCATACAGTGCCTTCAGAAAGTATTCACCCCGGATTTTGTCACATTTGTGATGTTGCAAACTCAAATTAAAATACATTTATATGGGATTTTTTTGTCACGTATCTACACAAATTACTCTATAATGTCAAAGTGGAATGAAACTTCTGGAATTTTTGTACATGTAATTTAAAATAAAAACCTGAAATGTCTTGATTTGATAAGTATTCACCCCCTTTGCTATGGCACTCCAAATTGAGCTCAGGTGCATCCAATTTCCTTGTGAGAGCACTCTAAAACTTGAATGGAGTCCACCTGTGGTCAGTTCAAATGGTTGACATGATTTCAGAGAAAATACACCTGTCTATATAAGGTCCCACTGTTGACAGTGCATGTCAGAGCAGAAACTCTACCATGAAGACCAAGGAGCTGTCCGTAGAACTCCGTGATAGAATTGTGAGGAGGCACAGATCTGAGGAGGGGTATAAAAACATTTCTAGGGTGTTGAAAGTTCCCAGAAGCACAGTCAAGTCCATCATTAGGAAATGGAAAGATTACGGAACCACCCAGACTCTTGCTAGAGCAGGCTGTCCTCCCAAACTGAGCAACCGGGCAAGAAGGACCTTGGTCAGGGAAGTGACCAAGAACCCAATGACCAGCCTGACAGAACTACAGAGTTCCATGGCTGAGATGGGAGAACCTGTCCAGAGGACAACAATCTCTGCAGCACTTCACAGATGTAGCCTCTATGGGAGAGTGGCTAGACAGAAGCCACTCCTGAGAAAAGGCCACATAATAGCATGCCTGGAGTTTGCAAGAAGGCATGTGGCAGACTCTGAGACCATGTGGCAAAAGATTCTCTGGTCTGATGAAACAATAAGTGAACTCTTTGGCCTGAATGCAAAGCACTATGCCTGGCGCAAACCGAACACAGCTCATCACCCGTGTAACACCATTGTTATGTATGTGAAATGGTAATGCATTGCGTTACTCTGCCACTTGAGGGCAGCATTCCGATATGTGTAAGCTAGAAAGAGAGCAGAGAGAGTGTGCCTGGCTGAGACTAGAGAGGCTCCTGAATAAAAATGAAAGCTGCTCTATTCCTGTTGCAGTGTGAGTTTGTTGAACAAGACCAGATTAAATGTTAGAACATAACATAATTGGCAACGAGGTGTTTAGTTACTCTTCGGTATCTTACCAGAACAAACTACAGCTGTGAGGGTTTTTCCTGAGACGTAACTTTTGGACCCACGAGTGAACCCGTGAGAGACACAAAAAGATGGCTGCGACTATAGGACATATTGATGCCTTTGATGAAAATGTGGAACAGTGGACAACTTATATTGAGAGATTTGGACATTTTGTCACAGCAAATGATATAAGTGATGAAAAACAAGTGGCTGTGTTACTGAGTGTCTTGGGCAGCACAACGTACAGTTTGCTGAGAAGTCTTATAGCACCAGAAAAGCCCAGGGAGAAAACTTTTGCCGGTATTGTGGAGGTCTTACAGACACATTTCTCTCCTAAGCCTCTGGTGATTGCTGAAAGATTTCGCTTTCACAAACGAAACCAAGCAGAGGGTGAGTCTGTTGCGCAGTATGTGGCTGTTCTAAAGAAATTAGCTGAGCATTGCGAGTTTGGCACCCATTTAGATGATGCCCTCAGAGACAGATTTGTGTGCGGTTTGAAAAGTGAAGCGACACAGAAGCGTCTTTTAACAGAGGCGGGACTGACATACAAGAAAGCGATAGAGATCGCTGTATCAATGGAAACAGCTGCACAGGAGGCTCAGCACCTAACTGATTCCC
Organism: Neoceratodus forsteri; assembly: GCA_016271365.2. Lineage (NCBI taxonomy): Eukaryota > Metazoa > Chordata > Ceratodontiformes > Ceratodontidae > Neoceratodus > Neoceratodus forsteri. The sequence goes on along the minus strand of CM057456.1, from coordinate 630,168,282 downwards.
TGAAAGTAAATGCTTTATCCTTCTCTTCTCCCAGGAAGCCTAATAAATGTGGTCGTTGTGGCAAGGCTAATCACAGTGATAAGGATTGCTGGTTTAAAGAACAGACATGTCATAACTGTGGGAAGAAAGGCCACATTGGGCGAGTGTGCAGAGGAAAGAGAAAGGAGGGAAATCAATGGAAGCAAAGGGAAGCAATTTGAAATGAGAAAAGACAAGTACATCGTGTGGAAACACAGAGCGATGCAGTGACGACACTGATACTGAATTAGCATTGCGTGCTGACTCTTAAAGGGGAAACAGCAACCATCTGTGTAACACCTGAAATTGAAGGAAACCACTGAAAATGGAATTGGACACAGGGGCTGCAGTTTCATTGATTTCTCAGACAAGTATGAAACTATGTTGAGACATCTACCCCTGCAAACGACTGACGTTGTACTGAGAACATACACCGGCGAGGCAATTTCACCTGAAGGTGTCATCAAGGTGCAGGTGAAAATAAATGAGCAAACGGCACTACTGCCTTTGTATGTGGTTAAAGGTAACTACCCTTCACTCTTAGGCCGAGAATGGCTGAAGAAAATACGCCTCAACTGGCAGGAGATAAGGACTGTTAATACGGGTGACCACAACACTCTAGAAGCAGTGTTGTACAAACATGCTCCTTTATTCAAAGGGGAGCTAGGCACAATGAAGGACATTGAGGCAAGAGTGCCTTTGAAGCCACAGCACAAACCAAAGTTTTGTCAACCTCGCCTAGTACCTTATGCACTCAGACCGAAAGTGGAGGCCGAATTAATTCACCTAACCGAAGCTGGAGTCTTGTCACCTGTACAGTGTAGTGACTGGGCAACGCCAGTAGTGCCAGTGGTAAAGAAAGACGGTTCCATGCGAATATGTGGAGACTTTAAAGTAACCATAAATCCAGTTCTGTGTGTGGAACAGTATCCGATTCCACGCATTGAAGACTTGTTTGCATCGCTGGCACAGGGCCAACGCTTCAGTAAGCTGGATTTGTCACATACTTATCTACAAATGAGAGTAGATGAAAACTCAAAGAAATATCTCACAATAACCACCCAAAAGGGTCTCTTCTGCTATAATCGCCTACCTTTTGGCATTGCATCAGCTCCAGCCATATTTCAGCGAGCTATGGACCAGGTTTTACGAGGTCTTCCAAATGTTCACTGTTACCTGGACGATATACTGGTGACAGGAAGGAATGATGCAGAGCACCTGAAGAACCTGGATACAGTTCTGCAGCGATTGGAAGATTTTGGCTTGCGTGTCCAGAAGGAGACGTGTGAATTTTTCAAGACTTCATTGGAGTACTTGGGCCATACCATAGATGCAGCGGGCTTACACAAATCGCCTGAGAAAGAAAAAGCGATTGTGGATGCCCCAGCACTGGAAAATGTGAGCCAGTTACGGTTGTTCTTGGGCCTGTTAAATTATTATGGCAGGTTTATTCCTAATCTGGCTATCATTCTCAACCCACTAAATAGCTTGCTGTGCAAGGGGAAGTCCTGGTGTTGGACAAAGGACTGTGAGAGTGCATTTAAGAAGGCTAAAAAGCAGCTTGTTTCTCAAGATGTGCTCATTCACTATAATCCACAGCTGAGCATCAGACTGGCGTGTGATGCCTCACCTTATGGGGTGGGAGCAGTTCTTTCTCATGTTCTACCGAATGGGGACGAAAAGCCAATTGCCTTTGCATCCAGAACTCTCAGCAAAGCTGAACAAAACTATGCCCAAATTGAGAGAGAAGCTTTGGCAATAGTGTTCGGAGTTCACAAATTCCACCAATACCTTTATGGTCGGGAATTCACACTCCTCACTGATCACCGTCCCCTCACGACCATTTTCAGCCCCCACAAAGGTATTCCTTCCATGGCAGCAGCCAGAATGCAACGTTGCGCTCTCTTGTTATCAGCTCACAACTACCGCATTGAATACAAGAAGGCGGCTCTTCATGGCAATGCTGATGGGCTCTCAAGATTGCCTCTGCAGGTAGCCCACAGTGACAAAGTGGACACTGTCGATGTCTTCTACATCAGTCAGCTTGAGAAATTACCTATCACAAGTTCTGAAATTAAAAAGGAGACTAAAGTTGATCCTGTATTGTCTCAAGTCTTGGACTTACTAACAAAGGGGACTTTTACTGTAAACCAGAACATTCACGGTGAGTTATCACCATTCTGCGCCAGACGTAATGAGCTTTCAGTACAGCAAGGTTGCTTGATGTGGGGTGTCCGGGTGATTGTCCCTTCAAAACTACATATTCGTGTTTTGGAAGAGCTACATGTGGGACACCAGGGCGTAGTGAGAATGAAGGCTTTAGCTAGAAGCTATATTTGGTGGCCAGGGATTGATTTGTAAATTGAGCAACAAGCAAAAAACATGCACTACTTGTCAGCGTGTTCAGAAAATGCCGTGTCCCTCATCTCTACATCCCTGGATGTGGCCAGGTGCACCGTGGCAGCGCATTCATGTAGATTTTGTGGGGCCGTGGGAGGGACACATGTACTTAATTGTTGTAGATGCCCACTCAAAGTGGCCCGAAATTCAAGTCATGGACACCACTACTACCAGTAAGACCATTCAAGTGCTGCGAGGACTATTTAGCCGTTACGGGATTCCTGAACAGCTGGTCAGTGATAATGGACCACAATTTATTTCTAGTGACTTTGCAGCATTTTTGAAGTCCAATGGTGTGAGGCATATTCGTAGTGCCCCATATCACCCCTCGGCTAATGGTCTAGCGGAGCATTTTGTGCAAACCATGAAGAATGCTCTGAAATCGGCGGGGGGGTCTTTGACCTTACAACACAAGTTGGATAACTTCCGAAATACACCCCATGCTACAACAAAGGAATCTCCAGCAATGTTGTTTTTTCGCCGTAAGCTTCGCTCCCGTCTTGATTTGCTTAAGCCAGATGTGGCATCAGAGGTTTTGAAGAACCAAGAATCTCAAATACTGCACCGACAGGCTCGTTCAAAGGACAGGCAGTTCATTGTTGGTCAAAAGGTGCTTGTTTGAGATTACCGGAAGGGGGAGAAGTGGACCTCTGGTGTGGTGACATCGCAGACGGGCCCAGTGTCGTATACAGTTGATGTTGAATCTGGAGGAAAATGGAAACGGCATGCTGAACAGCTCCTAGATCTTCAGCAGCGCACAGATGGGGACACTTCCAGGGAAGAAAACCCACGGAAATGTGGATTCCATCTGCCGTAGCTACAGAAGCCCCACTACGGAAGTCCCAACACCTTCTGAAGATGTAAAGGAGGAGGTGGAGAGGAGCAATGGTGAGGCTGTACAACCACCAACCGAGGATCGGAGGGAGGTACCAGACAGGGCAGCCATGCCAAGGGTTGCTCACGAGAGACGTTATCCATCCCGAATTTCAAAACCTCCAGATCGTTTGAACCTGTGAGACATTTAAAAGGAACAAAATGTTTTGTGTAGTTAGAGAGCCAGATCAGATTATTGGGGCAGAATAATCCCCTTGACTGGTTCGAGGCCTGGGGCAGTCTACCCCCTACCTCTAGCATAGTATGAACCATCTTAATAATAGCGAATAATGCTAATGCTTGTTCATTTGGTAACAATATAATTTAGTGGGGAGGAAATGTTATGTATGTGAAATGGTAATGCATTGCGTTACTCTGCCACTTGAGGGCAGCATTCCGATATGTGTAAGCTAGAAAGAGAGCAGAGAGATTGTGTCTGGCTGAGACTAGAGAGGCTCCTGAATAAAAATGAAAGCTGCTCTATTCCTGTTGCAGTGTGAGTTTGTTGAACAAGACCAGATTAAATGTTAGAACATAACAACCATCCCTACCATGAAGCATGGTGGTGGCAGCATCATGTTATGGGGATGCTTTTCAGCGGCAGGGACTGGGGCACTTGTCAGGATAGAGGGAACAATGAATGGAGCCAAATACAGGCGCATCCTTGAGGAGAACCTGCATCAGTCTGCAATAGACCTTGGACTGGGGCGAAGATTTACGTTCCAACAGGACAACGACCCCAAGCATACAGCCAAAGCAACACTGTAGTGGCTTCAGAACAAGAAGGTGAATGTCCTTGAGTGGCCCAGCCAAAGCCCAGACTTGAATCCCATTGAGAATCTGTGGAAAGACTTAAAGATTGCGGTTCGACGCTCCCCATCCAACTTGACAGAGCTTGAGCAAATGTGCAAGGAAGAATGGGCGAAAATCCCCAAATCCAGATGTGCAAAGCTGATACAGACATACCCAAGAAGACTCAAAGCTGTAATTGCTGCCAAAGGCGCTTCTACAAAGTATTGACTCAGGGGGGTGAATACTTCAGTAAACAAGATATTTCAATTTTTAATGTTTCATATATTTTTGTTACACAATAAAAATATTTTTGCCCCTTTAAATTGTTGAATATGCTGTGTGAATCAAGGGGGAAAAAATAATTTCAATGCATTAAAAATTCTGGTAGTAACACAACAAAATGTGACAAAATCCAAGGGGGTGAATACTTACTGAAGGCACTGTAGCACTGGCCTTTAAAAATCATAGCAAAGGGCCAGAATGTGTAGTACTTACTTATTTTAAACAATATTATGTCTACAGATAGTGGGCCCCGTATAGTTAGTGAAAACTTGTAGGGTTACCAGGTGTCCTCTTTTCCAGCTGTCAAATATTCATGTACCTTCTCTATCCTGTTGTGTTATTATTTGTTAAAAAGTTTTACTCTCTCCCACCCAGGACCTCCTTGTAAATAAGTTGTGAAGGTGGTGGAGGCTTTAAACCTATTTACTTGGGGTCTGGCACAAGGGCTCATCGGGGAGGGTCCAAGTGTCCTCTTTTTGACATCCCAAAATCTGGTACCCCTAGTGATAAGGAATGCTTCTAGCAACTTAATTCAATGATTTAGTAGTTTGTGTGTCCAAAAATACCTCGAACATGAGGAGCAAGGGAAAATTTGAGTGTGAAAATCATAGCGCTTTGCGGAATTCATAGCAGCTGCGAAGTACGTTTCCTACATTTTCCTTGCCCCTAACAAAAATGGTATACATTACAACCTTCCGGTTTTCCGGGCCGGGGACCCACTTCCGTTGTGTACCGGAAGTCCGGGGATGTGTTCGGAAAGAGAAAACATGGCAGAAAAAGTAGCGAGAGTGACAGTCACACATGGTACTGGACAATAATATGTCTCATTGTTAAATTTATGGGGCAGGCACTGCGTTACCGGGTAAAGCAGAGGAGGTGGGACATTGAGCAGCGGTTGTATCAGACAGGTTCATTTGTTCAGAATGGACATAATGTTGATTAGAAGAATAAATGTCGTTGTAGAGGCAAGCGCATTATTTACGTATTTGTAATTTCTACAGTCGTGAGCTAGAAAAAGCGATGTGCGCCGGATTCACGGGTTATTTTGCATAGCTGATCGTGACAGGCATTTCAGTCTTTTTTCTGCTGCCGTTTACTGACCTTTATTGCTTTCTGCTGTATCAGGCCGCCTTGCCTACTTCATTTGCCTTCAAACCGGTTAACTGTTTTGTAGTGACCACTTTATGTTTAATACATGCCTTGTTGGTTAGCGACAGTTTACACTGAAATTGAGTATTTCATTGTCAATGCCTAAGTAAAAGTATCAGCAGAAATGTGAGTTGCTATCACTGTGGCTAGGACTAACCTGACAGGGTTTGATTAAACGCCTATCTATGATGTACTGTCATTTGCATCCTTTTTAATTGGCATTCTCAAATGGTGTGTAATATGTATACACTAAATAATTGATTGTGAGGGGTGTAGCTGCTGAGTGTCTCATTTTCCTACCTGTGTCCCTTGTTTACCCGTTTCATTGACATCTGTTCTTTTGAACCTGCCTTGTGAAAATATAGTAATTCAAGGTTTGATGTTATAGTAGGTCCATATTGTTCCATCCCCAGAGGTTGTGCTTACCCGCTCCGCTGTGCAGGGTACCAGTTGATTTTGTAAGCATAAATTTGTCCAGGCATACTACCTGTACAGTAGTGTCTTTATATGCACCGTCTGCGCTGTTGGGCAATTCCACAGGCCCACCACTGTGTGGAACAAACAAGCACTGACTAGTTAAAACAGCTGCTAATACATTAACCTGTAAGGGACATGGAATTAATGTGTGGATTGGATTACAGTGTATTTATAGTATATGGTTGGCCTTTGTTCTGTATTTGGCCTTTGTTCTGTATAATCAGCCTGCTCCAAAACCTTGTCATGCACATTCTAAACCGTTATGTGCATTCCAGTGTGCTGTTGTGTGAATTTTAAATTCCTCATTCGCCCAGCCCCTAGCTGATTACTAACCACCCAGTGCCCAAATTTGTACCTTTTAACTTGTAAAAGTCTATACATTTAATTTGATCGTAGAACAAAGAAATGACACTTTTGTGTGTTTTCTTTTGGTTTTATTTACGGAAGTAACACTTGTGTGATTTTCTGTGTACAAAACTATAAGCTAGATAAAGTAAAATATGGGCAACCACATACAACTTGGATTGTTCCATCTTGGGGTTGAGATGACAGCATGGACCTCTCGCTCGAGAGGTCCATGCAGTCATCTCAACCCCAAGATGGAAACACAGCCTTGTTGTGTGTGGTTGCCTATACATTATTCTCTATGTTGTATTATTGCGATGGAGTAATTCCACACTTGCATCACAATTATAGAATAAATGAAGAAAATCTTACATATCAAGCTGACACAGAAGTGCCCACCTGTGGTGTTACCGCTCGTATTGCTGGCAACTTGGGTTTGGGAATGAGCCATGATCATCTGGCGCCAGCTGGGGGGAAGGGAGGATTGAGTGTCCCCACAGATGCTCTCCTCCAAGGGAGGGAGGGTCACAGTCCTCGCTTCTGCCACCTGGGTGACCACAGGTAGCAGTGCAGTTGAGGGTGTTTACGGAGGGTGAGACTCAGACTGGTAGCCGCAGCAACCTACTTGTCTCTCATAGTGCGCCTGTGTCTCAGGGTTGGGAGAAACTAAGAAAAAGACCTCAGCCGAGAAGGATGACTCTCCCACTCCACCCACAGGCGTTGCAGCACCAACTGTAGCACTGCTCTTGCAGACACTGGCTTGAGTTACCTCAAGGGGTCCGTGTGTCCCCTAGGCCCCCGATGGAAGAGCCCAGTCATGGTGGTGAAAGTGGTGCAGGGTTAGTCCCAAAGAAAGTGGTTGGCGGTCAGTGGGGGTATGAAGGAGGCAGGCTGGTGGACAAGGGCTTGATAAATACAAAATGTAATTAAAACAAAAAAAGCTAATGAAGAAGCAGCTGTTGGACATGCACATGTTGTCAGCATTGCCCCCCCCCCCCACAACACCCCATTGCCTGAATTGTAGTTTTAAGATACAGTGCTGGTCCCACTCATTTCCTTCCCAGATATGCATGCATGCCTAAGGGCAGAAAAAGTCTATAAGCTTATCAAGTCTACCTGAGTTAGTCTTGCCCTCAGAATCTTCTCTGTCTCCTACTACCCTTGTGTTCCTGATGTCCCTCTTTAAAGATGACAGTGACTATGCACTCCGCTAACATAACCCTCTGCAGAAAAGTGACTCACTTGGGGCAAAGGGAGATGGCGGCGTATGATCCATCCCAGGTGATCCATTTTCAGCTGCCGGCATGCTAATAAGCATATTTGGCTTGCTAGTCATTAAGGGGCTATTTGTAATTAATAATAATAGTAATCTTTATTTATTTGTGCCTTTCAAGTGTCAAGGCGCATTACAAAATATAAAACCTCATAAAACAACAGTAATAAATACATAAAAGCCATAAAATTACGCAGTTAATCACAGTAGGCCTTACTCCATAAATACATTTTCAGTGCCTGCTTAAACCCCCCCAGGGTCGCGCACTCCTGAATCAGACGGGGTAGAGAATTCCAAAAGGTAGGGGCCACGTGTGCAAATGCATGGGCCCCTGAAGATTTCAAAACCACCCTTGGAATCTCTAGCAACCCCTTGTCTGTTGAGCGGAGCAGTCGCTTGGGGCAGTAAGTCAACAGTAGCTCTTTCAGGTAGTCAGGGCCGAGTCCACATAGGGCTTTATAAGTCAGTAATCCGACTTTTAAGGGGATCCGCCACCAAACTGGCAGCCAGTGTGGTTCGTGCAGCACAGGCATGATATGGGAAGTCCGAAGAGTCCCTGTCAGCAACCAGGCCGCAGCATTCTGCACCAGCTGCAGGTGACAGATATCAACCCCTGGAAGCCCAAAGTAAAGGGAGTTGCAATAATCAAGGCGCGAGGTCACAAAGGCATGGATTAATGTAGGTAGGTCATTGGACAGAACAAGGTACTTGATCCTAGCAATGTTTCTCAGATGGTAAAATGTTGGCTTAACTACGGCCGACACCTGAGATCACAATGTCAGCCCGTCGTCAAGTATCACTCCTAGGTCCCGCACCCGTTCAGAGGTCAGGAGCTGGGAATCACCAGGAAAAGCCCTGAGGGATGACCCACCCCTAACCCCCCCTTATCTGGCGTCCAGGATCCACAGCCATCACCTCAGTCTTCCCTGGGTTCAACCTCAACCAGCTGGAATTCATCCAGTCCAGGATTTCAACGAGGCAGTTATTAAGAACCGAGAGAGCTGCAGCCTGGTCAGGCACAAAAGACAGGTAGAGCTGGGTATCATCTGCATAGCAATGAAACCTCAGCCCATGCCATCTTACAATGTCTACGAGGGGCAGCATATACACCGCGAATAACATGGGGGACAGCACAGAGCCCTGAGGAACCCCACGTGACAGAAAGAGGGGGTCAGAGGAATAAATCCCCGACACCACGCTCTGAGTTCTGTCAGTGAGGAAGGACTTAAACTATTCGAGGACTGAACCTGTCAGACCACAGATGAACCTCAGGCGCTCGAGCAGTACCCCATGATCCACGGTGTCAAAAGCTGAAGAGAGATCCAGAAGCACCAAGATGGACCAGTTCCTTTGATCTCTTGCATGCTGTCACGTGCTCATTAGCATCACTGCACAATGTGCCTGGAGGCACTTGACCATGAATCCCCCCCATCACTGGCTTGATTTGTCAGAGTGTGGCATCTGCACTATATCCCTAGTAGTCTTGTGCTCCCCCAACTCCTGATTGCCGGTTCAGTCAATCTAAATATGCTCATATCCGTAATAGTCTCGTGTCCCCTCTCCCCGATCACCAGTATCGATCACTCTAAAAATGCCCTAAGCCCTTATCCTTGGCAGTCTTATCTACACTGCTCATCAGTCCGATCAGTCTGTATTTGTCCAACTTTTATTTCCCCCATAATCTAATGGACCCAGTTCTGCCCACTCAGCACGCAGCAGACACACAGCAACTCGCATTCCAGAGCCAGGAGTTGTAACTCCAGTGACGGTTAAAGACGCACTGTTGCTGCAGAATATGAGCAATTTATTGCCAACTGATGCCACAGTTGAAAAAGTTACAGCAAACCAACAGGAGACGGTAATACATGAAGCGAGGTGCCCCAGCGCTTCTCCACGTAAGGGCTTCGTTGGGGGCCCCCTGACAAAGTCCTTATGTGGCAAAGCACTGGGGCACCTCGCTTCATGGATTGGTTCAGCAACAGTGCATCTTTAACCTTCATTGTTGTTGCATCTCATGGCTCTGGGGTGCGAGATGCTGTGTGTTTGTTGCCTGTTAATATTGGGTGGTAGCCCTGCACTCACAACTTGCCCTGGTCTAGAGGATGCAGCACCTTCCTTTCTCCACCTGCTCACTCAGCACCCTCCACCCCCCCCCTTTGCTGGCACCAGAATCCCGTCAGTTGTTGCCACCCGTAGGTAGCAACCGGCACAGCCCCCACAGTCACCACATTGGACGGCTGCTGTCTGATCACCAGGGCGTGAGTATGTGCTTATTGTGGAGACACTCTACAGTGGACATGCACTCGCCTACTGGTTCTGATCTTGATGGATTGGCAGCGCCAATTGTGGTGTCAGGATCTTTTGAGTCTCAGTAGCAGGTCTCCATGGGTGGTACTTCTCCTGCTGGACCTGCTGACGTGATCTGAAGGAACAATCGGGCATATATATCAGCAGTGTCTGCACCTGACCACCTGGTTCCTCTGAAGTTAGAGTTCAAGGCTCTTGGGATTTCTTAAGATGTTCTCTGGGTGCTGGAGGCCTCTTTGAAGGAGGCAGGTTCCAAGATATACACTTGCAAGTGCACAAGGTTCTCTTGTTGGTGCAGGGAGCATGGATTGTTGCTCCTCTCTTGCTCCATTGTACACATACTCATTTACGTTTGGTCCCTGTCCCAGGCAGGGGTCTTAGCTGCGTCCCTCCAGGTCACCTGGCTGCCTTTTCGGTACACTGTGCCAAAGCAGGGTTGCCACCAGGGGCTCAGGACAAAGTGGTTGGCCTATTCTTTAAATGGCTGAACCATCTCTCCCCTGTAGTGTGGGAACTGCTTTCACTGTGGGACATCGCTGTGCTGTCGTGGCTGCTCAAACCATTTGAGCCTATTAACAAAGGTGATTTCACATCTATCATGTAAAAGCACATTTTTGGTCACCATCCCCTTGGCCAGACAGGTGCATTAGCTCTAGGTGCTATCTGTGGAGTCACCATATCAGGTTTTTGACCAGGGCAAGGTTGTTTAATGCCCCCCATGTTTCCTGCCCAAGGTTGTCTCAGATTTCTTACTCTGCTAGACATACTGATGCATCTGTTAATGGTGCTGCCAGGTACATTCCTGTTTCTGAAATATGTAGGGCTGCCACTTAGTGAAATGCACTCACATTCATCTCTCATTACAGCATCGACTTGCTCAGTCATCCTTAAGCTGCTTTTAGGTACTCAGTCCTCTAGGTGCATGCCTTGCCCTTGCCACCTGTGGACTGCTACAAGTCTGCTGAAGTGTGGCTAGTAAACTAAATCTCAGTAGTTGTAAATAAAAGTGACTTTCTTGTAACCGTCATTCTACTGCTAGTATTCAGTTCACATCCACATGACCCACCTGACCTCCCCTGACAAGGTTTGCTTCAGATTCCTCTTTCAGCATATGGATTGGCATGCAGATGTGTGAAGCTGGAGTACCACTTGGTAGGAAGGGTGAGGCTTGAAGATTGTTCCAGTGACTAAGCTTGTTCAGTGAAAGCCTGCCTAAGCATGGTGAACTTAACACTAGTAGTAGACCTACGGTTGCAGCTAAGTAGGGATGCATGGATATCTGGCCCGATTTTATTATCCATCTGGATATCATGCTATCAGACCAAATCCGGTCTGATCGGATATTGGTCTTTAAAACAAGTCAGTTAGTGGCTGGTTTTTGAGGCTGAACTACCACTGAGATAACACCCCCCCCCCCCCCAAAGATGTGTTAGAGGTGGCAATGCGATAACGTTAAGAATTGAGAATTTTATCCTGAGAAGCTGTGAGACAGACGGTGAGAGAGACGGGCATTATTTAATCACCAATAATGTCACAAAAAAGTCTTGTGTGGAAACATTTCACCGTCGAAACGGAAACAAACTCGAAGGCTAAAAGTACTGTGTGCCCGACACCGACATTCATTAGTAGAGGTTTGTCTGTTAAAAACGTCGGTACATTTAGCTTACTGAGTCACTTGCGAAATAAGCATAAAGAGCAGCATGCAGAACTTCAAACAGAAAAAGCCCAAATAGACCAGGCTAGACAATCAGCTGCATATGAGCCGTCGGCAGAAAAGCCAAAGAAGGAGCTCCAGACGCTTGATGTTTGCATTGCTCGCACCCAGCCATTCCCCAGTAACCACCCGCAAGCACTTCAGACTACCCATGCTATTGCCGAAATGATTGCCCTCGTCTCACTCCTGAAAACGAAAACATGCTACTATTTTTGAAACAAAACTTGGAAGACTTTTTAAACAAGATGCTTAATATGAATATGGTTTTACTTTTTAGTTCTGAGTTTCATTTTATAATGTTTCTGATAAAATTCAAGGACTGTTCCTTTAACTGTTGTTTAGATGATGCTCCCAGATGCAGTTTTCTGCTGGTGAAGGGGAATCACAAAACTATGCAGTGCCCCTGATAAACATTGCTCTGTGCCTCAGCTTAGGAGCTGTAAATGAGCATTTTATAGTGTCTATAACTTAACTGCTCATTAAAAATAGCATTATTAGTACTACTATGGTTTACGATTTCAGTTTTTTATTTATTTATATCATTACTATGCTTCATATACTGTTTGATCCGAGTAATACCCGGCTCTAGTTGGATAGTAGCCATTGGATATCCAGATCCGATATCCAGCAAATTTTAGGTATCCACCCAAGGCACCCATCTCTACAAGTAAGTAACCTCTATTTAGGGATGTTACTGTATGAAATTTTGAGGGTATGATAACTGCCACATATAAGACCACGGCTATTGTAATAACACAGTATTGCAAAAGTAGTCATTTTGTACAAATAAAATTCTCCTCAGTCTCGTGTCAGGAAGAGTTGGCACCAAAGAGACAATTGTCCCCCCCCCAAAAAAAAAACACACCACAAAATGATGTTAAAAAGCCCAAAAACTACAATTATTGTGTTACCAGCAAATTTATATTCATTTAAAAGTTTTACCAGGAGGGCACACTGAGCAGAGTACTGCTCAATTCCAGGTGCATCCTGGGGGGGGATAGAGGAGAAAAATAAATACAGTACAATTAGCTACAGAGTACATAGCAACATGATCATATAGAGTAATTGCCAGGTACAACTAGAAACAGCGTACAATAGTAAAACATGAACATACAATGGTAGGTATTATGTACAATGGCAAAAATAAGTAAGCGCAACAGTTCTAGATAAAGCAAACAGTGTGAGCATGTAAGCAGCAAAAAAGGTTGAGTGCCAGGTCAGGGTAGTGTAACTAGGCCAAGGAGTTAGGAGAACAAACTACGCCAAGCTGCAAGAACAGGTTGAGGAGAAAGGTGCATTGATGCTGGAGTGTAGATGCTGGGGTGAAGGCGTGAGCCGGATGGCTGCAGGGTTCACAGTATCAATGTCGGGACTTCTGCCACAGCGGTACACAGTGAAACTGTCATACCATGACATCCTTACCACTGTTTAAGCTTGGCCTTGGTCAGTGCATACATGCGTGCACGCACTCTCTCTCTCTCTCTCTCTGGCATTAGCCATACATAAATATCATTGGTTGGCTTGGTTTATGATGCTCTGTGACAGATTTACAACTTAAGATCTTTCCGTTCATTATTATGCTGAGAATGTAAAGTATAAATACCATTTCTCAAATTTGGAATCGCCCAGTAACTGTAGTTTACTATTGCTGTTAAACCTCTATTTATTTTTTTCATAGAGACTTTGATCCTTCTGGCCAGGCAACCACATCTGGGCTCTGCTGTAACCTCACAGCTCGGTCACCTGCCCCAAGCTGCTCCAACTTAAGGGAGGCTCCCCTTCCATCAAAGACTGATCCAGAGTGGGAGCGGCAGGGCAGGCACCAGGTTCAAGAGTGTCAAGGCTGTGACACAGATGGTGGCCATTTTTAATTCAGGTGCAGTTTGTAACCCCAGTACCTGCCTCCCCCATGGTGTTCTTTGCACAGAGGCTTTGCTCATGCACATTTAGCAACATCCCGATGGGGAAGCAGGCTCACTGGCCTGCTTCTGGGGGTTGCTGTGGTGACAGAATGTGCCACCAATCCACCCTGGGTTGGGACATGCTCCCAACTAGTCACAAGTTCACACCCAAACCCAGATTGGTTTGTCCTGCCGCTGGGCCATCGGCGTCCCCTTCGTTCATTATTTAATTAACATGTCAAAGAAAGAATAGGAGGAGATTGCCACCAAGTATGGTATCTCAGGTTCTGTCTCCCTTGCTTCCCTGCTTTCTTTTCATTGTTTTCAAAATATCATGGTCGGCTGCTTCAGATACTGTGGGGGATGAAAGACTTCTCTGTAAAATATCTAACTAGTAAAATGTACTATTTTGGCCTGTCCTGTTGGATGTGTGTGGCACATGTGCAGCTCTGCAAAATCATTTAAGGTCCATGACCCAGTGGGGCTGCAGGACAATGGAGTGAGAATAAACTTGGGTGGCTAGCTGTAATAAAGGGCAGAGTTAACCAGATCTGAATTCTGTTTTGAGGTGGAATGAAACACCAGCTTGAGATTGCTGCCAGGCAGGAACGCAACGAGCCCACCCTGGAGGACATGGCACAGGTTGTTGCAGAGGTCACGAGGGTTCCACTGCCTTCTCAGAAGCTGATCTTTAAAGGTACGCTTTAACTGCATAAGGAAAGGAAGGTATGTCAGTTTGCTGTTAGAAGTGTTATCATGTTTTTGATGTCTCTACTACTTAGATTTTGTCCTTTTTTTTTTTTTTTTAAAACACTCGTTAATGCTAGTTTATCTCCTGGTGCCAGAAGCCTGTGTTCACTGTCTGTTTTGCTTCAAGGGTTTTTCCTAGTTATAGAGTTTTTGAAAACATTTGGGCTGAAGGGTAAACTCCTGGTCTGTGGCCGGTATATTAGGTGTGCAGGGTCACTGATAATCTAAAGTCCGCGATAAGCACTTTCATCTTCCTTCTCAATCAGTTGTTATAATTATTGAACAGTCAAGGAATGATATTACAAACTATTGACCTGTGGCTCTTTTTCAGTGGTTTCTTTCATGAGAACTTGGCTATTTACATACAAAAGGTTACACAGTGCTTATAAAATACGTACAAAAGTTACACAGCACCTAAAATATATAGCATTGCACAGCTCCATCATTACATCCTAGCAACACTGGCAGTAAATGGCATCTGGCATTCATGTTAATCAGTGATATGTCGGTGTTTATCCGGTGATATGACCTGAGCAGGAATCACATTACACATTAAATTGGTTTACGTACCATTATTTCACATACATGTGGTCAGTATAATACAAGGGCTGAGTCACAACATGCCCATAGGGGGTTCCATACATGTGGACGGTCATAGGAAAAAGCCTGTTGGCCCCGTCTGCTTTTGATTCTGGGGAGCCCAGATTCAAGGCAGCTTGCAGCCCTAAGGCCATCTCTTATTGTACGACGATGCAGATGCTCAGGAATATCCACTCGGACTTTGATGGCAGTGCATTTGAACATGAAATCAATCATGTGGGTCTTATGCGCCTATTCTACAGAGAGATCCATCTTAGCCTATTGAAGGGATCACTGTGGTGGGTTTCCTTGTGGGCATTTAAAAAAAAAAAAAAGCCCAAGCCATGGTATAGGGGGTATAGTTTTCCTAGCATGGTTTTATTTGTGCTGTCATATACAATATCTCTATCATCAAGTAGAGGGAGTAACACATAGCTTCCACCAGCTTATCCCGAACCTCCGAATCACCGTCGGGTAGTGCTGCACATACTTTTGGGAGGTGGAGTTAAAGCCAGAATGATTGAGTTTCTTTATTAGTAGCCCATGGTCCACAGTGCCACAAGCCTTGGTGAGATCAGTCTGTATTCCGCCTGCATGTAAGTTTTTATCTACTGTTGCAAGTCTTTGTAAACTTTGATTAGTGTAGTCTTAGTGTTGTGCGCAGATCTAAATCTAGACAGCACTTTATTTAACAAATTGTTTTCAATCAGATATGTAATAGTTTGGGTTGATACCAGTCTCTCCCAGAATGTTTAACACCGCAGGCAGGAGGGATATGAGTCGCTAACTGGCAATCTCACAATTTATACCAGTCTTATGGATTTTCGTGACTTTCGGCTGCTTTGCATTCCAGTGGGTACTCTCCACTTTACAGTGAGAGGTTGAAGAGTGCAGCTAAGGGGTGGCATGATGGAATCTGCATATTTTAGCAGTTTACTGTTCTTCCCATCCTGACCCTCCGATTTTCCTTGGTCCAGTTGCAGCATCAATTTCAGGATCTCCTCAGCTCTGATAATAGTGAATGAAAGTGCTGAAATATTTTTCAAATGAGGTATTGGGCTTACTTACAGGTGTCCCCCTTGAGACAGAAATATGTCACAGTTGGGCAAGTACAGCTTGCACAGCCATGACATCATGATCAGTCTCAAGGTTACATGAAATGTCTGCTCTCTCAGTTTAAGATGTGGCAGACTGAGGCAGGGTTATCTCTGGCCTGCTGACACCTAAAGGTGAGTCCAGTACATAATTTGAAAGAGCTGTTCCTGGGCATTTAGACTACAAGTGATCCTGCATGCCTTCATAAATGCACTTTAATACAGAGGATCACTGCACTGCACATAAGTAAACATGAAAATCAGTAGCTGTTTTGATTTCACTTTTGAATACTTTGAATTGCTTACTGAAAGCTAATGGTTATCCAAGACACAAATTAGTTTTGGAAACTTCATTAGTAATATTTGCTAATCAAAACATTTTTGATTAGCAATCTGCCAGGTTTGAGGAGCAATTTCACGAAATAGTTATTTTTGTGTTCACTGTGCATGCAAGTGCAGCGAACACATTGGTATGAGAGTGAGTCTTTGAGGGGTGTGACACTGTCCGTTCAATGCAGAGCAGTGTCGCAGGGGCTGGACAGTGCATTCCAATCAGCACCCAGGCTGACTATGACAGAGTTTCTGGCTTGCTTGGCAGGGACGGTCACCAGCTTCAAAAGAAGTTGCCGTCCCTTTGATCTGCGTTGCCCAGCAAGACAGACTGATTCATCATGGCCAGCCTGGAATGCTTGCCAAAGCAATCCCACCTCTGGTGCTACTAACTGCCCTCAGTTGGACCCCTGAGCCGTTGCCCTCCACATATATGCCACAGACCTCAACTGCAGGTTTCCAGTTTCTTAAGATTATCAAGTTTAATAAGCATTATTTGGTTTAGAACCTTCTGCTAATAGTGCCTTCGCCCGGGTCTCCGTCCCACATAACTCACGAGTCCCGCTGCCGGCAGCACAGTCAGGAGTATGTTCTGAGCCTCCTGCCACGTAATTTCCATCAGCCCGGTTCCGGACTGTGGCTCCCCGGGAGGGACCGCAAAAACTCTGCAGTGACCTTATAATGCAAGTCCATCAGACACGAGGGAAAGCGAGGGCTGAAACAGTAGCAGATCCACCCTCCTCATGTGACGCCACCCGGCCCGGCCACCGAGCGGCTCCCTTCTCACATAGAATGCCTCTCTGCACCTCCCGTGCACTGAGTGAACAGCTCCACAAACAGCATGTTCCACTCAACACAGGCTCCTCTAGTCCCTTGGCAGTCTGTCCATCCCACCCACACTTAGTAATCCTTGAAGTCTAAAGGCAGAAGGGAGCAGGCCGTAGCTGCCGCCAACGGCTGCACCAACCCTTGAGTCATGATTGGAGGTGTAGGGGAGGGAGGATGGGATTTATTTTGGGATCATGACATGAGGGCATCGATCGGATCGCTGTGGGGGTGTCAGTCAGTGTCACCACTTCTGCAGTATGCACAGAGTTGTGCAAACGAGGGGAGTGAGATTGCTGTTGGTTGGGCGGCCCCAGGCTGACTCTAGACTGGCTCGGCTGCATGCTACTCTGTCTGCCTGCTCTTACTGCTCCTGCTGCCCAGGAGAGTCCCCGACTCTCCCAACTGCAGCTATTTAAATTTTTTTAATTTTTATAATTATTCATGAATAATTTATTCCTGATCCAGTCAGCTGAGCTGCTGCGACCAAGCCCCGTATGGATTAATTGAGTGATGAAGAGTAGACTGAAGAGTTAATTTTTTTTTTTTTTATCAGAAAAATGACCTTTATTTTTATTTTTTTTTTTTAACCAATCTTCAATCGTCCATCCATCCCACAGCCTGCCCTGCTGCTACCTGGCAGTCTGACTTTTGATAGAGTGTCGGCTCGGCTATGGCAGCAGGCACTGATGCAGTGTGTGTGTGTTTGTGTGTGTGTGTGTGTGTGTAATATTTTATTACAGGTTGGGTTTTTACTGTATTTTTATTTTTGGTGCACTGGTAGGCTAGAGGACTCGGGAGCCAGCTAGACAGTCCAGTCTAGACTGGAATATGATATGTAACTTACTCGATTAAAAAAAATAGATAAATAAATCCTCTCTCTCCAGACCATCACCAGTCAGTGTCACATCACATCCACGTCACTACTTCTTTATCCTATAATGCCCATGCCCCAGTCATCCCCATCATGGTACAAAATTGGATTTATGTGATAAGGGCAATTCCCTCATCGCGCTGCACATAAACCGTGACGCAGATATCACCCAAAGCAAAAGGGCAACCGAAAGAAACAGCAAGTGCCGCAAACAGCGACGGTCCTCAGGTGCTCAAACAGTAGCAATAAAATTACTTCTTTTTTGCAGGGGCTCGCCATTCGCACCCCCCACACCCCCAAAAATAATATAATCAACTCGGGGTGGACTTAAAAAAAAAAAAAAAAAAATACAAAATCCTACTGTAGGACTGGCTCTGTAGGTGGTGGCTTTAGCCACTATGCCAGATGGCCAGCTCAGCAGGATTTGGCCACACACCTGCCTTTATCCTGTTATAGCAAGTGTAGTTCACTGCTACACTCGCTATACAGGATCCTTCGCTCTCTTGCAGCAATCGCCCTAAACACGAGCGGTATTGAGTTGCTCATATTGAGCCACTCAATAGTACTCACCCATATAGGGTGCTACCTTAAAATTCCCTTTCAGAACAATATTTTGGCCCCTATCCCTGATGATATTGAGGGCTACAAATTATTTAGCACAATATTATAAAGTATATGAAATAATTGATGACCTATATCCTAACCTTGGGCGTACTTGTATTACCATTAGCTCCATAGCCTGCCTGCTGCATTTTGTCTTTTTTACAACCTTTTAAAATCCTGGCTTTTTTTTCTTTATTCAATCATTCTAGGCTGGACAATGATTCTTGGATAATCAAAAATGATTTAATATAAATGTGCAATATAAAAGCATCAAGTTTTTTTTTTCAACTTTGTTTATCACTCCTACCTCCTGAACTCTCTCAGGAGAGGTCTCTCGGCACTTGCCTTTATCGCGCCTGCCTGAAGCTCTCTCGCTCCTCCTGGGCACTCCATTCTGCTTCCCGGCCACCCAGTCACTCGGCTCTGAGTCTCCCGAGGTGGGACTGCCAGATTACTCCTCCTGGCACTCCATCTAGAATCTAGATAGGCGACTGGGAGCAGAGGAGAGCCGAGGAGACGAGAGAGGAGCCCGACATTGGGCGTGGTTGGCTAGCACCCGTGGACCCTCCATCACCTATCAGGAGGCAGAGGATTTTTTTCTAATTTGTGTGGTTATGCCCTCTCCCCCTCCCTCCCTGCAGAGCCCGAGCTTGCGGTGATACCAGGTATGTCCGTCGCAGCTCTGTGATCCACTTGCTGAGCCTTCAGCATTGCAGTGCCTCTGGCCTCCACCAGGGGCTGCTGTGGTGCCAGGCTAACCCCCCTCCCGAGAGAGGAGAGCAATAGCAATACTCTGGATGCTTAATCCTCTCTCTCCCCTGCCGACCCCCGGTGACCCAGGCTCATTCCTGAACCCGGGTCACCGGTGCGTCGTGAAGTGTGGCATCCAGCGTCTCAACCCTCAGCACCACCGGGCCAGCTAGCATTAAGTTTTGAATGCAGTATGTACAGTTTACTTTATCAGGAGAAAATCATATGTTCCCTTAACCCTTTCATGATATGTGTGCATGTGTGTGTGTGTGTGTAGGTGCTGCTTACAACACACAATACAGGATTCAGTATTAAGCAACCTGTATATACTGTGTATATATATATATGTATATATATTAATATTATATATATCTACACACACACATATATATAACAAAGTGGTGTTTCCAGTAA
The DNA here is from genome assembly GCA_016271365.2 of Neoceratodus forsteri. Taxonomy (NCBI): domain Eukaryota; kingdom Metazoa; phylum Chordata; order Ceratodontiformes; family Ceratodontidae; genus Neoceratodus; species Neoceratodus forsteri. The sequence continues at coordinate 630,148,532 of CM057456.1, read as the reverse complement.
AGTTCACAACCACACTGGCCCCTGCCCGACTGCCAGTTGTGTTGTGTACAAGAGGCAGGACAGGCGGCCCCCCCAAAGTCTTGATCTGGCCCTGGTCCTCCCTCACACAGGCCCTGCTTCTGCCCGATGGTACTGCCCTGTTCACAGAACTGAGCTTCTTCCCCTCTAGACCCAGTTTAAGCCCAGAAGCACTGAGCTCCATGCCACAGAGTAGAATTGTGCAGACATCGCACTCCCTGGAGATACTGTGGGCGGCAGCTAGTCTGTAGCACAGCCGCGAGTTTCTGTGGGCACGCACTGTGGTACACGTGTGTTGCTGTCTATATCTGCTCTTTGGCACAGGTGAGTTGCTATATGTGTGCGTTAGCTGTTATAGACACATGCTTTATGCCCCAAACAAGCTGCTCCGAGTGCTCACGCTAAACTACACAGACTCAAGCTCTCTAAGATGAGCTGTGGGCGTGCACTTTGGGACCTCAGAACCTTTCATCGGGGACAGGGAGAGGTGGATGAACTGCTCGGGACTCCAACATAAGCTTTACATCTCTCTCTAACTACAGGGCAGGGGTTAAATTGGTCAGGAACTCTGTTCCCCCTCCTTGTACAACATTTTTATGAGAGCTCAATCTTGCTGCTCTGTCACCTTTTTTTGTGTTCGCCGTGCATGCAAGTGCAGCGAACATGTTGGTATGAGAATGAGTCTTTGAGGGGTGTGACACTGTCCGCCCAATGCAGAGTAGTGCTGCAGGGGCCTGACAGTGCCACATCAATCAGCACCCAGGCTGACTATGACACAGTTTCTGGCTTGCTTGGCGGGGTCAGCATCAACTTCAAAAGAAGTTGCCGTCCCTTTGATCTGTGTTGCCCAGCAAGCGAGACTGATCGTCATGGTCAGCCTGGAATGCTTGCCTGCAACAAAGGAAACCATCCTTCGATGTCTGTTGCTGGAGGTCCTTACTGTCCAACAAACTGACCCTCTGTGTCAGCACACACACATATACAAACAGTAGTGACACTGAGGGTGCTCACTCCTCTGGTGTAGAAGAGAACCATCCATCAATGTCTGTTGTGCCCCCCCCAAAGCATAACTCAGTGACACTGGGGGTACCCAATCCCCCTGTGTAAGTAGAAACTCCCTGAAATAAAGAAAACTGTCCCTCGTCAATTTTTTTCCTGAAAAAAAGAAAACTGCCCATCGTTTTCTGCTGCACCATTACCCACCGAACTTCCTAATAAGGACCCACCCCACACTTACCCACCAGAGGTCTGTCACCATAATCCTTCTTGGACTGCAGACACTTCTTCAATCTTCAAAGCCCAACCATGAACTGAGGTAAGTGCTTCAATGTGTTTCAATGCATTTCAATGGGGTTTTCAACTTAGTGCCATAACTTGGCCATCTTTTAATATTTTTGCCCCACATTTTCAGCATACCTTTTTTTTGGGATGCCACCTCATGAACAAACAACAATTTCTTCACACCACCTCATGAGTGTGACAGCTGACATTTTTCAGATCCTGGACAAAATGTGTTTTTGCATCCCAAAAGATAATTCCGCAGTCACTGCGTGAAATCATCTTTCGGCCAGGAGTTGAAAATTTTCTTTGCACTTGTTCACGAAGTGTGTTCATAAGAAGGATATATTGAAAATTTGGCACACAGATATTAACAAACAAGACAGTTAAACTGTTCAACATCATCACTTCTACTTTGCATTCTTAAATGTTAATAAAATGATTCCTTCACTGAAGCAATTTTTAAACACACCCCCAATGACACCAGTGCACACGGTGAACATTCGGCATTGACAGATGCTTGTTAATTGTAGGATACAGCCCATCAGGAGTGCAGTTGTGGGAAAATTATCAAATTACAAGATAAATTACTGCAGGTTTCTACTTTTTAACACAACTGCAGGAAAAAAGTACTGCAATTATGAAATCGTTACTACAGTGTGGCAAATCAGTTGATTAGTAACTTCTGCTAATGAAGGCTTCCTTTAATTAGCACATTTTTTTTGGACAGCAAATTGTCATGTGAACCTGCTTATTTTGTGCCTCGTTATCCTAACATTACTCCAAAATAAAATTATTTCAGTCAGCCAGAGTGCAGAGCTATTTTATGGTTATATTGTGATAACACACAGTGGGCTTGATCATGACACAGTACGTAAATGCCTGCATGCTAACTGGCTCAGAATCACATCACAAATCACAATGCAAGTCTTCTGCTGAATGAACACTGGATTTTTTTTTTTATCCCAGGAAAGTCTCTAAAGGAAATGGAGCAGCCGCTGTCCGCCCTTGGAATTACAAATGGCTGCAAAGTAATGCTAATAGGCAAAAAGGTAAACACTGCTTAATTAACCTCTTTAATTATATATTTGAGCTCACTTCTAAAACAGTACCTGCATTCGGGAACCTGGGGGAGAGTGCTCTGATTTAGCATACAGGCACTAATTAGGACTTCCTTTATACACAGATGGAGATACATAGACAGTTGAGAACAGATATGGATTTTTATCCCTTTGTTCCTGTCCTGTACTAAATTTCTGCCCAGTCTGATAAGCTCTCAGAATTTCAGCACACTTGGGATACCCTTTGTTCCTGACAACCCCTTTGTATCTGTCTTCATTTGTGCTTGAGACAGAGTCTGCATGCATTACTTTCCACAGTAGCCTTTTCTATCTGTCCATCACCCTCAAATAAGGAACTTCCTCTCATTCTTTTTGAAACTTCCCCGCTCCACTAATCTCAAGTTGTGACCCCTAGTATTTGCTGGACCCTGTTATTTGAATAACGTACTCGTATCCACCCTGTTGAATCCTCATATTTGTATGTTACAATGATGCCCTTCTTTAGTTCTCTGGTGAGCCTATGTTAAGCTTATACAGCCTCTCTTGGTAGCTACTGCCCTGCTGCTCCTGTATCATCTTCATCCTCTCTAACTTATCCTTGTACTTCTTGCGGTGGGGTTCCAGAACTGTTCACAGCATTCCATGGACAGCCTGACCAGTGACTGGTACAGTGGCAAGAAAACTGTCTCATTGCGATTTGTGAACCTCTGCGTAACGCATCCCAGTCTCCTGGATGCCTTCCCACAAGCTTTTTCACAGTAGCTAGATGGCTTTATGCTGCTGTGTATTGAGACTTATAGGTGTTTTTCCTCTTTAGTGTCTTCAGTCCTGTGGTCCATCTCTTGTTGTGTTTTTTATTTATTTATTTATTTATTTATTTTGTTAAGACTACACACATTACCTTGCACCTCTTATCAATGTATCTTAGTTGCTAGAAGTCTGACCAGCATGTGAGCCTCTTTAAATCCCTCCTTATGCCTTCTACTCTGTCTGCCAAGTCCATATTACCACGCTTTTTTTTTAAATCACTAAATAGGCAGACTTTGCAATTAGGGCCCTTCCTTGTATCATTAATTAACATGTTATAGGAGTAGTATACCCAGAATTTGTAAGAATGTATGTTGTGCAGAGTGTTTTGATTTGTCTATAAAGTCCTAGTATGTCCTTCCCTTTGTCTGCTATTAGGAGGTTTCCCTAAATTAGTCTGTTAGCTTTATGGTAGTTTTAGGACCCCTTGGGATCTCCATCTTAGCAAGATTTATTGCCTTTTTTGTACCTACAGCGCATCCTGTCTCATGTAACGGTGATGTAGCTAGGACCATCGATTCAGTAGCAAACAGTGCTTTAGAATCAGTTCACAACAGCAGAGATGGCTATATTTTAAAAATTATATGGCGTTCAGCTTGTTGACTACCCTCATTGTATAGGTCTTTTTATTGTTAACAATTGTGACAGGGTTGTGAATGTGTAACGTGTATGTTTTTTGGTTTTCAAGATATTTACATTTGTTTGGCAAGTCTACTAGAGTGTTCACTCAGGAAAAAAAATCTGCTGTTTGGAAGCACATCTGCACACATGCCAAACAAACCTAAATATCTTGAAAACTATACAAGCTACACAAAAACGACACAATGGACAACACATGTTTTCACAAATTCCGGGTGTACTGCTCCTTTAAAACACATTTGCTCTAAGGCAGCCATTTTGCTTAATAATTAAGCACTGGAATTTTCAGACTTCATAAAGCACTATTGGAGGTGGAGAACTGGGCTAGGCACTGACCCCTGTGGGATACCACTAATGTCCCTCTTCACATCTTGGGGCTTGCCAGTTATGACTACCCTTCAACTACCTTTTGAATTGTATCAGCTAGCCAGCTGCGTTTCCAGTTCTAATATTCTCCCTAAGCCCCATTTGCTCTATTTTCTGTATGAGCCTTGTATGTGGGACTGAGCTGAAGGTACAGAATGTCTGGCTGACTTGTATTCACTGTTGTGTTACTGCGTTAAGGAAGTCAGTCATGTTAATTTGGCATGACCAACCCATTGTGAATCCTTGTTGAGTTAAATTTGTAAAAGTTGATCATCTAGGAATTTTACTGTTGTTTCCTTGATTATCATCAGTTTTCCAATGATGGATGTCAGATTCACAGGCCTGTAGTTTCCCAGGTTGTTCCTAGCCCTACTGTTTAAGATGGGTTTTACATTAGGATTCCTCCAGCCCCCAGTTACTACTCCAGAACTGAGCATTTCATTGCAAAGGTGCATCAGGGGCACTGCCAATGACCCCGTCATCTCCTCAGTATCCTTGGAAGTATTTCATGTGAACCTAGTAAACACCTTACTGTAATCAATCAATCAGTCAGTCAAGTCTTTATTTAACCAGGCATTCATCGTTGAGCAGAAGCTCATTTGCAAGATGGACCTGGGTGGAGCATGAACAATTGTATATACAGGTCAACACAGGTATTCATAAGGCAATACAGATAATACTGTTTACAGAGAGGAAGAAAAAGTTTGTATGTACATAGAATTATACAGATATTATACAGATTACAGGGTATTTACATACATAGATGTGTCTATAGGAAGATAAAGCAGGTTATCTAAGGTTGCAGGAGGAAGTAGGAAGAAAAAATAAATAAAAATATACACCAGGTAGGAATAGGGAAAGAGAGAGTAGGGGAGAAAGGCTAGGAGGGCACGGTGCACAGAGAGAAGTTGGTAAAACGGGATGTAGAGAAGGTGGATGGAGAAAAGGAGTATGTGTGAGCCTCGGAATTGAATGCTATGAAGTATGGGGCATGGCAGGATGTCACAACCCAGGGGTAGTGAGCTCCTATCCGAGGTTGGGAAAGGAAGGATAAGGGGATGGATGGGCCTAGTGTTGATAAGACAGGAGGATAAGAGAGAGAGAACAATTAGGCTAGTGAGGAGCAAGCTGGGGGGGTCAGTACTTAAAATTGGGTCTAGGCATGGCTGTATACCAGTGCAGACACTGGTACTGGGTCTGAGTGGGTGAAACAGTTACATACTTCTCCGATTGTACAGAAATAAAGCGTCTTGAAGGCATTTATGCTGATTAGAGTGCTTAATTTGAGGGTTTTTTGTAGATCGTTCCATAAGGTAGGTAGCAAGCTTATGGCTGCCCTGCCGAGCGGGATTTTGCTTTGGGTACTTTAAGTGTAATAGCTGAGTAACTTCTTAGCATATTTCCCAATTATACTCAGGGGAAGACAGCAGGAGATATAGTAAGGCAGCTTATTAGAGATGGCTCTATCGGTCCAGAGAGCGGCGTTTCTGTGGCACCTGAACTTTAGTGATGTCCAGCCTACTGCCGCATATAGGGTGCAGTGATGTGTGTCGAAGGGAAGTCCCGTTATAAACCTCAGTGTCCGATGGTAAAGTGTGTCCAGTTTAGCCATGTAAGAGTTGGGGCATTGGCTGTAGAGGAAATCAGCGTAATCAACCAATGATAGGAAAATGGATTGGACCAGTTGTTTCTTGGCATCTCTGGTGAGAAATTGGTTGATTCTAAAGAACAGGCCAAGCATTTGCCAAAGTCGTTTTAGCAAGTCCTCGATATGTTCAATGAAGGAGAGTCTTTGGTGTATCCAAACTCCCAGATACTTGAATTTTGTAACAAATTCTAGTTTTTCACCTAGAACTGTGGTAATTTGGGGAACTGTCCCACTGGACACAGGGGTAGCTGTATGGACGAAAGGGGAGAGGACCATCACTTTAGTTTTTTTGGCGTTAAGGAGTAGCTTTTTTGGAGGAGTTGGCTTTGCAAAAGGTTAAGTTCTGACTGTAGGTCATTGCAGACAGCTTCAGGTGTTGGGCGACTCACGTAGAGAACTGTATCATCTGCAAACAGATGGACATTGGCTTCTTTTGTACAGTAGTCGATGTTATTAATGTAGATTGCAAAAAGTAAGGGCCCTAATATAGAACCTTGAGGTACCCTTCTTTGCAGAGTTTTTAAGGGGGACAGGCCTCCTTCAGCTTTAACTGTTGAAGGCGCTCTGTAAGATAGTCAGTAAACCAGCGCAGAGAGGAGGGGTCCACACCTATGGTTTGAAGGGAGGAGAGGAGCAGACTATGGTCGACGGTGTCGAAAGCCTTGCTTAGATCAAGGAAAACAGCACAAATAAAGTTTTTGCTCTCAAGATTACGCTGCCAGTCGTTAGTAACTTTGGCGAGGGCTGAGATAGTGCTATGTTTAGCTCTGAATCTGGACTGCATAGGGTTTAGCACTTCCCTAGACTCAAGGTGAGTCCTCAGCTGTGCATTTACAATTTTCTCTAGGAGCTTGGACAGGACTGGAAGGAGAGAAATTGGCCTGTAGTTATTGAGATCGCCAGGGTCACCTGATTTGAACAGTGGTATGACATGTGCTGTCTTCCATATAGGTGGTAAGGTGCCCTGAGACAGGGATAAGTTAAAAAGGTGGGTGACGGGTATTGCTAGTACGTGGTAGGCAGTTTTTAGGAAGTAAGGGTCAAGGGTGTCTGCCCCAGCACTTTTTCTAGTATTCAACTGAAGCAAGAGGTCCTCTACCTCTTTCAGTGAGGCAGTTTGAAGCGAGAAAGGCAGTGAAGCTATCAGAGTTTCAGGCAGTTGGCTGGCAGTCTGGGAGCTAAGTATGTTTGCAGGGGAGTTATCAAATGCCATGCCTGCAGTAGCAAAGTGGTTATTGAATGCGTCAAGTATATCCATCTTTTTGGTTATAGTCGAGTTGCCAGAGGTAATCTTGGTTGGGAGTGAATTTTCTGGGGAGTGGCCTAGCAGATCATTGATTGTGTTCCAAAGCTTGATTGGGATCTTTGTGTAATCCCTTCCTACCTCTATCAGCTGTAATGATTCTAATTGTCTACCCGCCTACTTTCCCAGGTACCTGTTGCTACTGTCAGAAAGTGGTCCTGAATTCTCCCTGTGAATACAGAGTTGAAATATTCATTCATCCTGATGGTTTTACCTCATCCTCCTCTTTGTTTATCCCATCCATCTGTGGTGTCTCAGTTTTTGGGTGGAGTTTTCTTTTTCTCATGTGTGTACCTAAAGCAGTATTTGTTGGTTGATTCAACTCCCTTAGCTATCCCTTGCTCTGCGTTTGATTTTTCTCTTCTGATTACTGCTGCATTCTCCTTTTACCTGGTCCTATACACTGTTGTTGTGCTCTCTCTTCTTCTTCCTAATTGCCTTCTGCTTATCTTAATTTGCTGTTTTCAGCTGTCTGATGAACCATTTTGAGTTTTTGTGCTTTTTTTTTCTTGATTTATCCCCCTCCTGGGCGGCCCATGATTGTGGCGACCCCCCCAGCCTCGTCCATCTGTTCACAGTGCCACCTCACATCTTCCTCCACGGCTTGCCACCTGTGGCGGGGCGGCAGGGATCCCTCAACCTGCCGTCACAGATCCGAATTTGGAGGTGGCTGCAGTGTTATGGGGCGATGCACATGGGGGTCGGCAGGCATCCAGCCGCCCAGGCTTTTCTCCTCCTGTTTTCTCCCAGCCCCCGGAGTAGAGTAATGTTGCATCGGCAATGGCCAAGCTGTGCACGCCCACCCACAGCACACCATCTAACTGCTCCACCCCCATCCCACATGTACGGCACCCAGGCTCTCCGACACCCAGCCACAGCTAGGTGTTGGGGTGCACCGGCTTTCGCGTCCCTCCTTCTCGGGAGAGGCAAGCTGTCCTCCGGACACTTGATCCTCTTCCCACCCTGGCCGACCCCCAGTGACCCACTCGCACCACGAACATGGGTCACCAGCATGGCAGGAGGTAAGGCAAGATGCCTCAGCCCTCCACACCACCGGGCCGGCCTGTGCTTTGTTTTTTTTTTTTGTTTTTTTTCTGACATACTTCTCACACACAAGGTTGACTTCAGCATATTTATCCCATCTTTTGCCCAATTTATTTTCTACCACTGAACTCCCCACAGGTACGTGTCACGCATATCTACTGTGGTTTTCATTATATTGTAGTCATTTTCCTTAAATTAGGCACTATTGTACTGGATTTTCAGTTTTCTTTCTAGTGCTTCATCAAATGTTGTGGTATTTTGGTCTCTAAGTCCCATTGGTATCTCGGTTCTAATGGCCCTAATTATTGTTTGATTACTCAGGATAAGGTCAAGAATAACCTCACCCCTAGTGGGGTCATTCACCAGCTGCATGAGAAAGCCCTCCTGCACACTAGCCGGTTTCTGACTATTTTGATTTTTTGCTGTGCCAGTTACCCAGCCAATATCTGGGAAATTGAAGTTATTTATAGTTCAAGTTCAAGTTTATTGGTCAGCAACAGTGCCATTACAAATGATTAACTAAATAAAATAAAAGAGAAAGAACAAATAAATAGTAAAAATATTCAGTTTACAAGATAACATAAAAACTTGTTATACGTTAAAATGCTGACAGCTTGTTTCATAAAAGCAGTTATGGTCTTATAATAATCTAGATAATAATAAAATCATTTAAAACTTACAGAATCCACATCAAAAAGTTTAACCTTTGCTGTAGTGGCCCCAAAGTTGATAGGTGCCTAATTATTCAAAAAGAGAGAAATTCATACAGACAGGTAATAATTATTAAATTGCACCTGATGGTACTTTTACTGACAATCATAGGTAGTCGTAAATGGACAACTTGCAATTATAGTTAGGACTTGTTGATATTGTATCTATGATTAGTCTCCGTGCTCAGCCCTTTTTAATGATCAGTTTAGAATTATCCAGTCAGATGAAGCCTTGTCTGGTCAATTGTTTTAAGGAAAGAGACCACGGAGCTCAAAATTGTGGGATCTGCATTTGAGAGTAGATCAGTCAATAATTACGTTGGTTGGTATGATTGTGAATTCAGTATATTGCCCAGCAAAATGGTCCTGTGTTTCTCATATAGGGGACATAGGATCACTAGGTATATTAGGTTGTCTTCTCCTAAGCCACATTTACACCTATATTCCCTGTTCTTTTCCCATAGATATGAACTCGTTTTTTTTGTTGCTCTCAAATACCTCAAAACGGAACCTGGTAAGAAGGGTCCTATCCCGAGGAGAGTGTAGTATGTGGAGGTATCTTTCAAACTTGTGTTCTCTTTTATTTTTTGAGATCCATGGACATGCTTTCGATATTTGGCAGGCCTCTAGGTCTTTTTGGACAAAGTTATCTTTAATTTTGTTGTTTATTATTGTTTTGGTGTACTCAATAGGAAGTCTTAAACAGTCGGAGACTATGTGTAAGAGCCCATATGGTTTGATGAGTTCATTCAGGGCCAGGATACTCGGGAAAGTATTCTTGGAATGAGAGTAAAGGATTGCTTCCTCTAAACACATTCGGGGGAGTCTGTCAGGGGGCATTCTGAATATCTTGATCCAGTGATTTATTTGTCTCTGCACACAAATACACTCTAAAGGAGTCTCTCCAATCTCAGCCCTGACCAAAGCAGATGGGGCGCTGTTCGGTAGACCCAATATTTTTTTTGTAAAATTTGTTTAGTCTGAAATCTGTGGACCCTTTTAGTTCATGTCCCCATAATTAACCCCTATATAGTATTTGGCTCTTAATTTTGGCTCTTGCCACTCTTAATGTTCCCTCTACAGATCGCCCCCATATTTATATGCGACAGCCGATATAATTGGGAAAAAGCCTTCCAGCTTGCCTTTAATACTTTTTAGGTGGAAGTTCCATGATCCGGTTTGGCTGACCGTAAGTCCTAGGTAGCAGAAGTTTTTTACCACCTGAATCTTGGAGGAATTCATGTAATAGCAGTACCCTCTCTTGTTACTTCCAAAAACTAGAACCTTGGTTTTATCGTGGTTAACCAGTAGATCGGCATTTTTACATTCAAGCTGGAATTGTCCTATACTTCTGCACAAGCCCAGGTGACTAAGTGATAAAAGTACAACGTCATCTGAATAAGCCAGGTAAGGGACCATTCTTGTGCCTTTTTTGGTAGGTGGAAGTCCGGATTGTACAGATCTTTTAAGACAGTGCCAAAATAGAGATTAAACAATAATGGGGCCAATGTGCAGCCTTGTTTGACTCCTGTGTTGTTTATAAACCAAGTGCTTAGTTCCCCTGAGTTGCGATACCTGATACTGGTGTAATTGTCTTGGTGAAGAAGTCTGAACATTTCCAGTAGTGATGGGTCAAGCCCCAGTTCGCCACGTCTGTCCCAGAGCAAGGGTCTGTTGACCCAATCAAAAGCTGACTTGAGATCAATAAAGGTACAATCTATTTTTCGGTTTTTGATAGTCCTGTATTTATGAATCAGATGAGTTAGAACATAGACTTGGTCAATTGTAGAGTAGTTTCTACGGAATCCTGCCTGAGCTTCATCTATAATATTATTTGATTCAGCCCATGTCATCATTCTATTGTTTAGGATTTTAGTAAAGACCTTTCCTAGGGAATCCAATAGGCTGATGGGTCTGTAACAGCTCGGGTCCTTTTTGTCGCCTTTCTTAAAGATTGGTACGACGATATTTAGTTTCCAGCTTTTGGGAATGTACCCTGATCTCCAAATGTAGTTAAAAAATTTGAGTAAAAAAGGAATCCGGAATGATTTAGTTCTAACTATAACATCTAGTGGTACCCCATCTGGCCCGGGTGCTTTTCTTGTGTTAAATGAATTTAAAGCCCCCTCTAGCTCCAATTGTGTAATTTCAGTATCTATGCTTTGTTTCCTGCCTTCTTGTTTGGATTCTGTTAGCCCAGCTAGGTAGTCTGGGTCTTCCCTGAAGAACAGAAGCTTATAGTGCTTTATCCATGTATCTGGTTCAATATGTGTATTGATACGAAGGTGGTGACCCATTCTGGAGCTTACAGTGTCCCAGAAGGTTTTTTTGTCCCTGTTGAGAACCGCAGTATAGAGTTCCTTCCATAATTGTTGGGTGTATTCCTACTTCTTTCTGTTTAGAGTCTCTCAAAATCTTTCCTAGCTTTGTTCATTAGTTTATTATTATTCTTGCATGGAAACTGTTTTATGACCCTGAACTTGTTGTTCAATAGTTTCCTTGCAACCTGGCAATCTTTGTTGTACCATTTTTGCCTTTTGGTTATTTTATAATTGCTTCTTTTGTTATTATGTTGGCTGTTTATAATGGAATTAAATTCATGAATTAGTGAAGGGTCCATGGGATGGTCTGCTAGTGATGCTAGTCTTGATAAGATCCCTCTGCTCTCTAAGTGCTCCATAAAATTATCACTCGTTATTAAATTCCATTCAATACCCCTTCTTTTAAGTATCACTCTAGGGGCCTTGATTCCTTTATCAGTAAAGAAGTCCCCTTGCCAATTTCTAATTCCAAGGCACTGTGTTCACTTTCTGCTCTGGGTACTAATTTTAAATGCATGTTCTTAGTGAATAGATCAGAATTAGCCCACATATAGTCAGTGAGAGATGAGCCCTTTGCTCCTTCAAATGAATATTCTCCTTCAGGGTCGGTGTCAGACCGACCATTTAGGAACAGCATATTATTCCTGCACATTGTTCTGTGTAGCATTACTCCTCTTTTGTTGGTAATTAGGTCTCTGGAGTTTCTTCTTGTATGCAGAGATGGGTGCTGGAGAGACGTTAGTGCCTCTGACTGGTTTTCCGAGCAGCCTTGCAGTTTACCTATCCTTGCATTAAAATCTCCGAAGATCACTATATTTGCTGTCGGGTGATCTGTTTGTATGCTGATAGTTAATTTTTCTAACGAGTCAAGGATATTGGTATCTCCATACAGGCTTCCTGATGGGTGAGCATAAACATTTATTATGAACCATGTTTGTTTAGATGATTTCCCTATTAGTTTTACCGCTAAAATACTAGAACTGTGGTTTATGATTTCTTCTGTTGTAATATTGCTGTTTAGCTTTACGAATATGGCCAGTCCTCCAGTTCCCGTCCCATAATGTTTATTTTTGGTAGCTTTTTTATAGTAAGCCTTGTAACCGCTTAAAAAAAGATTTCCCAGGGCCCAAGTTTCCTGTATGCCAATGATATGAAATTGGTTCAGGTAATTACATATGTCTGGTTCACCAATTTTTGCACTCAGCCCTGAGGAATTCCAAGATAGTATTTTAAATGAGTTCTTGTCCAGAGTTGTTGCTTTGGCTGATCCATTTTCAATGATATCATCTTCATTGGTGATCCTGATCCTAAATTGGGCCCGAGATCCCCCTTCCCCATACTGTCAGGCTTGGAAAGTCATTGGGCTATGGTAGATAACTGCTCAAATTTGTTTGATGTCTCAATTAGATAGTCCCAATTCCTGGAAGCGGTATAGACACTACCGGGGTTTGTCTGAGCACATACATCCTCCTTCTCTACAACAAAATATATTCCGAGTTTATCCAACGTGCTCTGCTTCTTCACTAGCTCCTTGATAATGGAGGATTCATTGACATGGAATATTACTTGCCCATCAGGTTCCAGTCTTATTACTTTCCCAATGTTGTAAGTGCTAATATTGGTATCCAAACAGATATTGAGAAAGTCAGTCAATTTGCCTCTTAAGCTGATTCTGGAGTCTTTTGTTGATAGTTTCAGTCCAAAGGCTGAAATGACTATGTCCTGTTTGCTGACCTTTGAGCAAGTTTGATAGTTGTAATATTCTGGCAAAAGGTCCATTAGAGTGGTGATATCACCCACCCTGATACCCATGCCCTGCATTAAGTACAGTTGCTTTTAGTATGTAAAACTGATCAGTTACCACCAGAACCAGTTCGTTCTCTGGGATCGGTCTTATGATACTGACTGAGTTTTTCATAATACAGCATCCCTTTAATATGGAAGACAAAAGTGCAGTTACAGAATCTGCTAGTTTCCTTTGTGATTCATTGGGCATGCAGGATACCCCAAAAATGGGTAGTGCGAAGTCAGAGCCTATCGTTTTTTGTAGGAAAAGGTCAAAATTAGCATTATGGCCAAGATTATTATTACTAGTTTTTCAGGGCCTATCATCATCTTGGGGTTGGTGCCAGTACTTCCCTTTTTTTGATTATTATTTACCTCTGATGATTCTTGGTTCACAGGGTTTTTTGTCAGATTTTCTAAATTTGCCGTATTTGGGGATTCCTTTGGTTTTTGTTTATCTGTATTGTATGGGTTTTGAGTTTTATTTTCTTTAGATTTTTTGTCCCTAGAGTTGTTTTTCCTTCTTTTTCTCTGATTTGTTGTGCAATATCTTGATTTCCCTTTGGGGTGTGACTTATTAGAGCTATTGCTCTTGTCATTTGCTACCGCGTTGATTAATTTGTCTTTGGGCTTTTTAGTTCTATCCTTTTCTCTGGTGAGAGGGGAAGGGGTATCCTGGGCAAAAAACGTTCTGCTGCCTGTTTTGTTTGTGTTTTTGGAGATTCTGATCTCCATGGGGCTCTTGTCCTTGCTATCTAATGCTTCCTGTTGCTCAGCCTTGCACCACAAATGTGCATGTTTGAGGGCAAATTCCCTACAGATGCTGCTGTCTCTGAGTTCAGCTGCAGGGAGCATAATGCACTCAGAGCTGCATCTACTGGTATTGTAGTAATCAGCTCCAAATGGGTCCCCTGTAGCTCCTGCATCTTTTTCTAAAGAGTTTATTGAGCAGTTTGAATTGCTCAACTCTGAACTGGTCCGTAAAACGCCAGGCAGGATTGTGTGATTTCTCTTTTTTCCTGAGCGACTGTTTATTTATTTATTTACGAGTTTTACCAGGAAAACATACTGAGCAACATGCTGGATTCCAGATGCGTCCTGGGTCTCGATGCGCCCTGCGGGCCGAGACCCACATACATAAAATGGAAATGCATTGACTATATTGAGAGTCTGGTTCTTTGTTCATAGTATCAGCTGTATACTCATTGTGTAATAACTTGCTTTTAGTTAGTTCTAATTTTAACCTATTCTCTAGGCACACTCCTTTAATGAATGAGACATCTTGTTTGCATTCTGCTAGCTTTTTGAACAGCAAAATATTTGCTTTAACTGGGTCCCTTGATGCTATTAAGACTTCTCTTGAAATTCCCTCAATGTCTCTATACAAAGAGTCTTCCTGACCCTCAGGGCTCATTGTCCATGAGTGTGAACTATAGTTTCTAGAGGGAGTTCCCCGGGGAGCGTTCAGGGGTATCTGAGTATTAGACTTCATGGAGCCCTCTTTAGAGGGACTGAGTTTATTACAGGGGCTATTACCCTGATTTAGGTTTGGGTTGGACTGATTTCTGCAGCTTAGGTAGTCTTCCTGAGGTTTGGGGCTTAGCAAAATGCTGGCTTTTTGGAAGGATAGTGGGGCATCAGTTCCATGGTTTTCTCTGATGGGCTTCTCTGGTAATAGGGATTCTATTAGGGATTGGACCTCTAGATCCAGCACCGAGAGATTGTGGAATATTTGGGAGAAATCTATCTTTGCATCCCCGTAGTCCTCTGCCACAGATGCTTCAGATCTGGGTAAGTCAGTATTATTGATGATAATGTTTTCATTTTCCATTTGATCTTGTGGGGGAACGGAGTCATGTCTCGGTATACTTTGCCTAAGGGAGGTCGGGCTAAAGAATTTTCTGATATCCCTGTTTAAAGAGGTCAGGTTAGGTGTAGAGACCAGTTGCAAGGCTTCATTGCCTGTAGTCATTTTGTCTGTTAGGGGTTTATCAATCTTTTTCAAGCATTGGACCCTTTTCCTTTTGTTCATTGTGTTTACGTTTTTATCTAGTTGTTTCTTGGCCAAGTTTTTAAGTGAGAAGGGTCCTCTGTGCTTTACTTCTCCTTCTGTTCTAAACTTTGGTTTACTCGGGTCCGTGTCATATGCACAGAAGGTGCCTGGGTTCTTACTGCGGGTTGTGGCTGGCATTTCCAATAAATGGATAGCACAGTTGAAAGAGCAGTTCTACGAGCAATAGAGCCACTAATACACAGCTAATACACAGAAAACTGGTAAGAGATGCTAGTATAGCAGTCCTGCAATCTAATAAACCAGCAGTCTGCACGTTTTAGTTCTTCTTGAGATGCAGAAAGCTGTAAATTCTCAAGGAGTGACAAGCAGTGTTCACAAATATATGTATATGAGCCAGCATGCAACGGCATGCAGCAGCATATGGCATATAAGTAGAGCTAGGAGGTCAGCCTAAAACAACAAGTGCATCAATTCTCGATCTAACAGGTATAATACAATACAATACAGTACAATACGTGATAAATCTTAGCAGCAAAGGTCAGTTAGATACTGGGTTTTTGATTAACAGTTTAATACTGGTTGTAATATATGCCTTCCTCTGTTCCTTAGTAGAGAGGAGGTCTGCTTTAAAACGTGCTTGTCATTACAGCACAAGTACAGCACGGCTTGTGATTCCTATAATTTGCGTTTTTGGCAGATACTGTCAGAAGGGAGGGCGAGACAAGCGAATAGGCTGAGAACACATTTGCTGTTGTATCGGTTATACACTTATAATACGCTGATAATAATAATTAGTTAGGGCACTAGATAAGTTCGATTATTTTGACACCCAGTTTCATTCAGGTAGCGTTTGTTCAACTCCCTTCCAGATCAGCTCAGATCAAAACACGCGGTTTTGCGAACAAAATATAAATTTTGGATATATAATAGGACACTAGTGAGGGGATAGAAGATAAAAGGGCAGGCTATTTAGTAATGTGTGATAGATGTGCAGTCAGAATAGTCAAAACAAAGATTATTGGTTAATATCGAGAAGAGACATGGCTGGGCCGGCAATCTAGGTGAGCCAAACCGGTGAACAATAAGGCAAGGTCACTTATTGCCAATCTAAACCTTCAGGAAAAACCTCAGTTTCCTATTTAAAAAAAGAAGAAAATGTAGACGTATGTCTAGGTAACTGAAGATATACTAAACACAGGAAAAGAGAGACACAGAGGTCAAACCATTGAGAGTTCTGAAGAGTTCTAAAGTTCTAAAAAGGCTCTAAAAAAAAAAGCTCAGGACTAAATGAGTGTGCAGCTTCTGCTGAAAAAATAGAGGCCTTCAGTAAAGTGTTGAAGCAAGAGATGACAGTAATTAATGAGAGTCCACAGGTCCAGAGCCACATCCACATAGATAGGTGATTGTGAAGTTAGTTAAATAAAAAAATACTTTCCTGAGTAGCAAGACTCGCACTCATCACAACCGTGTGAAAGCTCAAGCAGCACAAATCCCGCTCATGAGGCGTTTGGTTGGGGGAGAACGGGGGAGAACCATATTGCAATAACTACCTCGCACAGTTCGTCCATTCAGGACAGTGGGGAACTTTCCGTTAGGTGTCTTCCTCAGCTCCACGACCCTCCGCCGCAGCACCGGGGCTCCCTGCCCACCACTGGGACTCCTCACAGATTGCTGTGGTGAAAAAAGCAAAAAGAAGGGGAAAAACACTGGGACCAAATTTATTTATTTAGCTTTTGTTTACCGGGTAAGTACACTAGACAAGTTGTATGCCTATTTTCAGGAACGACCTGGGAGAGTACAACAGGTATTACAGACCACATCGTTACAGCATAGCAGATAAACAAGTGCAATATTGTAACTTAGTACATTGAATGTTACAGACCACATCATAACAGCATAGCAGGTAAACAAGTACAATATTGTAACTTAGTACATTGTCAGCAGAACAAGCAGGCAGAAAAGGGATCATTATGTATGGCAGACGAAGGTAAAGTACATAATGAGCAAGCATTTGGTAGCATTGAGCATGTATGTAGCATAGGCAAGGGCATAAGGAAGAGATGGACCGAAGTCAACAACCAAGTCGGTTCAGTAAGTGTTCCAAGTAAGAGAGTACCGAGGAGTTACAGTACCTAGGACATGGAGCAGGGGTGGCTAAGGGCACTCGCAATGTGAGGCCAGCTTTAGGTGCCCCCACAGGGATTTCTGGAGACACTGATGGGAAGGGGGCGGTGCGAACCAGCTCAGGAAAGGTGTTCCAGAACCTAGGAGCCCATGCAGCGAAGTCCCTGTTCCCCATAAAGGTGCGGGTTGGGGGTACTTTTAGTACCCCTGGACCATGGGACCTGAGAGGGTAGGAGGAGCAGTCAGCAGGAGAGAGGAGCTGAGCCAGCTCCGGGAGGGAGCCAGTACTGATCACCTTGCTCACAAGGCACCCTAATCCAAAGTTTAAGTGATTAGTCGGAGAAAGCCAACCAAGCTTGTCATAGAGTTCACAATGATGGGTAAGGCGGGGGGGCGGCCAGAGCGAAACGACAGATATTGTTGTACATCGTGTGCCACCGGAGTGAGGAGGGCTTGAGGCACGAGCAAAAGGTGGGATAAGCAGCAAGCAAGGGAAGTAGTACTCCCCAGCAAGTGCCAGACGAGCAGCAGGAGTTAGGTTGTATTTGGCCCTGAGGCCAGGCCCAGCTTACAGTTCACAGCTCTGCAGGCATTGAGGATATGGCTCCCTAGGTCCAGTCGAGGGTCGAGCGTCACCCCGAGGTATTTGAGAGAAGTCACAGTGTGAAGGGGAGTTCCATCTGCACAATTGATTCGCAGAGTGACTGGGGAGGCATGTATCTTAGCTGTTGAGCCGAATAGCATGGCCTGTGTTTTTTTCAGGTTGAGGACCAACTTCTGTTGGGTTAGCCAGGCCTGAATGTTTTTAAAGTCCTCAGACAGATGGAGATTAAGGGTGGCAGTATCCCGGGAGTGGGCCAGGATAACCAGGTCATCCGCATACAGGGTGACCCGACATTTGGTTACTACGGCAGGGAGATGGTTAATAAAGAGAGAGAAGAGAAGGGGACCCAGAACCGAGCCCTGAGGAACACCAGAGGTCACGGGTAGGGGATCTGAGAGGACTTTATTGAATTTGGTCAACTGTACTCTACCATGCAGGTAGTCAGTTAGCCATTTCAGAACTGATGGGGACAAGCCAAGGGACCTCATCTGGGTGCAAAGCAGGTCATGGTCAACAAGGTCAAAGGCCTTGGACAAGTCAATGAACACTGCTCCAGAGAGTATCCCCTGGTCCATGGCTGCTCTAATACTGGACGAGACAGAGATCAGGGCCGTAGTAGTGCTGTGCCCTTTACGAAAACCATGCTGGGCGGAGGACAACAGCTGATAGGTTTGAATGTATTCAGAGAGTTGTTCAGCTACTACCTTTTCGAGTAGTGTGCTGATGGCCGGTAGTATGGCGATTGGCCGGTAGTTATCAGGGACTTTAGGGTTGCCCTGCTTTAGCACAGGGACTACCCTGGCGACCTTCCAGATATCGGGAATCTCCCCCATGGCAAGAGACAGGTTGATAATGTGAGCCACCGGGGAGGTGATGTGGAGGGCTCCAAGTTTCAGAAGCTTGGGCTCAAGATTGTCTAGGCCAGCGCTAGAGTACTGGGAGAGGCCAAAGAGAAGAGTCAGCATCTCCTTGTCCGATACAGCCCTTAGGACGAAGGGAGGTCTGGAAGGGTCAGACTCCAGCCAGTCTGGGGGTGAGGGAAAGTTGGCACTCCTGTCAGTTGAGTTGTGTAGGGAGAGAGTGGATAGGTCAGTGAAGTGGGAGTTGAGAGCATTTGCAGTAGTATGTGGGTTGTTGCAGGAAACTCCTCCAATTAACATGTCAGCTACTCCAGAGTTAGAGGAACCACTGACCAAGGTTTTTTATGTTTCTCCAGAACCTTCTAGGGTCATTTGCAGAGCTGAGGAGGGTGGACTTGCAGAAGTCACTTTTGGCAACCCTAATGGCCTTTTTACATTCGTTTCTGAGTTGTCTGTATTGTTGTAGCAGGGTCTGGTCAAGGGAGCGTTTGAAGTGGGCCCAGCACTTGTCCCTTGCCCACATAAGGGCAAGGAGGCTCCCATGCAGCCATTTTGTGGCTGTCCCCCTGACCCTCCGTCTGATGGTTGGGGCATGCCTGTCTTGCAGGGCCCCAAAGGAGTTGAGAAACTGTGTTATGGCTGTAGAGGGGTCAGGGGCACTATACACCCCTGACCAGTCCGTGAGCCTTAGGTCCTCCATAAACGCATCCGGATCAAGCCTGGCAAAGTTCCTGACGTGGATGATTTTATGAGGTATCTTTGGGGAAGGGATTTTCCATACACAGAAGACCGGGGAGTGATCTGAGATGGAGTCGGATAGGGTCCCTGCGGAGGAGATCCTTTCAGGGCGATTTGACAGGATCCAGTCCAGTAGGGAGCTGGAGGCTCCATTAGCCGACTGTCGGGTGGGCTCCTGCATGAGTTGCGTCAGGGATAGGCTGGCAAGTAAGGGTTCGAACTGCTTTACGTTACCACCGGTCCAGTTTAGGTTCACGTTGCCCAGGATTAGCAGCTCATTGTTACCAATACTGGGGCCAACAGTGACTAGGAGGTGGGTGAGACCCTGAAGCCCTCCCTTTGGGGGGTTATAGGTACATACTACATGTAATTTCTTAGCGTTGCCGAGAAGTAGCATGACATGAAACAGCTTGCAAGGGGACTGGGGGGGATGTCTGGTGAGTCACCAGGGACACTTTGAGGTGGCTTCTGAAGTATATCAGGAGGCCTCCTCCCCTCTTGTTGTGAGACCTGTCCAATCGTATGAGCTCGTAGCCTGGCAGCGCACAGGCTGAGTCGGGGATTGAGGGCTTGAGCCAGGTCTCCGTTATACCAAGGATGTCAGGCTTGTTGAGTGCGACCCATGTGACTAGTTCGTCCAGGTTGGGAAGCAGACTACGAGTGTTGAGATGGGCCACCTTTAACCCCTTACCCAGCCGCCATTCCTGAGGAATTGCAGAGGCATGGAGGGTGGGGCCAGGATTAGGTTCAACATCACCGGCCAGGGCTAGGATCAGCAGGACCAGCCACAGAAGGTACCCTCTGGGGGATGAGCTCATAGTCATAGGTTTGCGGGCTAGGCGTCGCCTGTCCCAGGTGCAATACCATAAGGGTATTGGTACCAGACCGCATACGGGATAACAGGGTCTTCCAGCATCTGATAGGCGATTTGAGAAGGTGAAGTCAGCCACCTCGCAGGGGGACGTCATCACACAGTTTTCCCCCGAGGTATGGATAGGGGTACAAGACGGACTGGAAAGAGCAGAGAGTTTTAAAACAGGAGAGGCAACGGTGGCATACCGTAACTAAAAAAATAAATCGCTTCTCTCTCCTCCTGCTTTGTGAGGTCCTCCACAACCTCCTAGCGTGCAGCCATCTTGGTTCCTCAATAGCTCTCTCTACTGTCTCCACCGAAGTTACTTATGACTGCACTAGTGTGTCTTGTTGCTCTTCGTATGTCCTAGCCTAGTTCTTCCTCTCTGTTGTTCTTCTCAGAGGTGCTGCCTGTCAATGGCATGAGTGAGGCAAGGGTACTTTGCACCATGCAGTTTAATGAATGGTTGAAAAAATGGTGTGGAGCACAGGGGTTTGGCTTCACTGGGGACTGGGGTTCCACCTGGAGGGACACCAGCCTATACTGGCAGGATGGTCTGCATCTGTCCAGGAAGGGAACAAGTCTTTTGAGCAATCGGTTTAAATGCTTCATTGGCAAGCTTTTAAACTAGTCAAGGGGGGAGGCACTGATAAGCAGCAGGAAAATCCCAGTCTCTCCCTACAAAACAGGGTACTAAATGAGAAAAAGACAGAGGTAGAAAGGTCAGTGGGGGATGCTGCAACAGAAGGTAAAGCCATCAAAAAATGGAAAGCAATGAGTCCCAATGCCCGTAGTCTGAGTAACAAGCTTCCTGAATTAGTGGCCTTGATGGAGGAGGAACATCTGGATATCATGGCAGTCACAGAAACATGGTTCACACAAAACCATGACTGGGACGTAAACATACCAGGATACACTATCTACAGGAGGGACAGAGAGGGTAAAAGAGGAGGAGGAGGAGTAGCTCTTTACATAAGGGAAGGAATCAAAGCACCAGCACAAAAGGGAAAACAGGAAGGAGAAGAAGCACTGTGGGTAAATTTGGAGACCAGCAATGGCACCACAATCCGCACAGGGCTTGTTTGAACCCCTTCTCTCAGGGGAGGAAATGGACAAAATGATAGAAAGTATACTTAGTGTGGCAGAAAAGGGAGATATTGCTGGTGGGTGATCTGAATATGCAGATGTTAACTGGAGTGCAGTTGCAGCAGCCACTTCAAGAGTGGGTTATTCTAGATGATCCAATGGGGCATGCCTTAGACAACTAGTATTGGAGCCCACTCAAGAGGAGCAATCTTAGACCTGGTTCTCTCAAATGGAGATGAAGAGGATCACAGATGTAGAAGTGGGTAGCCATCTGGGAACTAGTGACCATCGAACAGTATGGTTCACAATAAACACAGCAATAGAGTCAAGCCATACAAAGCAAAGGTACTGGACTTTAGGAGGCTGACTTTGCCAAAGTGGGAGCGCCTAAGGAATGCACTAGCAAATGGGCAGGAAGGAGGGTGGAAGAACAATGGGGCATAATAAAAACTGCCATCACAGAGGTAACAAGCCTTTGTGTGAAGCAAATAAAATGAAACGATGTAAGAAACCACTATGGTTCTCAAAGGAAGTGGCAGTGAAGGTTCAAGAGAAAAAGAAAGCATTCAGGAAGTACAAGGAATCACAGAAGGAGCAGGACAGAGAACTGTATCAGTTAAAGCAAAAGGAAACTGGGAAGGAAGGAAGTCAGAACAGCAAAGGCCCAAACCGAGGAAAAGATAGCCAACTCAGTTAAGAAGAGGATAAAACCTTTATAGGTACATCAGGGAGCTAGGAAGACCAAGGGAGGGATAGTGAGGCTTAATAAAGGGGTGGACAGAGGGTGACTGTGAAAAGGCAGAGATACTAAACAAATATTTTTGCTCAGTATTTACAAAGGAAGAGGGGGAGGTACCTAAAACAAACAGAAACACTCTGGATACAGAAGTTGATACCAGCCCATTTACAGAAGAAAGGGTTCTGAAAGAACTCTTAAAACTGAAGGTGGACAAAGCAATGGGGCCTGATGGGATTCATCCCAGAACTCTAAAAGAACTAAGGGTAGAATTAGTGACACCACTGACTACCCTGTTTAACAAATCATGGGAGGATGGGGTGGTACCCAAGGACTGGAGGAGGGCAGTTGTGATTCCCCTTCACAAAAGTGGGAGCAAGGCAGAAGCAGGAAACTACAGACCTGTTAGTTTAACCTCAGTGGTAGGGAAAATGATGGAATCACTTCTGAAGGAAAGAATTGTCGAGTATCTAGAGGCCAGAGGGGCACAGGACCCAAGGCAGCATGGATTCACAGCAGGAAGGTCATGCCAGACAAATCTGATAAATTTCTTTGACTGGGTGACCAAAGTAGTAGATCAGGAGGGGCTGTGGACATGGCCTACCTAGACTTTAGCAAGGCATTTGACACAGTCCCACACAAAGATTAATATACAAGTTAGCTAGCCTGGGAGTGGGTCCCAAGATGACAGCCTGGGTAAAGAATTGGCTGGAGAATAGGACACAGAGAGTAATAGTAAATGGAGTCCACTCTGAAGAAAGGGGGTTACTAGTGGGGTACCGCGAGGTTCAGTATTAGGACGGTCCTCTTCAATGTCTTTATAAGCGACATTGCAGAGGGACTGGAAGAGAAAAGTTGTCTCTTTGCAGATGACACAAAGATCTACAACAGAGTTGATGCACAAGGTGGGGTGGAAAGGATGAAAAGGGACTTGGCAAGGTTAGAGGAATGGTCAAATGTATGGCAGCTTAGATTCAGTGCTAAAGTGCAAGGTAATGCACCTGGGAAACAAAAACCAGGGAAGAGTACACAATGGGGGGTGAGATACTAACAACAACAAAATGGAAAGGGACCTGGGGGTAGTCATATCAGATGACCTAAAGGTGGGCAAGCAATGTGAGAGGGCAGCAAGGAGGGCTGGGGGGATACTGGGATGCATAGGGAGAGGCATCACCAGTAGAAAACAGGAAGTTATTATCCCTCTGTACAGACAGCTGGTGAGACCCCATCTGGAGTACTGCGTGCGGTTCTGGAGACCCAGTCTCTGCAAAGACATAGACAGGATGGAAGCTGTCCAGAGGAGGGCAACTAAAATGGTGTAGGGTCTGCACGGAAGACATGAAGAGAGACTTAAGGAGCTTATAGATAGCCTGAGGAAAGGAGGGAGAGGGGGACATGATAGAAACTTTCAAGTACCTCAAGGGAATCAACAAAGTCCAAGAGGGTAGCATCTTTCAAAAAAAGAGGTGTGCAAGAACAAGGGGGCACAATTTGAAGATAGAGGCGGCTCAGAGGTAATTTAAGGAAGTATTTTTTCACAGAGAGGGTTGTGGATGCATGGAACGGCCTTCCGGAGGAGGTCGTGGAGTCAAAAACAGTGGTGGAATTCAAGCATGCATGGGACAGTCATAAGGCAATTCTAGGGGGTGGGGGTAGGAAGAAGTAGGCTGCTGGTTAACTAGGATCTGCAGCTTATCCAGTAGGCAGGGGAATGGGCAGACTGGGTGGGCCAAGCGGTCCTTATCTGCCGTCAAATTCTATGTTTCTGTGTTTCTGATTTGGTGGTCTGTATGCTTTGTCACTCCATCATCAGTAAGTTGCAGCTAAAGTGATTTTTCCTCTAGGACCCTTATACCTTCTTTCACATAAATAGCCACTCCTCCCCCTCCATGGTATTCTGTGTCTCTCTTAAACATTGAATAACCTGGTATATTCAGGTCTAAGTTACCGTTCTCTGACTTTTATCCCTATACCAGTTTTGAAGGTGTAACTTAATTTACTGCCTGTGTGATGTTTTGCTTTGTTTATTATGTATGTTTTTGTAAAAGTGTCTGCACACACTTACCATGTGCTGTTATTTATTGTATCACTGTTGCTCTCTTTGTAACTCTTTTTTATTTATTTTTTATTTAATGAGTATCCAGATATACCTTTCAGTCAGAGACTCTTTACAAAGGTTCCATGTCACAGAAATTAAAACAGAACAGACAATAGTGAGTAATTCAACAACATATACAGTCAAGCATATTACAAATACCAGTGAAGGCTAACAGGTGGTTACTAGGAATCAGATTGTACAAGTCTTAGCAAAATATTTTAATCAGATATATAATGGAGTCGTCAACTCAAAGAAGGTCATAGGGTAGAGGGGTAAGCAGGCCGAGGTCATTGTCGGGAGAAAGGCAGGCATCAGTGGCAATCGCAGGTATTTGAGGATTTAAGGTGAGCCCTAAGGTTGGTTTTGACAGGGCCAATTCTGTTTTACCTGGGTCACCCCTGAAAAAGGGGCATTCCGTCTCAGTGGGCCTACCCAGTTACCAAAATTCAAATAAATCAAATAAATAAACTCAACTATGCACCAGGGAGGCCCCAGGCCTCCTTAAGAGATCTGCCTCGGTCTCGGGGCAGACTTCAGCTAACCCTAAGGAAATGTTATTAGCTACTAGGGTAGGCTTGTTTTTGTATCGAACTGTTTCAAGTGACAGTAACGCTTCATACTGTTTAAAAGTCTCCATCACTGCCAGTCTCAAGCAGTAAAAATGATCTCTTCTAGTGCAGTGATGTACCTCCTATTTATTGCTGTCCTGCTGGAAAAATGTCAGCTTAAAAGCCCACACTATTAATTTTGATTCTGTGTTTACAGGTTAGTGTTTTCTTTTATGTGAATATTGGATATATATATATATATATATATATATATATTAGAGAGCAAAAACTCCGTTTAATGCATTAGTTAGGGTTGTTCCAAGCGACAAAAGTGAGAAATACGCTGTTGGGTTGAAAACCCCCTTGGACCCTACCACCCCAACCAGCATTGGGGATGAGCATTGGGATAAATCAGCCCTAACTCTCACCCCATGACATGTGTAAATCCAGCAGAAGTATAGGAGAATGGGGTGAGAGTTGGGACCCACGATCAATAAGCACCAATGCGGTGAAATTGGCGAAAATCAGGGTTATCAATCAGCAGCTGTCGCTAATGGAACATAACTAACTACATGAAACGATTTTTACCTCTAGTCTCCTTCTTTCTGCGAATGATAACGAGAAATAGTGAATGTAATGCAGCGGCGGGAGCGCGGCAGGCCCTTCAGGCCCTGCACTCCCTTGCATATGCGTTAGCGGAGCGCTGGAGGGCAGCCACATGATGTGTTGTGGCATAGTAACAGGGACAGCAACACAAACAGAAATGCTAACAGTGGCGCACATGGTAACACAAGCACGAATGAGAACAGAAAGGAGTAGCGCACATGGTGGCGTGAAGCCAGAATGGTCTGCCACGTGATGTGTTGTCACATAGTAACATGGTGCCTGCAAACAGAAATGTCAATGGGCATGGTGATGTAAAGTGAAACAGTAAGATAAACAGTACTGTAGACAGAAATGGCAAAAATAACAGAAATGCAAGCGCAAATGAAAGCATAAAGGATAGCACATGGTGGCGCGAGCGTCAATGGTAAGTGAAGCAGAGTACGGATCCATAGCGGAAAGGGCAACAGTAACAGTAATCTAAAGCGCACAGGCTGGTTTTCCCCAAAACCTGCATTGAGAAAGACAGTGAGTACAAATAATGTATGCAAAATAATGAGTATCGGCGATGAAAATGAGATCTTGGAATACTAAATACATTATATCTCAGGAACAATGCGATAGAAAAAAAATTTAAAAGTCATATTATTTACAACTGTCCTAGCTAATTTGGCTAAGAAATTTTCCGACAGAAAAGTCCATTATCTACTTTCCGTTTCCGAGATCACGGGCCCTGAAAGCATGACGCCTAATGTTATCCTATGGGAAAAAAAGAAAAGTTCGGAGCGCCATAACTTTGCCTCCCTGTAATGTTTTTTCACCAAACTACTGAAAGGCACATCTGTGGGCTGTTGGCTGTCTTCCCTCCAAATTTCAGGAATAAAGACCAAACCGTTATTTTGCAGCAGGGCTCCAAATGATTTCTATTAAGTGTCGGCGCCGTAATGTTATCCTATGGGAAAAACCGTCAATTTTGGAGTGCCGTAACTTTGCCACCATGTGATATTTTTCACCAAGCTACTGAAAGGCACATCTGTTACTGTTGGCTGTCTTCCTCAAATTTCAGGAAAAAGACCAAACCGTTATTTTGCAGCAGGGTGCCAAAGGATTCCTGTAATGCTTCGGGCGCCGTAATGTTATCCTATGGGAAAAAACTGTCAACTTTGGAGTGCCATAACTTTGCCGCCGTGTAATACTTTTTCAATACAACACTGAAAGGCACATCTGTGAGATGTCGGCTTCTTTCCCTTCAAATTTCAGCCCAAAACTCCCAACGGTTATTTTGCAGTGCAGTGCCAAAGAATTGCTGTCATTTTCCCACAGACTAGAAAATTACTGTCGCAATTTGCGAAAACGTTCGCAAAAATTTGCGACACTTTAGTGAGCACGAAAGTAATTTGCGAAAGTACTTTTTCCAGAAATTTGAAAAACATATTTCTGGGGTGTTTTACCCCAAAATAAAGACATGGCAAGCATCCTCAGGGCCCGACTAGGTGAATACAAAAAAAATTAGATTGCTAGAGGTCCCAAATTTAAATGCCAACCATTTTCTGATCACCAACTGAAAACAAAATGGCGATTTGTGAAAGTAACAGGCCCATTTGTGAAAGTAAAATGCATTCTGAAAGTGTTGAACTTTTTGTTAACTTTTCCCATTGACTTATAATGGGAAACTGTTTTGAATAACTTGAACCGTTTAATATTTTTTCACGAAATCTTGAAAGGCACATCGAGGACCCGGCTGCCGTTCCCTGAAGATTTCGGGCTCAATCCAAAACCGTCTGACCTGTGGGAGCAACCACAGAATTCCAGAAAAGCGTAACGCGCACAGATCACGCTTAATAACTCCGCAACCGTATATCCGATCAGTACGAAACTTGGCAGATCCCAAGGCCTATGGGTCTTGATCATACATTCCAAATTTCAGGCAAATCCATCAAACGGTTGCAAAGTTATTAAGGTGCAAAATTTTGGGTTTAACATGGAAATGGCTCCTCAACCCTATCTATGGTAGCACTACCGTGCTACCATAATATATATATATATATATATATACACAAGCATATTTTGGTTCATTTGCTGTTGTTGCTGTATCCGTTGAGTATTTGTTATTGAATCTTTTTAATATGTGTATATTTCCACATCTGTGTATCTTTTATTTTTCTGTATTATGTCCTGGTCCACCTTGCAAATGAGTTATCCTCAGTGGTGTTTCGCCTGGTAAAATAAAGATTGATTGATTGATTGATTGACTTTGTGTTGCAAACAGACTTGTTTTTCTGATGTTGCTTGGGTAAACCATAGTATCATCTCATTCCAGCAACATCTGATTTGGCTACTGCTAATATAGACCTGCATTACAGTATGGCTTCTGAAGAACAATTAGGGATACAAAACGGGCATACAGTGTGTGATCAAAACTGAAAAGAAAAAAACATCATTGATTGTATGCAGGCAAATATTACAGCCACTATGAATCTGATGGTCAGAACTCTATCTGATTGTCTGAGACCACATTTAGCCGGGATAGTGTCTCGGCACATAATCTCAGTGCAATAGATGCTGCTCACGCTTCACATCAGCAGTCAATTCCTGCCATTAATCACCACAAATTATAAACTGTTTTTACAACTGATTTTATATTATTTCAGAAATGGATCCATTTCATAATTGCAACAATACATTTCAAAGTGTACAGTACGTCCCACAGAGATCAGCAGTGTCTCGGTTGTTAGGTTGCAGTGCAAGCAGAGACAGAATAGGTAAACTCCTACACATAAAGAGATCCATAGACTGCTGCACTCAGGCAAAAATAATGCACTGTCCAGTCATTGAAGTTGTAAGTTTCTAAAACTTTTTATTCAACAAATATAAGAACAAGTGCTGACACACACACACACACACACGTCAGGACCACTCACCCCAGCGCTTTGCCACTGAGGCGCCTTAGTGGTGAAGTGCTGGAGTGAGTGAGTGAGTGTGTATGTGTATGTGTGTGTGTGGCAGGACTTGTTCTTATATTTGAATAAAATATTTTAGATGCTTACAGCTTCAATGTGGATCTCTAAAGTGTGCAGTACCATGGAATATCATCCAGTCCTCGGTCTATAGCCTTGCCCTGAGGCGGGACAATATCCCATGTCATCGCCTACCTTGTTGCCCATTATATTGCATAAATATTCACCAGCAGGATCACGTCATGGACAGTTGCAGATTCTGTTTTATGTAAAGAGGGAACGTTTGCCAGGATGTAGGGTTTTCCACTGATTATTTTGGAAATGTTCCCTGGGGATCACAGACTTCAAATAGACAACCAGCATACATGGGCAGAAGGAGAAGGGACCTCGGTTTAATGTGTCGTCATCAAGACTTGTTCGCCAGTTGGCAGCACAGGTGAATCCTTTCTGCTGAGGTATGTAAATACCCGACAGAGGCTTGGCTGACTCTGTTGATAACAGAGAGAAAGGCACAATATTTAAGCTCGCTAGAAGCATTTCAGTAAATCTGGGATAAAAAGAAAAGCTCACGATGACTGAATTGATGACCGGGAGAGACAGCACAGTAATGCCTGGGTTTGGGAATGAACCTTGGACATTAAAGAGCAGTCGGGGGAGGAGGTATGAACATCCCACAGGATGCTCGCTGGGGAGGGTTGCAGACTAGAGGACTCAAGCCTGGGAGGGTTGCAGGCTAATGCGCTGCCGCCACCTGGGTGAACATAGGTTGCAGCTCAGGTGGAACGGTCAGTGGGAGAGATGATGCTGACAGGCACTGGTACATGACTGCATGCACCTGTGTATGCATGCGCACCTCTGGCCCCCACTGGCGGCCTCCTGCAGGTTGTGACTGCTTGCACATTGAAGCAGGCATACTTGGGTGCAGTGACTTTCTACACATCTGAGTTTGTGCAAAATAGGTTGTATAGCTGCATTCTACATAGGTTCTACATAAGGTCATCTGCAAAATGCTACACATATGTTTCCAAATGCTACTCAAATTAAGTAACACTGCAACTGCTACACAAACAATTTTTAAAAAACATTTTCCCTGGCCCTGACAAAATGACCATACACCGCCTCCCCGAATTATGCTGTTAAGCGGAGAGCTGTGGGCACAGGCTCCCTGCAGGCCCTGTCTCAGAGGGATAAGTTCAGAGTTAGAGAAGGTAGATAAATGTCCAAGATGGGGAGGTCTGGGCTGGGAGGTTGCCTAGCAGAAGAGCCACTGCATTAAGCAGGAGGAAGAGACAGCAACAGAAATCTGTAAAAGGGTCAAGCACAGAAAAGCAATGAAACTGCTGATAAAATCTTAGCACTGTAAACAAAAGTGTTATTAAGTATTGCAAAGTGGACATCTCAAATGCATGATGATAAAAAGATTAAAGTAAGAAATGGCGTTCTGACCATTAGCCCCTTTTAGGAGTGTTTTCTAAAGAGGAAAGTAAGCACCGACAGTTACGTGCTTCAGCTTTTTATTTCTATAGCATTCTCTGAAAAGACACAGTGGTTGAAACATCAATTCTGACTTTATTTTTTATTTTCTGCATACATTTAAGATAAGCACTTGATCCCTTCTGCTGCCCACAGTGTGATGTATTACATAGAAACATAAACTTTGACCGCAGATAAGGACTGCTTAGCCCACCCAGTCTGCCCATGTCCCTTCCTATTGGATAGGTTGCTGATCCTAGTTAACCAACATCCTGCTTCCTCCTACTATCCACTAGAATTGCCTTATGTCTGTCCTATGGATTCTTGAATTCCCTGCTGTTTTTGATCCCAATACCACCTCAGGAAGGCTGTTCCATGCGTCCACCACCCTCTCTGTGAAAAAAATACTTCCTCATGTTGCCCCTGAGCCGTCCCCCCTCTATCAGCAAATTGTGCCCCCTTGTTCTTGCTTATCTCTTTTTCTAAAAGATGCTACCTTCTTGGACTCTGTTGATTCCTTCAAGGTACTTGAAAGTTTCTGTCATGTCCCCCCCTCTCCCTCTTTTCCTCGAGGGTATACATATTAAGCTCCTTTAGTCTCTCTCCATATGGCTTCTGGTGCAGACCCTGTACCATTCTAGTTGGCCTCCTCTGGACTGCCTCTATTCTGTCTATGTCTTTGCAGAGATGGGGTCTCCAGAACTGCAGCAGTATTCCAGATGGGGTCTCACCAACTGTCTGTACAGAGGGATAATAACTTCCTGTTTTCTACTCGTGATGCCTCTCCCTGTGCATCCCAGTATCCCCCCCAGCCCTCCTTACTGCCTTCTCACATTGCCTGCCCACCTTTAGGTCATCTGATATGACTACCCCCAGGTCCCTTTCCATTTTTGTTGTTGTTAGTACCTCCCCCCATTGTGTACTCTTCCCCTGGGTTTTTGTCACCCAGGTGCATTACTTTGCACTTCTTTGCATTGAATCTAAGCTGCCATACGTTTGACCATTCCTCTAACCTTGCCACGTCCCTTCTCATTCTTTCCACACACTCCCCTTGTGTATCAACCCTGTTGCAGAGCTTTGTGTCATCTGTAAAGAGGCATACTGTTCCTTCCAGCCCCTCCGCAATGTCACCTATAAAGACATTAAAGAGGACTGGTCCCAGTACTGAACCCTGCAATACCCCGCTAGTAACCCCCCTTTCTTTGGAGTGGACTCCGTTTACTATTGCCCTCTGTGTCCTGTTGTCCAGCCAATTTTTTTACACAGGCTACCACCCTGGAACCCACTCCCAGGCTGGTTAACCTGTTTATTAATCTTTTTTGTGGGACTGTTAGATGCCTTGATAAAGCCTAGGTAGGCCATATTCACAGCCCCTCCCTGGTGTACTACTTTGGTCACCCAGTCAAATAAATCTATTAGATTTATCTGACATGACCTTCCCACTGTGAATCCACGCTATCTTGGGTCCTGAGCCCCACTGGCCTCCAGGTACTCAACAGTTCTTTCTTTCAGAAGCGATTTCTGTCATTTTCCCTACCACTGAGGTCAGACTAACAGGTCTACAGTTTCCTGCCTCTGCCTTGCTCCCACTTTTGTGAAGGGGAGTCACATCCGCCCTTCTCCAGTCCTCAGGTACTACACCATCTTCTCATGATTTGTTAAAAAGGGTAGTCAGTGGTGTCACTAGTTCTCCCCTTAGTCTTTTAGAATTCTGGGGTGAATCCTGTCGGGCCCCATTGCTTTGTCCACCTTCAGTTTTAGGAGATCTTACTTCGAGAGGGTTCCTGCAGTAGGTCTTTACAGAGCAGGAATGTGCCCCAGGCATCAGGACTGCACAGCAAACTTCTAGCTAGCAATCTATCGCAGGGACCGCCCCTGGCATCACATGACAGACGTCAGTGTGACTGTATAAAAGGGGTGGTCCCCACGCTAGCCCTTCAGTTCTTTCCCGCTATCGACCTGAATTGTTGGACCTCGCGGTAGAACAGCTTGAGTCGACCGCCATCTTTAACTTTAAGTATTAATCTTTTCCCATTTACTTATCTGATCATCCGTGTTGTATGTCTTGGCGTAGACCGAAGAGAAAGTGTTCTATGTGCGGTGCGCAGATCCCAGGTGGGGATGACCACTACCGCTGCGTTCTTTGCCTGGGGCCTAAACATAAGGTAGCAGATTGGGCAATCTACCAGTGCTTCAACCAGGCTACTTGCTGCCATTGCCAGAAAGCCCTAGATGCTCACCTTTTAAAACAGCGTCCTGCATCTATGGAAAAAGAGCTTCAGGAGCTGAGAGAATGCTCTTCTTCGCCCACTCCAGAGAAAAAGGAGAAACACCAGGAGCGGGACCATTCTCCCTCTCAACGTCACCAGATAGCTGACACCACATCGGGTGGGGCCTCCATGTTGGTAAGCGCCCCACCTCCTAAGTCTCCATCTACCCCAGCGGATCAGATGCCTTCCTCCCCCTCACCTTGGTCAGTGGGCAGTCGGGGGCCTCCTCTCCAGGGGATCTTCCTTTGGAGCCTGTTGTAAGCTTGGCTAATAAGTAGCCCTCTAGCTCCACCGCCGGGCGCCCGCCCTCTGTCATCCTGCCTGACTCCAGCATCCCGGCTGTTGTCAGCTTGACCTCTCCCTCTAAGTCAGACGTCTGCTCCTCTGTTGCCCACCAGGTTGATGCCATTAAATCAGTCACCGGTTCACCGATGTCCGCTCGGTGGTGGCTCTCCCGTCGGAAGCCCGTGTGGCCTCCAGTGTCACACAGAGCGAACTTCCAGGCTCCCCTCGGCCTCGCGAGGGTTCTCCCTCCCGGGGCCTCACTGACCCTACCTGACGTCCCTCTTCCCTGGCTTCCCAAGGATTCGAGTGTTGCTGTCCAGGAGACTTCTCCTACATCCATTTTTCCTTCTGAGGCTCCTGCTTCCTTGACGGACCTGTTGACGCGGGTGCCTATCACCTTCCCCTCACCCATCTCAGATCTGATATCGGCACCCCAGGCGCCTCGACGCCGGCCACCTCGGTCCACCCTCTCTCTGATATGGATTTGGACCAGGGACTTTTCGCTCTGATGCCGGAGCTCCCTGCTGGCCTTTGTGGGGCTCCTGCCCCGACGCCAGGCCTGCCTATGGACCCATCTGCCCTCAGTGGTCCCTCTATACCGCCACTCCCTGGGCCCTCTGCCCCTCCTCTGTTGGGCCCCACGGGCAACTATCCTGGCTACCTGACGCAGGGAGGGCAACCCACAGCAAAGACCAATGCTAGGGTACCCGATGCCGGGCCAGAGTCACATGTTCCATGGATATAATCCATATCACTGCTGGCACCAGACATCTGGCAACCCCCCCCCCCATGCCACGGGGTACCCAGGCTACCAACCTCCTCCACCTCCATCCCAGCCGGAACCACAAGAAACTATCCCGGCTTGGTGGAAGAATGCCAAGTTCCAACTTCTGCTAGACTTGGGACAGCCACAACTGATCATGGTGTCTACACCAACCCGCAGGATGAGAAGCCCATCTCCTATGGACTGGACGTCCGATAGGGATTTGAATAGGTTTTCAGTGGGGGTTCCCTTAGGCGCCAGAGTCACGGAGGTGGCCCCAGATGTTACTCCCTGGCCCAGCAGACCGGAGTCCTCCGACTTGGAATCGGACTCTGACTCGGTGGGCCAGTCAGAGCCTCATTCCCCAATAGAGCCTCAACCCAAAGAGTCGCCATAGTCTCCTCCAGAGGATCCTTCCTTCGCTGAACTCCTCCGGTCCATTCAACAGGCCTGTGATTGGGCATCGTAGGAGATGGACCCCAAGAGAAAGAGACTGGCAGAACATGTGGACCTCACCAGTGTGGATCCCCTTCCCATTCCACCTTGGACGGGGCTGCATGAGGATTTAACCTCTTACCATATGGCAACAGCCCTCATCTATTGCTGCAGTTTCTAAAAAAGCTGACAGGACTTACCACCCTCCGGAAGGGGCTTGCCATTTAACCACTCAACTGAAGGCCGATTCTGTTGTCATTACAGCAGCCCATGATAGATCAGCCCAGCCTAAACACCTGAGTGCCTCCCCTCCGGATAAGGAGTCCAAACAAATGGACCAATATGGCAGCAAGGTCTATGCCTCATCTACCTGCGCCATACAATCCTTAAATTACGTGGCCCACATAGTGTCCTTTCAAAAGTCGGCTCTATCCGACTTAGAAAAAGAACTCCAGGCCATTCCAGACAAGAAACTTGGGAATTGGCTGCTAGACAAAGTAAGACTTAACAAGTGTTCTTGCTGCCATGCCTTACGGGCCACTTACGACTCCGTTGATTCTGTGCCTCATTGCACTGCTACGAGAGTTTGCCTGAGGCACCTGGCCTGGCTCCGTCTTGCGGGACTGGCGCAAGATGTCCAGGACACCCTGCTGGATGCCCCCTCCAGGGGTTCCCTCCTTTTGGGGGGGGTAACACCAAAGACATAATAACAGAGCTGCAAGAGAGCGGGGGGTGTCTTAAAGACATCTGCTCCATGTACCACTCGGGCCAGTAACCCAAGCAAAATTTTCATTGCGCCCTTCCCCCCAGATGAGGAGGAATAGGCAGAACCAGGGCAGATGACAGGGCAAATGTCGTGCCACCGGTTCTGGTACCCAAACTCCTCAGGCGAAGTCCCAAAAGTCTGGTGGTGGCAAAGTGACTCTCCCCTCCGCATCCTGACTCGAGGGGGTCCCCTCCACCTCCTCACATATCTCTGGAGGAGTCGGTGGGTGGAAGGTTCACCCTCCACCTGGAAGGATGGAAGGCGATAACCACAGATGCTTGGGTGCTTCAGCTCATCTCAGGTGGACACTCCATCGAGTTCCTGGAGAGGCCCCCGGACAGTTCGCCGGGAAGGTCTCATTACCCGTCGGACCATCTAAACCTGGTCCTTCAGGAAATCCAAGCTCTATTGCCAAAGTCCGCCAGAGAGCCAGTTCCACCAGGGCAGACAGGAAGGTGATATTACTCCCACTTCTTCTAGTACCCAAAAAGACTGTAGATGTAAGACCTATTCTAGATCTCAGCCTGCTCAATCTCTTCGTCGAGTACCAGAGGTTCCGCATGTTGACCCTTCAGGGACTCCTCCCCTGCTCCAGCAAAACCATTGGCTGTGCTCACTGGACATGCAGGATGCTTACCTAAACATCACCATCCTCCCATCCCACCACCGTTTCCTGGGGTTCTCTTTTCAGGAGAACTATTATCAGTTCAAGGCCCTTCCTTTTGGCCTCTCTTTGGCACCTCAGGTTTTTACCAAGTGCTGTGGTGGCTGTGGCCTTGCGCCACAAGAGGATTTATGTGTTCCCTTACCTGGAAGACTGGCTACTGTTAGCGCCATCTAAGGATAGTCTGATGGATTCTCGTTCCACCGCCCTGGATCTTTTCTCCAGACTTGTCATCACTGTGAATTATCCCAAGTCTCAGTTCTCACCTTCCCAGCACCTTCAGTTCATTTGAGCTGTGCTGGATGTGGTCCAGGGCAGGGCGTTTCTTCCTGCTGAAAGGGCGGAAACCCTGATTCAACAAGTGGTGCTGGTCTCCTCCTCTCGCCAGACCTCAGCACACTCTATCCTCCGCCTGTTTGGTCTCATGACGGTTGCCATACCCACAGTTCCTTTGGCCAGACTGCACATGAGGGTGACCCAGTGGTCCCTCCAGGTCCAATGGGATCAATGCTTGGACGACATGGATCACAAAATCCTAGTCTCCAACTGCTTGAAGAGGGATCTTCTCTGGTGGCAGGATCTGTCCAGCCTTTCCCGGGGGGGGGCCCATCCAACCCCAGCCCCCCTCCATGACCCTCATGATGGATGCCTCGGGCCAGGGTTGGGGGGCCCACCTGGGAGACCACTGGACTCGGGGAATTTGGTTTCCCATAGAGGAGCATCTGCATATCAACATCATGGAGATGAGGGCAGTGCTGTGTGCTCTCCAGACCTTCCAATCCCTCTTACTTCTGAGAACATCCCTGATCCAGACCAACAACACAGCCATGATCTGGTACATCAGCAAACAGGGAGGCACCCGGTCGTACCTCCTTTGCGGGGAGGCAATGCGGGTGTGGTACTGGGCAGTCCAGCATGACCTGACATTGATAGCAGTCCATGTCCCAGGAATCCACAGTGTCCTGGTGGACAGTCTGTGCCACACTGTCACTCGGGCTCACGAGTGGGAGCTAAAGCAGGAGGTAGTGGAAGATCTCTTCCTTCAATGGGATTGGCCAGAAATAGATCTATTCGCCTCCCCCTTCAACACAAAACTACCCAGCTTTTGCTCGCTCATTCCAGGGGGTGGTGCTTTCTGGTGAGACATGCTGTCTGTATCTTGGACAGGGAGATTTCTATATGCTTTTCCTCCCTTCCCTATTCTACAGAAAGTTCTAGTGAAGCTCCAGGCAGAGGGGGCCCACATGATTATCATTGCCCCTCTGTAGCCTCTGCAGATTTGGTTTCCTCTGCTGCAGCAGCTGACAATGGAACCCCCAGTGCTTCAAACACCATGAAGTCTTGCTATATTAGGACCATTGCAGTCATTCCCCACACTTGAACTGCCCCGGAGAGGAAACCGTTAACTCCAGAGTGATCTGGAGTTCCACAGAGCGAGGGCGCTGTACAAAGCTCTATCTGGCTAGTTTCAAATGAAACTGTCAGATTCTTTACTCCGCTTCACTGAACAGTCGCTCC
Organism: Neoceratodus forsteri; assembly: GCA_016271365.2. NCBI lineage: Eukaryota > Metazoa > Chordata > Ceratodontiformes > Ceratodontidae > Neoceratodus > Neoceratodus forsteri. Next base: position 630,112,157 of record CM057456.1, on the reverse strand, counting down.
GGAGATCAGCTCCTTCAGCTCGGTTCATTTCTCGGTTCAAGCGAGTTTTTTCGGTTCATTTGAACCGGCAAAAAGTATTTATTTTACCGCATTTCGGTTAAAAGCTCTATCTGGTAAACCGTAAGTACAGAAAATTAAGTCTGTGTGGAAATTCATTATCGGTTTGGTTTTGAACCGATCGGTTTGTTAAAATATATATGTCAAACTGTTGGTTGGGCTTTTAGAGTGCGGTTCCCGGTTCTTATCGGTTCTAAAAAAACCTAACGTTTATTTTGGGTTTTTTCAAATACTCGTGACACGGTTAGGAACCGATAAGGGTGTCTTGCCTGGCACTGCCATCAAAAGGGCAAGTTTTTGGTTAGGCTGGCATTATGTCTGAGAAACCCAAAAGAAAAACCGGGCCCACTGGGTTTCAACACTGTGATGTCTGTGGGGAAGCCTTTGCCAAGGCTGACCCACACACCACTGTGTTTATTGTCTGAGGGCTGACCACCTCCTGTCAGACTGCCAGGTGTGTAAGAATTTCCTGCAGCCACCCTGGAAAAGAGATTGGGCCGGCTCAGGGAGCGAGGAGCAAAAGTCCGCTGACCCGATGGCCAGCCCGGTCCAGTGCCTACTGGACCAGAGGGAGTGCCCTCTGACCAGGGCGAGACTTCCTCGGGCAAAAGGAAGGCTGGTTCAGAGGAACCAGTCCCAGCAAAAAAGATAAAGAAATCAGCAGGTCTGGAGTACAAAATTGTCTCTCCAACTGCTGCAGAGATAGCTAAAGCCATTCAGATTGTCCAGTCTTTGTCTCAGGGATCTGTCGAACCCCCTGTAACTGGGAAAAGGGTGGCTCGTTCAGTCCCAGTGGTTCAGGATTATGATGTTGAGGATTTTTATGAACCACATGAAGGGAGGAGGAATTTGGTCAGTATGTTTGTGACTGGGAAGATCTGGACGTGCCCATTGAACCGGACATTTCTCCAGATAGACCTTTAGAATCTCCCCCATGCTGTCTGAGTCCCCTTCTCATTTTATGTTTTACAAAAAGGTTGCAGAAACCCTCCAGCTTCCTTTAGAAGAGGCTGTGGATGAGCAAGAGGAGCCTGATTATGTAGAAATGATGGATATTCCAGAGTCTAGGAGGTTGTCTATTCCTTTGCATAAGTCATTTAGGAAGCAAACAACAAAGATTTAAAAATCCTCATTCTGTCCCTCCTGTAGATAAGAAAATGGACAGAAGGTATACCTTATCAGGCCCTGATACAGACTTCCTCTCTGAGCAGTGTAGTCATGTGGGTGTGGTACAAGCTGCAGCCTGTGACAGACTAATATTCCCCTGGCCTCACATCCTCCTGATAAGGATTCCAGGAAGATTGATGCCATGGCGAAAAAAACAATATATGGCAGCTTCTTTGGGACTCAGGCAGGCTAATTATATGGCTTATGTGGCTAGATATCAGAAATATAGATGGGACACATTTTGCAGTTAGCCAAGCAGGCCAGGGTCAGCTGGCTAGTGAGTTGGAACAGGTGGCTGCTGATGGCATTGAAGCCTCTAAAGTTCAGTTTCATACTGCTGTTGATGTTAATGATGTTTCCTCTAGGGTCATGGCCACTTCTGTAGCTTTCCGTGGGTTGGCATGGCTCAGATGCACTAATCTGTCCCAAGATACTCAGTCAAAGGCTATGGATTTTCCTTGCATGGAAATTCTCTGTTTGGTGATCAAACAGAAAATTATATGAAAAGATGGATGAATATAGAACTACCTACAAAAGTGCCCAGGCTAAGGACAGGCATGCCACTCCACAAGGCATGCCCCCAGGGTAGGGTGAGCCTTTCCACAGGCCCTTTTACCAATCTCAAGCCTCCTCTGCTTTTTCACAGAGGGTTTTTTTCAGAGGCAGAGGTAGACGGGGCACAGGTAGACAGTCGCCCTCCCCTCAGCCTAAAGCTGCTGCCAAGCAGGCACCCTGATGGGGTGCCCAGGGCCGATTCTCCTGTACCAGTGGGGGGCAGGTTGGCTTATTTCAGCCAGAACTGGCTGTCCCTAACTTCGGACAGGTGGGTTCTGGAAGTAGTAAGCCAGGGTCTGGTTCTCAGCTTCAAACAGTTCCCAAAGATGAGAGCCAGGCAATTTCCACCTGTAAACTCTTCAGAAGCCCTTGCTTTGGAAGCAGAGGTTTCTTCCCTTCTGGATTGCAAAGCAGTGGAAAGGGTCCCCCCTTGCCATCAGGGCAAGGGACTGTACTCAAGATATTTTCTTACCCCAAAAAAGACAGGAGAATGGCGGCCCATCTTAGACTTAAGGTACCTGAACAAACATCTGTTGAAACGAAGTTCAAAATGTTAACTCTAGCAATGATTTTGCCTTCCCTGAGGCCAGAGGACTGGTTAGCTTCCCTGGACCTCAGGGCGCCTATTCATGTCATGATCAGGCCTTCTCACGAAAGTACCTCAGGTTGAACTGCTCTCTGGCCACTACCAATTCAGAGCAATGCCCTTCGGCCTACGGCCCCAAGGGTATTCACAAAATGTCTAGCTGTGGTAGTGGCTCATTTAAGAAGGCAAGGGATTGCTGTGTTTCCCTACCTGGACGACTGGCTCATAGTGGGTCAGTCCCCAGAGCAGGTAAAATCCCACTTGCAAGTCACCCAGCAAATTCTCACTTCCTGGGATTCCTGCTGAACTTACCAAAATCAGTTCTGGAACCTGTTCAGGTTCTCACTTTCATAGGTGCAGAATTGAACACAAAGTTAGCCAGGGCATTTCTCCCCTCGGAAAGAGTGGACAGGCTCATTGCCCTGGCATCCTCCTTTACCCTCCGGGTCTCTCGGCCAGCAAGGCACTCTGCAACTCCTAGGGCACATGGCTGCTTCCACAGCTGTCGTGCAGGAGCAAGATTTCAGATGAGGACATCCAGTTCCACTTGAGGTCTTATTGGTCTCAAAGAAGGACCCCTTACCAAATTAGTCCCGGTGACCAAAACCCTAATCCTGGCCCTTCAGTGGTGGCAGGATCAAAGCAATCTTTCTCAAGGGTTCCCTTCATACCCGTTCCTCCTCACCCTCACGGATGCCTCCTGTTAGGGTGGGGGCTCATAATGAACCTTTCCACTCAAGGAGTGTGTCCCCCAGGAATCTCTGCTCCACATCAATCTTTTGGAACTCAGAGCTGTTCGTTTAGCTCTTCAGGCTTTTCAACTGTTGTCCAGAACAAAGTAGTTCAAATCAGGACAGACAACACCACAACAATGTGGTACATCAACAAGCAAGGGGCACTCGGTCATCAGCCTTGTGCACGAAGCAATGAAGTTGTGGTCTCTGGCTTACTCCTAAACACCTCCCTGATGCAGTTCACCTTCCAGGAAAGGACAATGTCCTGGCGGATGCTCTCAGCAGGATTTCCCAGGGCCATCACGCAATGGTCTCTGAATCCTCAGGTTTTGGGTCGGTCTTTGCCAGATGGGGCACCCCTCAGATAGATCTCTTCGCAGCCCCAGACAACCATCAACTTCCTCTATTTTGTTGCAGGCCTCCAGTGCTGGGCTCAGTCCCCTGGACGCCTTTCTGCTGGATTGAAAGGAAATTCCTATGCCTTTCCCCTTCCCTCTCCTCTTCAGGGTATTGGTAAAATCAGAACTCAGCCCTGCAAAGTGGTTCTGATTGCTCCAGATTAGGCCAGACAGCCCTGGTATCCTCTCCTCCTGTCCCTAACAATCCACCCCCCTGACCTTGCCCAGGACCCACGACTTGCTGACCTGTGCACAGGGAGAGTGTGTACTGGACCTCAATCCCTCCACCTCAGGCTTGGTTCTTGAGGAATTAGAATTTGCTGATTTGCACTTTTCTCAAGGGTCCTGGATATTTTAAAGGCTTCTAGGAAGCCTTTCCACTAGGGCCACTTACAATTCTAAGTGGAAGAGGTTTTCCTTCTGGTGTTCGGACAAACAATTGTACCAGAATCTGCTGACTTGGCCATTTTACTGGACTATTTGGCCCATCTAAATTCCCTAGGCCTTAGACCAGCTACCTTGAAGGTTCATTTGGCAGCTGTTTCTGCCTTTGTTTCCGCAGGGAAGCCTGTTTCCCTTTCCTCTCACCCTGTGTTTTCCAAGTGTTTTAAGGGGTTACTTCACACTAACCCTCCCTTTCGGGAACCAGCTCCTGCCTGGGACCTGAATGTTTGCATTGCTCAGTTAATGCAACCTCCCTTTGAGCCCCTTTCTTCTGCAGATCTCAAGTACTTAACATGGAAAACTGTTTTCTAGTGGCTATCATACTGCCAGACGTATAAGTGAATTGCAAGCCCTTTCAGTGGAAAAGGATTTTATTTCTTTTCACAGGGATAAGGTAGTCCTCAGGACTAACAGAAAGTTTTTACCCAAAGTGGTTTCAGATTTTCATCTGAATCAGTCCATTTCTCTCCCAGTATTCTTCACTGAGCATTCTTCCTCGGGTGAAAGGAGACTACACAGCTTGGACTTCAAAAGAGCCCTAAGCTACTATGTGGAACGTACCAAGGGTCACAGGTTCGAATCCCTCCAACTCTTCCTTACCTATGGAGAGGTTGGCAAAGGGAAACCTGCCACTAAGAGGACAATTGCAAGGTGGATTGTCTCTTGTATCCAATTCTGTTACCAAAAACTAGGGAGGGAATCCCCCTCAGGACTGTGGGCTCACTCCACCAGGGGTACAGCTGCATCTCTAGCGGCTGCTAGAGATATTCCCATTTTGGAAATTTGTCAAGCTGCTACCTGGAAAACAGTTCACACCTTTACCAAGCATTATTCCCTGGACGTCCAGTCCAGGAGAGATTCTCGTTTTGGCACAGCTGTACTTCAGAGCCTATTTCCTAAGTAGGTTCTGACCCTCCTCCATGGAGGTACTGCTGTGTAATCTGCAATGGTCCTAATATAGCAAGACTTCATGGTGTTTGAAGAAAAAATTACTCACCTTAGTAATTGCTTTTCTTCTCATGGAGTCTTGCTATAGAACAACCCTCCTGCCCCTCTCAGAACTCCTACTTGGGTATGGGGTTGTGAAATTAGTGCAAGCACTGTGTCATGCCATTTTAGTCTCTCTAGTTCCCCTTGTTTCTTTTGGGTTGAGAACTAGGTATTTCTGTTTTTGTTAAGTGGTAGATGGTCCCCTCTGGACTTGAGTCTTTTGGGGAGAGGGGCCTATGAGTCTTGTAAGGGGTGATCCTAACAATAATAGGTAATATTGTTATTATTTTGTGATTGTTCTTATTCTACTGATGGTAGGTAGCCAATGGCTAGTGTAGAGCTTTCCACACAGACTTGCTATGTTAGTTTAGCTCAGTAAAGAATCTGACAGTTTCATTTTGAAACTAGCCAGATAGAAACTTTGTACAGCGCCCTCGCTGTGGAACTCCAGATCACTCTGGAGTTAACTGTTTCCTCTCCGGGGCAGTTCAAGTGTGGGGAATGACTGCAATGGTCCTAATATAGCAAGACTCCATGAGAAGAAAAGCAATTACTAAGGTGAGTAATTTTTTCTTCTTCCTCTCTCCCATGACCTTCTGTCTCAGGAGGAGTGCAGCCTGGTGCATCCGAACCTAAGTCTCTCCACCTGTATGCCTGGCACCTCTGGACATAGCTGTCTCGTGCTTTGGCGTATCTTCCAGAGTTGCTGAGGTCATAGTGGAGACCAGAAAGCCCTCCACGAGAGCCATGTATGCTATGAAATAAAAGAGATCTTCATTTTGGGCCACAGCCAAAGGTGTGGACCCTTTTTCTTGCTCGGCATCCCAGGTCCTCGAGTACCTCTTGCGCCTGTCTGATTGAGGCCTCAGCTATTCCTTGCTGAAGGTACACCTATCTGCGGTTTCAACCTACCACCTTCTGGTGGAGAGTAAAACCATCACTCAGTTGGAGGTCTCCAAAACATTTCTTAAGGGGATCCTCTATCTCAAACCTTCAGTCCGGAATCCGGTTCCCCCTGGGATTTGAATTTTATTTTAGAGAAACTTACTCTGTCCCCTTTTGAGCTGGCAGCAAGTTACAACATGTGTTATTTGTCCTGGAAAATGCTTTTTTTAGTCACCATTACCTCTGCTTGAAGAGTTTCAGCACTTGAGGCTCTAGTTTGTAAGGAGCCTTATTTGATTTTCCACAGAGACCAGGTGGCTCTGCGGACTAACCCTTCCTTTCCTCCAAAGACAGTTTCGGAATTTACTTTGAATCAGTATGTCGAACTGCCGGTATACTACCCGGAGTATTCCAACAGGGGGGAATACCTCGCACACCTTGGATGTGCATAGGATTCTGAGATACTACATCTCTAGGACCAAACAGGACCAAAAGTCTAACCAGTTGTTTGTCGCATTCACTCCAAAATGTCAAGGCAAGGCCATTTCTAAATGGGGTTTATCAAAATGGTTGACTAACTGCATCTCGTACACCTACACCAAGTATGAGAAGCCCCTTCCAGGGGACTTGTACAGCGGCCACTTGGTCTTCCGTCCATACCTTCACCAAGCACTGCAGTCTGAACATTGCCTCTAGACGCAGAGCCGATTTCGGCCTCGCTGTCCTACAAGGCCTCCTATCCCAAGCAGGCCTCTAGCTGGCAGATGCTTCCTCCTCCCAGAACCTAGTCTCTGACTTTCTTTTTCTTTGTCTGCTTGGTACTCTGTCCTACTGTAAGACCTACTGCAGGAAACCTCTCGAAGTAAGATGTAGCAGTTACGCAAGAACTTACTCTAACAGATGATCTTCGGAAGAGGTTCCTGCAGTAGGTCTCTCTTTCCCTTCCACCTTCCCCCAGCTCCTGCATCTTTCCTCTTTTCCTTTCCCAGGGCTTTGTTTTTTATCCGCTCAGGGCTTCAGGAGTTGTTACTTCTTTCTCCTGTTTCCTCTTCTGAGGCCTCTTGACGGGAGAACTGGAGGGCGGGGCATGGGGACCGCCCCGTTTATGCAGTTACGCCGACATCCATCATGTGACGCCGGGGTCTGTCTTCCCGCTATAGATTGCTAGCTAGAAGTTTGCGGTGCAGTTCTGACGCCAGGGGGAGCAGTCCTACTCTGTGAAGACCTACTGCAGGAACCTCTCTCGAATATCTACTGTTATGGTAAGGTCTTACGTAACCGCTATTTCTTTCAGAACCCTTTCTTCTGTGACTGGACTGGTATCGACCCCCCTTCCCCCATCCAGATTGCTTCTGTTGTTTGGTTTAGGTATCTCCCCCTCCTCCTCTTTTGTGAATATTGAGCAAAAGTATCCATTCTGTTTCTCTGCCTTTTCACTGTCACCCTCTGCCCACCCCCTTCCCTTTATTAAGCCTCGCTATCCCTCCCTTGCTCTTTCTTTGCTCCCTAATGTACCTATAAAAGGTTTTATTCCCCTTTTTAGCTGAGTTGGCGATCTTTTCCTCAGTTTGGGCCTTCCATGCTTCCTTTTGCTTTAACTGATACAGTTTTCTGTCCTATTCCTTCTGTGATTCCTTATACTTCCTGAATGCTATCTTTTTCTCCCTGACCTTCCCCACCACCTCTTTCGAGAACCATAATTTTTTTTTTTCCTTCATTTTGATTTATTTGCTTGACTCAAAGGCTTGTTGCCTCTGTGATGTGTGTTTTGATTTTTCCCCATTGTTCCTCCAACCCTCCTTCCTGTGCATTTGTTAGTGCATTCCTTAGGCACGCTCCCATTTTGCCAAAGTTAGCCCTCCTAAAGTACAGTACCCTCACTTTTGTATGGCTTATCTCTATGGTTGTGTTTATGATGAACTATGCTGTTTGGTGCTTGCTTGTTCCCAGATTGCTATCCACTTCTGAATCTGAGATCCTCTCTCTGTCCCTGTTTGAGAGAGTACCAAGTCTAAGATTGCTCCCTCCCGAGTGGATTCTAACATTAGCTGTCTGAGGCGTGCCCCATGTGGAACATCGAGAATTACCCTGCTCTTGGATATGACTGCAGCAAATTTGCTCCAGTTAACAGCTGGCATATTCAGGTCCCCCATCAACAATATCTCCCCTTTTTCTGCCATTCTACAGATGCCTTCTGTCCTTTCCTTGTCCATTTCCTCTCCTGAGATGAGGGTCTATATACAACCCCCATGTGGATTGTGGTGCCAATTCCTATCTCCAAGGCGACCCACAGTGCCTCTTCTCCTCCCTGTTTGCCCTTTAGTTCCATTGCTTTGATCCCTTCTCTTATGTAGAGATCACAGTCTTTGTACCTAGATGTCATTGGGATGCCTGTTTTAACAGTGTAACAAAAATATTAAGTACCACTCATGATACAAGGGTGAGCTGTCTTATGTAGCTGTGCTCTTTGTCTTGAAAGCACTATTTCATAGCATGATTCTTACTTTTTACTTCTCTCTCCCCAGCCCAACCCCCCACCCTGATTATTGGGGTAACCAGTGCTGCACAGGTCCGCTGGTCAGGAATGCCTGCCCACTGATGGTCTCATTGTTGAGGTCTGCACTTGAACCCAGATCTCACAGGTGGCAGTGTAATTTGTGCTCTGCCACGCTGCTGGGCCGACCTTGGTAAAGGAGCCCATTGTAAAATAATGCATGAATAGGCACTGTGAAAAAAGTGAGTTCATCAGATTGCAGCCTAGGCACATTTTTAAATTATTACTCTGAGTTGAAAAACTATATCTCTTGCAAATGTATGCAACAAATATTATACACACTTGAGTATTTTAGGTACTGCTTCAGCAGTATATCCATTCTTTCTGCGCACTATTCGAGTCATTCTTCTTTTAAGTTGAAATGGCTTCATCATGGGGTTCTGCTCTCTCAGGGCTCTTTAGTGCTTCAAAGTTCCTGTCTGTTTTTAACAGGAATCCATCAGTGATGCCTTACAGAAGTGCATCAGTCTGCAGGAGTGGGCTGCTCTGGAGAGAGAACTTAAATGAGTTCTACTTGGAGAGTTGAAGCCCCGACCCCTGCACAGATTGGGGCTTCAACTCTCTGATACCCACTGGAAGCACCATTGCAAATAGAGTTTGTACCGTAACACTCGTAAAATTTGGAATATGCTCCGATGGACCCAGCATTTTGAAGATGGCGCTCCAGAACCCCCTGGGATCTTGCTGGTATTACCGCAAGATGATCCCAGCATCTTGGAAGTGTGGGTGGCTGTTTGTGTTTGTCTGTGTCTGTAGCTAAGTTTTTTGGGATGTGCAAGATCTTCTGCTTGGAGTAACTACACCATTCTTGCTCACCACATCTGTGAAGGTCTCCTGGACTGGATTTTCTGCAAAACATCACCACAAGGTATTTGCATTTTCAATTTAAAATCAACTTCTTGGAAGCTATCCCAAGCAAAACGGAGATCAAGCAACTAGATCTGACAAACTCCAGTGACTCTGGGTCCTGCTTGAATCCACATTTTCGTCTGGCTTGCTCCCAAGGGATCTATTTGTGGGCTTTTAAACAACCTCTTTAAATAACAAAGGAAACACAAGGACAAAAGGATTTCACATCCTGCACTTGTACTTGAGTAGGTGTGCCCCAGGCTATCAATGTAATGGGGTTGGGGAGTGCATGCCTGCAAGGTCTTGCATAGCTAAAGCCTCTTGTCAATCCCTGCCTAGCTGTGACCCTGGGTGACCTCTGTCATGAGTTGAACCAGTGTTGTACCAACAGTCACAACATGTCCAACAGCTGTCTGGGGGTTGTCCTCGTGACTTTTCTTGTCCTACTTTGCCTTGACAGAATTACACTATCCTTATGGAATGAGGATGGCTCAACTAAATCTAGGACCGAGCACTATGATTTTACTTTCTCCAACCTTATTGTTTATAATACAAGGATACTACAAACTAATCTTCTTCTCTACCAAAACGGCTTTCCCTACCGTTCTCTCTCTATGTTTAGGAAACTACGGAACAAGTCTGCATTATCCCATCCTTTTCTAAATGTGGGGCTGTGGTTCCTTGTCATCATTGCCATTCTGCTATCTGGGGATATAGAGACAAATCCTGGGCCACTAGATGCTTACTTCTCAGCAGATGACATACATAGTATGTCCAAACATGGGCTGTCAATTGCACACTTGAATATAAAAAGTTTGATGTGTCACTTCGTGGAACTGGAGTCGTGGGTCAAACTGTACAATCCTGATATCCTCTGTCTCACTGAGACCTGGCTAAAACCATCGGTTACTGACTCCTTCTGCTCCCTGCCAAATTACTCTATTATTCGAAGGGATAGGATATTGAACAAAGTGGTGGTGGAGTTGCTCTGTACTACAAAAATAATGTGACTGTCTCTCTTCTTGCTATCCTGGATGCTCAATCGGTATGTGAATACTTGCGTGCTACCCTTGCGTTGGGAGCCAAGAAACTGCATGTTATCTGTGTGTATAACCCCCCAGCAGGAGGGATTGTGGGTCTAGAGTACCTGTTGGAAAATACCTCTCAGAATTTTAATCATAATGAGGTTGTCATCTTAGGGGACCTAAACTTAAACTGGCTTGGGGCAGCTCTCAGTTCTCTTCACTCTCTGACTCATAGCTACAACCTGCATCAGATGGTGACAGTGCTGACTAGAAGTCTGTCTTCATCACCACTAGGCACTCTATTGGATTGGGTGCTGGTAAACCAGATCGAACACATCTCAGCCGCTGGTACTTTTGCTGACGCCTTAACTGACCACTCTCCTACTTTCTGCATCCTGTCCTTGGGGGCATCTCCATCTCCTCCACCATGTCTCATCACTCTCACAAACTTTGCTCACCTAGACCAAGAGGTGTTTCTGTATGACATCTCCAGAATTGATTGGTCGGAGATCTATCTGTCACACTGTTCTAAGGATGCTCTTAACCTCTTCATCACTAAATTCCTTACGGTTCAATGTAAACATGCCCCAAAGATCACCCGGAGAGTGAGGGATAAACAAACAAGATGGCTAAACAAAGACTTGCTCAAAAGTTTGCGCCTTAGAGATAAACTCTGGAAGCACTACAAAACATCAGGCCAGCAAACGGATTTCAACGCTTACCGTACGCTACAGAATTCATGTAAAAGACAAGTCAGAGCTGCTAAGAGCAAGTACTGTAAAGACCTACTGATTAACTTGGCCAATGATCCCAGAAAATTCTGGTCACACATCAAATCCTTCCTAGGATCCTCACAGTCAACTACCCCTGGTGATATGCTGATAAATTATGTGCATTGCAATGACTCACAAATCATAGCTAATTCTTTCAACCTGCATTTCTCTGATCTCTCCCAATATACCTCTTCCTTCGATCCCACTGCAGTGTCCTCCCACTCCTCATCAGGAACCTGTCTGGATAAGTTGGAAGTGTTGTCCCCTGTGCCTCCTTATACTCCTCCATTCTATTTTAAGGCTGTGTCTAGAAAGGAAGTCCTGAAGCTCCGGAGGTCCATCTCTGATCATACTAGCTCTGGCTCAGACTTCCTTGAACCCTGCCTCTTGAAACTTGCTGCTCCCCTTATTGCATTACCGCTGGCCAAAATTTATATGTTATCACTTTTTCAGGTGGAGTGATCCCTGACCTCTGGAAAGCTGCTCGGATCAAACCTGTACTTAAACTAGACAAGCATTTGTCCATGCCGAATGTTCGCTTGCAGGTATTTGCAGTGGTATTTGGCACTTGGACATGGCTTAAAAAAATCAGTGACAAAGAAGTACAAGCATTTGTCAATGCTGAATGTTGCTTGCTTCTATATGCTGTTTAGGTCTTTGGAAGTCATTGGAGTACAAATATTGAAAATTCGCGAACTTACGAGCGTGCGTAGGAACCGCGTGAACGCACGTCAGAAACAGTCATTTTAGGAATTTTTTCATCAGTTTTCAACATAGCCATTTTAAGACCTCTGCTAATGAACAGTGTCACTGTGATTTTCTTAATGTGTCCCATACATTGATTTCGTATACCGACTGCGCCATTGTGCGCTACATGGACGGAAACACGTTTTGGGCAGGATGTGAAAAATGACAGCTGTACTGCTCATAGGAGGTGTGGTAAAATGGCAATGTTGAAAATCTGGAGTGAAAATATTAATAATTACGAACTTACGAAGGCATAGGGACTGCTTACAATTCACACTGTGAAAACAGTCATTTTTAGAATTAATTAAATTTCAACACAGTCATTTTAAGACCTCTGCTCATGAACAGTGTCACTGTGATTTTCTTATTGTGTCCCATACATTGATTTCAGACGCTGACTGCCCATTGTGCTTTACATGTATGAAACACGCTTTGGGTGAAATGTGAAAAATGACAGCTATACTACTCATAAGAAGGTGTGGTAAAATGGCAATGTTGAAAATCTGGAGTGAAAATATTGAAAATTCGCGAACTTACGAGCCCTGCGTGAGAACTGCATAGCCTTGCAGCTAAATAAACAGTCATTTTAAGAATTTTTCACCAAATTTTCAAAATAGGCTTTTTGAGACCCACCTTATGAACGCTGGCACTGTCGTTTCATTAATCAGGCCCGAAAAGTGATTTTGCGCAGTGACTACGAAATCGCCCTTCGAGCCCGAATAATGCCATGACAGTGACAGAATTCATGAGAAGGGGTACCAAAAACCCCATGTTGAAAATGTGGTGCAAAAATTCCCAAAAATGCCTGAGATATGCAACAAAGTTGAAAAAAACCCATCTTGCCCATTATACAGCTTACCGGCATTTACTCAGTTTGCGGTCGGCTTTAAAGAGTGCAGACGTGTTCCCGGTCCAGCGATGATCGTTGTGCCGAACTCCAGAGGTAAGTATGGGGTGAGGGGTGTGGGAGGCAGGTGCGCAGTGGGTGGGTGCAGGTTGTGGGAGGGGGGCCAGGAGAAGCGTCATGGGACCGTTTTAATTTACAGGTTTAAAAACAAAACAAAAAGACCGCAGGGCGCTTGCCTTGCTGGGGTGGGCCCCAGCGTGGCAGAAGGATGGCTGGGGCCGGGAGCCGACGGGATTGGGCACCCTGTCGGCAGACGACGCTGGGACGCTTGCCACGCTGGGGTGGGCCCCAGCGTGGCAGAAGGATGGCTGGGTGGCCGTGGAGCCGACGGGATTGGGCACCCCGCCGGCAGACGACGGACGCTTGCCACGCTGGGTGGGCTCCCAACGTGGCAGCAAAGATTTGGGACATGACATGGTGCAAGCACACAGTGGTGGTTTTCTTTGAAGAGAAGACCACCGCTGTCATACACAGCACCGCATCCGATTGGTGCAGGACTGCCACGCCTGCTCAATGGAGCAGGGGATTGCACAGGAGGGGCACACTTCCAAAGTGTCCCATTCTCCCAAGACGTTCCTTGCGCATGCGCGCAAGCGAATGTAAAAAGGGGATCCTAAGGTTGTCATGAACTACAAACCAATTACCATACTCTCGGTACTGAGCAAAATCCTTGAGAAAATTGTTGCAACTCGGACAACTGACTACTTAAGCACAGCCTGCTGTCGGATACCCAACATGGCTTCAGGAAAGGACATAGCATGACGACTGTGCTCCTTAAATTCACCACAGACACTCTTTCAAAAATGGATACTGGCAATCTGACTGGGGCTGTCTTTATTGACCTCACAACGGCCTTTGACCTTGTTGATCACACTTTGCTTCTCTCCTCGCTTCGACATCTGCATTTCTCCTCCTCCTCTGTTGTTGACTGGTATGAAAGCTACCTGACAAGTAGAACGTAAGTGGTAAAATTTAATTCCTCTCTATCGAACAGTACCGCCATTAACATTGGTATACCTCAGGGCTCCATCGTAGGGCCCCTCCTGTTCTCTCTTTATATAAATAACATTGGAGCTGCTCTAAAATCCTGCTCAGCTATTCTGTATGCTGATGATCTTGTCATCTATACAAGTTCTACTAATATAGACACTATCAACACAACCCTTTCCTCTGACTTTAACAATATCCGAAACTGGCTATACGACCACAAACTGGCTGTCAGCACTAGCAAAACTAAAGCCATGCTGTTTGGATCGGCCCCATAGCTCCGGGATTGCACAACAGCACTGACGGTGCAGGACTTAGAAGGTCAGTTACTGGAATGTCTGACCTCTTTCAAGTACCTGGGCATCCTGCTAGATCAATCTCTTGATCTTAATCTTCATGTACAGTCTGATTGCAGAGCTGTCAACTCCAAACTGGTGTTGCATATAAGACTAGTTATATGCTCATGCCATTAGCTAAAATAGCCATTCTTGATTCTGCTCCCCACCCTAACATATGGGGCTCCCTTATTTGGGGCTGCTCATAAAACTGACCTACTCAGATGGGATATTAAGTATAATAACATATGTCGCTATGCCTCTTCTGCTCCTCGGCTTAAACACCACTGTCAGCTTTATAATGATCTTGGTTGTCTCTCTCCGCTAGCTAGTAGGAAATACTACCTTGGCTCTCTTATTTATTTATTTTTTTTTAATTTAAGTTACCTTGGCTCTCTTATTGATTCAATAATTCGAAATCAAACCCCTAGGTGTCTTGCAGCTATGCTTGTTCCTCAGGACACACTCCATGGTCTACGATCAGCTGATAAATCCTTTCTGAATTTGCCAAGGTGCAGCACTAGGAAAGGAACTGTTGCATTTGAGCATGCGGCTCCACAGCTGTGGAATTCCCTTCCCCTCGACATTAGACTTTCTAGCTCCCATACATGATTTAAGAGAAAACTGCACTCGAATCTGCTGATTGCTGATACCTGTTCCTGCTTTCACCCTACCTACATATAAAAATAATATGTGTGTGTGTGTGTATATATATATATTTTTTTTTTTATTATAGGGGTGCGGTAGCGCCCCTATATTTAGGGTTGAGTAGGCACTTCTATGTTAAACTCGAAATTTTGCCCATTAATAACTTTGGACCCGTTCAACGGATTTGCATGAAATGGTATGTGCAGTGGGGCATGGTAGAGATCTTGATTTGCCAAATTTCGTTTTGGTCAGACCTACAGTTTTTGCGTACCAAGACGCTGAAAAATGCACTTTTCGCCAGTTATGTGGGCAGTTTTTCGGATTTTGTCTGTGGTACTGCGCAGCTGTTGTGTGGTGTGCCGCGCTACGACTTTGCTCATCTGAAAGAGCTTGGGTGAAGGAACATGCCGTTTTTCATTTGGTGAAAAAATATTAATCCATTCAAAAGTTATTAAACTTTTAAGTTCCCATTATAAGTAAGTGAGAAAATTTATATGGTTATTTTGCGAAAGAAGAATGGGATTTTGGCCATCTAGTCCCTCCTCAATATCAAAGAATTTGCAGGCTCTCGATCAAGGAATCTTTGATTGTGAGGAATTCTTTGAGTGTGACGGCCGCCATCTTGTTTTCAGTTTGTGGTTGGAAAAACTCAAATATCTCGGCTCAGGGGTGACTCCTGAAGTAAAACTTGGATGGGTTTTGCTCAGGGGGCTTCGCTCTATCGAGCCATGGCTGTGGTTTCATGTAATTTGGCCAAAGAACAGAGTTTTGAAGTTTTAGAATCTTTGATCACGAGGGCGCGACTAGATGGCTAGATGAAAAAAAATCTAATTTCTCAGCCCAGGGATAACTTATTAAGCCAGATGAGGATGGGTTTTGCTCGGGGGCTTCGTTCTATCAAGTCATGGCTGTGGTTTCATTAATTTTTGTGTAAAAATTGACTTTTACCATTTTTTAGTCATTGATTGCGAGCATGCAAATTCTTTGGTCGCGAGCCTGCAAATTCTTTGATCGCGAGACTTTCTGATCACGATCTTTGATCACGAGGGAAGGACTAGATGGCCAGATTTGGAGGGACCAGATAGCCCAATTTTAACTATTTTTTTTAATTAAATATATTGGAAATGGTTTGGTCTTTTCACTTGAAATTTGGAGGGTGTTGACGGGATGTCTTGTACATGTGAACTGTGGTGTTTACGTGTCAGACAATAAATTTTTTGTGGAGCTATTGCGTGGCGCAGTTTACGTTTTGTGTACAGCGTTTTCCATTCTGGTACTGGTTTGAAATTTATATGGTAGCTAGCCTTACTGTCATGGATGTACCTTTCAGTCATTAGGTGTCTAAAATGTAAACAGGTGCGGAATTCTGCCACTCCAACGAATGAAAATCTCAAACTTTCAAATGTTATATCTCGGAAATGGTTTGGTCTTTTCAATTGAAATTTGGAGGGGGTTAAGGGGATGTCCTGTACATGTGAATTATGGTGTTTAGATGTTGGGAAATGATTTTGCTGTGCAGATATTGCATGCTGCACTTTATGTTTTGTGTATATTGTTTTCCATTGTGGTACTAGGTTCACATTTATCGCGTACCTAGTCTTGCTACCATGGAGGTAATTTTCAGTGCTTAGGTGTCTGATATGTAAACCAGTGTTGAATTATGCCAATCAGATGACTGACACTTTTTGTTTCAAGGTGATGAGCCTCACGCTTCCTCCCATATGCGCTGCCAGCAATACATATGATATTCAGTACTTGTACCCTTATCTTAGGCAGAAATTTGCAAGTTGGTGAGAGTGCGGGGCCCAAGCGGCCCAGCTCCCACCAACAACCTGATTTCTACTTTTTCTATTCTTTCTCAAAAGTAAAAGAAATTATATGCAAAAACTTTGTTAATGCATCATTGAGGGTTAAAACCAAAAGTCAGGAAATGAGACCTTTAGAGTTGTCCCCCATAGGCCAGCCATCATCCTGAGATTGAACAGATGACGGGTGTGTCATTGAGCTTGTGAGGCCTAAGTGTCACCCCATTCTTCTTTACTGTGGCTTGTAAATATGATTACACATGGAATGGGGTGACATTTAGGCCTCACAACCCCAATGACACACCCCATCATCTGTCAATCTCGGGATGATGGGTGGGTTCACGGGGGGAAGGGGCAAACCTAAAGGTCTCATTTCCTGACTTTTTGTGTTTTAACCCTAAATGATGCATTAACAAAGTTTTTTGGATAGCTATATATATATATGAAAAATGCGGACAAGTACAGAGCCACTTATACAAATTCTACTGAGAAAGAAGAGGCCTCTACTTCTGCAGGTCTTAGGGAAGCCGAGTCATGGGCAGAGGTTACTACCCCAGACCCTACAGAGGTTACAAGTATCAGCAACAAAGAGGGTATTATAGGGGTTGGGGCAGAAGACTCACAAGGTGTACTGCTGCTCCAGTCCCTAAGCCACAGCCAAAACAGAACTGCTAACAGTTTTGCCCAGGTCACCAGTCAGCCATTGGCAGTCAGAAGAAGGCAGATGCACTACCTTCAGGAACAGGAAAAAATCCCCACAGACAAGTGGGTCCTGGAAGTAGTGGGTATGGGGTTGTTCCTGAAATTCCAAAGGTTTCCCAAGTTGCAGAGACCAAATAACTTCCCAGTTCACTCACCAACAGAGAGAATACTGCCAGTACCAAAAGTAAAGCAGTTAATGTAAGCAAGGGAAGTAGAAAATGACCCTGCATCACAGTGGGATAAGGGCCTCTTCTCAAAATATTTCATAACTCACAAGAAAAATGGGAAATGATGGCCTGTTCTAAATTTAAGGTATCTGAACAGACCTATCGAGAAAGAAAATTCAGGGTGGTCACACTGGACGCAGTAATACCATATCTGCATTTAGGAGATTGGTTGGGGGCCACTGGATCTGAGGCATGCCTAGTTCCACATCCCAGACAGACCGAGCTACAGAAAGTATCTCAGGTTCAAGCTGGGAATTTAGTCCACTGCCAGTATCAGTTCACAGTCTTCCCCTTTGACCTCACCTCAGCACCAAGGGTGTTCAAAGTGCTTAGCTGTAGTTGCAGCCTTCGTAAGAATGCAGAATGTGGTTTTCCCTTGCCTGGACGACTGGCTAGTCTCAGGGAAAACAAAACAGGAGGCACTGTACTCTATACAGCCAGTACGGAGCACCTTGTAAAACCTGGGGTTCCTAATAAACCTGCAGGTCGCAGACTAAAATAGTACAGGTTCTGGACATCATCTGAGCAGAACTGGATACTCTGCAGGGAAAGGCCTTTCTCCCACAGGACAGGGTAGCAAATATTGCCAGTGCAGAATCCTTCGCCCTACACTGGCCAAGACCTGTAAAGGATTTTCTGAAGTTGCTAGGCCACATGGCTTCATTCGCAGCTGTGGTGCCATGGGCCAGATTCCAAGGATGTGCAGTACCATCCAAGAGGCTACTGGTCCTAAAGGTCAGACTCCCTATTTCAATTAGTGCCAGTCAAAAAATGTTTTGTACAAATGCTGGAGTGGTGGGTGGAAGGAGGAAAGCAACCTCAGAGAGGGCATTCCCTTCCTCCAGCAGTCTCCCACCAAGGTCCTCACAGCAGATGCTCCTGGGGTAGGGTGCCAACCTAGAGGACCCAACGGTAAGTGGCATCAGGAGCCCGCAGGAGACTTGGGAGCTTAAAAAACTCCTCAAGCTCAGGGCAGTACCGCTAGCAGTGTAGTTCTTCTCCCAGTTACAGGGTCAGTCTGTCCAAATACAGACAGACAGTACCACAGAAACATACTACACAAACAAACAGGGGGGGACAAGATCCTCAAAACTGTCCACAGAAGCTATGAGGATCTGGGATTTAGCTTACTCCCTTGACATGAAGATTTCTGCAGTGCATATTTCAGCCAAGGACAGTGTGCTGGCACACTCCTTAAGCAGAATTAACCAGGGAAAGCATGAGTGGGCCTTGAACCAGTAAGGGCTGGCTTCAGTCTTCAGAAGACAGAGTACTCTAGAATAGATCTGTTTGCTCTTAGTAGAACAGTCTGCTCCCGTTTTGTTGCTGGCCAGCAGTCAGGGGCACAGTCCCAGAGGATGCCCTAGACTTGACTCAGACTGGTAGGTCCCTGTATGCCTTCCCATGATTCCCACTCACACAGAGGGTACTCATGAAGCTCAGGAGAGAGAGCCAGCAGCATTGATCCTGACAGTTCCAGACTGGGCCGGGCAGGCATGATACTTAGTGCTGCTGACCCTGTCCTGCAGAAATCCAGTCAATCTGCCACTGAAATACAACTTATTGACTCTGTCTCAGCGCAGGATAACTTTCCCAGATCTCAGAGCACTATGCCAGACAGCAAGGTTCTGTAATTAGCTAGACTTTTGTTTTGAATCTGTCTGTGCTAAGAGTCTTAAAGATTTCCAGGAAACCAGCCACAAGAAAAGCATATTCCTCTAAGTGGAAGAGATTGTCATACTGGTGTACCCCCAGAAAGAGAATCCCAGTGTAGACCGTGCTGTCCACAGTTCTGTGCTACCTGGTGCAACTACAGTCCCTAGGCCTGAGCCCTGCAACCCTGAAAGTACATCTGGGAGCAGTGTCGGCTTACACAGCAGCAGGCAGGGTCAAGGCTTTGGCCTTGCAAACTGTTTTTTAAAGAGTTTTCATTTATCTGCACCTTCCTGTGAGGAAAGTCCCCTTTGAACCTATGGCTGCAGCATACTTTAAAATATGTCACCTGGTAAACAGTTGTAGACTTACAATATGTCACCTGGTAAACAGTTTTCCTTTTAGCCATGACATTTGCCAGAAGGGGAGTCAAACTGCAAGCCCTTTGTACAGATCCAAACAACATAATATTACACATGTGTAAAGTTACCAGGCAGAGGTATTTAACGAGTACTTTGCCTCTGTGTTCACTAGGGAGGGGGATGGGATATCTACAAAGCAAGGCACGAAGGGGATAGAAACATCAGTAAGTGGGATCAGAGGAGCAACAAAAATGGAGCAAGAGGGAGAGAGAGGTACCCCAGGGGTGTCACATCTGGGTAAAGATAAAAAGGCCAGTAAGGTGGAGGGGACGGATGATGCTATCTCCGCCAAAGGTGTGGTTAGCCCTCAAGGCCCTAAAGAAAGACAAATCTCCTGGGCGGATGGCATTCATCCGAGTACTATGGAATTGGCGGACATACTGGCTGCACCCTGGCGGAGCTTTTCAGCAGGTCACTTGAGACAGGGAGGGTACCTAGGATTGGCGAGAGGCACATGTGTACCAATCCACAAAGGGGGGCCGAGGAAGTACCAGGTAACTATAGACCCATCAGTTTGACCTCGGTGGTGGGAAAATTAATGGAGAGTAT
Source organism: Neoceratodus forsteri (assembly GCA_016271365.2). Taxonomy (NCBI): domain Eukaryota; kingdom Metazoa; phylum Chordata; order Ceratodontiformes; family Ceratodontidae; genus Neoceratodus; species Neoceratodus forsteri. The sequence continues at coordinate 630,092,158 of CM057456.1, read as the reverse complement.
ACTAAAGGAGCGATTAGGGGTGTACTTGGAGGAGGTGGGAGGTCTGGATAGTCGGCAACATGGGTTTGTGCCAGGTAGATCATGTCAAACCAACCTTGTGGAGTTCTATGAATGGGTAACATCAGAACTGGACAGGGGTAAGCCTGTGGATGTATTATTCTTGGACTTCAGCAAGGTGTTGACTCTGTCCCCACAGTGGTCTGGTGGAGAAACTGATGGGGTTAGATGGGCCTTTGATGGTCAGATGGATTGAAAACTGGCTGGCTGGCACTCAGAGAGTAGTGGTCTGTGGGGAGCTCTCGAACCCTAGAGAGGTTGGTAGTGGGGTACCGCAGGGTCTCGTCCTGGGTCCGATCCTGTTTATTGCATACATATCGGACATCAGGGAGGTATAGGTGTGAAATGAGTCTCTTGGATGACTCCAAGATGGAGCAGTAGTTGAGGGAGAAGAGGGAGGTTGGCCCTGCAAGGGACCTGGACACCCTGGAAGCTGGGCACACATGAAATTAAATTTCAATATCACCAAGTGCAAGGTGTTGCATCTTGGTGGAAACCTAAACACAGGTACACCCTGGGAGGGGAGGCGCTGGAGGCCTCAATAGGGGAAAAAGACCTAGGGGTCATGGTGGATGCATGTATGAATAACTCTGAGCAGTGCAGGAGAGCGGCTAGCAAGGCAAACAGGATGTTGGGATGCATCGTAAGGGAGATCACCTCTAGGAGCAAGGAAGTGATTCTGCCGCTGTACAATGGACTGGTTAGACCACACCTTGAGTACTGTGTACAGTACTGGAGACCACACTTTAAGAGGGACATACAGCTCCTAGAGAGGTACAGAGGGAGGGCAACAAAAGATGATCACGAGGGCTAGGGATTTGACATATGAGGACAGACTTAAGGAGCTCTGCCTGTTTCACTGGAGGAGAGGAGAGACAGGGGGACATGATTGGGGGTCTTCAAGTACCTCAAGGAATAAATAGAGGTAAACATGGAGGGATCTTAGACTAAAAGCAGGAGGTATCACCAGAGGCATGGTTTGAAGTTGAAGGTGGAAGGTAAGGGAAAGAGGAGGAGATTTTCACTGAGAGGTGGTGGACCCTTGGAATGCACTGCCTGGTGAGCTAGTTCAGAGATCCACAGTGGAGGGCTTCAAGAGAGGATGGGACAGACACAGAAAGTGGATGTATCTGATGATGTCCTGTCCCAGGGGGGTGGGGATGGATGATACGGGTTTCTGGAGCACAAGGGATGGGAGGGTCTCGGCACCCAACTAAGGATCTAAAGTTCGAGCAGACTCGATAGACCGTAAGGCCTAATCTGCTGGCAAATAGTATGTTAGTCCTTAGAACCAATCGGAAATTCTTACCGAAAGTGGTCTCATAATTCCACCTAAACCAATCAACGACCCTTCCTGTACTCTTTCCTGAACAGCCCAGTGCAGATGAACAGAAGTTGCACTGTCTTGATGTAAAATGGGCACTGTCCTACATAGACTAGACAAGTGATGTCATGTCTAGTAGCACACCTCTTTTTACTACCTGTGGAGAGATTTGCAAAGGTAAATCAGCAGCCAGGAGGACTGTCTCTTATTACATAGTCTACTGTATACAGTTCTGTTACAAGATAGTTAATAAACAGCCTCCCAGAGGCTTATGGGCACACTCCACAAGGGGCACCTCTGCCTCTGTGGCAGCTACAAGGAGCATTCCCCTTCAAGAAATTTGTAAAGCAGTTACCTGGAAAACTGTTCACCCCTTGACAAAGCACTACAGCCTGGACATACAGTCCAGGAGGAATGCCAGTTTTGGAACTGCTATCTAGCAGAACCATTTTCCTAGATAAGCTGTAGACCCATCCCCCCATGGTACTGCTAGTGATTCTGCACTTGTATAAGGCATCATTAGTGGATTCCTGTTGTTAGAAGCAAACATTACTCACCATAGTAATGTTGTTTCTTGTATGGAATCCATCAGGGACCCTTACAAACCCTGACCCTGTTTCTCCTTCTAGAACCCGAAACTAGATTCAAACAGGAATCAGTCCTTATCTTGTGGTTGCTTGAACATTACTTGTTGCAGTTTCAGACGTTGTTTGGAGTTGTGGTTATTTCATGATGAATTTTGTCTGCTAACAATTTGGGTTTTTAAAAATGTTAAAAAAATGTTTTAACGTGTTAGTACTCATTTAGATAACCTTAGTGATCGCTGCTCCCCTGGCTATAGAAACAAATCTGGCACTAAAGAGCTGCTGACACCATTTGGTGCTCCAGGCAGGCAACTAATATTGTGTAGTTGCCTGCCCTAGGAGCTTTTAGGACCATAAATAAAGATTTTCTGTTATGCCATTTTAAAATATAAACCTTGTAAAACCTGGCTTATAACTTCCATGTACGAGCTGGGCGGCTAAGGAGTACTGCAGCCCTGCTCCTAAAAACGTCAAATAATTATGACATGAGGTTTGGGTGGTAGCTGCAGGCTGTCTATGTGAAATGTAATGGAATCGGGGGAGGGGCTGCCTAAATGTACTAAGTTTAGCTTTGATGGCATATTTACATACATGGGGCTGATAGCTAGGGGTTATTAGCCTCATACGTGTCAATATGCCATTAAAGATAAGCGTAGTACATTTAGGCAGCCCCTCCCCGATTCCATGACATTTCACAATTGCCTACAGCCCGATCTAGACCTCATGTCATAATGACTCGCTTTACAGGGCGGGCTGCAGAGCTCCTTAGCTGCCAGTACCGTACAAGAAGTTACGGATGGGTTTTACGAGGTTTATATTTTAAAAACGGCAGAACAGAATATCTTTATTTACGGTCCTAAAAGCTCCTAGGGCAGGCAGCTGCATAATAGGAGTTGCCTGTTCTGTTCATGTCAACAGCCAGGGAGAGCATGACCACACTGCAGAGTTTAAATTCTAAAACGTGCATGAGTCCTGTCTCCAGGGCAGCACACTCTTGCAGACTGATGCTCTTTTGTAAGGCTAATTGATGGATCACTGAGAAGAAACAGCATTACTACAGTGAGTAATTTTTTAATACTGTCCATCCCTGGATGGAGTAAACATGTTCTGTGTTGTGTGACCTCCAGTAGAGGCAAGAAACTAATATTGTAGCCTTTGCCTATTTAAACAGCAGCACCAACTTGTTTGTTTTTTCTTTTTCTATAATATGTTTCTCCTCTGCCACATCTGGGTTCTTCAGGCCAACGTCTCTTGGAGATCTTACAGTCCAGTCAGCTACTACCTTCATTTTCGATGCTAAGAGAAATGTTTACAGGCAGAAAAAGATCCAAGAGTCCATCCAGTCTGCTATGGCCCTGACTACTACAAATACCTACATATAATAGGGGTTATGACAGTGCACCAGATTTAAGAGGGCTTGCAACCATTTGCATGGGGCTGAGGTTTTCTCCCTGTTTTTCTCCCATGATCCTTCCACCACCCAGCCGTGGTGCGCAATACCTGGAAGTCAGCTTGTATACATGGAGCTTCTTATTGACTAAGAGACAAGCTCCCCAGTCCACTGGGGGTCAGTGGGGTTGGAGGTACTTGTCGCCAGTCCCTTCCCTGCTGGGATATGCTGTTATCGGTCATGCCTTTCTGAGTTGACTTCCACGTACTGGCCTTCTGAGTCCACTTGTGAACCTGGGTTGCTGGTGTGACAGCAGGACACTCTGCGGCTCTGCCATGGGGTGGCCAACCGGCTTGCCGTTTAACTGACATTGATATTTTGGATGACTACCCTAAGTTGCAATTTGGAGGCACCTGAGCTCAGTTGCGTTGTAAAAGAACACTGGAAAATTACATCTGGCCCCATGAGGTACCTCACAGTTGTAGCTGTTCCCATTGAAACCAATAAAAAGGCACTGCTGCAGTTGTGACATCAGTAGGAGTTGCAAAGCATAGCAGTGTTTACTAACACTACAGATATCATTGGGCTCTAAAATAAAGCACAGTGGCATAAGCCAGGAAGTACTAGTTTAGTCACCAGCAGTACCAGAGTTGAAACTAGCTCAGTTGATGTATCAGGCAGAATCGACTTCTGTTTATTGTTTAATAAAAAACATGCGTACAGTTAAAAACTGAACACATGACATAAAGACAAGACATAATGACACTGAGGGTGCCACCCCACATAATACACATGATCGATCCGTCTTTTGCTCTTAAAGGGAACATAACCAGGGTTGTCCAAGTATGCAAAACCACAACTACAGCAGTGTAGGTTAGAGGCTTACCTACATACCAATATGCTCTATTTGTCTTATAAATTATATTTAGTCCATTTTTATCATGTTTAAAAGTTCTGAAGCATGAAAACAAAACCACTCTTCATATTCAAACATCGCGCTTTGGTAGGTGCCTAAAATGGCCACTACGTGCATACGTGATGACATCTCATTAGCAAGAGTGCTCCGGAGCAAATACTGCCTGCATAAGGGACCTTAGAAATAAACTGTTAAAATAACACTTAACAAAGCGCTTCACCTCCAAGTCCTTTACTGTGCATGTGTGACAGCGTAGGAAAAGACTGTCATACATGACATTAAAGGACTTGGAGGAGAAACACTTTGTTTAGTGTTATTTTAACAGTTTATTTCTAAGGTTCCTTATGCAGGCAGTATTATCGCTCCAGAGAACTCTCGCTAACCTGACGTAGTCACGTACCCACGTAGTAGCCATCTTAGGCACCTGCCAATGTGCGATGTTTAAATAGGAAGAGTTGTTTTGTTTGCATTCTTCAAAACTTTTAAATATGATGAAAATTAACTAAATATCGTTTGTGAGGCAAACGGAGCATATTGGTATGTAGGTAAGGCTCTAACCTACTGTACACTGCTGTAGTTCTGGTTTTGCGTACTCTGACACCCCTGTTTATGTTCCCGTTAAGATGCATCTTTGAGGGGTGATAGTGTACACATAAACCAGTTCATAGTCCATGATTATCGCTGCTTAATTAAGTCCAAGAGCTGCATGGTATGAGTCCAGCCAAGTCCTGAAATAAGTACAAAATATTTTCTCTGCCTCCCATGGAGGGAAAGAGAAATTAACCATGCTGTCTCAGTATTTATGCACAAGAAGTGTGAACCCTTAACAGGTCGAGCTTAATGCAACATTCTGACATTTGTAAAGTGTTTATGTCAAGAATAACCGCTAATTTGCCCGTTGAAAAGAAACTTTGAACCAGCATAAAAACCAGTAAATATAACCTGAACTCTAATGTTGGTTGTGATTGTACAAATTTAGCATCACTCCCTACCATAGCAGTAGGGGGTGCCAAAATAATAATATAAGCCCAACTGTTCAAGAAAATAGAAACTCAGAATGTGAGACTTCCCCAGGATTTATGTAACATTCAGTTCACAAGAGGAGACTTAAACATTATTAGTCTTATCTGGGGAGTAGCCTAAAACCCACCCTTAATTTACTGCCAAGGTGAGCCACAATAAAGTCTGATGTCCTCATCTTCAGCGAGGGAATCTTGGTCTCCGATCTGAGGTTTTGGCAGTGCATATTTTTGGGCCCATTTTAACGTGTCTGCCAGAACTCAGAATAGAAACACTCTGCCCTGATACACAATTTGAAGGCTGGCCCGGGAACTTACCATGCATGATTTCTGACTCTGGCAGCATGGCTCGGGCACCATTCAATTTTTTTTTCTATCTTGTAGTGAAGTTGATGTCCAGGTACATCCAGACTGTCTTGCCATCCTGCAGCAGAGCTCTCTTTCGTCTCGAGAGCGCTAGCAAAAAATCCCAGGTTCCAATGCAATCGGTCACCTTCACGATGGTACAAGGAGCCCCTGGATTGTCTGTCTTCCTTTAATTTCTTAAGCAAAGGAGAGAGGAGGATAGCAAGTGCAGTGCCTCACCGTTGATTTCCTCTGAAACTCTGTGTCCAAATAAAGTTCATTTGACAGCTGTGTTGGTTTTAAGCACCATTATATAGGGGTAGATAGGACAGGCAGAGCCAAGTGAAATAATTCTGTCATTATGTCTTACGTAGAATAGTCCAGAGGAAGATGCTGAACTGAAGAAACTGAAAGATTTTGAGAAAACAGCGGAGCAGGCATCCAAGAAGCTGCAGGAGTTTAATAGCGAACTGTCAGGCATTCAAAAGGCAAGTTTTATTTCTTTCTGTTGTGCAATTTTAAAGCCAGTTCATCTTCTTTGTTGCTTTAATACCAGACACATTCTAGTGGATAATCCAATACAAAAAGAGTCTCATGCTGCACTAGTAAACAAAATTGTGGGTGCACTGTACATTGTGTAGAAACACAAAGGAGCTTACCATCAAGGATGTAAACGCCTCTGTCTAGAGGACAAGGAAGAAAAATGGGCTCAAATCATTCCTTTGTAATCACTTAATTTATTGTAGCATTTCCTGTTTAGGTTAAAATCATTACTGCACCCCCCCCCCCCAAAAAAAAAAAAACCCTTGATAGGGCCACCAAAATAATCAGGGGTGTGGGGGAGAAAAGAAGAGGCTAAGAACCCTTAGCATGTTCACCTTGGAGAAGAGGAAGCTGAGAGGGAACATGATCTCCATCTTGTGCCCACTCTAGGGTATCAGCAAGATCAAACAGTCGGAGATGTTTCATCTGGTGTCCTGCAGCAGGATGCGGGGATGCATGGTTAGAGGCACGAAAATTAGGGGTACCGTTAGGGGACACTTCTTCTGCCAGAGGGTAGTAAAACTGTGGCACCGCCTACCAGCAGAGGTTTTGGATATGAAGGCAGTGCAACCCTTCATTGTAAGCCTGGAAAATTTCTGTTTACAAAGGGAGTCACGGGGTACCTGGGTAGTAGAGTGGGTGGGGAACACCTTTCATGGCCTGCTTTAGGGGTCCCACCAAAATACTGTAAGTCATGGGTCCCCGAACACAACTTACTTTGGCCACGTCTTTTACTCTGCACCTTATGCACATTTCACTTTCGATACAGCTTGAGTCATCTTTAGTTTTTTTTTAAGGGGTCAGCAGTATTAGTCCTTGGGGCCCTTCTACCCATCCAGTCCACATCTGTTAATCTCCTTCTGATTGGCTATGCCATACCTCTGGGAGTAATTCCATGACATTTTGATGTCACATCAGAAAGTTCCACCCAGCCTAGTGATGCTCTTTATTGCATTTTTAACAAGATAGAAAAGTAGATGATGGCAGAAAAAGACCGACTGTCCATCTAGTCTGACCGTGTTTACCCTATCATACCCCAGAATCTATTGTCTCTGTGAGGCCTGCGCTTACTGTAGTCCCCCTTTTATCCAAGGTAATACGTTTGAAAAAAATTTAAACTAAAAAGTTACACTGGCTCTAGCTGGGGGCCCCCATGAGCAGAGAGCTTCCAGCAACTGGAGGGTTCACTGGTGCTAAAGCCGGCTGTATAACATTTAATGAGTACAGTACACATTTATTTATTTTATTTAAATTTGATAACAAGAAAAGGCACACTGAGCTGAAGCTCGTTTCCAGGTGCGACCCGGGGGAGGGGGACAATACACTGGTTACATAGCAGTCAGGAGCATTTCAATAATACAAATTTCGTGCCAAAAATATATATAGTGAATAAACAACAAGTGAGAAATATATATATATACAGTAGCAGCCAGGGCATGACATTCGTAAAAAAAAAAAAAGTACATGCCCACTGGGGCATGTAAGCAGTAAAAGTACGTGCCCAGGAAACTTTTTACATGCCACCCAATTTTTTCCACATAATTTTGGTTTCATCGTCCTGGTTTGTCAGCTTGTAAATAATAAACAGAAATATAAAGAAATTAAACTGGCTCTGTGTGATTTATTTCAGTAACACTACCTGTGCATGCCCCAACAAGCACTGATTGCAACTAACAAGGTTTTTTTTTTTATTTAAGAGGACAAATCAAAATGCAGTGTAGTGTGGACTAGTACAGCAGTCCAAAAGAAAGGGTTATCATTTACAGTATTTGTTTTCCCTTCTGTCTAGCCACTCCCTGGCTAGTTATCCTGGGGCTAGATTATTAAAAAATCGCAAAGCACAGCAGAAACGCTGAGATTGCCCAAGTGTCAAAAGTTGCTTTTCACAGTCGGATAATGCACCTGCGCTATCTGACTGTGAATAGGGCCAGGGCGAAGCAGCGCTAAGCCCTCACTGCTACCGTTAACCCCAATAGCGCCGCCCAAGTATGCTGCCCGGAGAATGGTCACGCCAGTGAATAGTGCGAGTGCGCTATTTGGAATTCATAAAAGCAGCCATGTAAATGAGCCCATTGGGCATGCAAGGTGCTATGTGGCTATTTGCTTGACCATTATGGGCCCAAAGTTTAGCGCAGCTCCCCCACCGATCACCAGCCCAACAGTAATATAGTTTACTTTGCCTTGTGCTAACGGCCCCCACACTGATTGCCGGTCTGAATGTAAAATCAACATCTTCCCTGGTGCTAGTGGTCCCCTACCCAGCCGATCACTGGTCCGAAGCTAAAAGTAACATTTCCCTGGTGTCCAGTGGTCCCTCCCCCTGCCCAATCACCCACCCAATATATATTTACATTTTCCCTGGTGTCCAGTGGTCCCTCCCCTCACCCGATCACTTGCCTGATACATATTTACATTTTCTCTGTTGTCCTGTGGTCCCTCCCCCCACCCGATCACCCTCCTGAGATATGGACACTATTTCCCGGTGTCCAGAGTATTCCACCCATCCTGATTCCCTGTATAATATATATAAACCATTCCCTGAAGTCTAGTGGACCCCCTTCCCTATCCCTGATCCTCTGTGAAAGCCATATGGAAAAACAATCCCATTCCTTGGCCTCTAGTGGACCCCCTCTCCCTATCCCCAATCCCCTGTGAAAGACATATGGGGGGGGGCCACTAGAGGCCAGGGAATGGTTTATATATATTTGACAGAGGATCGGAATGGGGGGGATACAGTGGACCAGTGGACTCAGGGAAACAGTTTACATACCTCGTGCGGGTGATCGGGTGGGGGGAGGGACCACTGGACACCAGGGAATATGTAAGTATGTATCGGGCAGATAATCGGGTAGAGGGAGAGACCACTGGACACCAGGGAAAATGTAAATATATATCAGGCTGGTAATCGGGTAGGGGGAGGGACCACTGGACACCAGGGAAAATGTAAATATATATCAGGCGGGTAATCGGGTAGGAGGAGGGACCACTGGACACCAGGGAATATGTAAGTATGTATCGGGCAGATAATCGGGTAGGGGGAGGGACCACTGGACACCAGGGAAAATGTAAATATATATCAGGCGGGTAATCGGGTAGGAGGAGGGACCACTGGACACCAGGGAAAATGTAAATATGTATCGGGCAGATAATCTGGTAGAGGGAGGGACCACTGGACACCAGGGAAAATGTAAATATATATATATTTATTTTTTTATTGAAATTGTTTCACCAGGAAAAGCGCACTGAACAAGAACTGCTCGTCTCCCGGTGCGACCTGGGGGAGGGGTACAGTGGGGAAGAGGACAAGGGTAGTCCAGGTCCTGACATATACACATACAAATTGCAATACAGTTGAAAACATTTGACAGAAATAATTGGGCGTAGATGACAATTTACCCTGACTTATAGTATAGTAGCAATTACATAGGGAAGCCATGCGTTATACCTTGAAAACATGTAATTAGATAATACAGCTGCATATGTTTGACAGGAATAGTTGAGTGTGGATTAATACATATACCCTAATAGTTGAGAGTAACCGTTACAATGAGGAAATCCTGCTAAGGTATGGGGTTGTGGTATATAATGAGATAGGGGTAAGTGCAAGCTAGCTAGCTCAAAAGTTGGGATCAAGTACAGTAGTTGGGTGTGGTTGGCGAAGCGGCACCATTGGGCCCACTGGGAGAAGAAATATAGGAGTGTCTGAGGTAGAAAGATTGGAGAGTTAGCTGCAGGAGCAGTTTACTGAGCAGTGGTTGGCAAGGGCATAGGATAGTGAGCTGATAGAGGAAGAGTGGTGAATTTCAGAGGGGAAAGAGTTCCAGAGTTGAGGGAAGTGGTGAGAGAAGGCGGCCTGGCCAGCTTGGTCCGACGTCTGGGGACTAACAGGAGCCGGGAGTCTAGGGACCTCAGAGCATAGGTGGGTGACAGATGGGGCGATAGTACGGAGGTCAGATACACTGGGAGGGTACCAAACCAGTTCTTCGAGATAAACGTGGCACAGTGCATTAGGCGGTGGTTCTCAAGGGAGGGGAGAGCAAGGGAGTGGTACAGCTCGCAGCGGTGGGTGCGAGGATGAGCGTCAAGAGTGAACCGGCAGAAAGCATTAAAAAGGGTATCCAGTTTGGATAAAACTGACTTGTGGGCAGCACTGTAAACAATATCACAATAATCGAAGGAGGGAAGTATCATCTTCTGGATAAGCTCAGGACAGATCGGATAGGGGAGGCTAGAACGGTTCCGATATAAAGCTCCGAGCTTGGGGTGGAGTTTTGTTAGTATAGAGTCAGCATGGACTGCGAAGGTGAGGTGGCGGTCAAGCCAAACTCCAAGATACCGGAAGAAGGTGACGTCCTCCAGCTCTGACCCATCAAGGGTGTGGAAAAGTGGGAGGGAAGGGAGCCTGGCTATTCATTGGGATGTACCAAAAGTCATAGTTACAGTTTTTTTTAGCATTTAGAGAGAGCTGGTGAGAGTTGAACCAGAGCTGGACTTTGTTAAAATCCGCCTGGAGGGTAGAGGCAACTGAGGCTGGGGAGGAGCCAGAAGAAAATAGGACAGTATCGTCAGCATACATGTGGATTGAGGAGGCAGAACAAGTTTGGGGCAGGTTGTTTAGAAAAATAGAGAATAGGATAGGCCCAAGCACCGATCCTTGGGGGACACCAGTGGACATGGGGAGGGGAGGGATATGGCATCCGCAATCGTGACAGATTGAGTGCGGTCTGTAAGATAGGCACTGAACCAGGCAGTAGCAGATATAGAGAGGCCAGAGTCAGAGAGGCTAGATAGTAACAGAGTATGGGAGACTGTATCGAAGGCCTTGGCCAGATTGATGAAAATGGCAGAGGTGATGAGACCTCTCTCCATTCCAGATTGGGTGGTGTCAGTGAGCCTTAGTAAAGAGGAGGCAGTGGAGTGATCTTTCCTGAATCCGGACTGGTAATGTGTGAAGAAATTTGAGTCAGCAAGATAGGAGGTTAGCTGGCTAAGCACTAAGTGTTCTTGCAGCTTCGCCAGAGGAGGGAGATTGGCCAGTAGTTTGAGGTGGAGGAGGAGGCGCCCCCTTTGTGGAGAGGGATGACAATGGTGTGCTTCCAGGACAGAAGAACAGGTGCAGTTGTGAAGGATAGATTTAGGAGGTAGGCAATAGGGGTGGCTATGGCAGAGGCCATATTGGACGGGTAATCGAGTGGGGACCATAGGACACTAGAGAAAATGTAAATATATATCAGGTGGTAATCGGGTAGGGGGAAGGACCACTGAACACCAGCGGAAAATGTTAATATATATCAGACAGGTAATTGGCTCAGGGAAGGGACCCCTGGACACCAGGAGAAAATGTTAATTTTAACTCCGGACCGGTGATTGGTGGTGGGGCGCAGTACCTCTGCCAACCACTAGGGTTGTGCGAGATTAAATTAAGGTCTCAGTCGGCAGTATTTGCTCCACACAAGGGGACCCCACAAATGGCCGTTGCGTGGAGCAAATGCTTTTGTGTATCAGACTGCGCTGATATGCAGGTCTCCTCCCCATCATTTGCATTGTGGTTCCCTCTACACTTTTCCCTGGTGCTAACCTGCTTTGAGTGCGCAAACTGGGCTTTTGTGAATACCAACTCTGCGCAAAACTGGGGTTGCACTGGGGCAGTGTTTGGTGAATCCAGCCGCTAATCTCTAAAATAACAAATGGTTTTGGTTGTATTTATTCTTTTATCACAAATCCCATATATTTGGAGTAGAGTATCAAAAGGCTTTACCCGTTAAATGAACAGTGGGACAAACACAGTATTGTATTTATTTTTTTTTGTTTAGTTTTTGTTGACCAGGAAAGGAGGGCTAGGCAATTCTGCATATTTTCAGCTTTGTCTTGGTGGGGTGGGGAGAGGGGGATACAGATGAAAACCAAATGAAATTGAACCAGAGTAAGCTGTTGGTAATGGGGAACATTTGGCCAGAACACTAGGGATATCCACTACCCTTTTCAAGACCCTTGTTAGCTAAGCTTTGGCTTTCATTTTTCCAAAGATTAGGTTAAAGAACATAAAATGAATCAGAAAAGCCGTTCCATAGACTTGTGAGTGTGCCCCAGGCTGTCCCTATTCAGAAGTCACAAAGCGTCTGAGTGTGGGAGCATGGCCAGCAACTGGGAAGTAGAAGGAATCGAGCAGCCAGCCCCTCATGGGCAAATTACAATCCCCTCCCTTCTTTAGGTGCAGCTTTTGGTTGCAGTGGAACTCCCATGAAGCAAGGGAGTTTCAGCATTGTATGAAGTCCGAACCATCCATTGCTTAACCTGAAACAAAATGGCTGCCCAGGACAGATGGGCCTTACTAGGTGTTTTGAAGCAAAAGTGAATTGCTATGTTAGGTATTTTACTGGGCTCTGTTGAACACCCTCTGACTTCGTTATTATGATCTAACAAACCCTTAGTTACCTGCAGGGAAACGTAGCCCTTTGGGGAACGTCAGGAGATTACTAGACCATAACAAAACAAACAGTACCTCTCTTACAGGTTCTAGGACTGAGAAAGGAGAATAAGAAATGGAAGCAGGGATAAAAGCAACATAAGGTTCTTTTATTGTCTTAGCTTGCCTATAGGACAGTCATTATACATGCTCGTTATGTAACATACGTGCCTGGGAATCTGGTTCTTTCGAACACTGCAGTGTCATGCAGGTTCTGCCTGCGATTTCCTTGGAGTGGGGGCATGGGAAAAGGGGTTTTATACCCTGATAAGATCTTAGTCTGGTGATAGTTAGCCAGCTCATGTGTGTGTGATGATCGCACTTACTATTACTTCTATTAGTCGGTTTGGGGGGCAGCAGAGTATTATCTCAGTTGCCCTTTAGAATGCTACAAAGTGTAGCATTCTAGTCATAAGAATACGCTTGTGTCAATGACGTATTCTTGTGGATGAAACATTTTGTAATGTATCATCATGTTTTCTGAAAGGTCTATTCATATAATGTAGCTGTGTCAGCACATGACACCTTAGCTGTAGAGGGCACTCCTGGGTAAATAACTCATTATATTTCTGACATTATCGTAGCAAAATAGCAAAACAGTTCTAGCCTAGAATCATTCATAGTGTTTTGTCTGTCCTCTACAGGATCATATGTGTAGGGTAAAGGTCGTGCTTCAGAAGTAGTGCAGTTTCATAGCTTGTATCTAGGTTCTGTGCAAGAATAAAGAATTACCTAGCCTTATGTGTATGTAAACCTATACTAAACTTGAGTAGATGTTCCCTAGCTATGTGTATGAGTCCCTAGCTCTATATGTAATGTGCCCCCTCCCAATTCTATGTGTTTGTGTGAGCTCAGCATGGCATGAACATACAAGTAATCATGACATGCCTTGTGCACGTGATGTGTATGTGTAAGCTTGTAGTCACGACATACCTTGTGTACATCATGTGTTTGTGTGTGCACATATTCTTACACCTAGGTTCTGTATGGAAGTGAGATATGGTATGGAGTACCTCTGTAAAATTACTAGAACTTGTTCAAAACATCTTCCTGAGAAGAATCTTGCATTTGCCTTGGGATACTCCTTGCATGTATGTTGCACTGGGAAACCAATGACATTTCCATAAGTATTGGAGTGATCATTAGGGAGTTTGGGAAAATAAACAACTGAATTGCAGCCTTCAAGATTTCCAAGCAAAGCATGGCAGGAGTATCACAGGTCTGAAAAGCCATTGGGTTGGTTTTAAAATCTAGACTAGACAATAGTCAGGATAGGGATGCTACATATTTGGAAAGCCTTCACGTTAGCAAATGACAGTCGTTATAAGGCTGAGGTCACTATGACACTGAAAGGTAATTTTTCTCAAAATTCAGTGGCTAAACTCCGTGACACAGCAAATATGAAATTATATAGGAAATATACCAAGAATTAATGAGGTGTACTTGAATTTTTGCAAAAACGAAAGGCACCATGCAGCCTTTGCAGATTCTGTTTAGAGATTCTGGAAGAAAGGAAGGTTCTTTTCTGGACATGGCACCATAAACAAAGGGAAGCGTGTGTAAATGCAATAATCAGTTTAGGGTTACAGTATTCCCCTTGATATTTGAACGTACACTACTAGCAAAGGAACCCGAACATCTGATATTCCCTATCCTGCCATTAAATACTTGGAAAAATTGCAGTGGTAGGGACCTGAAATTGCTTGTTTAGTAGCTTGAAGCACATTATTTATGCCACAGCTACTTTTGCCTACAGAGCTTTAAATAAATTGAAATAAATATAGAATTCTTTGGAAGTATGGGTATGTACAGTACAGTAAGATTCTTGTTGGTATTAATACTGTGCAATATCTTAAAGTTATTTTTATTACAGTTGTCATATGTTAAAATTGTGTATTTATACATGCTTTGTGAAATGAAAGTAAACTGGTGCACCTGCTGCAGACCATATAAACATAAATGCACTAGTGTGTTTAGTATTTAGCTATGTAAACACACTAATCAGTCCACTCGTATATACGAGTACTTACTTTTTTATTACTGTACTTAGAAAATGGTGGAAAAAGTGCATCTTTTCACAACAGCAAGGCATCCAATCACAGATATTTAAAAACAGGGGAAGAGCAGTCCCAATAGCAACAGCATGACCGATAAAGGTGAAAAACACCTTACATTTCACTCCGTCTTCTGAAGATGCTCCGCCCAGACAGAGTGATGCTGTTGGGACTCCTCTTCCCCTGTTTTTAAATATTTGTGACTGGATGCCTTGCCGTTGTGAAAAGATGCACTTTTTCTACCATTTTTTAAGTACAGTAATAAAAAAGTAAGTACCTGTATATAGAAGTGGATTGTTTAGTGTGTTTTACATTGCTAAATACTAAACACAGCAGTGCATTTATGTTTATAAGGTTTGTAGCGGGTGCACCAGTTTACCATCGTTTTACCTGTTTTTGTTTTTGTAAGCATTGCTGATTTACAGACAGCCAATGGAGCACATATTCTCTGCTTCTCTGATATATGCTTTGTGAAATTAAATTTGAACCTTGAACCTTGAGTGAGGTCACAATACTAATGAGGTAAGAAAAAGGAATAGAACCAGATATGTCAATCTCCAGGTAAAGTACAGCTCTTCGCATCACATCTAATACTATCAGGTAGAAAACCTTCTAATGAGCAAATGGAAAAAGAAAAGTACTTCAAAAATAATAAATAACAACTATTTATAAAAACTAATTAATAACTTTCTGCCTGTTGCCTTTGGTGCTGCTAGCTCATTACGGAAACTGTTGCACTAAAACTGTGCTCTAGCCTGCCTCCTAGCAGGGTTAGAACAGGGTTTTAGAACACTGAATACAGCGCTGTTTTTACCATGCTATGATCTGGGCATAAACCTTTTAAACAATGTTAATCAAGTTAAAGCTGTTTTAAAATGCACAGTGTGTACAGACCCCCCATTGTGTTTTAGTACTTGAAAGCAGCAGGACCTGTACGGTTAAACAGTTGCTGATTCTCAATTGGGGAGCCTGGAGTAAGCTGTAAAACCAATTCTAACATAGACTTTTAACAGAGTTGTTCCTGAGTTTCCCATTGGCCAAGTGGATGCACAGCATGCTTCCATGCTGGCAACCTGGGTTCAGGAGCAAGCCTGGAGAGCTGGATGGGTGCTGTCCTTGGCTGGGGAGTGCTGCTGAGTGCAGCGTGAGCCAGCCCGGGGAAGGAAGCACCCAATATCTGGTGCTGCGGTGGCCCCACGTGGGATAGGGAGCTTGCTCCTCCACAGGGGGTGGCACCAGGGGAGGTGGGAGGGTCCTAGGAAAGCAGGGAAAGAAAAACAAAAAAAAATACCTGTGTGCACTGACCTGCCTGAATGACAGCGACGGCACCTTCCAGTCTTGCCCCATGTGGATCCGGTCTTACCCCATGTGGATCCGGTTTTGCCACATGTGGATCCCTGCCCTCCTTGATGATGGGGAGAGTAGTGGATGAGTCTGGGAGGTTGCTGGGAGGATGCCTGAACAAAAGGCACAGGCGGCAGACCAAGGACCAAACAGCTAAGTTGGGGGGAGGGGTTAGCCCAGTGGTGTGGTGGTAACGCAGAGTTCCACCTGTGAGATAGGGGTTTTGTGTAAGCCTCAAAATCCTACTCTGGTTGCCAGATTGGAAGGCAAGGGTGCCATGGCGGTCAGGGGCTCAACTTCCAGGGAGGAAGTGGGGAGGGATGGTGCTGTTCATACTTGTCCTTTGCTGGTCTGCCAAGGGTAGCACTGGCACCAACTGTGAAAACAGCTGCCGTCCACCATTACTACTAGAATAAGTATATAATAGTGATTATGCCAATTGTTAGGGGCAGGGACAAGTGGGGGGAAGCTAGCAATAACACACAACAGGGTGTGCATTATGTTAGATTGCCATATGCCCTGGGTGTGTTGTGAGGCACGAGGCCGCAGGACATGTGTTATTACGCTCTTAAAATGGACTTGTTTAGCAATGTATTGAGGAATAAAATAATGTTTAAATGTGTAAAAATTTTTTTATTTTGCACTGTTGTTTGTAAAGTAGCCCCTCCACATGGCTGCCACATTAGCGTTGGGGTGTGTGAAAAGGCTGCGTGCCAGAATGACCATGCAGTAAGCAAAATTACCACACAGTCATGTGACATGTTTTAGCCAATTAAGTTTCTAGATTTTTCCTTTCCACTTAATAATGAAAAAAATGATGCACAAGTTGCAGATGATTCATTCAGTCACAGTCACAGCTTCATTATTTATGTGGAAACAAGGGATTGTTATAAGTCTCGTTCTGATGTATGAATGGCTTACACCATCCTGCCTTATGGGAAAGATCTCATTCCATCTTATTTGTATACAGGGCTTCCTAGCAAAGGATCTTCGGATTGAAGCTCTCAGCAGGCTGGAGAAAAGAGTAAAGGGAACAGCTGAGCAGTTTGTAAAGATCCTGGAGCAGGTGGATGCTATGGTGAGGAAGTCGTTCATATATGCTCAGTATGCAGTTACCAAACCTTTCTTTGTTATTAACAGTATATTTATAGGGCTGTGTGATAGTGCAGTGGTGGTGGGCGTTACTTGTCATACCAGTGACCTGTGTTCAGCATGAGGGGGATTGAGTGTCCCAGGGGACTCCCTCTTTTGCTTCTTGGGTTGGGGGGGGGGCAGTGTCTCCTACTGCAGTACTGTAACTGGGTGCCATAGGTGGCAGTGTTGCTGGGTAGCACTTAACAAGAAAGTTGGCAGGGACAGATTGAGGTCCATAGGTTGACGCTTTCATGTATTATCCCTGTGGACAGAGAGGGGGAGTACTCGGAAGGAAAAGGAGAACATCATGGGTAGATGGCACTTCATGTCCACTGGTGCTGCCCTGCTGTCATTTTTGGGGGTGCTCCACACTGTTCTTCACTTGATCCAGGGCCTGATTCTCAGCTGTTAGGACTGATGCTTGATGACCATTTAGTACCAGCACAGACACTGTGACCTCTTTGACCCCCGCTTTGTGAGGGTTTTACGGTACCTTCCCAACCGCCCACAGAGCCACTCACAAGTACATTCCAGTCCTCCAGGCCTAGCCTTACATAGCTGCAGCCTTACTTACTTCTTAACGAGGCACAATGCTCAGAAGGATACAGATGGACCAGTAGTAGAGACATGTTGCATGTCGGGGAGGGGGGGGGCAGTCAGGACAGGTTAGGGATAAGGGTACTGTGAGAACACCAAGGAGACAGACAGCTGGGGGAGTTACTGAACCATAAAGATGTCTCATAACTGGGGCCATAAGGGGGGACCACTTCACCATTTAACTTGGCCTGCAGCTGCTGGGGGGCAGGGGGCACTCCACACCCATGTGCCACAGTTTAAGTATGGCATATTCCATGTCGCCTACTAACATCTGGCCTGCTGATATTAGTTGGTGTAAACATTGCAGGGGGTACTCCTCCTCTGTGCCATACTTCCAAGTTTGAGTGTGGCATATTCGGGGAAGGCTCAACCCTGCAGCCCTTATTTTGAGCCATCACCATCTGGAACTGACAGGCCCTCAATTTACTTGCCATTACTCATGGTTGGTCATGTCCCAGTGTTGCTAAGAGAAAAGGAAAGGAATACAGTTTTATATAGTGCCTTTCATGAAAACTGTATACCAGAGTGCTTCACAGTCCAGGAGAGGGGAGGGGAGAGAATGTTGCTGCCATTTAGGTGCACAGGGTGAATCAGACACAACAGAGATAGTTCAGAGAAAGGTTATAGAGATGTTGAGCACAGGGAGGTTGAGTGACATGCTGTGGGTCACACAACGAGTAGAGGGCAGTTTTGGGATCCATATGAGGAGGCAGTATAGCACAGTGGTTTAAAGCTCTGAGCTGCAAACCTGGAGACCTGGGTTTGAATCCCACAGGTCCCACTTGCATACTGTGTGACCCTGAGCAAGTCCCTTAACTTCCGTGTGCTCCCAGGTCGCACCTGTAAACAAGCTTTAGCTTAGTGTCTCTCTCCCCTGGTAAAAAAACAAAACAAAAAAATATGAGGGTCTCTAGGTTCGCTGCCCTGCAGTCTTAACCACATGGCAAAAAATAAACTTTGTCAGTACGATGCACTAGTCCCCTTTACTGTGCTTTATCTGACATGATTAGTATCTATTGCTTACATTTTAAAGGTGGCTTTCAGTAACATTATTCATACTATTCTGTCACTTGTATTGGAGGGCAGTTTCTAATCAAAAATATATGGTACTTGTGTAGGCAGTAACACATGACAGGGTGTGTGTTCGTTGGGAGATACAGGTACTCCTCTAGTCTAGTGTATACTGAGGCTGAGGCTGCAGGTGGAGTGCTCCCCAGCACACACCATTGGAGAGTGTGTGTGTGTGTGTGTGTGTGTGTGTGTGTGTGTATATATTTGTAACATGGCAATTAATGTGTGCCGTGAATCCGGCATAATGATAGGTGGAAACACAGCCGGTGGTACAAAATGAAGCAGTCATTAATTCCCTAGAAATTACTGCTTCATTCTGTAGTACAAACACTGTCCACTCGAAAGCGCTACCTGAGCACACAAAGAGACATTTTCCAGTCACTAACTGAGCCGTGATGATACTTATGCGGTTTCGAGCAGCTGCGCAATCGGCATCTTACCCGACCGTGAGACATGGGCTGAATGACAGTACAGATCAACAGTCTAAATGTTGAACTCGTAGCAGCCACAATATAAACTGATCCTAGACGTTCTAAAACATATGGCGCTGAGTAGCATACAGAAACTGAAACAGAAATGCATGTCTCTCTTTCCGTTTTAAATAATAATGTTCACAGTCAATTTCTGTACCACTTCCATATTACAAGTGCATTAATCACCTCGACAGAGGGCATTCCCAGGGATGATGCATGGCTGGGCGGTGGGAAGCACTCGGCCTGCGGCCTCGTACACCCCCAACCATGCATTAATTCCTGGGAAATGCCCTCCTGTCTCAGTGACTAATGCTTACATATATCAATGAATGCAGCACCCATGACGGTGTTACTGCACTTACTAAATGGCCTGGTATTAAAATTGGCATAGAAAATGCAGCACTATGTATTCATGAGTTATGTATAGGCATGGCGTGTGACCTGGTTCATCTAATCAGAGAGCAGTATTTACAGTACACTTCTGACCCACTTCATAAATAAGGGATATGCAGCAGGGACCTGTGAAATCAATTATTTATTTTCACAAGAGCTGTGTGACCTCGGGTAACCTCAGGAGTGGCGTAAACCACAAGTGATGTGCCCAAGGTCAAACAGCTCTTCTGAAAATAAATAATTTATTCCACAAGGTCCCTGTTACATAGTTCATTTAGGCAATAGGAATCTTTTAGGATAGTGCAGGAAGATGTGTTTTAAATTTTTTTGGGGGGAGGGGGTTGTATGCAATTTGAATGGATCTTTTTGGTGATTTTTCTAGTGTAGCTCTGCTTAGCATAATTGGTGCTAGGCAGTTGCTAAGGACGCTTGTAATGCACCCTCCTGTTGGTGGCACTAGAGAGCTGAGGGAGATTTTCCCTTCAAGATGGCGACTACTGTTAACGAGCGGTAAAGTCGAGAGTGGGTAATGAGAGTCCACTTTTGTAGCTGTTTTTTTTTTGGTTTTTGTTTGTTTTTGGTTTTTTTTTGGTTTTTTTAAAGAGAGCTCTTGCTGGCGGCCCGGTGGTGTACAGGGCTGAGGCACTGGACGCCTTGCCTCTCTCCATGCCTGCAACCTGTGTTTGGGAATGAGCACAGGCAGTGGGAGGTCAGCAGGAGGGAGGGCGGTTCAGGAATGAGCTGCCTTGAGGTACTTCCTCTCCGGGAAGGGATCTGTGCTTCCCTCGGTTCTTGACTGCCTTGTGACAGAGGCCAGGGGGCACTGCAAGCCATGGGAGCCAGGGCACTAGGCCCATGGGATGGGAGGAAGGGGCCATCACCAGAGCAAGAGCGCGCATGCGTGCCTCCACACACATGTGCCTCTCTGACTGGGGCCCCGAAGGAGTGATAAATACCTATATGGAAAAAAAGAACCCTTGCTTGTTTTAAAAAAAACTGTTTTGTTTTTTCTCGGGTGACCAGGAGTGGTACCAAAAAGTGACTGACAGTGCTGATGAAGAGGTGCACGGCTCCTAGCAGCAGCTGGAGACTAAAGATAAAAAAACAAACAAAAAAAGAAAATATTTTATTTTAAGTAAAGATATGTGGTTTGATGGGAAACAAGGAAGTGTTTTTTCTCTTTAAGCTGTCTTGTGGTTCAGAGCCACACCAAGGAACTGAATGAGTGGGTGGGTAAAAGAGACTGAGACTGATAAGCAAGTGACAGAGCAGGGTGGTGTGGGTGGCTGGAGACTAAAAAAAAAAAAAGTTTCTTTTTTTTTTAATAAAGATTTGGTTTTATGGCAGTGTTTGGTTCTGTAAGGGAGAAGTGGTAGGCGGTCGGGAAAAGGAAATTAGCAGCTTGTGATGTGAGTTAAAAAAAAAAAGGGGGGCAAAATAACTTTTTTTCCACTCAAGTTGTTTGCAGTTTAGAGCCATTCCGGGGACATGAAGGGAGTGGGTGGGTAAGAGAGATTGGTAAGGAAGTGAACGAGCAAGGAGGGGGGAGGGAACAGGTAGCTTCAAGAAGCTTGTCATTTGAGCTTCAGGCTTAAAAAAAAAAAAAAAAGGAACGGATAGGGAGTTCATTTTACGGTAAAGGCAACTGAATGGATGTTATTGGGTGAATGTGTGGGAGCTTTAGTGTGTTGCTAATTACTTTGAATGGCAGACTGAAATGCTGAATAAAGTAGTAGTACTGGCAGTCTGGCAGGCGACGGTGGGCATTGCTGACCAGTGACTTGTCTATGTACATAAAATACATAGTGACGTGCCTACCGTGTACATAAATGAAATTTATGTACACAGGTGCTCAAATATCAGCAGTTATGTAATGGTTTTTGTGTCCATGCTTGTTGCATAAATAGGGGATATGCACTAGTCTGACTCGAAATATGCAGTTGATCATGAAAGTTCAGACCCCTGAGAAATGGTAACTACTCTTGTGGTCTGGGGTCAGTCAGTACTCAAAAAAGACATTTCAAACAACATGAAATCTTGCTATATTCTGACACATGCAGTGAGTCCCAACCTTCGAACTGCCCCGGAGGTGAAAGAGTTAACTTTCCTTGCCAGGCATGGAACGCTGAGCTCGAGCTCGGTTGAGACTCTGTCTGTAGTTCTTCAAACTCAAACCATCAGATTCTTTACTCCGCCTCACTGAACAGTGGTTAAAGTACCGCTTTTCTCGGTTTTCGACCGAATTTAAACTGCAACCTGTCGGTTCAGTCTCTGTCTGTGGTATTTGTGAGTACTAGATAGGTTTTACATTAATTCTATTCTGTGTGGAACTTAGTTTATCGGTTCGGTTTGAACCAATCAAGTTGTTTAAAAAATCTTAATCTGTGATTTAGAGTGTGGTTACCGGTTCTTATCGGTTCTAAAAAAAACGGATTTTATTATGGTTTTTTCCACGACCCGTGACACGGTTGGGAACCGATAAGAGGGTCTTACTTGGCGGATTGCCATAAATGGGTAAGTTTGGATAGGACTGGCACTATGTCTGAGAAACCCAAAAGAAAAACCGGGCCCACTGGGTTTCAACACTGTAGTGTGTGTGGGGAAGTCTTTGCCAAGGCTGATCCCCACACCACCTGTGTTTACTGTCTGGGGTTTGACCACCTCAATGCAGACTGCCAGATTTGTAAAAATTTTCCTGCAGCTACCCTGGAGAAGAGAGTTGGTAGGCTCAGGGAAAGGGAGGCCAAAAAGTCCGCTGAACCAGATGGCCAGCCCGGTTCGGTTCCAACCGAACCAGAAGGAGTGCCCTCTGACCAGGGCGAGACTTCTTCGGGCAAAAGGAGATCCGACTCTGAGAAGTTGGTTCCAGCAAAAAGGACTAGAAAATCAGCTGGTGTGGAGCCAAAACTTTCCTCTCCAACCGCTGAAGAAATAGCCAAAGCGATCAAAATTGTCCAGTCGCTTTCCCCGGTTCCGACCGAACCGGCACCGTCAGGTAGGCGCTCGGTTCGGCCAGTTCCACCAGTTCAAGAGTATGATTTAGAGGAATATTATGAACCGGAGGAGGGGGAAGAGGAGTATGAGGAGAGTGAATGTGGATTTGAAAGTCTGGATGTGCCCATTGACCCGGACATCTCCCCAGACAGACCTTCAGGAGTGTCTCCTCCTAGGAAGAGGTACACATTGTCAGGCTCTGATACAGAGTTCCTTACACAACAATGCAGCCATGTTGGGGTAGTGTAGGCTGCAGCCTGTGACAAGGCAAATATTCCCTTGGCTTCACACCCCCCAGACAAGGACTCCAGAAGGATTGATGCCATGGCAAAGAAACAGTACATGGCAGCATCCTTGGGACTCAGACAGGCAAATTATATGGCTTATGTTGCTAGATATCAGAAATCCAGATGGGACACTGTCATGGCTCTAGCAAAACAGGTCCCTGGCCAGCTTGCCAAGGAGCTGGAGCAGGTGGCTGCTGATGGTATTGAGGCATCCAAGGTGCAATTCCATGCTGCAGTGGACTCAAATGATGTGTCATCAAGAGTCATGGCTACATCTGTGGCATCAAGAATGGCTTGGCTCAGATGTACTAGCCTGTCACAGGATACCCAGACTAAGGCCATGGATTTTCCTGTTGTGGGTAATTCCCTGTTTGGGGAGCAGACAGAGAATTACATGAAGAAAATGGATGAGTATAGGACCACCTATAGGAGTGCACAGGCTAAGGAAAAAGCAGACCACTCCTCAAAGGCAGCTTCCCAGGGGCAGGGGCAGGCCTTTTAGGGCCTTTTACCAAGCCAGGCCTCCTCTTCTGCTTATGCCCAGAGGGGTTCTTAGAGGAGAGGCAGACGGGTACAAGCAGGCCTGCTTCCACCCCTCAGCCCAAAGCCCCTGCCAAGCAGGCACCCTGATGGGGTTGCCAGGGCCGATTCTCAGCTACCTGCAGGGGGCAGGCTGGCTTACTTTGTCCAGGACTGGGAGTATCTAACATCAGACAAGTGGGTCCTGGAAGTAGTAAGCCAGGGACTGGTTCTCAGCTTCAAAACATTTCCAAAGCTGAGAACCAGATCCTTTCCACCCGCAAATCCCTCAGAGGCACTTGCCCTAGAGGCAGAGGTCTCTTCCCTCCTGGCTGTCAGAGCTATGGAAAGGGTTCCACCCCTACACCAGGGCAAAGGATTGTACTCCAGGTACTTCCTTACCCCAAAAAAGACAGGAGAATGGCGGCCCATCCTGGATCTCAGATACTTTAAACAAGCACCTTTTAAAACCAAAATTCAAAATGGTGACTCTGGGAATTATTCTACCCTCTCTAAGGCCAGGAGACTGGCTAGTGTCCCTGGACCTCAAGGATACCTACTTCCATATTCTCATCAGAAGCTCCCATCGAAAGTACCTCAGGTTCGAGCTGCCCTCAGGCCATTACCAGTTCAGAGCAATGCCCTTTGGCCTCACCTCTGCTCCAAGGGTATTCACAAAATGCCGGGCAGTAGTAGTTGCTTCTCTAAGAAGGCAGAAAATTGCCATTTTCCCTTACCTGGACGACTGGCTCATAGTAGGCCAGTCCCCAGACCAAGTCAAGTTACACTTACAGATAACTCAGCAACGCTCACTTCTTTGGGTTTCCTCCTAAATCTCTCAAAGTCAGTTCTAGAGCCTGTCCAGCTCCTCACCTTCATAGGCGCAGAGCTAGACACAGAGAAGGCCAGAGCCTTCCTTCCCCTGGACAGGGCAAGGACCCTGGTCTCTCTGGCCTCCTTATTCACCCTGCAGGTGTCTCGACCAGCAAGGCATTTTCTGCAGCTCCTGGGGCACATGGCTGCTTCTACAGCAGTAGTGCAGGGAGCAAGATTTCAGATGAGGGACATTCAGTTCCATTGGAGAGCCTTTTGGTCTCAAAGGAAGGACCCTCTGACCAAACTGATCCCAGTAACTCAAACCCTGATCCAGGCCCTACAGTGGTGGCAGGATCAGAACAATTTGAGACAAGGGTTCCCTTTGTCACCCAGTCTCACTCTTTAATCCTTACTACAGATGCCTCCCTCTTGGGGTGGGGGGCTCACATGGGTGACCTCACCACCCAGGGGTTGTGGTCCCCTCAGGAATCTCTGCTCCATATCAATCTGTTGGAACTCAGAGCAGTATTTCTAGTACTTCAAGCTTTTTCCAAATCTGTTCAGAACAAAGTTATTCAGGTTAGAACAGACAATACCACCACAATGTGGTACATCAACAAGCAAGGAGGCACTCGGTCTGTGGCCTTGTGCACCGAAGCAATGAAGTTGTGGTCTCTGGCTTACTCCCTGAACTCCTCCCTCATGGCAATTCACCTACCAGGAAAGGACAATGTCCTGGCAGATGCTCTCAGCAGGATTTCCCAGGGCCATCACGAATGGTCACTGGATCCCCTGGTCTTGGAAGTGATTTTTTCCAGATGGGGCACCCCGCAGATAGATCTTTTTGCAGCCCCAGACAATCACCAACTTCCCTTTTTGCTGCAGACCCCCAGTGTTGGGCTCAGTCCCCCTGGATGCCTTGGTTCTCAATTGGGAAGGGAAGTTTCTCTATGCTTTCCCCCTTCCTGTCCTGTTCAAGTGCTAGTCAAAATCAGATCTCAACCTGCAAGATGATCCTGATTGCTCCAGACTGGGCCAGACAGCCCTGGTATCCACTCCCACTGTCCTTAGCAGTCCATCTTCCCCTGTGTCTTCCCAGGAATTACAACCTGTTAACCTGTGCTCAGGGGAGGGTTTGGTACCCGAACCTCAAATCTCTCAATCTCAAGGCCTGGTTCTTGAAGAGTTAGAGTTTGCTGACTTACACCTCTCCCAGGGTGTAATGGATATCCTGAAGGCTTCTAGAAAACCTTCCACCAGGGCTACTTATAATTCTGAATGGAAAATATTTTCCATATGGTGCTCTGGGAAGCATATTTCCCCAGAATCTGCTGATCTGCCTACAGTCCTTGATTATATGGTCAGGGGTTGAAAAATTTTGGGAGAGGCCATAAGTCCAGGACTTATGTTACTTTTGGGCCATAAGTCCATGGCAGGCAATGGTAAGTCACATTTTTTTTCACTGACATCTTTACCAAAACAAATCAGTTGTTTTCTAATAATTATAGGAAGCAACAGGGACCCCTCTACAAGCCAAATTATTTGTAGCTTGCAGTTTGGACTCAAAATGGACTATATGCTTGGCTTTAAATTAAGTTTCATAGTCCAGCTCGTTATCTGTGAACCCCCAATTTTCTGTAATCTTAATTATTACTCTGCCTTGGCTAGTTGAAGTCTTTTTTATATTAAGATGGCCACAGCCACTGCTACAAGACAGACACACACAGTCGCTGGGTCCACTTCAATATCTGAAGCTACTGTGGGATACATGCTGTAATGTATACACATAGTAGACAGGTAATTAAGCATTTATTTAAAAACTTAACTGGGAAAGGCACACTGTACTTTATGCACACAGTAGTTATGTCATCCCCCTTCCGCTGGCACGTCTCCCTAATCGCTTTCCTTTCTTTTACTGCTTCCTTTCTTTACTTCACTAAAACACGTTTCCCCTGCTCCTTCAGAAAACAGTGCCTCCATTAAAGAATCTTTTTCCTACTTGCTGTACACAATTGTTTCCTGTTGTAGAAGCAAATCAGCCACACCAAGACTGTGGCACTTGGACAGAAACAGTCAATAAAGAAATAAAAATCTTGGTCAGTATTTGCCCCTATTAAAAAAAAAAAGGTACCTTCCTTTCACACAAATGCTATTTGTATCCTTTTCCACCTCACCCTACACTCTCCGTATCGACTTAGCTGCACCACCATTGCCTTCAAACCTGTGCCAGACAGAACAAGAGTAAAGCTATGCTGTTTTTGATTTAAACACAGTCTTAAACCCCTCTCACACTCGGCAACTCCCGTTGCTCTCCTAACTGTGCTAAACAGAGTTATGATTACACTTCCAGCCTTCTTGTTTTTTAAAAAAATAAATACGCTCCTTACTACATAAATGAAAAATGGAACTGGCATCCACGCAGCACGATGTTCTTCCCTGAAAATGAAACAGACATATTCTTCCTTCTCGACTTCTGCTCAGACCCTTCATGCCTGTCCACAGACAATTACATTACGAGCGATTCCCGATATGGCTGGTCTGGGACCAGTGTTACAGTAGCTCTGCCTATCCTTTCTCTCTCCTGGTCTCGCGAGTAGGCGTGGATATCTCGCGCAGGCAACCAATCGGGAAAATGGATCGGTGGAGCTGTTGTACAGCTCGGAAGCCGGCATCGGAATGTCACGCTCTGGGCAGGGGAGGGTGGAGTTGCAGTTACAGGTCTGCATATGCGCTGGCAAAAGTAAATACAGTCAAGTCCATCGGACTTAAATGGGCTGTAGTGTGCAGGTCCTACGGTGCTTTCTGTGGGTCCCGAACCTCGGACTTGGAGATTTTTCAACCCCTGATGGTCCACTTAAATAGCTTGGGGCTGAGACCAGCTACACTGAAAGTGCATCTGGCAGCTGTGTCTGCTTTTATTTCAGCAGGTAAGTCCTGTTCTCTCTCAGCTCACCCTGTTTTCTCCAAGTTTTTCAAGGGATTGCTTCACACCAACCCTCCATTCAGGGACCCTGCCCCTGCCTGGAACCTCAATGTTTGCATTGCTCAGCTTATGCAACCCCCCTTTGAGCCTTTATCTTCAGCAGAGCTTAAGTACTTGACTTGGAAAACTGTGTTTCTGGTAGCCATCACTTCTGCCAGACGCATAAGTGAATTACAAGCTTTGTCAGTGGAGCCTGATTTTATCTCCTTTCATAGAGATAAGGTGGTTCTCAGGACAAACAGTAAGTTCTTGCCTAAGGTGGTTTCAGATTTCCACCTTAATTAATCTATGTCTCTTCCTGTGTACTTCACTGACCATTCCTCCTCTGGAGAGAGGAGACTGCACAGTTTAGATGTCAAAAGAGCCCTTAGTTACTACATAGATCGTACCAAGGGTCACAGGTTTGACTCCCTCCAACTGTTCCTCACTTATGGTGAGGTTGGTATAGGGAAACCTGCCACTAAAAGACCCATTGCCAGGTGGATTGTCTCCTGTATCCAATTTTGCTATGAAAAACTGGATAAGGTTCCTCCCTCAGGCCTGAGGGCTCACTCTACCAGAGGTACAGCTGCTTCCTTGGCTGCTGCCAGGGACATCCCTATTCTAGAGATATGTCAAGCAGCTACCTGGAAAACAGTTCACGCTTTTACCAAGCATTCCTCCCTGGACATCCAGGCTAGGAGTGATGCTCGGTTTGGCACAGCTGTGCTTCAGAGCCTATTTCCTAAGTAGGTTTTGTCCCTCCTCCATGGAGGTACTGCTTGGTAGTCTGCATATGTCAGAATATAGCAAGACTTCATGTTGTTTGAAGAAAAATTACTCACCTTAGTAATGTTGTTTCTTCTAATGAGTCTTGCTATATTCTGACCCCCATCGCCCCTCTCAGAACCTCTGTTTCTAGGGACATGGATATGTTGTTCATCCACACTCATTGGCAGGTATCCTTGCGCTTAAATCTTGCGGAAGGTCTTCAAGCTTGCTCCTCCACCCACCGGGTGGTATAACTCGGCTCCGCCCCATGGCCAGATCTTCCTTACCGCTTGGAGCTCAGGTTCCCTCTTAACGCTCTGCGTTTGAGACTAGTTCCTATTTCTCCGTTTGCGGATTTAAAAATAAATTTTGCAAAAGACTTCAGTCTTCTATCCCTCGCTGGCTGCGATGGACCGTCGACTCAGTTTCGGAGATGCCCATTTGGGTAGAAGATGTCTCAGACGGATCCACACTCCACGTGTCTACTGCTAGGCCTTGAGCACGACCCGCGGGCTTGCGACCTGTGCTCATCTTTCTCGACCTCGTCCTCGAAGACCGTGCTGCCCGATTACAACTGGGCCGTCGGCGTTCCCTCGGTGAAGTCAAGGAGGCCCGGTTGGCGGTGTCCGCCGCGGCGAGCTTTCGGCGGATCAGCTCGGCGGATGGTCGCCCTCGAAGAGGCGGTAGCGGGCGTATCTTCCTCGGCCGCGGCATTTATCCCGCTCTCTCTGGGCTCTTCTTACGGCTTCTTTTAAGGAGCTTTTCTGTCCCTCTCACTAAAGGAGAAGGGCCTACGTTAGCGGGACCTTATTCTCGGTCCAAAAGAGGACAGGTAATCCCTCGTCGGCGCTCTTTGGGAGGCGGAAAGGTCCCTCTCCCGGGCCGTCGACCCGTCGGCTTCGATCGACCGCTCGGCCGACCACTGGCCTCACGGTGTCCCCCGCTCAGGTCAGTTGACCGAGACTCCACCGATGAAGTCAGATTTTTCGACCCATTAGACGGGCTGTCGCTTTAGCAGCCGAGATTCCCTCTCCCGTTCCCCGGGAGGAGTTGAGGATCCTGTGGGCTCGCCTGTGCCTCGGTTCCGGGCCCTCGGATGCACCATCCGAGCCGATAGAGTGCGGTTCCGGCCGACACCTCCCGCACCGACCTCGGAAATTCCGGGACTCGGTCTCGGTCTCGGACCTCTCGTGGTCAGCCGATCCCACTGTCATGGCGGTCTCGGTCTCGGCACCCGAGTGGCGGCGTCGCCGCCGTCCTCGTCCTCCTCCTCGGATGAGGAGGCTTGGCGTAAGTGCGTCGGCGGTACAAGAGACCTTATGTTGCAACAGCTCCTCTGGCCGGGAATAAGCCGACCCGTCGCCTTCCCGGCCATTAAGTGGCTGTCACGGGCAACCGACACAACCTCGACTTATCCGAGGAGCCTATACCAGGCGGTTGTTCAGCCAAAACCAGCTGCTCCACCGATTCCAGTGGAACCTCCACCTCCACAGCCACCAATGGGGCTCCGACCAAGGATTCTCGGTCGCTAAGGGTCTACCCATCGGCTGTCAGTTACCCTCACTCCCGATCGACCTCGGCAGGTGAAGGGTGGCTCAGGTCAGAAGCAGCTCTTGAGGACTCTTCCGAGTCCGAAGATGATTCCTCCTTTTTCTCCAAGCGACTGGACTTGGAGTCTTCAGGAGGTCAGTCAATGGACGATAGCCCGTCGTCCTTCCTAGGACTGCTTCGGCTCATCTCGGAGTCCACCGGGATGGAGCTCGAACCCGTTTCCAAACGGGCCAGGTATCCCCTCACGGAGATTTTGGACCGAGGGGATTCTCCGACGGAGGCCTTTCCGGTGACCGAGGCCATAGTGGGTCCGGCACTGGAGCTTTGGCAGCGCCCTGCTTCCTGCCCTGCGCCTTCGGCCAGGATGGCCAGGAAGTATGCGGTCCCTACCGGTTCCTTGTCCGGTTTTTCGGAACACCCCTCTGCTGAGGGGTTGGTTACCGACAGCGTTTTCGGTAGCGCCCGGCTAGCGCCAGGGATGTGGACAAACCTCCTGACAAGGAGTCCAGAAATGGACTATGTCGGGCAAAAGTCTACGCTGCGTCCTCTCTCGGCCTTCGCCAGGCCAGTTGGCCGTCCTCATGGCACATTTTTTCATGCCCTGTTGGGCTCCTGGATGAGGTCATCCCTCATCTTCCGCCGATCTGCAGACTACGGTTAAGCAGGTGCGGGACCAGGGCAGGGCAGTGGCCAAACAGCAGCTCCAGACTGCTTTGGATATAGGGGACTCATGTGCCAGATCGGTGGCGGCCGCAGTGGCTGTGCGTCATGGCTTGGCTGAGGATATCCACCTTTACTCGGATACCAGCACAAGTTGGCGGATGTCCCTTTTGGGACTGACCTCTTCACCCTGGGGTGGAAGGTCACCTGCAGAGGATCGAGAGGTCCAATGCTACCTTGGACTCGGTCTCTTCCGCTCAGAAGGACAAGGCATAAACCACAGCCTAAGCCCTTTCGTCCTTCTGTGCCCCGGCACGGCCAGCAACGTCAGGGCCAGCAGGCTTAGCCTTGGCATCCCAAACCCAAGCCGCGGCTTCCTCTAACAGGAGGCAGGGAGGAAAAGGCCCAGGAGGTCCTCGGCGGTCCCTCCTCCAAGCCTGCCCAGTGACGGGCTGAGGGGTGTCGCCCCCATCCCCCTATCCCTGGGTCCCCGTGGAGACAGCTCCAGCACTTCCGTTCCGCCTGGTCCGCTGTTTCCACGGACAGGTGGGTCTTGGAGGTGGTGGGAAGAGGCCTGCCTCTGGAATTCGAGCAGGCACCACCCTTCAGAGCCGTCGCCCCTCGGGGGGCCTCGGGATCCCCAGCCTCACTGGCGGCTCGTCGAGCCGACATCGCTCTCCTCCTCCAGAAGGAGGTGATAAGAGAGGTGGTGGACCCTCCTTCAGACCCAGGGTTTGTGTCCAGGTACTTCCTGGTTCCGAAACGGACGGGGGGCTGGCGCCCCATTCTCGACCTACAGGACCTAAACAAGTTCCTAAGGTCTCGAACCTTCAGGATGGTCACTCTGGCTCAGATAATACCATCCTTGGAACACGGCGTGTGGTTCTGCTCTCTGGACTTGCAGGACGCGTTTTTCACGTCCCTATCCGTCCGTCTCACCAGAGATTCCTTCGCTTCGGCGGAAGGATCCCTCTTGATTCAAGCCATGCCCTTGGCTTGTCTCCAGCTCCCAGGGTCTTCACCAAATGCATGGCAGTGGTGACAGCATTCCCCTGCGGCGCCCGAGGGGTCCGGGTGTACCCTTACCTGGACGACTGGCTGATAGCAGCTCCCCTCAGGAAGGGAGGCAGAGTGGTCCAGAAATCTGGCCCTCCAGGTCTGCTCTCAACTGGGCCTCCTTATCAAGCAGGCCAAGTCGGAACTCGAGCGAAGCAGGTGATTCTATTCATCGGGCGCAGCTCGACTCTCTTCGAGCCAGGCGCGGCTCCCGCGGACAGGGCCGAGGTTCTTTCCTCCTTTGCCCGATCATTTCTGGTTGGGCAATTGCGCCTGCCGGGACTTCCTGCGCCTCCTGGGTCTCATGGCGGCCTGCACCAGCGTGGTCCGTTGGGCCCGCTGGAACATGCGTCCCTTCAGTGGGGACTGGCCAGCCAGTGGTCTGGCTGCGATCCTTTGGACCAGCTTGTGTCGGTGACACAGGGATGTGGAGCGCTCTCCAGTGGTGGACCGTTCCAGATCATTTGCAGGAGGGCATCCCGTTCGTCCGCCCGAGCCGGCGGTTCTCTATCGACCGATGCCTCTCTGATGGGTTGGGGTGCCCATCTGGGGAACCACGGCTCATGGCCTCTGGTCCCAGCGGAGTCCCGATGCCACATCAACCTGCTGGAGCTCGAGGCGGTCCACCTAGCTCACCGCCTTTGCTCCGTTCCTCCGGGTCAAGTGGTCCGAGGTCAGGCGGACAATACCACGACCCGCACTATCTAAACCGCCAGGCGGGGGCGCGCTCCATGCTTCTATGCAAGGAAGCTCTCCGCATTTGGTCACTCGTGCGCAGCCTGGAGGCGGATCTCCTAGCCATTCACGTGGCAGGAGCCTCCAACACCTGGCCGATGCCCTGAGCCGGATAGGGGCTGCATCCCACGAGTGGTCTCTCCTGCCGGAGGTAGTAGCATCTGTTCTCCCATTGGGGCACACCTCAGGTGGACCTGTTTGCCTCCAGGAGAGCAGGGCTGAGCCTGTTCCATGCCGCCCCCTCAGCAGGGCTCGCTGCAGGGGATGCCTTCTCGAGGCAGTGGACCCCGGCCTCTTTACGCCTTTCCCCATTTCCTTGATCCACAAGGTGCTTCTCAAGGCGAGGAGGGACAAGGCGCAGGTGATTCTGATAGCCCCAGACTGGCCTCGCCAGTTCTGGTACACAGATCTCCTCAGTCTCAGCTCCAGGACTCATGGCAGCTTCCAGCTCGCCCGGACCTGCTCTCAGTCAATCAGGGGAAGGTGTTCCATCCGGACCTTCAATCCCTGCACCCGACGGCCTGGTTCCTGAGCGGCTAGAGTTCCAGGCCTTGGGTCTTTCCGACCAGGTCCTCAATGTAGTTGAGGCGTCCTGTAAGGAGTCGACCAGAAAATGCTATGCCTTCAAATGGAAAAGGTTTTCCATTTGGTGTCAGGGCAAGGGCTTGGACCCTTCCTCCTGTTCCTTGGCAAGCATCTTGGACTATTTATGGTCCCTTTCTAGTCAAGGCTTGAGTCCGGCTGACCTAAGGGTGCACCTGGCAGCCATCTCTGCTTGCAGGCGCGGGCAGGAAGCAGTCGAGTGGCGCAGGAGAGGTGGTCTGGCGCTTTTCAAAGGCCTTGATCACATTTCCCTCCAGTCGGGAACCCCCATCTCCGTGGGATCTACTGCTGGTACTGGCAAAGCTCATGGGCAAGCCATTGAACCTATGCACAGGTGTGCTCTCTCTCACCTGTCGTGGAAGACCGCCTTCTTGGTGGCTATCCGTCAGCCAGAAAGGATGGGAGAGCTCCAGGCGCTTTCCATCGAGTCTCCTTACCTGGTCTTCCACAGGGACAAGGTTGTCCTCTTCTGAAATTCCTTCTGAAGGTGGTGTCGAGTTTCACCTTAACCAGGTGTTGACTCTGCGGTGTTCTACCCCAATCACACCTCGGAGGCCGAATATGGGCTCCCATACTCTGGACCCTAGAAGAGGCTTCCGCTTATTATAAGGCATACGGCTGAAAGTCGAGGAGAGGTTAAGCCAGCTGTTTGTCACCTACGCTGAAGCCGCATCTGGCAGACCTGCAGCCAAGCGGACGATAAGCAGGTGGGTAACCTCCTGCATAGATCTCTGCTATAAGTTGGCGGGCATGGAGCCTCCCAGAGGATAAGAGCTCATTCTACCGCCATACTGCTGCTTGAGTGGCTGCTTCAGGGCGTCCCTATCCAGGAAATCTGCAGGGCTGCTACCTGAAGTCAGCAAACACCTTTATTACCCATTACCACATCGACCTTGAGTCACGCGGATGCTGGTTTTGGAGCCTCGGTTCTCCAGTCTCTGTTTCCCAAGTAAGTATTGGGGTGTGCGTCTTGCCTCCCTCCTCCCGGAGAACTGCTAGAGTCTGCCAGAGTGTGGATGAACAACATATCCATGTCCCTAGAAATACAGAGTTACTCACCTGTAACAGGAGTTCTAGGAATGGTATATGTTGTTCATCCTACATTCCTCATTCTCCGGCCGACGCACAACCTGAGCTTCCAGCGGGCCAGATCTGGCGTCATGGGGCGGAGCTGAGAGTTATACCACCCGGGTGGGTGGGAGGAGCAAGCTTGAAGACCTTCCGGCAAGATTTAAAGCGGCAAGGATACCTGCCAATGAGTGTGGATGAACAACATATACCATTCCTAGAACTCCTGTTACAGGTGAGTAACCTGTATTTTTGGGATGTGGGTGGGCAGTGCAGTGTTGGCACGCAGTAGGTGCCCACCCTTTTTGTTTCACCCCTTCTTTTTTGGGGTGAGTGGGTGTTGTGTTTTCATTTTTTGGGTCTCCTGACTTGAGTCTTTGTGTTGGGACCAAAAAATGTGTGTTTATGTTTAGTAGCCAGTTGGCTAGAGTAGGTTTACAGCTTCCACACAGGACCTTAGTGAGTTTAGCTCGTAAAGATCTGACGGTTTGAGTTTGAAGAACAACAGACAGAGTCTCAACCGTGCTCGAGCTCAGCGTTCCATGCCTGGTATGGAAAGTTAACTCTTTCACCTCCGGGGCAGTTCGAAGGTTGGGACTCACTGCATATGTCAGAATATAGCAAGACTCCATTAGAAGAAACAACATTACTAAGGTGAGTAATTTTTTTCTTTTGGTATCAGTTAGCCCCGTGCCATATTTCCTGTTTATCAGGGAAAATGTATTGCTGCTAATTATATATCTAAAATTATAAAATGGGTGAGAAAAAGCTGTGAAAATCCAGTCACCTGATTGGATGAAGCACACCACATGACTGTGCATTATTCCACAACGACGGCACGCCTGCGCTTCTTTTCACCCTCAGAACCTTCTGGACATTTGATAAAACAGGTAATCCACTGCAGGGCTTGTGGTCATGCTCTGATATATGCAGGCCTTGGGTAGTTGAACACACTTGGCCTATGGCCTCGTGCCTTACAACACACCCAAGGTGCGTACATATCAATGCAACGACTCCACACACTCTAGTGGATTATCTGTTACATTTGTGTGTATGTATATGTAAACAGTAACCCGCAACAGGGCATGTGTTTCTAGTGAATTAATGTAGACTTCTTGTGAATTGCCAAGCACTAGATCAACCCCTGAGTGACTTTAGTGCATCTGGGAAGTGCATTAACTGTCAAGGAACTCATGCCCTGGAGTGGGTTATTGTGCTTATAAAATGGAAAAAAGATTTTATTGTAATAGGTTTTATTTTCCTTTACTGTTGTTGCTAGGTAGAATATGTGAGTTTGGTAATAAAAGCCTATTTTATTTAAATGAACCCGGGAAGGGCATTTATTTTGAAGGAGCCCATGCCCTGTTCTGGGTTTTTGGGTTGAAAAATGTTTTATTCTAATAGAAAAAGGTGTTATTTTTCATTTAGTTATTTTTTGGTAGGTTGATTAGGGCAGGTTAGTTAGAAACTGTTCTTACACCAGATGATTAATGAAGGCTCAGATGGTATTTTTAGACTAATGACGTTGCTAGGATTCTGAAAGATTTTGAAGCCCAGTTTATAAATATATACATTCTATAGATAGGTATACTGTAGATGTAGACTAAATGATGGGTAAGTGTGGTATACAAGGAAATATACCCATCAAGGGGGCTAATAAGATAGTAAAGCCAGCCTCATGGCTTTATTGTCTGATTATAGCCCTCAATGGGTATACTGTACATACAAGTATGCCAGAGTTTCCAGTCCTTTATTTTATATAATACCTAAGGATGGAGACTTTTACCTTAAGATAGTATTTGCAGTAGTTTCTGAGTTTGCCCTTTTCTGTTTCTCCCCTTTTGTTTCTGTAGTGTAGTGGCGTTGTTTGATATGGCTATATTGTTTTTCAGTAGTGTAGTGTTCTCCTATATAAGGAGGGAAAACTACTATATACCTTGCAGGGGTGAAACTGCACTGAGAGAAGTGGTATTCCTATATAAGGAGGTGTGGCTATGTCAGGTTGTCCCTATGTTCGTTGGTGACTTGTAGCTGGAGCTGTTGTGTCATGTGGCGTTTGCAGTTGGGAGCAGCATCTCCAGTCAGGGGCATCCTGTTTGGTCAGGATCTGTGTGATTCTGCATTCCGGAGAGGCATGTAAGCAACATGGAAAGGATGGCATAGGCGGACACGGTGGCTGTGGCATGGAGGGCATGGCATTAGGGGACATTCTGGCTAAAGCATAGAGGGCTTGTCATTCGAGGAGAGAACTGGAGCATCTAGGGACGTTTGGTGAGAGACGGAGAAAACTGTTGTTTTCTTTGAGGCTGCAGCTCCTGTTTGTGTAGGTTGGTTTTTTCCAGGTTTGGGAGTTTGTTTTAGTGTCTCTTTTGGCAAGGATGTGTTTTGGCGTGGAAATTTATGGAATTGGTTTGTTAGATTGTTAATATGTTAATTGTTCATTAATTTCTTACGGTTTTTGTTATGGTTGTCAGTTTATTTTAATTTTTTTTTTGGTCGGTATACAGCTTTAGTAGGCAAGGTATACATGGAAATGCATGATAATGGCTGCAATAGGGAAAAAATACTATCCATTTATTGTACACAGGTTGGAATCCCAGAACCCCCACTTGCTCACTGTGTAACTGTGAGCAGTGCATGGTAACGGTGAACATTTTGACCTATACTTTTTTATTCTGTTTTAGATTTCCCCTTATATCCTGATTCGTACAATACCCTCCTTTCCCCATTTTCAGTCTGCTTTAGCTCTTTTTTTCACATTTGAAATACTAAAAGGAGTACTTCTTTTTAATACGGCTTGAACCCGGTTCATCAGAATCAATATTCACTACTGTTTTTGTACACTTGTTCTGTAAGGTCAGAGAGCCGTATCTGCTTCATACTTGTTCATTATAGTCACAAAAAAGTTATCTTAAACGGTGGGCGTTTAAAAAAAAAAAAAAAAACATAGTGATGAAAACCTGGTTCGAGCCATATTAGAAAGAGTGCTCCTTTTACTATTTCAACTGTAACAAAAAAAGTTGTAAAGCAGACTCAAAATGGAGGGAAAAGGGGTATCGTACAAGTCAGTAGATAAGGGGCAATCTAAAATAGAATTAAGAAAAGGTCAGCATTTTCACTGTATTCATGCACTGCTGATGTATCTCTTTCATCTTACATCTCTGTGTGCTGAAAACGACAGTAACATGCTCTTCCCCTCCCTCTCTAGGATTCTGAAGCACTTTGGGACACAGTTTGTGTGAAAGTCATTATATGAAACCAGATTTCTTTCCTGATCAAGGAGACAAGATCCTTGATGATGTCAGGCTTTGAATATGTTTCCCTCCTGGTTAAGAATTGCTTAACACTCAGCATTTGCCATATCATAATTGTCTATATTCCCTATGTATATGAACATACGAAATCTGCCAGCAGATAAAGGCCTAGAGGTCTATCAAGTCTGCTCGAATGTGCAGCTAGCACCCCTTATTCTGCAGCTGCCCTCCCTTCCACCCTTCCCCTTCATTAACCCTCCCCCTTGTCCTGTCCCATCCTCATTTGAAGCAGTCCACTGTTCTACTGCATACCACTTCAGCAGGTAACGCATTCCACCCAGCCACCACCCTCTCTGTAAAAAAGTGTCTCCTCATCTCCCTCCTGAACCTTCCTCGCTCCAGTCTCATATCATGCTTCTGATGCCTCCCCTCCTTACTTTGAACAGCCCCCTCTGTACCCGCCTTTGTTTATTCCTTTCATGTATTTAAAGGTTTCAATCATGTCACCCTGTCTCTTCTCTCCTCCAGCGGTACATGTTCAACTCCTTCAACCTCCTCTCGTGTGATAAGTCCCAAGCCCTTGATCATCTTTGTCGCTCTCCGCTGCACCCCCTCCAGTAACTTAATGTCCCTCTTCAGATACGGACGCCAGTACTGCACGCAGTACTCCAGGTGTGGTCTAACTAATGACCTATACAGTGGCAGAATCACCTTCTCCCTCCTTGGGGATATACCCCTTGCAATACAACCCAGCATTTTGTTGGCCTTTGCAGCTGCCTTCCTACATTGTGCCAAGTTGTTCATTGACCCTGTAATGAGCACACCCAGATCCTTCTCCTCCTCTGTCTGGGCTAGCTGCACTCCCCCTAGCTGGTAACTCCTCCTTGGGTTCTTCATCCCAAAATGCAGCACCTTGTATTATTATATCTGTTTACGTACCTCTGTATGTATCGGTTTCCCCCAGTCGCACCTGGAAACCAACCCCGGCTCAGTGTGGCTTTCCTGGTTACCAGAATTTAAAGTGATTTGGTCACATTCCGCAAATGCCTGTTTCACATGGTATGCCATTGCCACCCATGCTTCAGATGCTGAAGCTGCAATTTGTTTTGTTAAAAAAAAAATCTGTCATACTCATTTTTTTGAATGTTTTTGTTTCTGCCTGCCCTCCAGTTTTCTGTGTGCGGCTACACCCCCAAAATGATGTCATGCAAGGGAACTGTCAGTGTTTTACATACAGCAACAAGGAATTCTGGGTAAATTATAAAGTCGACTTAAGTGTTCGTTACTCAGTTGTGCAGTTTCTTATTTTGGTAGTGGGGACTGCAGAATAGCATCTAATATGTTGACATACAACCTAGTTCTAGAGAAGCTTGAAGAAGCTAAATACATGCGCACATGGGTGGACTAGGTGGATCGTAGGCCCTTATCTGCTGTCAGCATCTATGTATGTATGTATATATATATATAGTAAAGCATTGTGGGTACAGTGCATAGCTGATTTTTGTGTCTCCCTTATCAAAGTGCAGTCTCCTGTGTCGGTAGTGTTTACAGCAATACAGTCTGTAGAAAAGTTTCTGGAAAACTGTTTTTGTGATGCAGATAGAACAAAAAGATAATCTGGCTGACTGTGTAGATGCTGTTTGACTTTTACTGCCTGCTGGTGAAGTAGCAGCTCCTGTCAGAATGTGGGAGCGTGATGATACTTTTCTGTGTTTATGTTATAGGGTCTGCATGACTATAAGTAGTTCAGGAGTGTAATTATGGGTCAGACTACTTTTCTTTTTCTTTGGTGTCCAGCTTCTGCTATGAGTTCAAAATTGTTAAAAGGAAAAGTATGTCTTCAATACCAAGACTGACCAGCAAAAGACTCTGTTTCAACACAGTGCTTAAAAACTTTTTTCCCCTTGCATGATGTCATGAAACATAGAAACATAGACTTTGATGGCAGATAAGGACCGCTTGGCCCACCTAGTCTGCCCATTTCCCTACCTACAGGATAGGCCGCAGATCCTAGTTAACCAACAGCCTATTTCTTCCTACCCCCCCACAAGAATTGCCTTATGTCTGTCCCATGCATTCTTGAATTCTCCCACAGTTTTAGACCCCACAACCTCCTCAGGAGGGCTATTCCATGCATCCACTACCCTCTCTGTGAAAAATACTTCCCACATTGCCCCAGAACCCACCCCAATCTTTAAATTGTGTCCCTTGTTCTTGCATGTCTCTTTTTCTGAAAGATGCTACCTCTTGGACTTTGTTGATTCCACTGGAGGTACTTAAAAGTTTCTATCATGTCCCCCTCTCCTTCTCCTCAAGGGTATACATATAAGCTCCTTTAGTCTCTCCTCGCACGGCTTCCCTTGCAGACCCTGCACCATTTAGTTGCCCTCCTGTGGACTGCCTCTATCCTGTCTATGTCCTTGTGGAGATGGGGTCTCCAGAACTGGGACGAGTACTCAGATGGGGTCTCACCAACTGTCTGTACAGAGGGATAACAACTTCCTGTTTTCTGCTGGTGATGCCTCTCCCTATGCATCCCAGTATACCCCCAGCCCTCCCTACTGCCTTCTCACATTGCTTGCTAATCTTAAGGTCATTTGATATGATTACCCCCAGGTCCCTTTCCTTTTTTGTTGTTGTTACTACCTCCCTCCCCCATTGTATAAACTTCCCCTGGGTTCTTGTTTCCCAGGTGCATTATTTTGCACTTCTTTGCATTGAATCCCAGCTGCCATACTTCTGACCATTCCTCCAACCTTGCCGAGTCCCTTCTCATCCTTTCCATGCCTCCTTGTGTATCAACCCTGTTGCAGATCTTTGTGTCATCTGCAAAGAGGCATACTTTTCCTTCCAGTCCCTGTGCAATGTCACTTATAAAGACATTAAAAAGGACTGGACCCAGTACTGAACCCTGTGGTACCCCACTAGTAACCCCTCTTTCTTCAGAGTGGACTCCATTTACAATTACCTTCTGTGTCCTGTTGTCCAGCCAATGTTTTACCAGGCTACCACCCTGGGACCCACTCCCAGGCTGGTTAATTTGACTATTAATCTTTTGTGGGACTGTGTCAAATGCCTTGCTAAAGTCTAGGTAGGCTATGTCCACAGCCCCTCCCTGGTCTACTACTTTGGTCACCCAGTCAAAGAAATCTATTAGATCTGTCTGGCATGACCTCCTCGCTGTGAACCCATGCTGCCTTGGGTCCCAGCCCCACTGGCCTCTAGGTACTCAGCTATTCTTTCTTTAAGAAGCGACTCCATCACTTTCCCTATCACAGAGGTCAAACTGACAGGTCTGTAGTATCCTGCCTCTGTCTTGGTCCCACTTTTGTGAAGGGGAATCACATCTGCCTTCCTCCAGTCCTTGGGTACCACACCATCCTCCCATGATTTATTAAAAAGAGTAGTCAGTGGTTTCATTAGTTCCCCCCTTAATTATTTTAGAATTCTGGGGTGAATTCCATTAGGCTCCATTGCTTTGTCCACTTTCAGTTTTAGGAGTCCTTGCAGAACCCTTTCTTCTGTGAAAGGGCTGGGATCGACCCCCCTATCAAGAGTGCTTCTGTTAATTGGATTAGGCACTTCCCCCTCCTCTTTTGTGAATACTGAGCAGACATATTCGTTCAGTATCCCTGCTTTTTCACTGCCCCTCTCTGCCCACCCACCATTTATTCTGTTCAGCCTCACTATCACTCCCTTTGTCTTTCTACGCTCTCTGGTGTACCTATAAAAGGTTTTATCCCCCTTCTTAACCAGGTTGGCTATCTTTTCCTCAGTTTGGGCCTTTGCTATTCTGACTTCCCTCCCTGCTTTCTTCTGCCTTAACTGGTACAGCTCTCTGTCCTGCTCCTTCTGTGTTTCCTTATACTTCCTGAATGCTATCTTTTTCTCCCTGACTTTCCCAGCCACCTCTTTTGAGAACCATAGTGGCTTTTTCTTTCGTTTTGATTTGTTTATTTGCTTCACACAAAGGCTTGTTGCCTCTGTGATGGCAGTTTTGATTGTTCCCCATTGTTGCTCCACCCCTCCTTCTAGCCTATTTGCTAGTGCTTTTCTGAGGCACTCTCCCATCTTGCCAAAGTCAGCCTTCCTGAAGTCCAGCACCCTCACTTTTGTATGGCTTGACTCTGTAGCTGAGTTTAATGTGAACCACACTGTTTGATGGTCACTTGTTCCCAGATGGCAACCCACTTCTAGATCTGAGATCCTCTCTCTGCCCCCATTTGAGAGTATGAGGTCTAAGATTGCTCCCTCACGAGTGGGTTCCGAAACTAGCTGTCTGAGGCCTGCCACCTGTAGGGCATCGAGAATGGCCCTGCTCTTGGATGTGGCTGCAGCAAATGTGCTCCAGTTAACATCTGGCATATTCAGGTCTCCCATCAATAGTATCTCCCATTTCTCTGCCATCCTAAGAATGCCTTCCATCATATCCTTGTCCATTCCCTCCCTCGACAAGGGAGTCTGTACACAACCCCTGTGCGGATTGTGGTGCCCTTTCCAGTCTCCAAGGTGACCCACAGTGCCTCCTCTCCTCCCTGTTTACTCTTTTGTTCAGTTGCTTTTATCCCTTCATTTACATAGAGAGCTACTCCTCCCCCTCTTCTCTCCTGCCTGTCTCTCCTGTAGGTTATGTACCCTGGTATGTTAACATCCCAGTCATGGTTCTCTGTGTACCATGTTTCTGTGACTGCTACGATATCCAGGCATCCCTTTTCCATTAAGGCCACCAGCTCAGGGAGCTTGTTGCCCAGACTACAGGCATTGGTACTCATTACCCTCAATTTCCTGATGGCCTTACTCCTTTTTGCCCCATCCCTGTCCTTCTTGCCTTTGTCACTTTCCCCATTTACCCCTGCCTTTCTCCCTATCGCCACCTCTGTGTTGGTGTTTACCACACTTACTACCGTGATTTGTTTTTGGGGGGGTGCTAGGATTTACCTGCTCCTTTCCAGTGCCTCCCCGGCTAGTTTAAAGCTTGCACAGTGAAGCATTTAAACCTATCACCTAGGATCCTGGTTCCCTCCCGGACAGATGCAGCCCATCATGCCAGTATAGGCTTGCATCACTCCAGGTGGACCCCCAGTCCCCAATGAAGCCAAATCCCGAGCTCTGCACCAGTTTTTCAACCACTGATTGAATCCCATGGTGCGGAACACCCTAGCCTCTCCTACGTCATAGATGGGCACCACCTCCGAGAAGGTTACCTTTCGTGCTACTTGTCTAAGGCCCCTTCCCAATTCCAC
The DNA here is from genome assembly GCA_016271365.2 of Neoceratodus forsteri. Lineage (NCBI taxonomy): Eukaryota > Metazoa > Chordata > Ceratodontiformes > Ceratodontidae > Neoceratodus > Neoceratodus forsteri. The sequence goes on along the minus strand of CM057456.1, from coordinate 630,049,929 downwards.
AAACTCTTCCTGAACTGCTCTAATCCCTTTCTTAGCCAGGTCATTTGTCCCTAGGTGGACAGTGACATCCAGCTCCCTTCCCTGTACAGCTGCTCCAGCAATCCTGAGGATTCGCTCCCTGTCCCTCCAAGCCATGGCACCAGGCAGGCACCTTACCTCCCTCTCCCCTTCATCCCCAGTTCTGCCTTCCTAACAATGGAGTCGCCCACCAGGAGTTGTTTCCTTCCCCTGTGGGGTCCCATGCCACACTCCTGTGGGTCTCCTTTGTGGAGGTTCCCAGCATCCTCTTTGGTCTCCACTGCAGGTGCCTCCATAGAGGAACAACACTTTGCCAGAATGGCATAAGAATTGTGGAAAGGTACAACTGGAGGGATGCGCCTCTGTTCCACCACCCTCACACTCCCTGAGCCCCCTGTGGTCCAGCCGCTCCTCTTTCTTGGCAACCTCTGAGGCAATGGCAGTGGCACTGGTGGTCCCTGGATGAAAGAGGAGGTCCCACAAATCCTGGCCAACTCAGCCTGGAGATCAGCAGCCTCCTCCCTCAGCCCAGCGAGGTGCCTGCAGATGGGACAACACCGCATCCTCCAGAACGTCTCTCGGAAGACTGCTGCTCCACAGCCACCGCACTGCACCACTCCCATCATGTCTTATTTCTGGCCCCTTAACTGATGTTTGGAATCCTTACTCTTTCCTGTTTTTTTTTTTTTTCTTTCTCTTCTCTCACTACTTACTTTCTGCTTCTGTGCCCTTTAAGCTCCTGATTGTCCTGTTCTGAGACAAAAATATCCTATATTTCTCAATAGACTCCTTACTTGCTCAGAGGCAGACCTCCAGCAGCTAGAGGAGGCCGGAGAGCTACTCTTGCCCTTCTAGGATGGTGGGTCTGTGGTGGCTCTGTGATCACTCACTTCCTACTCCCAAACAGGAAGTTCCTGTTGTCAGTCAAATCCTGTGCCTATATAAAAGTAGAACGAGCTTTGGGGAGGCAGGGAAGGAGGGCAATATAGTCCCAGTAGAGAAGTCCAGTCACACAGCACTCCTTTCTCCTGGTGTCTTCTACCAAGCTACTGACAGAATTTTTCTAAGGCAGTCTTTAAATTTAGCTTCCTTCTAGCTAAGTCACTCCCCCTACTTTTGCAGCACTGAGAGGGTAGGGTTATGCAAATAAAGCAGAGCACAGAAATAAAAGCATTTGTTTAATGGAAAACAGCACTTTTGGGCAGTTTGAATGGTAGGAGATTGATTCACAACTCATACAGTTAGAAGAGATGCAAGTCACAAGTGGGGTACCTCAGGGACCAGTCCTGGGGCCAGTCCTCTTCAATATCTTCATCAGTGACATTGCAGATGGACTGGTGGGTAAGGTTTGTCTGTTTGCAGATGACACCAAGATCTGCAACAGAGTAGATGATCCAGATGGGGTGGGCAGAATGAAAAGAGATCTGAATAAACTGACAAAATGGTCGGAAGAGTGGCAAATGGGGTTTAATGCAAATAAGTGCAAGATCATGCGCATAGGGAAGAGAAACCCTGAAGCTACCTATAGGTTGGGAGGGGAGTTGCTCATTACAGATGACCTGAAATCATCCAAGCAGACCACTAAGGCAGTAGGTAAGACTAGAGGGTTGTTAGGGTGTATTAGTAGGGGTATCCCAAGTCATAAAAGGGAGGTAATAATCCCTCTTTACAAGACACTGGTTAGACCCCATCTGGAGTACTGCATGCAGTACTGGAGGCCGCACCTGCACGATTACATTAACAAAATGGAGGCAGTCCAGAGAAGGGCAACAAAAATGGTGCAGGGACTACATCAGAAAACGTATGAGGACAGATTAACGGAGCACAATATGTATACCCTAGAGCAAAGGAGGGAGAGAGGTGATATAATCAAAGCATTCAAACATCTTGAGGGCATTAACAAGGTGAAAGTCTTAACATGTTTCAATATAAGAAAAATAGCAGGACAAGAGGACAGCAGGAGATTAGAGGGAGGCCGATTAAGGGGGAATGTGAGGAAGTTCTTTTTCACAGAAAGGGTGGTGGATGCATGGAACAGCCTACCTCAGGAAGTGGTGGATATGAATACAACGCAGGGCTTCAAACAGGTATGGGATAGGCATAAGGGAGCAATAAAGATGAGTATGAATAGATAGGCCAGTGACGGAGTACAGGCCTATGGCACATTCATAAGGTAGAAAAAATGGGCAGACTGGATGGGCCTTGTGGTCCTTATCTGCCGTAAACTTCTATGTTTCTGTACAGACTACTATTCCCATTTGCTATGGTAAACATGACAAAATCACTTAAAATAAAAAAATTAAAACCCCAGGAATCCCTCACTCTTAAGCTTAACAGCTGCATTCATTCCATCTGAATGAGCTGCCCTGGGGCTTAAGAATTTTATGTTAGAGAACCTTGGAATGAAGCTCAAAACTGCTGCGTGGTAACGCTTACCCCTGCCCTCTAACGGCAGATTTATTTATCTGCCTGAGGAGAAGCATTGCCCCGAAGTCACTGTTCATCCAGCTGATGTTCTATGGTCTATTTTTATTTTATTTAATAGGAAAGTTATTATTTTATTTATTATTCGATAACTCTATTAGTGTATTTTTGTTGGTATTTCTAAATTTCTACGGTTCCCTCTTTGTTCCAGGGAACCATGGAAAGGCCCTCAAGTATGGTTCATGCTTTTTGGGAACCACGTTTATTTATTTATTTATTTATTTATTTATTTTAAATAGTTCTACAGCTTTGTTTAGCAGTTCACTATTTTTTTGTTTGTTTGTTTTTTACAAACTGCTTTACAGTTCCTTGTTTTTACATCCCAGTTCCATTTTAGAACCCTGGATGTTTTTCTTTTCTATTGCTATTTTGAAATTGCCTTTTTTTCATGATCCACTTTTTACTTTGGGATTCAAACAGCTATCAGTATTTTTTGTCCTTGGAACCATTTCTTTCACCGGACTGTCAGTGATTGGCATGTCTGGCAAGCTTAAGGAAAAAGCAGGACCCACAAGTTTTAAACATTGTACAAACTTTTAAACTCCTAGCTAAGGCAGGTAGCCACAAGTTGTATTAAAATGCCTGGGTCCTGATCACAATATTAACGCTTGTGAGCTGTGTATCAAGTTTTGCCCCAGGACTATTAAAAAGAGGGCCCTAAAACCTGAAGAACTAATGGTTTCACAGTCTGCCTCCTCATCTCAGCCTAGCTCTGCGGAGAGTCCGGCTCCTCCTGGTAAGCAGGAGGACAAGTCTGCTAAAGATGGTGCGGATGTCAGGGTGTCTGAGAGGGGGAACCCTGAGTCTGGCAAGTCCAGAACTGCTGCTGAGCAGTCATGCACCCCTGTGCCTGCTAAAAGGAAGCAAGAGAAAACGCATGTTACTGCCCCTCCTGCTGAAGAAGCAAAGGAGATGACAGTCAACAAAATTAAGATGCCCTCAGTCGGGGGCATGACAGGAGCACAGCATGTTTTCCAGGTCATAGGAGCCTACATTGTCATGCCTGCCCCCCCCCCCAAGCTTCAGTACCAGTAATGATGCCTGTGGCAGAGGAGGCCGAGCTGTACTAAGAAGAGGAGGAGGGGGATCCTGTAGAGCCAGATGGTTCCCCTGAGCAGGAGTTCAGTTCCCCTTCTCAAGCCTCAGAAAATTTTACCTCACACTATTCCTTTGTGAGGCAGATGGTGGGTTCCCTCAACCGTGCTCCTCAAGAGACAGCTGGGGATGAGGATGAGGATGAGGTTGAATTTTTGGACATGATGGGCCTTACCCCCACAAAGAGGGTGTTCTTGCAGCGTTCAGAAGTCCCTCAAGAAAGCCACCTAAAAGGTACTAGCAGCTCCGATCTCTGCTGCTGGCTTTGATAAGAAAATCGAAAAGAAATACCAGGTGGATAGACAGGGTGCAGGCTATCTATATATATATTCACCCTGACCATGAGGGAATGGTACAGACTGCCGCGTGAGACAAAGCCAAGATACCCCTTTCTTCTCAGCTCCCTGAAAGGAACTCTAGAAAATTGGATAGTATGAGCCAAAAAGGATATATTTTTGCCTCTTTGTGGCTGAGGCAGGCTTCATACATGGCCTACACAGCTTAGTTCCAGAAGGCACTGTGGAACTCAGTCATGGCCATGAGCAAGAAAGCAGCTGGTGACTTAGCTCAAGATTTGGCAGATGCAACAAACGCTGCCTTGGATGCCACTAAGTACCAGTTTCATATGGCCATGGATGCCAGTGACACTGCTTCCAGGGTCATGGCACATGCTGTGTCCCTCAGCATATCTGCATGGCTTAGGGCTACAAACCTTTCCCAGGGCACTCGGATGAAGGCCATGGATTTCCGCTCTGAGGGGAGTTCCTTACTTGGCAACAAGACCGAGGCTTAGATGAAAAAGGTGGATAAGTATAAAACCATCTACAACAGCAACACTGAGAAAGAAAAGGCCTCCACTTCTCAAAGGCCTTATCAAAGGGGAAGTAGGGGCCAGCGATATTTCTCCATGGGTTTTTCTGACCCTTGATTACGCCTCCCAGAGGGGCTTTTTCAGAGGTGGGTGTGGATGGGGTACCAAGCGTGGAGAAGCCACTCCAGACCCCAAGACCCAGGGAAGGCAAAACAGAACCCCTGACATGTCTGCCTAGACCACCCAACCATTGCCAGTGGGGGAAGACTGGCTCACTATCTTCAAGCATGGGAAAGTATCACCACAGGAAAAAGTACTGAATCCAGGATGTCTCTGGTTCTCTTTAATTGAAGGTTGCTGATTGGTCCCATTAACCAGAATTGAAATCAGAAAATCACCAAACTGGGACCAGTGGGTTCTTGTGTGTGCATATTCTTTTATTTTCTAAGCCACAAAATCTTTCTTCAGAATAAAGTTTCCAACGTTTCGAAACATAAGACTTGTCTCATCATCAGGGATAGGCTAAAAACAAGAAAGGACTGGAATCCTGCTATGAGTATGCATGGCAAGAGAGCATTCACAACTTTTTTTTTTTTTTTTTTGGAAAGCTTGTTTTTTAAAAAATAATGAAGTAAAGCGCTATGTTTCTTTGAAATATAATGAGACTATTGTCCCCTTACTTGTGTTTCTGGTAGAAACATGTCAGCAGTAAATTAAGTCACAGTTACAAAAAGAAATTTGAATTAAACGTTTTCAGGGTTTAGTAAGATGACTAAGTTTAAAGCAAAAGGGTGAAAGCAAGTCATGCTGCTTTTAGCTGTAAGTGGGAACAGTAACAAAGTACTGTAAAACTGGTAATACTGAAAATTAATCTCGCTGTGTTCGCGGGTCTATTAGCCACGCAAACATAATTTAACCGCATCAAATAAAGAACGCAGAAGTTAGTGTGCAGCACTCTTTATTTATGTTGTAGACAATAAGTTAGTTCAGTTGGCGCTGTAGGTGCAGTATTCATTCTTACCTTCAGCTGAAACAGGGAGTCTGTGAAGGGGAGTAAAAGAAATAACCATAAGAAACTATATAATTAAATAAATAGTATACAGCAGCAGCATACAATATTAGTCAGCTTACTCGTTTAGGAATGTGTGCTGCTCGATTCCCCTGGCTAAGTCCTTTGCCACACTTTGTGTAACTGGACAGAGAGAAGCAGAGAGAGAGAGCATTAAGCAGCTGGAAAATAAAAGAAAAACAAAACTATTCTCAGTTGTCGTACCTCTCCTTGTAAGTTTTCTCTCTGTCTCTTTCTCTCTCTCTGCAGTCCTCTCATGTTCAGCATGAGCGTACCTTGTTCCGCATCAGCGGTGTCAGTCGCGGTAGTGTCTGCTTCGGGCATATTTTTAAATTACATACAATAGTTTCCAAACATTTCGCTGGGTATTGTGCTTGAGGTAACAGAGTGGAGGAGGAGAGAATTAAAAGACCTACTGTCCCAACAAAGATGCAGTGTGTGTGGGGGGGGGGGGACTATGAAACCTAATAAAAAGCCCTTGTAAGAACTAGAAAAGCGAAGTTCTAGCATTTAAAAGATCTTCTCTGGCAGGTCAAGAAATGTTTTCACCAAGCATTTTGCATGCTGTATCTCAAGTTTGGGGATGACGTGTTGCGCAAACTCAAGTTTGCGTGTTTCACTTTAAAAAAACAGTAACCGTGAAATTTGCTTTGTGTTTCATTTAACAGTTTTACAGTATTTTCAGTATCACACACTAAATCAAAGCTGTGTACTAAGGAAATGGAAAGAGTTGTTAATTTAAATACTAACAAGCATTTGTCAATGCCGAACGTTCGCTTGCAGGTGTTTGCAGTGGTGTTTGGCATGTATGGTGCTTTACCCTAATGCCCTGTGCGATTGCTGGTATTTGCACAATAAATTGTCAGCATGACCTTTTTGTTACCCCCATTGTGCGCTACATAGGCGGAAACACATTTTGGGCAGGATGTGAAAAATGACAGCTGTACTGCTCATAAGGAAGTGTGGTAAAATGGCAATGTTGAAAAGCTGGAGTGGAAATATTGAAAATTCGCAAACCTAGGAGCGTGCGTGGGAACTGTGCAATGCACGCTGGTAAAACAGTGATTGTTAGGAATTTTTTCACCAAATTGTCAATATTGGCAGTTTAAAACCTCTGGTAATGAACAGTGACACTGTGATTTTCTTAATGTGTCCCATACACTGAGTTCGCGACAATCACTGTGCCATTGTGCGCTACATGGGCGTGGAAACACTTTTTGTAAGCAAGATGTGAAAATGACAGCTGCAGTGCTCATAAGGAGGTGTGGTAAAATGGCAATGTTGAAAATCTGGAGTGAAAATATTGAAAATTCACAAACTTACGAGCGTGTGTAGGAACTGCGCAACTCAGACTCGTAAAACAGTCATATTTAGGAATTTTTTCACCAAATTTTCAGCACAGCCATTTTAAGACCCTGCTCATGATCAGTTTCACTGTGATTTTCTTAATGTGTCCCATACATTGAGTTCGCACAACGACTGCGCCATTGTGCGCTACATGGGCGGAAACACGTTTTGGGTGAGATGTGAAAATGACAGCTGTACAGCTCATAAGAAGGTGTGATAAAATGGCAATGTTGAAAATCTGGGTGAAAATATTGAAAATTCACGAACTTACAGAGACTGCGTAGGAACTGCTTAGCACTGCGCTAAATAAAACAGTCATTTTGGAATTTTGCACCAAATTTTCAACATGGGGTTTTTGGGACCCCTTTTCATGAATGATGTCACTGTCATGGCGTTATTTGAGGCCGAAGGGTGATTTCGCGCAGTGCCTGCGAAATCACCCTTGGCCCGAATAACACCATGACAGTGACATCATTCATGAAAGGGTCCCAAAACCCATGTTGAAAATTTGCAAAAATCCAAAAATTACTGAGATATGCAACAAAGTTGAACCCCCAATCTAGCCATTATACAGCTTACGGCATTTCCTCAGTTCGCGGGTCGCCTTTGAAGAGTGCAGACGTGTTCCCGGTCCACCAAGAGCTACCGAGTCCGGAGGTAAGTATGGGGTGAGGTGTGTGGGGAGGCTGGGTGCGCAGTGGTGGGGGTTGGGAGACGCTACTGGGACAGTTTTTGTTTTACAGGTTTGAAAAAAAAGACGGCGGGACGTTTGCCACTTTGGGGTGGGCTCCAGCGTGGCAGAAGATGGCTGGGGGGCCGAGGCTGACGGGGTTGGGCACCTCGTCGGCAAACTTCTCGCTGGGCGCCGAGGCCAGCCGGGGATTGGGCACCCCGCCGGCAAAATAAAGCAAGCTTTGCCAACGCTGGGGTGGGCTTGCAGGGTAGGGATGGCTTTTTGGGGGTGGAGCGACGGGGATTGGCACCCTGCTGGCAAACAGTGTTTGCCATGCTGGGGTGGGCTCCCAGTGTGGCATGAAAGCTTTGGGGGGCGGCGCGACAGACGCACGGGTGGGGAGGTAGCGATGACGCTGGGTGGCGCCAGTATGGTACGTGTTTTTCTTTGAAGCAGAGGAACACCGCTGTCATACTGAGCTGCTGCACCCATTGGTGCAGGACCGCCACTCCTGCTCAAGGGAGCAGTGCATTGGGTGGGAGAGGCACACCTCTAAGTGTGCTACTCTCCCAAAACGTTCCTTGCGCATGCACGCAAGCGAACGTAAAAAGGAAGAATTAACAGAAAAAAGTTTTGTCACATTTACAAGTGGAGAGTGGATGCACATACCTGATTGAAATAATAAGGTAATTGGGAGATTGATTCACTCCCAGATAAATTGAATTGTTATTTGAATTTGTTACATTATATAGTGTGCTCAAATACAAATATTTTAAGATACATTGGTGGTAATTATAATACATGTAATTGTTTTTAGCCTATCCCTGATGAAGAGACTAGTCTTATGTCTTGAAATGTTGAAAATTTTATTCTGAAGAAAGATTTTGTGGCTTAAAAAAATAAAAGAATATGTACACACAAGAACCAGTTTATCCCAGTTTGGAGATTTTCAAAGTATTACCACATTCCTGGAGACAGTGAGCCAGAATCTCTTCCTCTCTCTGCAGTTCAAGAAATTCCCCAAACTGCAGAGCCTTCCTACCTCATACACCAGCAGAAAAACTCCTGCTGGAGTTGGAAGTAAAGAAGTTGCTACAAGCAAATGCAGTGGAGAAATTTCATCCTCCCAGTGGGGAAAAGGTCTCTACTCAAGAAGATACTTCCTGACCCACAAGAAAAATGGAGAGTGGTGGCCCAGTTTTACACCTACAGTTTCTGAAAAACGCTTGAAAAGGGAAAAATTCAAGATGGTAACACCGAGAACAGTGGCACCATCACTGCAGCAAGATCATTGGTTGGGGTCACTGGACCTGAAAGACACTTACTTTCTGTGTGAGGGCCTTACTGAGATGTGAAAGTATGTCAGATTCAGGACAGGGAATGGCCATTACCAGTTCACAGCCCTTCCCTTTGGCCTTTCCACAGTTCCAAGAGTTTTCACAAAATGCTTAGCCATAGTTGCGGCAATCTGAGAAGGCAGGGAATAGTAGTTCTAGGGACATGGATATGTTGTTCATCCACACTCATTGGCAGGTATCCTTGCCGCTTTAAATCTTGCCGGAAGGTCTTCAAGCTTGCTCCTCCCACCCACCCGGGTGGTATAACTCTCGGCTCCGCCCCATGACGCCAGATCTTCCTTACCGCTTGAGCTCAGGTTTCCCTCCTTAACGCTCTCGTGCTTGAGACTGGTTCCTATTTCTCCGCTTATGGATTTAAAATAAATTTTACGGAAAAGACTTCAGTCTTCGATTCCTCGCGCCGCGATGGACAAATCGACTCGGATTTGGAGATGCCCACGCGGCAGAAGATGTCTCGGACGGATCCACACTCCATGTGTGTCTGCACTTAGGCCTTGAGCACGACCCGCGGGCTTGCGACCTGTGCTCATCTTTCTCGGCCCTCGTCCTCGAAGAACCGTGCTGCCCGATTGCAACTGGGCGCGTCCCGAGAGCATTTCCTCGGTGAAGTCCAGGAGGCCCGGTTGGCGGTGTCCAAGGGCGGCGGGTTTACGGATCAGCTCGAGCGGATGATCGCCCTCGAAGAGGAGGCGGCGCGGGCCGTATCTTCCTCGGCCGCGGCATTTATCCCGCTCTCTCTGGGTTCTTCCTACACGGCTTCTTTTAAGGAGCTTTGTCTGTCCCTCTCCACTAAGGGAGAAGGGCCTACGTCTGCTGGACCTTATTCTCGGTCCAAAAAGAAGGACAGGGGTAAGTCCCTCCGTCGACGCTCTTGGGAGCGGGAAAGGTCCCTCTCCCCGAGTCGTCGACCGTCGGCTTCGGTCGACCGCTCGGCTTCGGCCACTGGCCTCACGGTGTCCCCGTCAGGTCAGTTGACCGAGACTCCCACCGACGAAGTCGAGATTTTTCTCGACCCGTTGGACAGGCTGTCGCCTTTAGCAGCCGAGATTCCCTCCCGGTTCCCCGGGAGGAGTTGAGGATCCCGTGGGCTCGCCTGTGCCTCGGTTCCGGACCCTCGGATGGACCATCCGAGCGAAGGGGCGCGGTTCCGGCCGACACCTCCCGCACCCGACCTCGGGAAATTCCGGGACTCTGGTCTCGGTCTCGGACCTCTTCGCGGTCCAGCCGATCCCACCGTCATAGGCGGTCTCGGTCTCGGCACCGCGGTAAGCGGCGTCGCCGCTCGTCCTCCTCCTCGGACGAGGGGAGGCTTCGGCGTAAAGTGCGTCGGCCAGTGACGAGACCTTATGTTGCAACAGCTCCTCCTGGCGGGATGGCCCGCCCGTCGCTTCCCGCCATTAAGTCGCTGTCACGGAGCGCCGACACAACCCTTGACTTATCCGAGGAGCTATACCCAGGCCGGTTGTTCGGCCAAACCAGCTGCTCCACCGATTCCGTGGAACCTCTGCCCACAGCCACCACAGGAGCTCCGACCAGATTCTCGGCCGCTAAGGGTCTACCCCATCGGCTGTCAGTTACCCTCACTCCCGACCGACCTCGGCAGGTGAAGGGTGGCTCAGGCCAGAGGCAGCTCTTCGAGGACTCTTCCAGTCCGAAGATGATTCCTCCTTTTCTCCAAGCGACTGGACTTGGAGTCTTCAGGAGGTCAGTCAATGGACGATAGCCCGTCGTCCTTCCTAGGACTGCTCTGGCTCATCTCGGGTCCACCGGGATGGAGCTCGAACCCGTTCCAAGCGGGCCAGGTATCCCTCACGGAGATTCTGGACCGAGGGATTCTCCGCGGAGGCCTTTCCGTGGCGAGGCCATAGTGGGTCCGGCTCTGGAGCTTTGGCGCCCTGCTTCTGCCCTGCGCCTTCGGCCAGGATGGCCAGGAAGATGTCGGTCCCCACCGGTTCCTTGTCCGGTTTTGAACACCCTCTGCTGAGGGTTGGTTACCGACAACGTTTTCGCGCCCGGCATGCGCCAGGGATGTGGACAAACCTCCTGACAGAGGAGTCCAAGAAATTGGACCATGTCGGGCGAAAGTCTACGCATGCCCCTCTTCGCCTCGTCAGGCCAGTTCGGCCGTCCTCATGGCACATTTTTCTCATGCCCTGTTGGGCTCCTGGATGAGGTCATCCCTCATCTTCCGCCGATCTGCAGACTACGGTTAAGCAGGTGCGGGACCAGGGCAGGAGCAGTGGCCAAACAGCAGCTCAGACTGCTTTGGATATAGGGGACTCGTGTGCCAGATCGGTGGCGGCCGCAGTGGCTATGCGTCGGCGGGCTTGGCTGAGGATATCCACCTTTACTTCGGATACCCAGCACAAGTTGGCGGATGTTCCCTTTTTGGGGACTGACCTCTTCGGCCCTGGGGTGGAAGGTCACCTGCAGAGGATCGAGAAGTCCAATGCTACCTTGGACTCGGTCTCTTCCGCTCAGAAGGACAAAGGCCGCAAACCACAGCCTAAGCCCTTTCGTCCTTCTGTGCCCCCGCGGCCGGCCCAGCAACGTCAGGGCCAGCAGGCTTGGCCTTGGCATCCCAAACCCAAGCCGCCGCCTTCTAACAGGAGGCAGGGAGGAAAGGCCCAGGAGGTCCCTCGGCGGTCCCTCCTCCAAGCCTGCCCAGTGGCGGGCTGAGGGGTGTCGCCCCATTCCCGTCCTGCCCTCCCTGGGTCCCCCTTGGGGAGCGGCTCGGCCACTTCCGTTCCGCCTGGTCCGCTGTTACCACGGACAGGTGGGTCTTGGAGTGTGGGAAGAGGCCTGCCTCTGGAATTCGAGCAGGCACCACCCTTCGAGCCGTGCCCCTCGGGGCTCTGGGTCCCCAGCCTCACTGGCGGCTCGTCGAGCCGACATCGCTCTCTTCCTCCAGAAAGAGGTGATAAGAGAGGTGAGGACCTCCTTCAGACCCAGGGTTTGTGTCCAGGTACTTCCTGGTTCCGAACGGACGGGGGCTGGCGCCCATTCTCACATCCACACGCTAAACAAGTTCCTAAGGTCTCGAACCTTCAGGATGGTCACTCTGGCTCAGATAATACCATCCTTGAAGCAGGCGTGGTTCTGCTCTCTGGACTTGCAGGAGCTGTTTTCACGTCCCTATCCGTCCGTCTCACCAGAGATTCCTTCGCTTCCGAGCGGAAGGATCCCTTTTCGAGTTCCAAGCCATGCCCTTCGGCTTGTCTCCAGCTCCCAGGGTCTTCACCAAATGCATGGCAGTGGTGACAGCATTCCTGCGGCGCCCGAGGTCCGGGTGTACCCTTACCTGGGCGACTGGCTGATAGCAGCTCCTCCAGGAAGGAGGCGAGGTGGTCAGAGATCTGGCCCTCCAGGTCTGCTCTCAACTGGGCCTCCTTATCAACGAGGCCAAGTCGGAACTCGAGCCAAAGCAGGTGATTCTATTCATCGGGCGCAGCTGACTCTCTTGAGCCAGAGCGTGGCTCCCCGGCGGACAGGGCCAGGTTCTTTCCTGCCCGATCATTTCTGGTTGGGCAATTGCCCTGCCGGGACTTCCTGCGCCTCCTGGGTCTCATGGCGGCCTGCACCAGCGTGGTCCGTTGGGCCCGCTGGAACATGCGTCCCCTTCAGTGGGGACTGGCCAGCCAGTGGTCACAACGCTGCGATCCTTTGGACCAGCTTGTGTCGGTGACACAGAGGATGTGGAACGCTCTCCAGTGGTGGACCGTTCCAGATCATTTGCAGGAGGGCATCCCGTTCGTCCGCCCCGAGCCGACGGTCTCTCTATCGACCGATGCCTCTCTGATGGGTTGGGGTGCCCATCTGGGGGAACACCGGGCTCATGGCCTCTGGTCCCCGCGGGAGTCCCGATGCCACATCAACCTGCTGGAGCTCGGCGGTCCGCCTAGCTCTCACCGCCTTTGCTCCGTTCCTCCGGGGTCAAGTGGTCCGAGTCCAGACGGACAATACCACGACCATGTTCTATCTAAACCGCCAGGGCGGGACGCGCTCCATGCTTCTATGCAAGGAAGCTCTCCGCATTTGGTCACTCGTGCGCAGCCTGGAAGCGGATCTCCTAGCCATTCATGTGGCAGGAGCCTCCAACACCCTGGCCGATGCCCTGAGCCGGATAGGGGCTGCATCTCACGAGTGGTCTCTCCTGCCGGAGGTAGTACAGCATCTGTTCTCCCATTGGGGCACACCTCAGGTGGACCTGTTCGCCTCCAGGGAGAATGCGAAGCTGAGACTGTTCCATGCCCGCCCCCCTCAGCAGGGCTCGCTGCAGGGGGATGCCTTCTCGAGGCAGTGGACCCCGGGCCTCTTTTACGCCTTTCCCCCATTTCCCTTGATCCACAAGGTGCTTCTCAAGGCGAGGAGACAAGGCGCAGGTGATTCTGATAGCCCCAGACTGGCCTGCAGTTCTGGTACCAGATCTCCTCAGTCTCAGCTCCAGGACTCCTCGCGGCAGCTTCCAGCTCGCCCGGACCTGCTCTCAGTCAATCAGGGAAGGTGTTCCATCCGGACCTTCAATCCCTGCACCTGATGGCCTGGTTCCTGAGCTGCTAGAGTTCCAGGCCTTGGGTCTTTCGGACGAGGTCCTCAATGTAGTTGAGGCGTCCCGTAGAGTCGACAGAAAATGCTATGCCTTCAAATGGAAAAGGTTTTCCATTTGGTGTCAGAGCAAGGGCTTGGACCCTTCCTCCTGTTCCTTGGCAAGCATCTTGGACTATTTATGGTCCCTTTCTAATCAAGGGCTTAGGTCGGCGACCCTAGGGTGCACCTGGCAGCCATCTCTGCTTACGGGCGGGGCCAGGAAGCAGTCGGTGGCGCAGGAGAAGGTGGTCTGCGCTTTTCAAAGGCCTTGATCACATTTCCTCCAGTGCGGGAACCCCACCTCCGTGGGATCTACTGCTGGTACTGGCAAAGCTCATGGGCAAGCCATTCGAACCTATGCACAGGTGTGCTCTCTCTCACCTGTCGTGGAGGACCGCCTTCTTGGTGGCTATCACGTCAGCCAGAAGGATGGGAGAGCTCCAGGCGCTTCATAGAGTCTCCTTACCTGGTCTTCCACAGGGACAAGGTTGTCCTGCGCCCACCGAAATTCCTTCCGAAGGTGGTCGTCGGAGTTTCACCTTAACCAGGTGTTGACTCTGCCGGTGTTCTACCCCAATCACACCTCGGAGGCCGTAATATAGGCTCCATACTTTGACCCTAGAAGGGCGCCGCTTATTACAAAGAGCGCACGGCTGAAATTCGGGGAGAGGTTCGCCAGCTGTTTGTCACCTACGCTGAAGCCGCATCTGGCAGACCTGCAGCCAAGCGGACGATAAGCAGGTGGGTCACTTCCTGCATAGATCTCTGCTATAAGTTGGCGGGCATGGAGCCTCCCAGAGGATAAGAGCTCATTCTACCGCCATACTGCTGCAACGGTGGCTGCTTCAGGGACGCCCCTATCCAGGAAATCTGCAGGGCTGCTACCTGGAAGTCAGCAAACACCTTCATTACCCATTACCACATCGACCTTGAGTCACGCGGGATGCTGGTTTTGGGCCTCGGTTCTCCAGTCTCTTTCCCAAGTAAGTATTGGGGTGTGCGTCTTGCCTCCCTCCTCCCGGAGAACTGCTAGAAGTCTGCCAATGGTGTGGATGAACAACATATCCATGTCCCTAGAAATACAGGTTACTCACCTGTAACAGGAGTTCTAGGAATGGTATATGTTGTTCATCTACGACTCCACTCGACTCCTCCTTCGGCTCGACGCACAACCCGAGCTTCCAGCGGCCAGATCTGGGCGTCATGGGGCGGAGCCGAGAGTTATACCACCCGGGTGGGTGGGAGGAGCAAGCTTGAAGACCTTCCGGCAAGATTTAAAGCGGCAAGGATACCTGCCAATGAGTGTGGATGAACAACATATACCATTCCTAGAACTCCTGTTACAGGTGAGTAACCTGTATTTTTTCCCTACCTGAACGAATGCTTAATCTCAGGAAACTCTCAACAGGAGGCCAGGGCCTCTCACTCACCCAGCATACTCTGGAGGACCTGGGGTTCCTGATAAACATCCCAAAGTTCCAGACAGACCCTGTTCAGGTGCTAGACTTCATTGGAGCAGAGCTGGATACCCATCAGGGAAAGGCATTCCTCCCTTGGGAGAGGGTAGCAAGCCTAATAGGACTTGCACAATCTTTCTAAGCAGAACAGCCGAGACCTGCAAGGGGTTTCCTTCATTTACTAGGGCACGTGGCATCCTCCACAGCAGTTGTACCTGGTACCAGATTTCAATTGAGGGATATCCAGTACCACCTGGGGGCTTATTGTTCCCAAAGGTGGGAATCCCCTGTCAAAGTTGATTCCAGTGACAATGTGCCTAGTAAGAGCACTGGAATGGCAAGGCAAGGCAAAGTTTATCTGTATGTCACCCAATCCCGGATGCTCTGGGCGACTTACATAAAATAAGAGACATGGGTTGGCAGATTAGCCTAGAGGTTAGAGGAACGAGGCGTGAACGAGCTTGGTACGTTCAGCAGACGAGACCCGAGTTTGATTCTCACAACCTCCACTTGCATACTTTGTGACTCTGAGCAAGTCACTTAACTGCCCAGTGCTCCCAGGTTGCCCCTGAAAATAGGCACTTGTGCCTAGTGGGCACTGCCTGGTTACCAAAGAGTAAAATAAAAAAAAAAATAAAGAAACCAGTAAGATCAAATAACAAATTCAATAAAATGTTCAGTAATCCATAATAGACAGAACAAAACTATTCAGTACTCAGCTAATCATAACTCAACTGCAGGGGAAGGCCAGGGAGAACAGATGGGCTTTCAGACCCCTTTTAAATGCCTTGACCGAGGGAGCCTCTCTCACACTAGGTGGGAAGGTGTTCCAAAGGGCTAGTTCGGCGATGCTAAAAGCACAGTCGCTAGAAGTTCTTAGTCTGGCCCTTGGAACTGAGAGGAGGCCCCTGGTCGAGGAGCAGAGGGATCGGGCAGAAGAGGCAGGTGTTAGGAAGTCTGACAGGTAACCAGGGCCAAGACTGTGTAGGGCCTTATAGGTGAGCAAGCCCACCTTGAAGAGAATCCTCCACCTGACCGGTGGAGGGTCCCTCCAGAGACCCCGAAGTAGAGAGCATTACAATAATCCAGTCTGGAGGTCAAAAAAGCACGGACCAGAGTTTGCAGGTCTTCAGGCAGAACTAGGGACTTGATCCTGGTGATATTTTGTAAGTGATAAAAAACATTTCTGACGATGGCTGACACCTGAAACTCAAATGTCAAACTATCATCCAGAACCACTCCAAGATCTCGCACCCTAGGAGAGGCAGTCAATGGCACAGATCCCAGAAACAAACCAGTAACTGCGCCGGAAGCACTTCCATCACGCCTATGACCCGGTTCAGCAACCAGAATCTCCGTCTTGTCCGGGTTTAGCTGCAACCAGCTGGAGGACATCCAGTCATTGATCTCGGCAAGGTAGTTGTTAAGTACATCCACAGAATCGTGTGTTCCAGGGGCAAAGGACAAATACAGTTGGGTATCATCTGCATAGCAGTGGAAACCCACACTGTAGCGCCTAATGAGCTCACCCAGTGGTAGCATGTGCATCGCAAATAACATAGGCGACACGATCGATCGTAGAAGTACCCCACATGGCATAAGCTTTGGGCAGGAGGAGAAATTCCTCATCACAACCTGCTGCCTTCTGCCTATCAGGTAGGACTCAAATCAGTTGATGACTGTACCGGTGAGTTCAGAGCACTTTAAGCCGATCGAGAAGTACAAAGTGATCTGTGGTGTCAAATGCTGAGGAGAGATCGAGAAGCACTAGAACTGATCTGTGTCCTCTAGCTCTAGCCCGGAGCAAGTTATTTAGCACCCTAACTAGCACCATTTCAGTAGTATGCCTCGCCTGAAACCAGACTGGAGTGGCTCATGGAATTCAAAGAACACGAGGTGCTCCTCAAACTGTTGCGCCACCACTTTCTCAACAACCTTACCTACTGTAAGAAAGGTAAGTTAGAGCTAAGACAGTAATTCACCTAGATGTTGAGGTCAAGAGATGTTTTTTTCAGAAGGGCTTGACTAGAGTCTCTTTCAAGGCGTCCAGAAAGACCCCCTTTGACAACGAACACCAGACAATCCTAGCGAACACTGGGCCAACAGAACTGACTCATCTCTGCAGGAAACAAGTTGGTGCTGGGTTCAGTTCACAGTAGGTGTAATTCCACTCCAAGATGACCTCAGTGACCTCGGCGACCTCAGTGATCTCGGCCTCCTCAACTGGTTTAAACTCCTCCCAGACAGGCAGAGTGCTTCTGTTCCTCACAGACTGATCACTGCGGGACATAAAATTCCTCACTAACAGGATCCCCTGACGGATGGAGGACACCCTGACAGAGAAGAACTGAGCAAACTGCTTGCATAAAACAATTGAAAATGCTTTTTTTGGCTGAAGACAGACCAGATGGAACAGTCTATCAACAGTTCGAAAGAGCTGAGTTGGTCTGTTCCTCCCTGCAGCAGTTTCCCTGGACAGGAACTCTGCCTTCTAATGGTTAATTGGCCCTTGGTACTCATGATAGTGAGAACGCAAGGCCAATTTGTCCTTCCCCGACCAGGTCTTCCGCCAGCAACGCTCCAACTTCCGACCCTTGATCTTCATCAACTTGAGGTCATTATCAAACCAAGGTGATATCAAGTGAGATCTGGGTCGTACACGGACCAATGCAGTGGCATCGAGCGCCCCAGCCATTGCTCCATTATAAGCAGCAACCACCTTGCTCACTCCAATCACACATGTAGCATCTACATGAGAATGGTCTGCCACCACTAGCAGTCCTTCTGAGTCACACCCCTTAAAGAGCAGTAGCTAACCATCTCCACAGGGAAGGACTATCGGGGGACCCCAGATGAGAACTCCACCATTCAATGATCAGACCACATGACCTGATCAGTCTTGAGGTTGGTAATCTCAAGCCCCAGTGAGAACACAAGGTCCAACGTGTGACCATGCTGATGGGTCACAGAAGAAACCTCTTGTAACAGGCCCAGTGATGACATCAACTGAAGGAGGTAATAACCGAACTGCAAGGATTCATCGTCGACCCAAGCGTTGAAGTCCCCAGAATCTAACATCTGGGGGACTCCAGCACTTCATCGACAACGAAGTCCACAACTCCTGCAGGAATTCTCCCCCAGCCTCAGGAGGACGGTAAATAAGGAGAATCCTGCAACCTGCACCTGGACCCCCGCAAATGACCACACAGTCAAAGTACCTGGCTGACCCCAGTGGGTGCACGGTGAAGCCAAAGCTGGATCTAAAGCAGATGGCCACACCTCCATCACAGAGTACCCGATGGGGATTGCTGCCTCCAAGACTGGACCGGCATCATCAACCAACTTAGGTCTCCGAGATGCATGCCAGATCAAAAGAGGAAATCAAGTCCGCCATAATCCCGGTCTTATTCCTCATCGATCTGGCATTGCACAACACTGCCTGAAGAGGACTAGGAGACACTGCAGCATCTCTGGCTGCCTGCCCACTCAGTCCAGTGGGAACCCTGGGGATGGAAACCAAACACATCTGTCCTCTCTCTAGGTTCCGTCTAAACCCAGGGTGCCTCCTGCACTGAAACACTCCAGTCAGTCGCGCCTCCACTGTCACGAGCATCACGCTGCCGACCTCTACAGCGCCTTTCAGTACCGACCTCACAACAGCACCTCGCAGCCGTTGTAGGCACACGGAGGTCGGTAAAGGGCCGGAGGTCAAGCAGCTGAGATGCGTCGTAAACAGTGCGTAGGGGTCCTGGTCCTGGCACATCCCACAGAGAGACCTAAAAACGCCACAGCCACACACAGAAACACACCTAATACATAAATTAACCTAACCCCACTCATACAACACACACTCGCCACCAATCCCCTAACGCCTAAAAAAATTTTACTTGCACTAAAACCAGTCCTCCTCCCTCGCAGGCAGAAAGAGATTCTTAAATCACTTCAGGAGAGTAGAACCAAACAGTGCCACATAAGGTTTATGAAATCCAAAGGTAAATGTCCCAAAGTCTATAAAATAGTGGTAATATTCAGCAAAGATAAGTCAAGACTACAGGAACAAACATAATCTCACTCCAGAAGCACTGAACACGGCCATCCACAGTTCTGTGGTTTCTCTTGCAGACTATAGTATTGTCATTTACAGTGCGACTACAGACACTGCCCTCCAACGTATCAAAACAACCTTAAATAAAGCATGCCGCCTTCTTACTGGTGCCACACGCTTGACACACCTGTGATCTTTATGCCCAGGTTAGCAGGTGACAATTTGACAGCAAGCACAAATACCAATCGTGCCTGCTTGCAAAAAAAGTCACCTTGGGACTGCTACTCCCTGGCGTAATGGCCCTTCTTCCCCCTGCACGTAACCCACGCAGTACCAGAAGCTCTGGCAAACAGTCTTTCAGAATCCCATGGTGCCGCCCTGCCTTTGGACAATGTGCATTCGCATACAGAGCTCCGCAGTGGTACAACTCCCTGCCTCCTGACATAACCAATGCTACTTTGTTGGGCTCCTTTAAGAAAAAACTCCGGCAGCATCTAATCTCGCTGGCAACCTGTGACAGCTACCACTAATTTGCCTTTACCTTGTTTCTAGTATTAGCAATCTCTGAGATCTCTATAGGTTAGTAAAATGTTATGCTTCATGTCCATTTCTTGGGCCCCCGGTCAAGTTAACACTTTCATGGGCTTTCTACCACTGCCTAAATTATTTAATCTTATCTGTGTCAATCTTCATCATTCATCACTAGTGGGTATAGCGCCGGAGCTAGGACCCTGCGGGAGACTTTTTTTTTCCCCCATGGGCAGAGTCGACGCAGGGCCTGTGCTACCCTCGAGGCCGACGTTCTGCATGGCACTCGTGGGTTGGCCGTTATATGTTGTCGACTCTGCCCCAGCCCCAGTTCTTCTTCTCTCGCCGTTGATTGAAGACCTTGTGTGGAGACTCTGTTAGCAAGACTGTGTTTGCAGCCTAGTTCATCGGCATAGTATGTGTGTGCCTCAGTTCTGTTCGCCCTGCTCGACGTCACATCTGCTGGTAAGATCGTCTAATTACTTTTAAGCAGCGTCAAGTACTGTTTTTGTTATTGTTTGCTGTACAGTCGTGTCTCGTCCGGGGACAAGAAACCGTCAAAAGAGGGGTGGCCTCCTATGCGTCAGTGCCCCTGTGGCCGCCTTTATTCTGTGACGGACCAGCATGACCGCTGCCTCTCCGGCCTCAGCCCAACCCATGATATGGACAACTGCGACGCCTGCTTCTCCATGGACCTTGAAGTTGTTGAAATCTGCGCGTTTAAAGTTGGATGTGTGCCACTGACTTTCAGAGGACGGGTTCGCAGTCGACAGGCCAAGGCGAGGATTCTTGGCCCTTCCTCTGGATCCCCTCCCGGTCCTATACGGCCCATGGGGGGGGGTCTCCGACTCTTTTAGCCTTGCTGTGGTGGGGGCTTCTTCCGTGGTGCAGGAGGCCCAGTCTGTCCCTCTCGTGGGACAATCGGGAAGCACTGCTTTGGCAGTTGCCTCTTCAGAGGTGCAGGCTTCCTCAGTGTCGTGTTCTGGGCCCTCCAGGTCCGGACCAGCACTGTCCTGGGCAGCGTCTGCCGGCGCCAGGGGCTGTGTTACTGCAGTTTCTGGACCCGTTTCTGGTGTTGTACGCTACGCCCGGACTGGAGCCGGCACCGCAGTTGGCGCCGACCTTGGCTGCGGCACCGGAGGGGTGGGGTGCTGCGCTTGGTGTTGCGCCCAACTCCAGGGCCATTCGTGGTGCCGGGGAGGGTGGTGGCATCCGGTGTGGTGCTGTGCCTGACCCCAGTGCCGGGACGGAGGGCAGTCCGGCTCATGGTCCAGGAACTGGCAGGGATTGAGGGGTAGTCTGGTATCGGACCTCGGAGTCTACCTCCTCGGAGGAGGACTCCGGGTCTGATCCGCATTGGCTCCTGGATTCTTCAGAATCTTCCAGTCCCTCAGTATCCAGCACCTCGGCCCCCACTCAGCCTCCCTCTGGGGGTCAGTCGTTGTCGGTAGGCTCTGGGGTCAGTGGTACTGACCAGCAGGCAGTGGTCCCCTTGGCCACTGCCGGGCATCCTGGAGCCACTGGCACATCTGCTTCTCCAGTTGGGGTGCCCCCTTCTTTGGTGTGCTTGGACAGTCCAAGTTTGGGACAGCCCAGGGCACGCCAGGACAGGAAGGGTACTGCCCCCTGGGTGGACTCCTCGGAGACTGCCCGGAGTTGTCAGCTGCCTAGGCTGGTGGCTATGAGGACGAGGTCCCCCTCTGACGCTGAATGGTTGAAGAGTAGGGGTGTGGTGCAGCGCACCCTCACCGGAGCCCAGCCGGGTTGTGGGAGGAGCCGCAGTGCGGACCCTCGCTCTTTCCTGGATCGGTCCTTGAGAGGGACTTCAACTTGAAGTCATGGGCTGTCCTTCTGGACTCACACGGTCCCGGTCACCTCACCGGGGGATTTCTTCCCGTGGGCACAGCTCTGACCGTTACGATCCGGTTGAACAACTCTTAGCTGCTGGGTCTTTGGGATCTTCCTTCTCACGGGGAATTTCCTCTGGGCCCTCCTGCCCTGACAGAGGCTGTTCTCCTGCTGCTAGGAGCTTGTCCCCCGTGCCTCTGTCTCCATCCCTGGCTATCCCAGGTGTTCTTGGTCCTAGGGGACCTCTCACCTGGGAGCAGTTCAGCGGTTCGGCTGCGCATTTCCCTACCTACCTACCTACCTCCCTCCATGCCCTGGACCAGCAGGTGTTCCGCCATGCTTCTGTGCAGCCAAACCCTGAACCTCGGAGCTCACCTGCATGTTCTTCCTCCTCCTCCTCCTCGAAGGGAGAGGAGTTATCTGTCGACATCTACCCAGCGTCTGACCTGTCTTCATATCAGTGCCTCCTCGTGAGGATGTTGGACCAGCTCCACCTTACCCCGGTCCCTGTCAGCAATCCCGAGCATGTGACACATGCCTTCTTAGGCGAGTACAGTGCGGCCAACCTGGTGGTTCCCGCCTGGCCTGTTCCTTTCCAGGAAGCGTCGCATCAGCTTTGGCTGCGTCCCTTCTCCACTATTCCAGCCCCAAGGGACCTACGCCAACGGTATTGCGCTCCCCCCCAGGTCTTCAGGTTCTCTGCCTCATCCCTCTTCGGGCTTGACCTCCCTGGACACCCCCTTTGGGCCTCGAGTCCCCTACCATGACTGACCCCCAGACTTTAACTCTACGGACTTCGATTTTTGGGGGAGAAGAGTTTTCTATTCGGTACGGATCCTCCTTTCTATTGCTTCACATCAGGCCCACTTTGTAGCCTATGACAGGTTCTTGTGGTCCAGGCTAGGACAGCTCCTAGCCTCAATGCCTGATATGGAGGAAACCAGGCAAGCCATTGCCCTCCCTGCTCAGGGCCTGGAGCTAGCAAGGCACCAAGCAAGGGCATCTTATGATGCCAGTGAGGTGGCATCCAGAGCGATAGGGACAGCGATCTGCATTAGGTGGACGGCATGGCTTCGCTTATCCCAGTTGCCACCCCTGGCTCAGTGTAGGGTGATCTCCTCCGCATACCGGAGAACCCAGCTCTTCTCCCGCAGGGTGAGACGGTGACTTTTGGGGCACCTTCCTTCCCCCACTGGGGGCTCTCCATGTCACCCAGACCAGTCCGATGCCTCCCCAGGCCTGTAAGGATTCTCTCCTCCAGTGTCTCACCCACTGGAGGCTAAGGGACTTAGTCCCTTGGGGTAGTTTAGGGCCCCTTCGGGGGGCTCGGTACTCACCGACTAGTGATGAATGGTGAAAATTGACACAGATGAGATGTGAAAATTACGTATCTACTGTTGTTATTGATCTTTCAGTGTATCTTCACCATTCATCACTAAATCCCGCCCTATTTCCCTGGGGCCTCAGTCTCTGGCTCCCGTGTGTCTGTCTGTTATTTTTCTCCTCGGCCTCCTCTCCCTTGTGGTTAGGAGGAAGAGGACCCTGGAGACACA
Source organism: Neoceratodus forsteri (assembly GCA_016271365.2). Classification (NCBI taxonomy): domain Eukaryota; kingdom Metazoa; phylum Chordata; order Ceratodontiformes; family Ceratodontidae; genus Neoceratodus; species Neoceratodus forsteri. Next base: position 630,027,056 of record CM057456.1, on the reverse strand, counting down.
CAGGGAGGAATTTTCTCCTGTAGGGGGTATTATTGGGGTATACAGGAGGGGGTCTCGCTCCCATGTCTTTAGTCTTCTCCCTCACTTATTCTGGAGGGAGCTGAAGGATTGGGGCCCCCGCCCCATTTTTCTTTATAAACTCAAAACATTTGGGTTAGTGTCCTTGAGTTGGATCCCTTAATGTCCTCCTGGCAGTTTAAGTTTTTCCCCTATTTTGGGAGGGAGGGGGAGGAGTACGAGACACCCTCCCATCCTGACTCCCCTCTTAAGGTTGGCCTTCCCGTGCGAATGCTGCTTAATAGTTCAGGCTTTGCCTCCCAGCAACTATTAACCTTGGTAGTCCAAATTATGGTCTGTCGTTATTGTCAGAATCCTAGGATGCAGGATCGTCTTTGGGGTGGTCCTCTTTTCCCAATTCTCTTATCCCTCCCTTCTTTCTCCTCCTTCCAGAGACTGGGGCCCTTCCCTTCCCCAATTTCCCATATCTGGTTTCTGTCTCCTGTCTCCTCTGTTGTTTATTTCTCCTTTTAGTTTATATATATATCCTTTCCTTTTATCTATCCCTTGGGCTCCCTTGCCCCATTCCACCTCCTTTTCCTTACACTCTCAGCCTCAGAACTGGGGCTGGGGCTGGGGCAGAGTCAACGACAGATAACGGCCAACCCACTGTGCCCACGTAGAATGTCGTGGCTCTGAGGGTGTGCCGGCCCCCGCGTCGACTCCGCCCATAAAAAAAGTCTCCCGCGGGGTCCTAGCTTCGGAGCTATAACCACTAGTGATGAATGGTGAAGATACATAGAAAGATCAACAATTATGGTAGGTACATAATTTTCATTTTTCTCTCCTACCTCCCTCCACCTCCTCTTCCCTTTTTTGCGCCCCCGTCATTCCATACCACTTTCCTCCCTACCATCTTAATACATTTTCATCATCACCCCACTGCTTACACCACCTCTTCCTTCCTACTCTTCTCCACCCCCTTTATTCCACTTTGACTACATAGCTATTCTTTCCTTTCACTCCTGTCTGGCCCCATCCTACCCCACCTCTGCTTGCCTTCTCCCTCCCCGCACTTTCCTCTACCCTCCCCTGTCCCTCTGTACTGGTACGAGTCCTTCCTTCTTTTACTCAGGCACAATCCAGTTATCTGCCTATGTTTTTAGTTGTACGATTCTCCTTTTAAACAAGCGTCCTCATGTTATGTTACTGTCACCTAGTTAAACATTAGCCTTTGTTTTGACTCTGCACCCTGTACGTGCTTAAATTGTGTAACTATTGTTAGAATTTATGCCTGGAGACCATTTTCAGTTGTTTCTTGCTGTATCTGTAGAATGTATCTGTAGAACATATCTGTATTCTTGTTTGTCATACTTCATTTGGAACCTATGAAAGAGCTTTCTGCTCAAAGGTGTTCATCCAAGATCACAATAAGTAAAAGACTGTCTTAAGTCTAGCAGAGACACAGAGCACTCTCACAGCCCTGAGCTCCGGCCAGGAAAGTTTTTGGCTGAAAAAATAAAACATAAATGGGTAGAGCTGGGAGGGGTGGGATGAAGTCAGAAAGCCAAGTTCAGCAGCTCCTCTCACAAGAGCTGAACCAAATTGCTGGCTAATAAGGAGTATCCAGCACTCATCAGACAGAAGGTACAACCAACACCCCTCTCACGGGTGTAGAAAGGTCTGAAAGACCGCAGATGACAAAAAGGCTGGGGTGCAGCAACAGGAGAACAGGAAACAGTCCAGAGAAGCGAGGGCAGTAATCGGAGCCCGGTGATGGCAGTTCCTCAGGTTACCCTGGCTTGAAGTTTGATATTCAGGTCCGCCACACGCCAACCCCAGCGTACACACCTAGCTGACCATGAGTGCTAGCAAACAGTGGTGCTTACGTCGTAGGAGTCCTCTCTTTTCCCCAAAGATGACCTGGGAAAACAGTCCTGGGGAACAGGATACCAGAACGTCCTCCTCCACAAGCAACGCCGCAAGAATGGATCCAACATACGCTGAACACCCCCATACTCCACACCGATCCCTGAGCTCGACTGCAACAGATCTTCAGTTCAGTTCATTTCAGCTCCTCTCATTCACCTGCAACTCCAGATAATCCCTGAAACGTTTTGAGTAGGGTGGCACTGTTAGGAAATCCCTCTCTGAAAATAAAAACCTCTAGCTCCTGAAATTAACTCACTGCCTGTCCCTAACTTAACACTCAGACCCTATGCCTTGCAACTAACTAAACCCCAGAAATTTCAGACTTGGGCAGAATGCAACCACGAGTCAAGCACACCTGATTAAAAACTCTCCTGAGTATTTGTCTTTAAAATAAAGTGAAAAGAGGCACAAAATAAAATTTTAGCTCTTAAGTAGAGAGAGCTCACAGACTGCAGCCCAGTGTGGCCGCCATCTTCAGAGAATTGTGGAAGGAAGAAGAAAACCTCAGAGAAGGGGTTCTCTTCCTTCAGCAGTCCCCTACAGTTGTGCTCACTACAGATGCCTCTCTCCCTCCTGGACTGGGGTGTCCATCTGGAGGATTACACTGTCAGCAGGGTGTGGTCCCCACTGGAGTCTCGAGCACATAAACCTCCTGGAACCCAGAGCTATTTACCCGCCAGTGCAGACCTTTTCCTCCCACATCAAGGGTCAGTCAGTCTAGATCAGGGGAAACAGCACTACCACCATGTATTGTATCAGCAAACGGGGAGGAACAAGATCTTTCCAGCTGTGCACAGAAGTAATGAAGATCTGGAGCCTGGCTTACTTACCGGAGGTGAAGCTATTTGCAATGCACCTACCAGGGAAAGACAATGTTGCACCCAATGTGGAAGGCCATGATTCTGTATTGGTGGGAGATATAAATTTAAACTGGTTGCATAAAGATGAGTTGCAATTGGAAACCTTATTGTGTCCGTATGGTCTCTCACAGATGGTGACTGAGCCTACTCGGCGTAATCCTAGAACACATAATCACACTGTACTGGATTGGATTATGTTGAGTAAGTTAGATATGGTGGGGATTTCTGGAGTAATGTCCAAATTTGTGAGTGACCACATGGTGGTTTATTGTGTGTTGAACTTCAAACGTTTAAAAATTCCACCCTGTACTGTGACAGTTCGTAATTTTAAGAATGTTGATCAGGAAGCTTTGATTGCACAGGTCGCCCAGTTGGACTGGTTTTATTTGGAGTGCATCCCTGGTGTGAATTTGGCTTTTGATTATTTTTGTAAGACTCTAGTGCCAATTCAGAATTGTTTTTGTCCTTTGAGGACTCGGGAGTACGAGGAGTTAGTAATCAGTAGTTTTTACCTGAGCTAAAGCAATTAATTAGGTAAAGAAATGAGGCTTGGGATTCTTACAAAAAACATATGTCTGTTGCTTTGTTGAATACATATAGACAGTTGCAGTCTAAGGTATCTAATGCAGTTAGGCCAGCCAAAAAGAAATTTTATCAAGAACAATGTGAGGAAAATTTGACTAATCCTGAAACATTTTGGAGTAGGGTTCATTCATTATTAGCCCCTAAAACTTCTGGTTCTGTTCAAAAATTGAGGGTAGGTGATAAAGAGATTACTTTGCTTGAGGAGATAGTTGATATCGTAAATAGAAAATTTACCGACCTGTCAGATTATAGAGCAGTTACACCTCAAGGGGGTGTACAGGTGACTTCAGAATTTCTAGTAGATACAAAGCAGGAAAGGTTTTTCTTTAAAAGTGTGGAGAGGGGTGAAGTATTTGATTTATTACATACATTACCAAAGAAGTTTAGTAATTGTGGGGGTCGGGGTTTGGACGGTCATTTTCTTAGATTGATAATTCCATTTATAACTGACCCTTTATGCTACATTTTTAATTTATCTTTGTCGACTGAACAGTATCCATCATGTTGGAAGCATCCTAGAGTTGTGCATGTGCCAAAACCAAATGCTGACTTACTGGAAGATTTTAGGCCAATATCCATATTAAATCCACTAAGTACAATTCTGGAAAAACTGGTGGCTAACCAGATAAATGGGTATTTAGAGAGCCATAACTTATGTTCACAGCAGCATGGCTTCAGGCAGTATCATGGCACAGGAACGGCCTTGGTCAGGTTCACAGACACTGTCCTCTGAGGTTTTGAGTCTGGTTTAGTGATGGGGCGGTGTTTGTGGACCTGACCAAAACGTTTGACCTGAATGCACATGACCTGGCTTGTCAAAAGTTGTTGAATGTGGGTTTTTCTGATGGATCTGTTGAGTGGGTGAGGGATTATTTGTCCAATCAGTCCCAAGTGGTATATATTGGCAGTGTTGAATCAGTTGAGGCTCCTGTGGTCTGTGGAGTTCCACAGGGGTCAATATTAGGCCCTTTATTATTTACTCTATTTGTAAATAATTTACCAGCACCATGTACGGCATGTGATACAATTTGCTGTGCAGACAATTTGATTTGATTTAAAGAAGATAAATCACTAGGTGGTATTACCTCTATCCTGCAGCATGATTTTGATGTGGTAAGTAGTTGGTTAGTGGATAATTTAATGGTTTTGAATTTAAAGAAAACCAAGGTACTGTTATTTGGCACTAATCATATGTTAAAAAATGTTCCGAAATTGGTCATTTGTGATTCGTCAGGGACTGAAATTGAGCAGGTACAGTGTTTTAAATATTTGAGGTTGTTACTCGATCCAGTGTTAAGTCTCTCTCCTCAGATTACTGCTTTATGCGGAATGGTAAATCAAAAAATAGGGCTATTGTATCGATATAAAAACTACTTTTCAGAAAACACTAGGAAAGCTATTGCTGTGGGGACTTTGCTCCCTCGTTTGGAGTATGGAGCCTGCTTATATTACAACTTGGGGAAAAAGGAATTGCATACATTAACCGTATCTTACAATAATGTTTGTCCTTTTGTTTTATCAGCTACTTATAGAACTCATCATTGTGATTTGTATTCAGGGTTGGGTTGGTTGCCCTTTGCTTCTAGAATTGAATATTTAGTGGGTTGTTTAGTAGCAAAAGCTATTTATTATAAATCCATGTTTCCTTTAGCCGATCTAGTCTCAACAAGGGATATTCTATCAAAGCTCAGATCATCAAATGGTCTTATATTAGAGGTCCCTATGTGTAAACAAAAAACTTGGGTCCTGGGCCTTTTCAATTTCAGCTCCCCTATTGTGGAATTCTTTTCCTTTTCGAATTCGAAATGCAAGGTCTTTGTTGTCTTTTAAGGTACAGCTGAAACAATACTTATTAACAAATGCTGTTTGTGATTATATTAAGTAATGTATTAGTTTGTATTGTATGAGTATTGATTGTTCTGTATAGTGTTATGTATTTATGTGTTGCACTCTGGGTCGGACCTGAAAAAGGACCATTGGTCCAGTGTCCTTACCCGGTTAACAGATTGAAAATAAAAGTGTTCCTGCAGATTCTCTTAGCAGAGTCAGCCAAGGAAATCACGAATAGACACTGAACACGCAAGTGCTCTTTGCAGTGTTCAGGTGGAGGGGGCAGAGATAGACCTGTTTTCCTCCTGGGAGAACTACCAGCTCCCTGCTTTCTGCTGTAGGCCACCTTCCGTAGGGTCAGTCTCAGAGGATGCCCTGGTCCTGGATTGGACAGTGAAATTCCTGTATGCATTTTCCTCATTCCTTCTCTTGCTGAGAGTACTACTGAAACTCTGATGAGAACCTGCGACAGTGATCCAAATTGGTCCAGACTGGGCTAAGCACGCCTTGTACTCTCTGCTCCTGACCCTTTTCAGTAAAGCTCCAGTCATCCTTCCCCAGAGATGCAACCTGCTGACATCGTTTTAGGGAAGGATAACATTTCCAGACCGAGAACCCAGTACCTCAGGGCCTGGTTCTTGAAGAGCTGGAATTCTCTAGCCTAAACCACACGTCTTTCAGGTTCTCAAGGTTTCCACAAAGCCAGCAAACATGAAAACTTATGCTTCGAAACGGAAAAGGTTTTCAGTATGGTGTTCTTCCATACAGCTCAGTCCGTTCCAGGTGAGCTTGTCCACTGTGCTTAAAGGCCTGATGCATCTGAACGCTCCTTTTAGGGATCCATTCCCCCCATGGGACCTTAATCTATGCATTGCACAGCTGATGGGGGCTGCTTTTGAGCTTATGACAACTGCTGATCTGAAGTACATTACCTGGGGAACAGTTTCCCTGGTGGCTGTCACATCGGCCAGAAGGGTAAGTGAACTTCAGGCCCTCTGTGCAGAGCCTAACTACATCATATTCCACAGAGACAAGGGAGTCTTTGAGAACTAACAGGAAATTCCTTCCCAGGTTGGTGTCTGAATTCCACTTGAACCAGACACTTACACTCCCTGTGTTATTTACTGACAAATCCACACCAGGGGAGCAAAATCTCCACAGCCTGGATGTTAATAGAGCACTGAGATACTACCTGGACTGCACCAAGGATATTAGCTCCTTGTCTTCACAGTTGTTTGCCACTTATGGTGAGGTAGGCCAGGGAAAGCCAGCATCTAGAAGAACCATTTCTTTTTTTTTTTTTTTACTTTCTGTTTTATCCCTCCATATCGCCCTCGGTGTCCCACTCCTTCAGGCATTGCTCATGCTATCCATACTCCTTGACCTTGAGTCTGCCCCCTAGAGTGCCCCGGTAACTCCTTCCTCCCACCTCTTTTTTTGGAGCACCTGCACAGCAGGGATCTGCCTGTGGTTCCTGGACTGGATGGCGTGGAGCGTCCATCATCTAGGAACGCCGAGGGTTGTTTTCCGCTTTTCTCCCTTCTCATCCCCCCTTCCCTGAGGACGTCGGCTTGGGCAAGTGCGTGCTGACGCACACCTGCCAAGTGCCTAACAACGTCCTCCCCTTCCCGACTCCAGCCCTCTGGAGCCGCCAATGCCCCATGAGAGTCGGTACTCCTACTGGCCCCCAGGGACGTCGGGTGCATACAGCACCCCTGGTAACCCACCCTGAAGGAGGAGAGCATCCGTTGGGATGCTCAATCCTCCTTCCCCTTGCCGACTTCTGACGACCCGAGTCCGTGCCCGAACCCAGGTTGCTGGCGTGGTGCGAGGTGTGGTGTCCAGAGCCTCAACCCTCAGCTCCACCGGGCTGGCTAAGAACCATTTCTCACTGGATTTTGGCTTGTATTCAGTTGTGTTATGGCAAAGCTGGCAAGCTTCCATCTGAGGGCTTAAGGGCCCATTCTACAAGGGACACCTCTGTCTCTGGCATCATCAAGAGGTGTCTCCATCCAGGAAATTTGTAAAGCATCTACCTGGAAGACTGTACCCACCTTTACAAAGCACTATTGCTCAGACATCCAGTCCAGAAGGGATGCCAGCTTTGGTTTTGCAGTCTTGCAGAACCTTTTTTCCAGATATTTTCTGTACCCAGCCTCCCAAGGTACTGCTATGGAGTCTGCAGTTGTTAAGCATAAGTGAGGGATTCCTGGGGTTTGAAGAAAAAAAATTACTCACCATAATATTGTTGTTTCTTCCAAAGGGATCCCTCACTGCTTAACAGTCGTGTCCCTACCTCCCCTTCCAGAACCTGGAAAAAGGTTCTAACAAGAATCAGTTTGTAACAGAGAGCTCCTGCCACTCTTGAGGATCGACCTTTTCTTAAATCTGTTGCAATAGTTCTTCTGTTTCTTAGTCTAATCTATCCTTTACCATTTTTAGTCCATAAGGTTGGTCACCTGTGGGCGCCCTCTTCCCTTTCTTGACTATGTTATAGTGCCCTCTTTAATTTCCGTTTTCCCTCTCACCTCCTCATACAGGGAGGTTTTTGTGGTGACCTCCAAGTGTATGTAAAACACGTTGTGTTTATCATTGTTGGATTTAGTATTAATAGCACTACTATGTCATAAAATACCTTGATGTATTGTATATACCTTATGTTTATGAAACCTGTAAATGTTGAAAATACCATGGCACTAGGTGTTTTTGATAAAGGTAAAAAGTACTAGTTGACTGTATTATAAAAATTAAGTTAGTTGTGCTATTTAAAATACATGTAAATTGCTGTAAACTGAAACGTCATGGTGATTTGCATATATCCCATGATGCTTTGCATTATGGAAGTATATGTGATGTTGTGTTTCTTTGAAATTTGGCTTATTGTCAATGCCCTATGGGGTAATCCTTGTTTCAGTGCTTCTATACTGAGGTTCTTTGTCTGTAGCTTATTTTGTTTTGTTTTTTTCCTTTTGGGCCCTCACCACCAAAGCAAACAAGACAACATAGGAATGAAGGGTTTTCACGGAAAAGTTTAGAACAGTAGGTGCTGACAAGTGTACAGGAAAAACATACATAGTCTGTTGCTGCAAACTGATGTACTGAAGAAGGGATATGCCATTGCTGAAGGTTATCTTCCGTATTTTGAATAAACATCACACAGAGATTGTGTGTTGAACTTGACGTTTGGTGTCTGGTCCATCTGTCATCCCACAACCTCTCTACACAGTTCTCTTTTGTTGCTTGAGCATTACTTGTTTCGTGGCATCACACTTGATACTCAGTGGTCTAACATATTGTTTTTGTCTTCTTTCTGCCATACAGTAAGGTTTCACAAAATTATACATTTTTGAAATTTATGTTAGCGAATTAGCTAGTGTTAGTGGCCACTGCTCACCCTAGCTTGAGAAATAAATCTACCATTAGAGGCCAGGGGTGAGTGTAACCATCCAGCAGAGTTTTGAATTTCATTCTAACAATTCTGTAGTTAGTATAAAATTCTTAAACCTCTGGGACAGCACATTTAGGAAGAATGATAACAGTTGTTAAGCATAGTGAGGGATCCCTTTGGAAGAAACAACATTACTGTGGTAATTGTTTCTTATGACCTAACCCAAAGACAACGTGAAATGACACTGAAAACCAGATTCCTTTTATTTTGATTCGAACCCCAGGAATCCATCGATGAATGTTTAAGCAATAATCCACAACAGGGTATGGGTTATGCTGTGGCTAAGTGACCAAATCCACACCAGGTGTGAGTAAATCCCAGCATAACCCACACCCTGTTGTGGATTATTGTGATTATACAATGGGTAGGAATTTAAAGATTAAAATGGTTTTAGTTCAAAAGAAACTGTTTTTTAAATAGCTGTTTGTGTAATATCCTTCCTTTCAAGTGTAAGGGGCAACAGACTTCTAGAAAAACATAATGGGAACTTACAAGCTCACGTAAAGGGAACTTACAATCTCAACTGGGCAGACTGGGTGGGCTATAGGCCCTTCTCTGCTGACAGTGTCTATGTATCTGTGTTTGTTAAATAGTCCCCTGTTGCTAGGTAGAATATTCTTTGTAGGAGATGGCAGTCCCCCCACCCCCACCCCCAAACACACACACCTACACTCACTTCCTTGTTAGAAAGGTGTATTTTGTTGTGTTTTCTTTCTCCCAAACATGAACAGAGCAAGATACAGGGCCTGTGGCAGCCAAGACAAGCAACTGGGAGACTGAGTGACAGTGTATAGCGACAGCAAGTGAGCAATGCTGTGCCTTCAGCTCGACTGGGAGCTGAGGGTTTTGTTTTTGTTTTTTTTCAGTTTCAGTTACGTGCTGGGATACAAAGGGATGCCTACACTGCAGTACCAGAGTGGAGACGAGGGGAAGTCAGTGTTTTAGGAGCCAGCATTGTCGGGAACAGAAGTCAGAGCAAGCGAGCGTGAGAGGAGCTGACGGGTAACCCTGATCTGGTCTGGAATGCAGGATAGAGGACAGAGAAAGCCGTGATCTGAATCGGGCCTATATTCCATTTCCGAGGTGCATCATGTTATTTGCAGATGTTGAACTGCAGTACATGTTTTTTTTTTTTCTTTTTCTTACATTTTAGTTTGGGTAACAGGATGGGAACTACAAAGCATGGGGAGCTAAGGCAGTGGAATGGGGGGGGGGGGGAGTATGGGCCAGGAGTCAGCACCGACTAGAACGAAAGCTGGAGGAATGGACTGTTAAAGGAGCTGCCAGGTAACAGTCTCAGTGGGAATGGAGTCTGTATTTTAAAAAGAGGTGAGATGGATGATTTTTCCAGTTGACTGTGAGACTTTTTTACTTGTTTCGGGAGGCAGTGTACTTGTTTCAAACGCATGCTTGCAGCTTTTCATTGCAGTTTTCTGTTGCAGAGAATCCAACATGGCGGTTCCTATGTTTTGTTTGTCAGGGGTCGGATGTATTTCTTTAATGACATGGCAGATGTGGCTAACTGGGTCTTTATCCGTGAGTTATACTGGGATTTACTTGCAGATAAAGACCCAGGTAGCCAATCAAATTTCTAGTTGGAAAAGTACCATTGTATAATTACACTTAAGCATCATCTTCTCGAGTGAGAGAAATACCCTGAAAATAGAACCTTATGCTAATGATAGAACTTAGAATGAAGGTTCAAACTCTGGTCTGTGATCATGCTTCACTCTAGCTTCCAAAAGCAGATTTAAGTGTAATTGCAGTTTCTCCAGTTCCCAGTTGGTTCTCAGGAACTGGAGAAGGCTACGGTATAGCGTCGTTCCTTCCTGAAGGGAACTGCATTTCTTTTGACTAAAATCTGTGTAATTTGCTATTAAATCGCATTTTCTGAAGTTTTGCTGAGCGGCTTCATTTTTTCACTTTGGTTCCTGCTCTGAGGGAACTGGACTACAAATTAAATACATTTTCTAATACTCTAGAAAAAACCTCTCCAACTTCCCACATTTGCCATTTTAATTAAGATACCAGCAGTTCTGTTATTGGGAAACCAGAATTGTTTAAATTTCTCTCAGAACCTATTTTAACTGCCTCAGGTTCTGTGCCAGTCATGGTGGTGGTTTTTTTTGGATCCAGAATGCCTTTATTCAGGGTTTTCATTGTTTGACATGACTGAGAGACCTAAGAAAAGGAAAACAGGGCCAAAGTGCTTTAAAAATTGTAAAAATGGTTTCCTGCTCCTTGCAAAGGTACTGTAGATTGCCATGAGTTTTCTTTAAGGTGCCTGGGTCATGATCACGATTTTATCAATTGTGAGCTCTGTATAAAGTTTTGCCCTGAAATCCAGAAGAAGAGAGCTAAGTAAAGAAAATAATTGATGGCCTCACAGTCTGCCTTCATGTCACCAAAAAATAATAAAGTCTTTAAGGAAGTTACTAATGATGCTGGAAAACACGTATCGGAGGGTTTGTCATCTCAAATACAGCAACAGTCGCTGTTCAAGGGAACAGAGGAAAAAGATAAAGCTGCTCAGCCCTCAGGTAAGCATGGTAAAGATAGCGGGGTGTCTGAAAGGGGAAACCCTGAGTCATGTGATGGCAAAAATACAAATAAAAGAGCCTCAGAGTAAGCACCTGAAACAATGTCAGCCAAGAAAAATCAAAAATAAAAGAAGGCCCTTACCACTCCTCCAGAAAAAGGAAAGGAAAGGAGCAGCCTGTGGACCAAAGAAAAATGCCTTCAACAGAGGGCATAAAAATGTGTTAGTTTTCAATGATATGGACAATTTTTCCAGGCCTTCCAGGTCATGGGAAATTTTATGAATATGCCTACCACCATCCCCAGGCTCAGGCTCCAGCTTGCCTACCTGTGGAGGAGCAAGAGGAAGAAGTGTACTATGAAGAGGAGGAGGAAGGCCAACCATTGCAGGTGCAGTAGTAGATTGAATCGGGGAACAGATGTGTTTTAGTAATGCAGCTCCTTATGAATCTGTAGTCCTTAAATGAGTGTGAAGTCCTTAATGAATTTATTGAGTGTATTTTCTTCTATTTCTTCTAGACTTTGCCTGACAATTTCAGCGATAGTAGAATGAAGAGGAAAGGATTAGTAAAAATTGTGCAGGTAAGTCCCTCTGCGCTGCAGGCAGTGAGGGTTAGTGCTAAGCACCCTGAACAGTGAAGCAGGAAAGCCCTACATTCCAGTCACCCTTACCCACGGGCTTAGCTGTGTGCCCTTTAGCAAGCCACTCTGCCTCCCTGTGCTGTGAGACTGTACAGCAGTAGGATCCCAGTGAAAGTGAGTGGATGTATGTCTGCTGGACAATACAGACCACATAAAGTAAACAGGTTTGGTGCACTGTATTCAGTAACACACAGGTGGGTCCCCTGCACTGCGCAACAGCCTTCAGACTGCTTGAGAGTAATAGAAATGCACAGCAAAATGTTTTTAGATACACCCTGTGTTCTGCCTATCCAATGGGTTATTGCAGTATTTATAGTGATTCCAGTGGACATCTTGACTATGATGTGTATGTAATAGATAAACCACTCTGAGGTGTGCGGTCGCACTCTGATATATGCACGCCTTGGTGTGCGTCAACTGCCCAAGGCGTGCGTATATCAGAGCGTGACCGCACACCTCAGAGTGGTTCATCTATCTTATAAAATTTCAAAATTGTTTTGGAGGGGGTAAAAGTGCAGGTGTGCGGTCGTACTCTGATATACACACACGGTCATGTGATGTGTTTTATATAGTCAGAAGTTTGGATTTGAACCACTCCTTTTTATCCATTTTATAAAAAAAAAAGATATCTACACACACACAGACACATATATGCAACCCCCTACTTGAAATATAGTCAGTATTTTTTGTTCTAATACCAACTGACCCGATAACATCGTATGTGGCGAAGCCACAGGTGATGTCATTGGGTCAACTGGCACTCGAACAAAAAATATTGACAATATTTCCAGTAGGGGGGTTGCGTATTCCATTTATGTCATATCTCCAAAAAAATGAAAACAAAATGTAATTTCTTGCCATTTTTTGACGATTAAAAGAAATCTATAAATGAAACAACACTCATTTTGTAGGTATTTTTGTCCTGATCAACTTTGTTCTCAAAGTACCATGCTGTGACTTTTCATTTTAAAGTTATATATGCATTTGTTTGTTGCATAAAGTCAAAAAATTGAATTTTCCAGTTATTTTGCTAATTATAAAAAACTAAAAGGTATCTATCAATGAAATGCCACTCATTTTGTAGATATTTTTGTGCTGAATAACTTTCGTGTTTGCAGTACCATGCTATCATTTTTAGTTATTCGCATTTGTTTGTTGAAAAAGTGAAACTGCATTTTTTGCTGTTTTTTTTTTTTGCTAATTATTCAAAAAAATAAGCCATAAATGAAACACCACTCATTTTGTAGCTATGTTTGTGCTGAACAACTTTCGTGCTCAGAGTACTGTGCTGTCATTTTTCGTTTTAAAGTTATTCACATTTGAATACGGTTAGTACTGCTGAGGCTGAATATGCAAATGAGTTCTGAATGAGCCAGTCTCTACCTACTGTCTGGATAAATTTAGCTACAGTGAGGATAAATGCGATATTCTAACTTTAGGTCTGACCACCCTGAGAATATTGAAAATATTTGCTTTTTTTATCTTCACAGGTATGGCATAAATATATTTATGAACTGGTTGCAGAGAATTAAGCTGATCGGTTTAGAGGTTTTTTTGAAGCCGTGATGATATCGAGCTACATACTCATGGCTTCAAAAAAAACCTCCACCCACCAGCCTCCTCACTCTCAGCACAGTGTTCTTCATGTCCCACAAGGCAGCATAAGCAGCACTTCCGTCTGCTCGTACAAAACAGTCCCACCAGCTGACTCAGTTTAGTTTTTTTTTTTTTCAGTGTTACCCTTTACAACTGCCCTGACCTACAGTATTTTTGTCTGCAGGTCCCTCACACCGACAGCCACTTCAAACTTGTTGTTGCTGCGGCTGCTTTATTCACGCAGCTTCACTGACTTATCCTGAGCACACCTTCACAGCACGTGGCTTTTAGTTTAAACAAACCAACATTGCAGCAAGAACAACAGCTCCAAACAGTGAAAAAAACATGCTCTTGCTGCCACCAAGAAGCAATACTTTTTTATTTTAAAACTGCCATCTCTATTTCAGGTCACAGGAACATTTCCCCACCAAAACATGCTGCCTCACGCCAAATGGCAGTTACTGGAAACCTGCCATCCGCACCAAATAATCCGTCCCATTGAGAACACTGTTCTAAATGTAAACTGCGATGCCTCACCTCTCTGGATGTTAATAGCTGTGTGTCTTCCCTCAGAAGTGTGCCATGAGCCAAAAAGCTTTAAATCTTACCTACACAGACTTCATGAGAAAAAAAGTTGTCACCTCAAGGAGCTGCGGTGCAGATCAGTAGGTAGTTTTCCATGAAAACAATCACGGTACACATTGGAGGGAGTTTCCAAGTAAAAAAAAAAAAAAAAAATGGGGCACATGCTACTAAACAGAAAAACAGACCACAGAAGCATACTTTTCTGTCCATGCAGTGTGTGTTTTGGGGGGGGGGGCGCACAGGGGCACAGAACACATAGAGCTCCTTACACTAGCTACTATCAGCTCCTATGACAGCGCCACCTGCTGACCACAACCCAAATGGAACTATTTTCAGAAACAGTACTCCTATGCTATCCCTTAGAAAAAAATGTTTCTTTTTTAAATATTTGATTTTTTGACAGTTTTTGTATATCATGGGATATCGTCACATCTCAGGTGTTGGACGCACTTGGCCTGCGGCCTCATGCCCAACCGCCCGAGGCATGATGATATACCATATCCTATCATGCACTATTACATATATATTAATTTATGGGGTTCGCCATGGTTCTCAAGCCCCAAATCCTTGTGGCCTCAAAGTGCAGCCACCAGAAATTACTGGTGACCTCAATCCAACCCCATTATACCCAGATTTTCCTGATACAGTGTGACAAATGTCTTTTCGCACAGTATATATTTAATCAAGTACCAAACAATGGTGCTGTGCTCTCGAGCAGGATGGGATGCGAGTGCTAAGCTATGAGCCACAAGTAAATTCCAAAAGACCAAAGGTACTCGCACTCCAGAGCCAGGCATACAGCCTCCAGTGAAGATAGAAACACAACCAAAATGGTGCAAAAAAGATTTCAAATTTATTGGCAACTTGCAAATAACAAGTAACGAGGTTGCAAGGTATACCAGGAGATAACTGTGTGTTTCCAGGTGCCCCGGCGCCTCGCCATGTAAGGCTACGTCGGGACAAGTTGGCAATAAATTTCACATGTTTTTTGCACCATTTTGTTTTTATGTCTGCCTTCACTAGAGGTTGTACTCCGGGCTCCAGAGTGCAGGTACCTTCTGTCTTTTATATTTAATCAAGTCCCCGATGTTTTTTTGTCTTTTTTTACTTGAACTGTATCTTCCGTGTTTTACTAAAGGTGAGAAACTGCCCATTCTATTACCTTTGTCACTGGGGCTCTGATGAGCTCTTTGGCCACAGAAAATTGTGCTGGTCACCACTTTCAAAAACACTACGCAAGAGCTCCATCACTGAATAAGAGACTGTCTGAATGAAGTGCCCCATCACAAGGAGTGGCACACCTCCATTCGGTAGCACTGGAATTCACTTGTAATATCTCAACTGTTGTTCTTCCCATCCTGTCTTGAGGATTCAAGAGACAGGAAAGGGCCATGGGATTTGCTCTTGCTGTAATATGCTGTGTACACAGCAGTGTTGAAATCGGCACCATTCCACTAGCCAAATGCTGGAAGATTTTTGTTTTGGACTTATAACATTTTCCCTTAACTAGCCTTGCCGGCTTGTTACTGAAGAAGGTAACAAAAATACACCGGTGGGGCCCAACAGAATTTCCATGGGACCAGTGGCTTTTCCAAGTCACTAGTCCTGCTGGCTAGTGGCTGCAAAATATGATTTTCACACCTGTTGATAGTAATGATTTTTATTTTAATTGTGATTCTGGCATGGAAGAGAGAAAAAAAGCTCTCGTGGTCGAGACCTCTAGAAATCCAAAGCTCAGTGGGTCTGCCAGCCCCTCCTTGAGTATACTGTGGTGTTGGTTGTTATGTTGCTAAGACACCCTCTTACTGTAGATTGGCCTGTCGGTGGAACGGTAGAGCTGCTGCTCATGGTGATCAGTGTTCAGGAGTGAGCACTGGTTGGGACTGGCCATAAGGATGAGAACTCAGCATTCTGAAGGGTGCTCCCCTCATCCGGGGGAGGTTGGCAGCACGCAGCAGGACTACCGCCATTTGGGTGACCACAGGTGGTGATGGTGCAGGCAGGGAGGCCTGTTGCTCAGAAGGGGGAGGCTGGTGCTGGCTGTTGGCAGCACATACGCACGTTCTGTGTACATTGCTGACTGTGACGGTGCCAGCCCCGCACGTGGGAGCAACACTGAAGGTAGATTACCCCTCCACAAAGCAGCATGATTAACAGAGGCACTCACAGGCCAAGCGCCCACTGATCCAGGTTGGCCTGTCCAACTACATCTGTCTCCTCTTCAGGATTCTTTGTTTCTGGTGTTATGAGGGCTCCATGGGGTGCAAGCCATGGAGTCCTTGGAATGGTGTAAGTCCTGGGAAAGGTGGGTTTACGGAGCTAGGGATCCTCCAGTGAGATCTGATGCGGTATATCCCCTAGCCAGCAGAGGGACAAAAAGAGAGTTAAAAAAAGACACCCTCTTCATGTGTTCAGTTCTCATAGCCTGTAATATTACAGTGGCAGTGGCTCAGCAGATTGCACACTCACCTCTGAGGCTGGAACATCAAAGGTTGTGGGTTCTATCCCCATACCAGGTACTTGGGATAAATCTCAATACTGAGACACTGTAGTGCATCATGAGGAGGAGGATGCACTCCTGAGGTGCTGTCTTTTGGATTAGACATTAAATTGAGGTCCTGTCTGCCTATTCTGGTGGTGAAGGTAGACATTAAAGATCCCATGGCAGTTCTCGAAAAAGAATATGGGAATTTCCCCAGCGTCCTGGCCAAATTTCCCTCATTCACTAAAAATACCATCAACAGCTTTACCTGGTTCAAGATCAGTTGGTTACCATCGGTATTCTCCCCTATCGGTTGCCCCTGAAAAAGGGACCTCTAGTCTCAGTGGGCCTACCCAGTCAACAAAATTAAGTAAATAAATGATGGCCCCCTCACCTTTACTCAGTGTCCCCTAGATCAAACACTTGCTGTACATTACAGTTCCAATTCTGAGCACTGCAGTGTGCACTTGCTGGCCAGGTGGCAGTGCAGACAGCAACTGACTGAAGGGAAGACATGACTGGCACCTGATGCCAACCCCCATCTGGGTACACACTCACACATATGGGAGCCTTAGCTGCCTAAGTCTGGGGAGCAGGACAGAACACAGGAATAAATGCCCATGCCCTGGATGATGTGAGTAGTACTTTGACCCCACACCACTAGTCAACAAGAGGTGCACCAGATTCAGACCCCCCACAATCCATTATTTCTCTCTTGGGCTCCTCTGACCTGCCCCATTGGGAATGATCTCCCAGCACTGTCACCCAAAATTCCCAGATATTATTTTACTCCGGTGTCCTTGCTGTTTTTTTTTTTTTTTTTTAATCCATTATTTCTGTGCTCGGTCTCCACTGACCTGCCCCATGTGGAACGGTCCCCCCAGCGTCATCACCTGAAATCTCCTGATCTTACTTTACTCTGGTGTTCTTGCTTTTTTTTTTTTTTTAATTCATTGTTTCTCTGCTTGGTCTTCACTGACCTACCCCATCTGGAATAGTCCCTTCCCTGTCTGCCAAGATTCCTGGGTCTTACCTTACCCCAGTGTCCTCACCACGGGATCTGGTTGGAGGTGCCCAGTCATCGGTGCTGGGCCTGCAGTGAACCAGACCATCATCCTGCTGTGCTTGGAGGTGTTTTCCCTCCATTTTTGCCCTAGAACTAAACATCTGAAGTGACACAGTTCACATGTCCCCAGAGCCCAGGTCCCCTCCTATGTGGTACCACTGCACTGCCATCCAGATTTCCTTCAGGTGGCAGTCAACCAATGGGGTGCAAGTACTTCCATCCTGAGGGAGGTAAACTGTCTAAAGGATTCTGAGTCCTCCCTCCTCTGGCCAGCCCCTGAGCAATTTAAGTCTGTTCCTGATCTTGGATTGCCAGCATAGCAGGGGTAGCTCTGCCACCATACTGCTGGATGAGTCAGACTTCTGAGGGGTTTGGTGCTCCAAGGACCCCACTGCAAGGGGTAAGTTACAAGGGGCATAGCTCCTCAGAGCTGCTCAAGGTACCGACATTGAGAGGTGGCCATGGGCTAGTTAGGTGGGCTCGAAAGAACAGCATAAAGAAAAAATATAATTGCATGTAACATGAAGTTTAGTGTCATAACAGTTCAGCATTATCCAGAGAAGCTGAAGTGTTACTAGATCCAATATGCAAAGTGTGTGTGTGTATTGTTCGAAATCTTGGTAAAAATGAGTAACAATATCCAAGAACCAATCAGGAGTATGCAACAACCATGAAACCCTTGATAAAGTGCCAGCTTAGGGCACAAAACTCCATCAGGAGCTTTTGCTAGGTTGTGGGGGTGGGGCACCGTGTGCAGTATGCACTGTACTAGCACAAACACTCTCCTGTTATGCTGCTATTGTGTGAGTAAATAAATACTTATACACTTATCTTTTTTGCTCAGTGGTATCTGTTAGTTGTGAGTGTGAGGCCTGTTTGGTGGTTCAAAAATGAGTAACAAGTTTTTCCCCCAATATGTTTTTTTTCCTTCTTTGGCCCTAGCTCTCCCCCCTTCTGCCGACCCACGAACCCCGCCCCTCCCCCCTGCAGCCTTATCACTTACCTTCTCTGGGACTTACCCCACCACTTACACAGGACCTGTTGGTATGTGAGTGTCTCGATCAGTAGTGTGGGGCCTGCAGGTGGTCAGCATCATACTGTCCGCCATGGCGTTTCCCCTGAATTTCCGACTTGTGCAAGCACCGGCGCCATTCCCCCATTTCCTCCTACCCCCACCATCCTGCTTGGTGTCTCTGGCTGCACCAACAGCCTGCTTCAGCCAGATGGCAGTCATGGAATGGATCACACTGTCTCCCTGCCCCAAATGAGGAGAGTTCTCCCTGGATGCTCAATCTTCCTTCCCCTACCAACCACCATGCAACCCGAGTCAATTCCCAAACTCTGGTTGTTGGTGTAGCAAGCAGTACTGCTACCATGGTG
This sequence comes from Neoceratodus forsteri, assembly GCA_016271365.2. Taxonomy (NCBI): domain Eukaryota; kingdom Metazoa; phylum Chordata; order Ceratodontiformes; family Ceratodontidae; genus Neoceratodus; species Neoceratodus forsteri. The sequence continues at coordinate 630,008,115 of CM057456.1, read as the reverse complement.
CCACTAGGATGGCTGTAATAAGGTTTTGTAATGAAACCCGACCATAATAGCCTGCCAGCTAGGATGCTCAAAATTATCTTTGAAAAATCTGGTATTGATGCTTGAAGCAGCCGTGTAAAGTTCGAAGTATGCCAGTTCTGTAATTTAACTTTTCCTTTTAGTAACAGCATTTTATTACACTGCAAGTAAGCTTTCTTGTTTCTCCCCTCCAGGCGTATCTTACGCAGTGTGATACCATCGAAACCAGCATAAGTCAAGAAGTGGAAAAGATACAATCAAAGAATTTGGCGTTATCAGAATGAGTCCCTCCAAAATTCCAGGAACTTTTTTGGGGTGGGTGGAGATATCATTGCTCTGTGAGCGATGCGGATGGTTTGCTCTTTACTGTGGAGCATTTCTTTAACTGGAGAAAACTGAACAGTGAGAACAGTGACATTCTATGTAGAAAAGCAAGAGTCTGCTGCTTTATGTTAGTGCTGTGAAAGTCATTCAAAATCTATCTATAAAGTTTATGCTTGTTTCTCCTCTTGTGGGAGGATGGGTAGAAATTCTTGTATTGCTTGATGCAAACAAACTGCTAGGATTTTATTTTCCACAGCAGTGAAAATATGTTGGTCATGTAAATTATTTGACTGTATTTTACATTAGTCTGATATATAAAAAAATAATAAACCTTATAAAATAAACGTTAGTGTGATTGTGTTTTATAAGACTGTATTGTGTTTTTCCATTTTGTCCACTTGTTCCCTGACCTTGACAACAGTAGATGCCTCAGCTGCACCCCTCCTCTGGCCAGGCTAATGGCTACCTTCACTTCCGATCCCATCACTACACCTAGGCCGACCAACGGGGGAGTGCGCATGCTGGGCAGACAGTGCGCTTCCTCCCTGACTATGCACCTCACCACCAAGACATACTTGGGTGCTTGTTTCTAAAGTTAACATTTAGACTGAAGTGTAATTTTTTTTTTTAAACTTACATTTTTTTCCCCGCCAACCCCCATTCTTGGTCACTCCCCCCCCCCAAAAAAAACGTTATCACCTGCTGTCTCTGGGGCTTATTCCATTACTTCCATTCCTCCAGTTTTACCCCCAAAAAAGCAGGGCCATCAGGGTTCCCCAAGCCTGACTGGACATCGTGATGGTTTGAGGTGGGCGCCCAGTGGGCATTGTAGGGCCTGCGGGGGGCGCACCACAATATCCTGCTTGTCCATATTGCCCGTTATCTCTTAACTTTGTATGCTATCCTTTTTTTTTTTTTAATATATATATACCAATTTTGAGTCTGCTTTACCCCTTTTTCTTTGTTTTTTCATAGTTAAAATAATAAAAGGAGCAGTCCTTTTAATATGGTTTGGACCAGGTTTTCATCAGTATTCTCTCTTGATTTTGAACACCCATTCTTTAAGATCACTTTTCTTGTAACTATAATGAACTAGCTTGCAGTAGACTCTGCTTCCTCAACTTTATAAGATAACTGGTGAACAGAAAGGGCTGAGAATACTGATGAAAACCACATTCAACCCATATTAAAAGGAGTGTTCCTTTTATTTATTTCAAGTTTGGATTAATACCTTTGAGCCGGGGGCTCGTTTACAAAGGCTCCAAGTCAACAAGGAATACAAGACATTTACTGGTGATGAAACACTGCAGAACAGAAAAACATAAACTAACAAGTGGTATTAGTGTGCAGTTACAACATTAAGCAGGGTACAAGAAGTAAGGAGAAACAGGACCACACTTCCAGAGAAACATTAATGCAGCACTAATTAAGTGCAGTATAGTGTTTAACAATCATGTTACAGTTCAGACGGGGTGCTCCCAGTCTGCAGTAATGCATGTTTTAGCAGCCAAGGTGAGGCTTTGTCAAGGGGAGGTAGTAGGTGGTGGCAGGTGGGAGGGGGAAGTGGGCAGTTGTGGAACAGGAGGGTGGGAGTGAGAGAGGGTAGCGTTTGACGAGTGTGAGAACTGCCTTCAGAGGCCATGGGTTAACAGAAACACTGGCAGCCAGATTTGCTGGCAAGAAGAGATCGAAGCCCATTTTTAAAGTAGCCAAGTCTGGGGGAGTTGGCAAGGTCTGCAGGCAGATCATTGAACCATTTAGGCCCACAGCGGAAGAGGGATCTTTGGCCAAGGGTGGTTCATTTGAAGGGAACAGTTAGAACAGTCCTGGAGGAAAAAAGTGCTAAAGCATACTCACGGTGGGAAAAGATGGGTAGCATACAAGTCAGGAGATAAGGGGCAGAATAAAACAGCGTAGGTCAAAACTTTCACCACCATCATGCATTGGCTGCTTTAAATAGGAGATTGCTAAAGAAACCTTTATGGGGGTCTACGTAGCATATAAAATGGCAGTATTCCCACATCTACAGGGATTCAAGTATTTTACAGGTGAAATGGGGCAGTCCACAGGGAAGCTGTTACCACTGACTTGTATTGCTTATAGTTAGGGAACCATAGCTGTCCACGTTCCATAGTAAGTAGTATAATTTCCAGGATAATCACCCTGGAAATTACAGAAGAAATGGCAAGATCTGGGAGTCTGCAAATGGTAGATAGGGAAAATATTACCATGGGAGCGCAGCATAAGTAAAAATATACAGTATGCTGAATCATTTTATTAACTTAGAAAAGTACATTAAGGGGAAAAGGGCTTTTTTTTTTTTTTAATATATATATATTTCTTAACAAAATTGGAACTTTGGGCATGTCACCAGTGTACTGTTTCATGCGTTTGCTGTGAAGTAGTTCTACATCTTAAATCAAGGGTATCTCTTGCAGCAGTCCATCACTGGTAAAACTAAGCCGCTAGGCTTGCTAGGACCACACAGAAGCCTTCTAGCTAGCAGTCTACCAGAGGGGGCCACCCCCCCCCCCCACGTCTGCACCTGAAGTCGGCATATCCTGTAAAGGAGGGTGGCCCCCACACACTTCCCAGTTCTTTCCTGCTCTCAACCAGTGCACGTTGGACCACTGATACCACCGTAGCTACAGTCGACTCCCATTTTCCCACATTTAACCACGCTTTATTATTTTTCAAATTTTAGTTGGTTTTAATATTGAAATTTCGGTGCTCTCTCCTGATGGTTTATGTCTTCAAAATCATCCTCATCTTCTGACTGGCCCACGAAGTGTGCCTGTGGCAAACAGATCCCAGACAATGACAGCCATTCTGCCTGTGTCTTGTACCTAGGCCCAGACCATGACATCCAAGCCTGCAAGGCCTGCCAGAAGTTCAGCCTGGCCACCAGAAGATCCTGGAGCAGACGGTTGCCTCAATAGAATGGTAGCTGCAGGCGAGGAGCTCCTTTATTTCCCCGGCCCAGTCCTTGGGGTCTTCATCTTCAAAGTCCTGGGACAAATCTACTTGGAAACAAAGAGATAAGAACTGGGACTGACCTCAGTCTGCCTCCCACTCGTGGTCCCTTCAAAAGCAGTCCTTGACTGTGAAATGGTCTTCCTCCCTCGGGGGGTTGACCTCCTTGGTCCTGCATGCCCTGACTTTCACAGGGCTATTGGTGGCCCTGCTGGCTGCCTGTGTTTCCCTCGTGGACTGCGGTTCTTCGGGATGGGGTCCTCTGTATCCTGCCCCCAGCCCCTACAGTTCCAGCCCTTGTTTTCCATGGGCTCACAGTCAAGCAGTTTGGCCAGAGTCTCTTCGGGCGGCGTGGGTGCGGCGAGTGCCATTCTCACAGCTGTTGCACCACTGACGCAGATCTCTTCCTCTGGGAACGCCACCGGTTCTGCTTCTCTTTCTCAGGGGCAGATGCTGCAGGACATCGGCACTTCCCTGGGCTCGGTCTCTCCTCAGCCTTCTCCACTCTGGAGCCTGTCTTCCCACAGCCGGCATGCATTGACCCCCCACCGGCGTTACCTCGGCCAGCGCCCACTGGGCCTGCACCTGTCCTCCCTCTGCTGCAACCTGAGGGACCCACGCCAGTCCTGCCCCCTCAGTTCGCGCCTGTGGGCCCGTCCTTCTGCCACACACTCCAGTGGGTCTGGCACCTGCCCTGCCACAACCTGCACCCAGATGACTGTTGCTTGGGTACCCATCACCAGCTCCCACTGGCCTGGCATCTGTATACCCCTACCCTGCACCGGTGGGGCCTATCGACAGTCCCCACTTAACCAACACCTGAGGGACTGACACCGGCCCTTTGGACTGTCATGGTCTGATTTCGGTCTTGTGGTCCTTTATGCAGATGCAGGTCCCAGGCCAGAGGGCACCAGCTCCGGCCACCCCTCAAGGGCTCCCTTGGGACCCATTTCCCTGGACCCTGTTAGACCAGGCTCTGGTGCTCCTCGAACACCCAGGGATAGGCCTGATGCCGGGTCAGCCAGACACTTGGACGATTGTCAGCTCACAGACAGCAGAGACAACGATGCTGACCACAGTTTCAGCAGTGAGTCTTTCTCCCTGGGACTAGAATCCTCCAAAGGGGAAGAGGCTCTGAACAATGTCCTCAAATCCCCCCCACACCCAGATGACCCTACATTTATGGCTATTATGAGACATCACATTCAGGCCACTATGAGGTGGGAGACAGAGGAACAGGATCCAGAGAGGCATCGGCTGGCAATCTATCTGTGTCAGCTCAACGTCCCTCCTCTGGCGGAGTCCCCCAAATTATTGACTCCTATGAGGACGTTACCCGGGCTGCTTGGAACCACCCTCATAAGGTCCTGGCGGTGTCCAAAAAGGCTGACAGGCTTTACCACATCCCATCTGGCAAGCCGTAATTTGTTAAACAGCCTAAGGCTTATTCAGTCATTATCAATGTGGCGCACGACCGCACCAAAAGACCGAAGCACTTGATCTCCCTACCCCCAGACAGGGAATCTGACCAGATAGGCAAGCATGCCTTCGCCTCTGCCACTCTGGCTATTTGAGCCATCAGTTATTTGGCCTATATGGTACTATACCCAGAACCTGCTATGGGACCAGGCTAGGGAGGTTGTCCTAGCCATGCTGGATGACCCTTCCAAGCAGCAGACCCTCCAGGCCCTCAAAATGGGTCCAGACATTTGCAGCCACATCTTTAGGGCTGCCTGTGATGTGGTAGATGCCTCTGGCCAGGTGACGACCATCGGCATCTGTATGGGGTGCCACTCTTGGCTTTGAGTTGCTGGTTTCGCGAAGGATATCCAGTCAAACTCAATGGACAGGGACAGGGATTTCAAACTTTTTTGGGGAGATGTCCAGGATATCATCACCGAACTCCAGACCTCAGGGTGGGCTCTCAAATCCATCCATTCTACGTACCATACCCAACCGAAGCCCAAACTGCAGGCTCCTTTTCGTTGCTCCTCCCGCAGACAAGCCCGTCCCCCTTCCAAAACCCAGGGCAAGTGCAAGGCAGGGGCAGCTCTCCCTACTCCCTTCTCTGCCACCACCTGCAGCAACCGAGGTGCAGCTGCTCCCACTTCCTGACTCCTTGCCAGACCCCCTCCAGTTGTTCTACAGGAGGCGGTTGTCCGGGGGGGGGTCACTTCTCTCTGTGCTTGGACAGGTGGAGGGAGATCACCACAGACAGTTAGGTGCTGCAGCTCATCGAGCTCGGCCACATACTCAAGTTCATAGAGTGGCCTCAAGAAAACCATCCAGGCAGTTTCTCATATCCTCCCGACCACGCTGCTCTCATCCAGGAGGAAATTCAGACCTTACTTTGAAAAACGGCCATAGAGCCAGTACCTTGGTGTCAGCAGGGAAGGGGGTTCTACTCCCACTTCTTCCTGGTCCCCAAGCGGACGGGAGACCTTCGGCTCATCCTGGACCTGAGCCAGCTGAACCTTTTTATAGAATACAAACGGTTCAAGATGGTCACCCTTCAGGGTTTATTGTCCCTACTACATCAGGGGGAGTGGCTTTGCTCCCTAGCTATGCAGGATGCCTACCTGCATCTCAAGGTTTTTGCCTCTCACCGGCACTTCCTCTGTTTCCACTTCCAGGGAGCGCACTACCAGTTCAGATACTTGTAGTCTTTTGTGCTGCTACAGCCATTTTTTGTGCAACTTTCCCAAGGGCAGCCTTGGGTAAATTAGAAATATTCTGGGAGTCTGTGGCTCCTGGTTATTAGAGTGCAGAGGGGTGACCCTGTAGACTGAGTTAAATCTCATAACTGCCACTTAGTCATTGCATGACCTTGATCAAGGCACTTAACCTCCATGTGCCCAGCCTCCCCCCTCACTCTTGCTTCCGTTAAAGCAACAGTATTTTTTAAGCAGAATTGTCATCATAAAGTTTAAGAGCAATAATTTAGCTCTGGCATCTTTAGATGCATCATCGCTGTATAATTAAATCCATCTGGTATTTTTAAATGGCTTTTTACTAGTTTTGTAATAAATGACTTGTGCTAAATAAAGCAGCCACTAAAATTAAAAAAATCTCTTCCATTGAGGCTATATTTTGACTATACACAACACTCATTGTGGATTTATCAGAGCAGATAGGGAGTGGGAATTTGTCCCAGAGATGGCAGGGGAAAGCAGATTGATCAGTAGAGGTTTTACTATGGGGGACAGGAGAGGTGCTTCCAGTTTTAAGGACTGAGCACCCCCCAAGGCAAAAACTACTGTATAATCTGCATAAATGTGAATGCGTGAGGAGATACAGACTGTAGGCTGGTCATTGAGGATGATGGAAAAAATGAAAGAACCCAGGATGGAGCACTGTTGAATTCCACAGCGGCTCGGGGGTGAGGAGTAATTGACCAGGACAAACTAATAGTGAACAGTAATGTAGTAGCAAGCCCTGCCAGCTGTGGAGTCAGAAAGTCTGGCCCCCACCAGTTTGTCAAGGAAGATGGGGTGAGCCGCAGTACTGAAAGCCTTGGCAGGCTGACAAGGATGGCAGCAATAATCAGACTCTGGTACATCTCCTTCATGACAGAATCAGTAACATGTAGTAGGGAGGAAACTGGAGTAGGATTTATGGAGTCAAACTGAAAGGGGGAGAGGAAGGAGGGGAGTTGCAAGAGGGTAAATGTTTCCTGAATGTTTGCAAGAACAGGTACAGTAGAAGGGAGATGGGATGGTAGTTTCCTGGAGAGGAGTCACCCCACTTTGTGTAGGGTTCACTTTTGCTTTCTTCCAGCCCTGAGGAGCAGCAACAAGATCATGTAAGGAGAGGCCGAGTATTGTGGCAATGGGAACAGCAACAGCAGGGGCATAAACATGGAGTTCTGATTCTAGGGACGTGGCTATGGCTCATTAGCCACACTTCTGGCAGTATTCCTTTCATGGGTTAAACTTGCCGAATGTCTTTATGCTAAGCTCCTCCCACCCACCTGGGTGGTATACTCCTCAGCTCTGCCCTGTGACGTCAGATCTTCCTTTCCACTGGAAGAGTCAGGTTTCCTCTTTCGCAGCTCCATGCACGGTGTAGGGGTTTCTAAGTGCAACATTGGCAAACTTTGTTCTTTTTCCAAAACTAGTGAGTATCTCTTCGATTCCACTCCCGTTGTTCAACATCCATGATGTAACATGAGGAATCCAAATCTGGTCCAGGCTTCAAACGTTGAGTCCAGTGCAGCCAGAAGATGTCACAGACGGACCCATACATCTCGTGGATTTACTGCCTCTGGGCAGAGCACAACTCTTCTGCCAGCTGCCTTTGCAAAACTTTACTCCCTTCATCCCTCGAAGACTGCTACGCCCATCTTCTCGGCCGGTTGGTTGAACGAGACCTTCTGGTGAGGTCTAAGGACACCTGTACGGCGGTCTCCATTGCTGTGGGATCTGTGGCCCAGCTTGCAGTGATGGAAGAGGCGTCATCCTCTGGAATCTTTTGAGAAATGTGCATGTTCCTCCAGACCTTTGGAGAGAACCCCTCTCGCCACAGCAAGAAAAAGTCAAATCTCACAGTTGGTCGTGCGACTAGGAAAGAGCACGCTGCTTCCATGATTCCCTTGACCATTCAACGGCTGTTGAGCACTCTGCTTTAGCTGAGTGTGCCCTGGTCGAGGGCCAGGTTGCTAACTCTGTGGCATCTCTGTCAGGCTTGTTGGCCTTGACACAGGCCGATCAAGCGGTCGAGATTTTTCTCAACCCAGTTGACCCACTGTCAGAAGGGATTGAGGAAGACTTAATCTCTCAGACCCTGGTACTTTCGACCTTCACTCAGGGTTAGGAGCAGTCTGCAGATCCAGCTCTCTCCTCTCAGGAACTGCCTCCCTTCAGGGTCATGCAGCAGGAACCAATCCATGTAGTCTACATGGCCCCTCTGCCTGCCTCTCCTCACTGTTAATCGCCAGGTTGTCAGTTGAGGTCCAGGTCGCAGTCCAGATCACAGCTAAGAGATTCTTTGTACTCCCAATCTGGATAGTCTGGGAGGCACCTCTGCAGACATTCCTCATCCTCTGTCATCCGATGAAGAGAGGCTCCATCACAGGCTGTGACAGCGCTACAAGAACATGCAGTGGCAGCAGTGGGCATCAGTTGGGCAGGGTAGGTCTCTACCCATGACCGCAGTGATCCCCTGGTCGCCACCGATCCAGCCCATTCTGGTCCTGCCAAGACAAGTGTCACAATAGAACCGCTGTCACCACTGCCATTACAAGGAGCCCCTACCAAAGAGTCCTGTCTGGTTACCAGCTTGCCAGGCTGGTTATCCATGGAGATCACACACTCAGGTAAACCCCATGTGGTGCATGGCGAGAAACGGCTGAGGGCCATGTGCAAAGAATCCTCATATGGCTCCAATGGGTCCTCCATGCAGTCCTCGAAGAACCATGCGTTTGATTGTGAATCGGCCGTGAAATTGACTACTGACCACAGGCCAGTGTCTTTTGGGGCTCTTCTCAGAATGATGTTTGAGTCCGTGGAGGTACCTCTGGAACCAATTCAGAAAAGGAAAAAATATCCCTTCATTTAATTTTGGACAGGGATGAATAGAAACATGGAATATGACGGAAGATGAGGACCAACCAGTCCACCTAGTCTGCCCATAACGAATCCCCAGGGTTCACCTTACTGATGGCCAAGGCCATCCTGGGACCAGCTCTAGAGCTTTGGTAGCATCCAGCATCCTATGTAGCACCCTCGGCCCATATGGTCCACAAGGATGCGGTCCCTACTGGCACCTTGTCTGGTTTCTCGGTCCACCCCTTGGCTGAGGGACTGGTGGCCGACTCCGGCTTCAGAAAAACTGGCAATATTGGGAATGTGGACAAGCTCCCTGCCATGACAAGGAATCCAAAATGCATGACCATGCAGCGATAAAGGTGTATGCTGCATCTTTCCTGGGTATCCATCAGGTGAGCTACACCATTATGATACTTCAGTCACTCCCTGATGGGAGTGCTAGACCATGTCCTCCCTTGCCTACCTGCTGCCTTGCGGACAGCAGTAAAGATGGTCTGAGACCAGGGTCAAACACAGGCTAAACAGCAGCTCCAGATGGCCTTGGATATTAGCAACTTTTGCACCTGTTCCATGGCACCGGACATCTCAGTGCATTGCAGGGCCTAGCTGTGGATCTCCACCTTTGTGGCAGATACCTAGCACAAATTGGCTGATGTTTCCTTCTTGGGCACCAACTTTTTTGGCCTGGGGTGTAGCATTTCATCAGGACTGAGACATCCAGCACCACCTTAGACTGTGACTTCCTCACAGAAGGACCAGAAAGGGCCAAAAAAGGAAAAAAATGGTTAGTAAACCATAACAGTAGATCTTTGCAGGATCTTAGTCATTGGGTAACACTGTAGAAACTTCGATGTCCACTGTCACCAACTCTGTAAAGGCGTGAGTGGCCCCACTCCCTCCTCAGTTCTTTCCCCCATAGACTGAGGGAGCAAGGTTCTTGCCCTGGGAAACCGAGGAGAGAAAGAGGTACCCAGACCCAAAAGAAAAAACTGGATACACCAGTTAGCCAAATCCTAGACAGGAGCCCCAAGGAGGGGCATGGTAGCATGGAAAATATACCTGATGACTGAGAACCCCTCGAAGATCTACTGTTATGGTAAGTTCTTATGTAACTGTTCTATCTTCGGGGTTATTTCAGTCACCAGGCAACAACGTAGGAATGAGTACCAAGCAGTTACAAGTGCAAGACAGACAGTCTGAGAGGAGGGCACCCCATAAACTTAAGACAGTAGTCCCTGTAACACAGCCCTGCCAAATTCTGCACTGGTTCTTGAGGCAGTGTCCGGACTGTAGTGCTTGGTGAAAGTATGGACTGTACTCCAGGTGGCAGTCGCACAGATATCAGCAGTTGAGACCCCTTTAAAACAAGCCACTGAGGTAGCTATTCCTCTGGAGGTATAAGCTTTGACAGTGTGGTGAGATAAAGCCATACCTTATTGTTCTAATCATATTTCATGGTATTTTATGTGAAAAATGCACCAGAGATGCCCATGGTGACCCAGTGTAACTTGCAAGGGATCATGGGTACAAAGAAAAGCCATGGGCTCCAAAAAATGATGTAATGTCTTGTTACTAGGCAGAGAAGCTGTTTGCTAGTCAGGGACTAGAGTTTAATTAAATCATTTAGAAGGAGACAAAAGAATAATTAAGCAGAGCTGGAAGCAGGAACATCCATTTGTGTTTGAATAGCCCTCAGCATCTACGGGTGCTATTTCATCTGGCTTCCTTTTGTCTCTGCCAGTGTACTCTGACGTAATCTTGTTACAGCTGACTGGGCTACCATTTAAGTAAATGGCTGTACTGAGTGTACCTTAATTATAGCCATTTGAAAGGGAGGGAGGGCTGGATGGTTTCCTAAAATGCCGGTTTAGACTAGCTTACCTCTGAGACTTTTTTTCTCTCTCATATTCAGAAATGCACATTTGCTGTTTTGTAATAAAATACAAAAAGCTGATTTGGCTGTGTAGCCATGGCGATGGAATGCTAGCCAATTGCAGAGCAATATCCCCTGGACCTGCCCTTTGAGAAACCCCATAAAACAAGGGTGCAAGACTGTATCTGGGCCTTTTTTATTTGGGGACACTGTCTACTTAGAGAGCAGAGACAATTTCTTCTCAAGATTTTTCCTGGACCAAGAGCCAAGACTTCAGCTACCACATTTAAGAAAATGTTGCACTTCAAATTCAGCAGCTAAGGACTTGAGGTAGAACTTTCAAACTAGAATTCTCAAAGTTTAGTTTTTTGGGGGATATTTCAGTTTTATTTTCCATGTACTATAACCAGTGTTTAAAATGATCTGTCTTTATATTATTTACTGCATTTATTAGTTAATTAGTAAAGCTTTTAAGATAATTCTGCCAGTCTTTTGTGTGTTGCCTTGGGAAGGGTTGTTTATACTATGCCTGTGTGATTTCTTAAGGGCCAAACACTACCAAAGGAAAGAACCACTAGGGACTCTGTGTATGAAAAGGGGGAGGACATATGAAAGGTCTCAGGAAGAGTCTGTGGGGATTGATCCAGTCTCTGTATTTCTGGGGAAAGACACATAATAGGGCGTATAGGGCCCCCCGGAGCCTATATACGCCTGTGGCTTTCTGGTTCATTGTGCAGTGGCCGAGAGGGTTTTGTCCCATGAACACAGACTCAAGACTGTATTTGTACCCTCTCACATGGAGAGAGGGAACCCTGGGATTCTCTGGCATATGCTTAGTTGTGAAATAGCGAGTATGCTAAAAGGACAGAGAAGGGGTATCCCTGACCCCCTGTGACAAGAGGAATTCACTGTGATGCAGAGAATCCTACCCCACAGGAGTGGGCTTGTGACAGATTTGGTGAGTAGCGGGTTGGATGGTGAACTGTTTTAACAACCACACACAAAAAGGGGAAAATTGGTTACGGGATATAGTTACCCACTCTGTTTTTGTTTTTGTTGCAAGTAAAAGCAGACTAGTGGTAGTGATCCAAAGAGAGTGTGTAGTGTGGGGAAAAAAGAGGACTTCCAAGTACAGTAACTACACAGTAGAAGAGCTAAAGCAGCTGTGCCAGGAGAGAAGGGTCCAGTATGTGTCAGACATGACAGCAAATCTGAAGAATACTGCCATAAAATTTGCAGATGATAGATAAATTGTAGCTAAAGTGGGTTCAATTGATGAACTAACGTTTTTTTTTTTTTTTTGAGGACCTCCAAAAACTAGAACACTGGGCTAAACAAAATGACACGATTTATAACACAAACAAATGTGTAATCATGCATTTAGGAGGTACAAATCCTAATGTACAATTTAAGTTGAACGGTATACAGTTGACATCAATAGAAGAAGAAAAAGACCTGGGTGTAATTATTAATGCAGATCTCGCAATCGCTTCACACTGCAATCTCATTAGAAATCAGGCAAATAAATTAATAGGATGTATAAAAAGATCCTTTGTTTCTAGGAATAGAGACTGCATTTTTCCACTCTATAAAGCATATGTACGTCCTCATTTCGACTATTGCTCTCCATTATGGAGTCCTTATCTTAGGTGTGATATCAATGCCTTGGAGGGAGTGCAGCGAAGGGTTACTAAGATGATAGATGGTCTACAAGACAGAAGTTTTGAGGAGTGACTTATGGAGCTGGATTTGTATTCCTTGGAGCTGAGAAGGACTAGGGGGGATTTGCTCTTGATGTTTAATATAGCAAAAGACAAGGAGCTTATGACACAACAGGGAATGTAATTTAATAAGAGCGAGTGTAATCTCAGAAGCCATAAATTCCAACTATCTTTAACGTATCCAAATCTAGATATCAGATTTTTTTACTCAGAGAATTATACCTATATACCATTATACCTGTATGGAATGGCTTACCAAAATCATTGTTGGATACAGATAATTTAGAAACATTTAAAATAAACTTTGATACATTTTTATTAAATAAGGTATAAATATATCCAGAGTCTGGAAATGTACTTATATGGGCTATGGCCTTCTGTGCATCTATTTCTCTTAGTATGTAACTTAGTATGAGGGGCACAATAAGAAGCACCTCATGGAAGTCCTTGAGGCAGCCAAAGAACAGGCGGTAACCCGGGACACCAAGTCATAGCTGGTAACTGAAAGGGACCAAACCTTGGGTGTGGGGGTGCCAGGGGCCATCACAGTGTCCAGTCCCAGGGCGGAGGACAGTGAGACCAGAGGGAAACCAGACCCACAATACCAGGGGAATGCCACCACAGAGCTGGACATGGAAGGGATCAGACTGCAACTGGAGTTGAGGAAACTGGAGCTGGAGCACAGAAAGTTCAAAGCCCAGCAGCAGAGGGAATTCGAGCAGAGAAAGTTCAATCTGGAGATACAGGAAAAACAGCACCAGAGGGAGTTTGAACTGGACAGGCTAAGACTCCAACGACCAGCGCCTGAGAAGGTAAGTGGCAGGGGTGAACCTGAAACTCTAGGGCTGGGGTATAAATTAAATTGCAGATTAATAGCTGAATTTAAAGAGGGGGAGGATATGGATGCATTTTTGAATTTGTTTGAAAAGGTCTGTATCCAGGCCAAGATGCCTAGGGAGGCCTGGAGCTTTCAGCTATGCCCGCTGCTTACTGGAAAAGGACATGAGGCACTAGGCCAAATGGACAGTGAGGACAGTAGAGACTATGAGCAACTTAAAACTGCTTTACTTAAAAAGTATGAACTAACTCCTGAGGCCTACAGGGTTAAATTCCATAAACTCTGAAAAAGCCCTGACATGAGTTTTGAAGAACTAGCCACAAAGCAATGGCAGTTTTTAAAACATTGGTGGGAGTGGGTGGAAGCAAACTCTGTGGGGACAATTGAGGAGGTTATACTTTTAAACCTGTTCTTTTGGGCTTGCTCAGCAGAGCTGAAAACCTGGCTGGAGGACCGGGATCCAAAAACAGCACAGTCCAAGCTGCTGAGCTCTTGGATCGCGATGCCAGGAGCAGGCCAGCTCTAAAAGGAAGTGGAGTAGGTGCTGCGGGGCAAAGAGGGAAAAGTGCACCTTCAGTGCAGCTAAAACCCTCTATGTCTGCAGAAAGGGGGAAGCCCCAAGATTCCAAGAAGGGATGTCTTGGAAAAAAAAGAATGATGAATGTTGGTTTTGTAAGCAGCCAGAGCATCTTGCTAGGCAGTGTCCTAAAAAGGTGCAAAGTGGACAAAGTGACCCTCGAAAGGAGGTGGGCACACTGTGGTATCCCTGAGAGTATGCCTGTGAGCATGAGGGAGCACATACACCCCGTTACCATAAATGGAGTGCAGACCCATGGGTTAAGGGACACGGGCATCTCTTACCCTGGTAAAAGGGGATTTGGTTGAGCCTGAACGGCTTATACCTGGGTCTTTACACAGAATGGGGTTACCAAAGTGCTGTCACTATTCGGTCCTTTATTTTAAAAAAAAATTCCACTATTACAGCAAGTAGTTAGTTTAAAAGCTCACCAGTAGTAGTGATAGGTAAGATAACATGAGAAGGGAAGGTGAATGAATAGTTTGTGTTTTACACATTTGAGTTCCCAAACTCCAGGCTTTTACACCATGTACTCTATATATAAGTTTTGCATCCTAATGTATTCAAACCCAAGGAAATCTTACTGTAGTCTGACTTATGCAGTATGGTCTCACCATAGGACTGCCCCAGAGCTGAAATGGTTAATAGAACCTATGCAAATGATGAAATGCTAGGCTTGAGCTCGGTTTTCAAATCACTGTCCCTGGTAAAACAACTCAAAACCATCAGATTCTTTACTCTGCTTGCCTTAATAAGACGTCTCTGGAGAGCTCTCCTTCATCACTTGAAGAAACTTTATTTTCTCATTTTTTCTTTCGGTAAAATGATTTTATTTAGTATTCTTTTCACTGTCCTTGGTTTTCAGGTAGTAATTGTTTAGATTTTTAGTTTGTAGGGGTAGGTAGTCATATTCCTCCCCAGTTTCTCAACCGAGAGGAAACCGACAGTCTCCCTATTAGTTTTTGTGTCTTAAATTTAGTTAAAATCTGTTCTGACTCGGTATAGTCGGTTACTTTAGTGAGGTTTTTACTAGGGTAACTCCCGGTTAGTGGGTCAAAATTCAGCTGGGGTCACGTCTGGGCTTGTGATTATTTAAAATTCCAGGGTAACTCCTGGTTTCTTGTTTTGTGGTGTAACAACCGAAAAAAATAATTTTCTTATTTTGTTTTGGGATCTGGGTTATGTCACAGAAACCAAAAAAGAGAACAGGACCCACAGGTTTCCAGCATTGTACCGAGTGCGAGGAACTGTTTGCAAAAGCAGATTCTCATCTCATTTGCTCGTTCTGTCTGGGGTCTGACCACCTTCAGACAGACTATGAAATGTGTGCCAATGTCTCTCAGTCTGCTATTGAGAGAAGACTGAAAAGACTAAAGGAGAAAATATCAGAAAAGGCTACTAATCCGGCCAGTGAACAACCTATTGAACCAGAGTGGCTGCCCTGTGACAGGGGCGATAGCTCCGCTAAGAAAAGAACCGCGGATAAGGCTGCTGAATGGGCCGTGATGGTTAAAAAGGAAAGAAAAGCACTGGGAACCGCAACTGGTACCAACCACGGTTCCTTCTACTGAAGAGATTGTGAACGCGATCAGGATTATTCAATCCCTACAGTCTCTAGTTCCGGTTGATAAACAACTGGTTCCTCAAACTCCTGGTTCACAGGCCCCTGGTTTAACAGACCTAGGTGGGGAGCCTTTTGAGGATACTGATTATGGTGAAGAACCATGTTGATGAGGACTATGGTGAACCCATAGAACCAGATATTTCTCCTGATCCACACAGGCCTAATTCCCCTGATAAGGGAACTGAGGATTTTTCCTCTTATTTTGCTTTTATGAAGCAAGTGGCCCAGTCTCTTGACCTCCCATCCCAGGAATCTTTAGAGGATGAGGAGGAAGAGAACTACAAAGAAATGATGGGCGTTCCCCCATCAAAAAAGGTTGCTCCTTCCACTACATAAGTCCTTAAGGAAGCAGACCGTGAAGGTCCTGCAGGCCCCCACTTCTGTCCCTCCTACAGACAAAAAAATGGACAGAAAGTACTGGGTGGATAAGAGTAGGGCTGATTTCCTGTTTGACCACCCCAGCAATGAAGGTGTAGTGCAGGCTGCAGCTTGTGACAAAGCTGGCATTCCTCTGGCCTCCCATCCTCCTGAAAAAAGACTCCAGGAGGTTGGATTCAATAGCCAAGAAGGTTTATCTAGGATCCTCCCTGGCTATTAGGCAGGCAACATATATGGCCTATATAGCCAGATACCAAAAGAATATGTGGTCCACTCTACTGGAAATTGCCTATGCAGTTCCTCCTCCAATGGCTGTTGATCTGGAGGAAGCTGCAAAACCGGGCATTGAAGCCTCAAAGACTCAATTTAGGATGGTAGTGGATGCTAACACTGCATCCAGACAGATGGCTTCAGCAGTGTCTTTGAGGAGGTTTGCATGGCACAGAACCACCAGTCTCACACAGGACACTCAAAACAAAGCTATGGATTTTCCCTGTGACCCTGTGTCTCTGTTTGCGGAACAAACAGGCATATATGAAAAAAATGGATGACTACAAAGCTGCTTACAAAAGTGCAGCAGGCAAGGAGAGAGCTGCCAACCCCCAGAAACACCATCCAAGGGGTGGCAGGGGTAGAACTCCCTACAGGCCATTTTTCCAGCCTCACGTTTTTCCCAGTACCAACCTAGGGGATACATTAGGGCCAGGGGCATGAGCAGGAGGGGCAGTGGCCGCACTAGCCCCAGTGTCCAGCCAGTAGCAGAATCCAAGCAGACTCCCTGAAGGGACTGTTCGGGTCACCTCCCCAATTCCAGTAGGGGGTTGGTTGGCCCACTACTTCCAGGAGTGGAAAAATATCACCACAGACAGGTGGGTCCTGGAAGTAGTGGGCCAGGGGCTTGTCCTCAGTTTCAAGGCTATGCCAAGGCTGAGATCAAGGGCCTTCAAACTCTCTTCACCATCAGAAACAGCCCTGCTGGAAAAGGAAGTTTCAAGCCTTCTGCTGCTGCAGGCAGTGGAACCAGTTCCTTCCACTCAGACAGGGAAGGGACCGTATTCAAGGTACTTCCTCACAATAAAGAAAACAGGGGAGTGGCAACCCATTCTGGATCTCAGATACTTAAACAAGCATCTGGCAAAACCAAAATTCAAGATGGTCACCCTGGCTACCATACTATCTACCCTGAGACAGGGAGACTGGCTAGCATCCCTGGACCTGTAGGACACCTACTTTCACATCCCAAACAAGAAGGTCACACAGAAAGTACCTCAGATTCAGGTTGCCATCAGGTCATTACCAGTTCAAGACAATGCCTTTCAGACTGACATCTGCTCCAAGGGTGTTCATGAAATGTCTAACTGTAGTAGTGGCACACCTAAGGCGACAAGGGGTGTCAGTGTTCCCCTACATGGACGACTGGCTCATAATGGGCCAGTCATAACAGCAAGTAAGGGAGGCATTATCTGTAACACAGAACACTCTCTCCTCCCTGGGGTTCTTAGTGAGTCACAAAAAGTCTGTCCTAGAACCTGTTCAGTTGCTCAGGTTTATAGGGGCAGACCTGGATACAAAAACAAGAATGGCTTACTTCCCTCAAGACAGGGTGAACAGCCTTATCCAAGTAGCCGATTCATTTACACTTCACATCTCCAGACCAGCACGGCACTTCCTACAGTTGTTAGGCCACATGGCAGCCTCCACAGCAGCTGTGTTAGGAGCCAGGTTCCAGATGAGGGACATTCAATTTCACTTAAGGGAGCACTGGTCCCAAAGGAAAGACTCTCTATCAAAATTGGTCACAGTCACTCTCCTCCAAGCCCTGCAGTGGTGACAGGAAAGGAAAAACCTCAGACAAGGGGTTCCCTTCCTTCAGCAAGTCCTTTCTCTGGTGCTCATGACAGATGCATCCCTCCTAGGGTGGGGAGCACATTTGGGGGATCATATGGCACGTGGGGAAAGCAGGAATCCCTCCTTCATATCTGTCTGTTAGAGCTCAGAGCAGTTCTTCTGGCTGTTCAGTCATTTGTCAATCAGATAAGGGGAAAAGTGGTTCAAGTCAGAACAGATAACACAACCACCATGTACTATATAAACAAGCAAGGGGGCACAAAGTCAACCCCTCTTTGCACAGAAGAAATGAGAATTTGGGCCCTGGCATACTCCCTAAATGTGTCCCTCTCAGCTGTCCACCTTCTGGGCAAAGACAATGTCTTGGCAGATGCCCTCAGTAGAATAAATCAGAACCACCATGAGTGGTCGCTGAACATACTGGTCTTGCAGACCACATTCAGGAGATGGGGCACCCTAGAGGTGGATCTTTTTGCAGCCCCAGACAATCACCAGCTCCCAGAATATTGCTGCAGGTCCCCCAACAAAGGCACAATTCCTCTGGATACACATCTGCTGGACTGGACAGGAAGGTTCCTGCATGCTTTCCCTCTGTTGCTGAAAGTGCTGAACAAGGTCAGGATTCAGTCAGCCACAATGATTCTCGTTGCCCCAGATTGGGCCAGACAGCCCTGGTACTCCATGCTCCTATCAGTGTCAGTAGCCAGGCCAATCAGTCTTCCCAGGAGGTACAACCTATTGTCCTCCTCAAAGGGCAGAATCATGTACCCCAACTTGCTATCCCTCAGACTCAAAGCATGGCCCTTCAGGACCTAGAGTATGCAGACTTGCACCTCTCAGAGGGAGACATGGGTATACTGAGAGTTTCCAGAAAGCCTTCTACTAAGAAAACCTATGCCTCTAAATGGAAAAGATTCTCCTTTTGGTGACAGGGTATAGGCTTGGACCATGCCCAAGCTAGCATTTCTATAGTCCTGGACTATATGGCCCATTTGCACTTCACAGGTTTAACTATTTCCACCCTGAGGGTGCACTTGGCAGCTGTTTCAGCTTATTTATCAACAGGCAAGGCTTCTTCTTCTTCTTTAGCTTCAAAGCCAGTATTCAAAAAATTCTTCAAGGGGTTATTACATTTGCATCCACCACACAGGGAGCCCACCCCAATGTGGGATCTGAATATCTGCATTGCTCAGCTTATGCAGACCCCATTTGAGCCCATGTCTTCAGCAGATCTCAAATATGTGGCTTGGAAAACAGTGTTTCTGGCCGCCATTACCTCTGCCAGAAGGATCAGTGAACTCCAGGCACTGTCTACAGAGCCTAGTTATATTGCAGTCCATAGAGACAAGGTAGTTCTGAGAACTAACAAAGTTTTTGGCGAAGGTGGTATCAGACTTCCACCTTAACCAGTCTATTACTTTGCCAATTTTCTTCACAGATCACTCCACTTCAGGTGAGTTACAGCCTGGATGTGAAAAGGGCAGTCAGCTACTGTCTTGACCACACAAAGGGTCACAGGGTCAGACCCAGCTCTTCCTCACTTATGGAGAGGTGGGAAAAGGAAAATGATCCACAAAAATGATCCATTGCTAGGTGGATTGTAGCCTGTATTCAGTTATGCTATAGCAAGGTGGGTAAGGAACCACCTGCAGGCCTCAGGGCCCATTCAACTAGGGGTACTGCAGCCTCTCTAGCAGCTGCTAGAGATATCCCCCTAGTGGATATTTGCAAAGCTGCAACATGGAAGACAGTACACACATTCACAAAACATTACTGTTTGGATGTCCATGCCAGAGGTGATGCCAGGTTTGGCACAGCAGTCCTACGGAGCCTGTTTTCTAAATAGGTTATAGGCCCACCTTCAAAGGCACTGCTTGGTAATCTGCATAAGTCAGAATACAGTAAGATTTCCTGGGGTTTGAAGAAAAAATTACTCACCTTAGTAATCTTGTTTCTTCTAAGGGAATCCTACTGTATTCTGAGCTCCCTCCTTTCCTTCCCTGCTAGAAACCTATGGTCACTGCACCACAGCTGTGGTAGAGTTGTTGCAAACCTGGGGAGTATATACTGTTCTTGTTTTTGGGCATCTGTGACTTGAGCCTTAACTGATGCCAATTTTTTGAAGTTCTTTGAAAAAAGGGGTAATTCCCTCTTTTTCTCCCTTAATTTCTTTTTAAGGAGGAGTGCTATTATTATTGCTAGTATTATTATTATTGTCATTCAGTTAGTTGTAAACTGCTTAGTGCATGCTTCGTAATAATCCAACGGCTTAGAGCTGTTTACCAGGGACAGTGATCTGAAAACCGAGGCTTGAGCCTAACATTCCATCATATGCATAGGTTCTATTAACCATTTCAGCTCCTGGGGCAGTCCTATGGTGAGACCATACTGCATAAGTCAGAATACAGTAAGATCCCCTTAGAAGAAACAAGATTACTAATGTAAGCAATTTTTTCTTATGTACCAGCTCATTGAATTGCTTTCATTCCCCAGGCCACCCTTGCAAAAGAGACTTGTCTGTCTCAGTGGGCCTACCCGGTTATCAAAATTCAAATAAATAAAATGTGACATAGAAAAACACACTGTGTACCACTGCTTGTCTGCTGGCTTATTTGCCTTGTCATTTCAACAAACCCAGTTTAAAATCATGCCTGGTGTTATACAGTATGTTTTATGTAAGTACCACAGCAGTATGATTTTCAAGGCTGATTGGATATTTATGTTTTGTCAAAGTTTTTGTGGCGAATGCAAGAAGTTTCGTCCCTGCAAACATTTTTTACATGCCCCAAAAACTTTCAGACAAGCTTCCCTTAAAGTGCTTTTTGCTGCTGAGCATCAATAGTGTGCTCATTGTGTTGCATCCCTTTTACGATTGCAGTCCCTCCCCCCCATAATTTAAATTCCTCTGTTCCAGGCCAGTTCCATGTCCAGTGGCCCGGATTTGTATACGCCACTGCTCACACTATGAATGTGGGCAAATTCACACCTTGTTCTTTTGGGGGAAGTATTGGAAGCTGGCATATCCAAACTTTGGCTGTAAAAGCCAAGGAGTTCTTCTTAGAAACTCCTTTTGCCAGCATTTCTTGCACAGGACAGATTGCATGTCCATTGCCGGTAGTTCTGTTGGTGCGCCACACTAACCCTCCGAGAAATGTGCGGGCACCACAGAAGGAGCCCCAGAAAACAGCGAATGCAGCAACAAGTGTACAGCAGTGTTTCACTTCAGATGTCAATTGGAGGCATGTTTCTGTGAGTATTGGGGATGTTATGCTGAGTTTATACAGTTGTGGGACGTTTTGAAGGCAGTATTGATCTGTTTGTACTCTAACTTGCAGTAGGGACTTAAAGGAAATGTTGCGTGTTTTCCCTTCTATTAGAAACAGTATAGCATTTGGACTTACTTTTATGGGGGTACATGCTACTGTTTTTTGGGGGCTTACTTGCTCTCTTGACGAATGTTTTAAATTCCCATGTTTGACTTACTTGACCAAGTCTCTTGAGAGCAGTCCAACATCTACCTGAAAACTTTTGAGCAAGGGAGGCTGTGCTCCCCCATTGATAGGGCATTATTTTCCTGGTTTCTCCTACAAGTACTTTAATTACATGAGGATAGAAAAAAAATGGGAATTGAACCCCGACACCTGGTGAAGAGGAACTTTCCCTGTCTTTTACTGCCGGGAATTCTGGGGAAGCAAACTTTTCTGTGTGCTTTAATGGCCCTCAACAAAGTAGGCATATTTGTGCCACTAAAATGTGCAAACTGCACTTCAACTTGTTGTGCTTTGAGAAAAGACTTTTGCTCCATGCATGTCCACCTTGACCGCCCTTTGTTTGGATAAGTGTCTCCATGTAAAGCATTGTCCTGCAGATAGTTTGCTTTATTCAAACTCATTGTGGAAATCAGTTGGCGATGCATCTTGTTTTGTAGAGTGGCCACTGGTGCTTTGTCTCAAGTGTACATGGTAGTTAGATAAGGGGCAAGCTCACCTGGAGGCACTGATTCTTTCTTGTGCATTGGTGTGCATATCTGGTTGGGGGGTATGTGTCAGTAAATTTATAAAAAGGAGATTACAGGTGATTTCCAATGTATTTGTTCAGCAAGGGGCAGCCCTTGTGCACGCGGTCCTGCCTTTGTCTTGAGTGGGGTGGCTGAACAAATGCACTTAATAAAGCATCATCTGGTTTTGTTTTGACTGCAGACTTGTGCATTGCCTTGGGGGAATGGGTTTCATATGTATCTGTGCATTTTATTAAACTATTAGTGTTTCCAGGAAATGCATTTTCCTCGTTCAGCAAGGGGCGGCCATTGTGCACATGGTTCTTCCTTTGTCTTGGGTGGGATGGCTGTACAAATGCACAAAGAAAGATGCATCGTCTGGAGGCCTCAAAATATTTTTTTGATTTTCTTATTTGCTGTTGGTTTGGTGGTTTCATGTGTATTTCTGCATTTTAAAAAGAGGTTGTGGTTCCAGGCGATGCATTTTTCTAGTGCTAGGTGTGCATATATCAGTTTGTTGGGGTGGAATGGGGGGACTTGTACACGACAGTTTAACACAATATGAAAAATGTAAAACCTTAGAATTGAACTTGCTTTTTTTGTGGAGGAATTGCACCTTGGAACATTTGTAAATGGTTTGATATGCCAATACTGCAAGTATGCAGTCAATCAATTTTATTTGTATACTGGAAAGTATGTGAGCAAAAATGCCTGTTTTCACAATCGTCCAGTGTTGGAATTCAACGGATAAACAATTACAGAGACAATTTGAACACTAAGAACATGCAGACATAGTAAATGCAATATATTTACAGAGTTAAAGGTATAATGAGCTAGCAAGTACAAACTATAAATATATTTAAAGCAGTGGGCAGTATACAAGGGTCAAAGAGATGTCAAACAGAGCACAGTGATTTTTACATGACTTATATTGCTGAAGGAGATTAACTGAGCATGTCCGATGTTTGTTGTAAAATGTTTGTAGAATTATAATGATTATATGATAAGTACAGTGCCTGGTGTCCACTGTTGCACATGCCACACTACATTGCTCTACCTCAAGTTTCTGTTGAGAAGTTACCTCACTACATGGTTACTTTTTCGCCTTTGGGTTAGAGTGATCAAAAAAAAATGATCAGAATAACTCAACTGTGGGTTTGAAAAAATGACCCTCATGTCACACTTTGGTAACCCTTTCTTATGAAAAGACCCACCTAATCAGTTTGTCACTATGAGGGGATTCACAGAGGAGGAGAAAACCCTGCCACTAGCTAGTGTTCTCCTGTATTGCAGGAGACAGGAGAGAGGGTGTAAAAAGTGGCAGTGGCAGACAACTTCACGCTGGATGTGTCTACCGGGTAATAATGCTGCATGCTTAATAGCGTACAATATTATAGCTAACCTAAAAGAGCACTGTCCAGGACAGCAAATGGTGCAATACTGTGTATACTGCTGTACACGGTATTGCACCATTCACACACTCCTAGGCAGACGATAAGACCTCTGCTGGCAGTGGGTTCCACTGAGCAGCTGCCGTGGCTCACTGGACTGAGCCACAGAAGCAGGAACCCAGGCGCTGCATCTTGGACCGGGTTTGATTCCCGGTCCCAGACATTTCATTTTTCTTCACAATTTGTGCCCCGGAGTTGAGAATCTTTAGTGGGGGGCCAATGTGATGGGAATATCGACCGTACTGGCAGTGCAATTTTGTAATGCGTACAATGTCTTCAAGACATTATGACCCCATGCCTGGATGTGATTATAGGGAATAATTTACAGCAGGGGGTGATGTTTGCAGTTACCCACACTCAGATGGCTAAGGCTGCTTGTAATTCCCCAAACCACACTAAAACCCCTGTGGAAAAGAACAGGAGGCTGGTTCCCCAGTCTGTGTCCCCTGAAAGGGAAATAGGACTTCCCCAAGTAGTCGGTCACCAAACAGCTACAGAAAGTTACTCTGAAGAAGGAGGGAGGGTTAACCAGTGGCCAGAAGATTAGGGATGGCAGTGTCTCTTAATGTCGTGACGCTAGTACTATGGACCCCAGTTTAGGAACTGAAGGGGACATGTCCCATGCTTTGGGAAAATGTGAAGATTTTGCAGCTGCTCAGAGGACTGACCATAGTTTGGAGAGGCTGAGGGCTTGTGCAGAATCTGACGGGACACAGGAGGTGACATGAGACATAGGGTATTTTGGGACAATGGGACTGTTGTATACACAGGACAGGAGGACAGAGGGAGGAGTGATGGGCAGGCAGCTTGTCATTCCCCAGGAGTATCGTGAGTGGTTCCTCAAGGTTGCCCATGATATCCCCGTGTCCGGACAGCTGGGCATCACTCGCACTATGCAGCGATTAGCCTGAAATTTCTATTGGCCTAACTTCTCCCAGCAATTGATGGTCTTGTCACTGGTGCCAACAGATAGGGAAGGCAAGTAGTTTAACAAAAGCTACCCTACTTCCCTTGCCCATTGTGGAGAAGCCATTCCAGAGGGTAGGAATGTATATTGTTGGACCCTTGAATACCCCAAGCTCCTCTGGGGAAAGGTTTATCCTGATGGTGGTCAATTCCACCACCCAATACCCAGAGGTGGTCGCCCTCTCCTCAGTTAAGGCAGACAACGCTTTGCTAGGGATTTTCTCCCGTGTCAGGTTCCTGCAGGAGGTTATCTCTAATCAAGGGGGTAACTTCATGTCGGAGCTGATGAAGTCTTTGTGGGAGAAGTGTGGGGTGGCGCAGATACACATGACACACAAGTCAAAGGGCTCATGGAAAGATTCAATGTTACCCTAAAATCAATGCTCCAAGCATGTGCTGAACATCATGGAAGGAACTGGGAGAAATACCTTCCCCACCTGTTGTTCGCTTACAGGGAGGTGCGCCAAAAGTCAACAGAGTTATCTCCCATCAAACTTTTACATGGACTTAGGGTGTGTGGGCCCCTAGACTTGATCCGGGAAGACTGGTAAGGCAAGCACGCCACCCAGGGGACTTCCATAGCAGATGTGTCCTGGTTCAGGCCAGGAACATCACGGGTTAAAACATCGTGGACCACAACAAAGCAGAAACAACAGTGCCTCCCTCAATGTCGTCGGCACAGGACATCGCGGAACAAAACAGTGCATGCCAGACAACACACAGGTCAGGATACCGCACACTGCACAGAGACACTGACCGGGGATGCACAGCAGCAGCCACCTATGCAGGCGTATAGTGCATGTTTTCAGCATGGCCTGCATCCATCTGCTGTCATGGCAGTACTGATCTCCATGATCCTTTGTCCCCCCCCCAACTCAGGGATACATCGTGTGTCCTCTTTGCACTGTGGTGTGGTGTGCCTTGTCCTCTTTCACCAGCCACTGGCACCATCCTGTGAGCTCCATGTGCAACTGTGTCCTTTGCCCGCTGTCCACCATCCATTGTGTCCCACTGACACTGTTACCCCAGTGCTCCATTGTTCCACCTGGTGCCAGTGCTGGTGCTTGCCCCTGTCTGTGGCATTGTGGTGGGGCCATGTGGGTCCTGCTGTGTACTGTCCCAGTATCCACCGACTGGTGGTTTCCCTGCTATGTGCCAGCACACCCTCCCCCCGCACCTCACCTTGCTCTTGTCCATGTTCCCAGTTCCTTTGCAGGTGCACTGTTGCTGTGTGTGTCTTCTGTCTGCAGCATTGCCACCCGGCGACATTGTGTCCTCACTGTATTACTCACCGCACGATGCTCCGGACCGTGAGGTATGTCCGCATTGTTTCTGCCACAGTATTTTGGCCACGATGTTCCTGGCCCAAACCATGTGTCCTTAAGTTCAGGGAGAAGCTGAAGGAGCTTTTGGGGGTGGCCCAAAGCAACCTGTCAGTTGCCCAACAGTAGCAAAAGTCTGGTACGATCGCGGAGCCAGAGCTTGCTCGTAGAGTGCAGGCCCGGAAGTAATGGTCCTCATTCCAGTCCGAACGGACAAGCTACAGACCAAGTGGGCAGAACCAGACAAAGTAGTCTGACAGGTAACTGATGTTAACTATATTGTGGAATTGCCTGACAGGAGACATACCCATCGAATGTACCTTGTCGATATGATGAAGCCATATGTAAATAGGGCCGACATTGTGTTTGCTATTTGTAGTCCTGGGGAGGGGATGGACAAGGAAGACCCCCTCTTGGACTTGCTAGAGGAAAGCAAGCGGGAGTCATCGGTGGAGACAATCAAACTGTCACCCCAATTGACCCCAGAACAGACCCAGGAAGTGAAGGAGGTTTTGGAGGACTTTGCCCCTTTATTTACAGCCAAGATGAACCCCCTTAGTGACCTATGATGTGGACACAGGGATGCAAGTGCCCATATGATGGACAGCTTATCGGGTGTCTGAGGCCATCCTGAAGGATCTTAGGATGGAGGTGGAGGAAATACTGGAGTTAGGGGTAATCCAGAAATCCCACAGTCCCTGGGCCTTGCACATTGTCCTTGTTTCTAAGCCAGATGGGTCAACCCGCTTTTGTGTGGACTATCGTGGACTTAACACAGTTACAAAGTCTGACGCCCACCTGATGCCCCAGACAGGCAAGTTGGGGTGGTGACCTATCTAACAACCATAGACCTGACAAAGGGGTACTGGCAGGTGGAGTTGACTGCCAGAGCTATGGAACAGTCATCACCCCAGTAGGCTTCTTTGAATTGAAGATGATGCCTTTTGGGATGAAGAATGCCCCTGCCACATCCCAAAGGTTGATCAACCAGGTGTTACAGGGTACTGAAGAGTATGCAGTGGCTTATCTGGATGATTTTGCCATCTTCAGTACCAGCAGGAAGGAACACCTGTCCCATCTGAAGGAAGTGTTGGGCAGAATATAGAAGGCTGGACTCACTCTAAAAGCCGAAAAGTGCCAAGTGGCCATAGCTGAGGTATCATATTTGGGACATGTAGTAGGGAGGGGACAACTACATCCAAACCAAGCCAAGACAGAGGCCATTGAGGTATGACCCACGCCAGAGTCCCAGAAGCAGGTCAGGAGTTTCCTGGGGACTGCAGGGTACTACAGAAAATTTATAACAAATTACAGCACCCTGGCAGTTCCCCTGTCTAGCTTGTTAAAAAAAAAAAGCCAACCCAAGAAAGTAAAATGGGACCCAGCATGTAACAGGGCCTTCACCCAGCTAAAAGCTGTGCTGTGTAGTGCCCCTGTGCTGTCCAGCCCAGACTACACTAAGTAAACTGTCTGTGATGCAGACAGGTGCCTTGGATGTGGGGATTGGTGCCGTTCTCTGCCAGACATCCCAACAGGGGAAATATTGCTCAATTGTGTACCTTAGTAGGAAGCTACTTCCTCAGGAGCAGGCGTACTCCACTGTGGAAAAAGAATGCCTTCCCCTGATGTGGTCATTTAAGAAATTAGAGCCCTACCTCTATGGGAAGCCCTTCAAGGTACAGACAGACCACAATCCTCTGGTGTGGCTAAACCAAATGGGAAAGCCAAATGAAAGACTCCTTAGATGGAGCATTGCACTATGACATAGACATTAAACATAGGTCAGGGTCTCCTAATGCCAATGCAGATGGCCTATCCCACCAGTCAGAGTAAGGGACAGAACTAGTGGAAACTCTTACTAAAAAGAGGCGTGTTCCCCCCAGGTTCTGTTAAGGAGGGCGGAGTGTTGTGAGATAAGGCCATACCTTGTTGTTGTAATCATATTTCATGGTATTTTATGTGAGAAATGCATCAGAGATGTCCATGGTGGCCCAGTGTAACTTGCAAGGGATCATGGGTACAAAGAAAAGCCCCATGGGCCCCCAAAATGATATAATTTCTTGTTACTAGGCAGAGAAGCTGTTTGCTGCTACTCAGGGACTAGAGTTTAAATCATTTAGAAGAAGACAAAAGAATAAAGTAGTTTAGTCACATTCTGCAAATGCGTGTTTCACATAGTATGCCATTGCCACTCAAGCTTCAGATGTTGAAACTGCAATTTGTTTTGTAAAAAAATCTGTCATGGTAATTTTTTTGTATGTTTTTCTTTCTGCCCGCCTTCCAGTTTTCTGTAGGCGGCTACACACCCACAATGATGTCATGCAAGGGAACCATCAATGTTTTACATACAGCAACAAGGAATTCTGGGTAAATTATAAAGTTGACTTAAATGTTCATTACTCAGAGGTGCAGTCCCTTATTTTGGTAGTGGGGACTACAGAATAGCACCTAATACAATATGTGGACATATAACCTAGTTCTAGAGAAGCTTGAACAAGCTACATACGTGGACACATGGGCAGACTAGGAGGGCCGTAGACTCTTATCTGCTGTCAACATCTATGTAGCTATGTATATGTAGGTTGCAAGGCATTGTGGGTACAGTAAATAGCTGATTTTTCTGTCTCTTTTTATCAAAGTGCAGTCTCCAATGTCTGTAGTGTTTATAGCAGTACAGTCTGTAGAAAAGTTTCTGGAAAACTGTTTTTGTGGTGCAGATAGGCCAAAAAGATAATATGCCAGTCTGTGTAGATGCTGCTTAAATTTTACTTCCTGCTGGTGAAGTGACAGGTCTGAAGTGGCAGCTCCTGTCAGAATGTGGGTGTATGTGATGATACTTTTCTATGTTTATGTTATAGGGTCTGAATGACTATAAGTAGTTCAGTATAATTATGGGTCAGATTACTTTTCTTTTTCTTTAGTGTCCAGCTTCTGCTAGGAGTCCAAAGTTATTAAAGAAAAAGGATGTCTGCAATACCAAGACTGATCAACAGAGGTCTCTGTTTCAACACGGTGCTTAAAAACTTTGTTTTCCTTGCATGATGTCATGGTTTGGGGCTGCAGCACTGAGAAAAAAAAGGACAGGGTTTTGTAAATGAACCAGAGCACAGAAATAAAAAGCATTTGTTTTTCATGGAAAACAGCACTTTTTGGCAGTTTAAATGGTAGGAGATTGATTCACAACTCCTACAGGCTACTACTTACATTTGCTGTGGCAAACATGACAAAATCACTTTAAGCAGAGCTAGAAGCAGGCACATCTGTTTGTGGTTGAATAGCCCTCAGCATCTACGGGTGTCATTTCATCTGGCTTCCTTTTCTCTGCCATTCTACTCTGACTTAATCTCATTATAGCTGAATGGGCTACCATTTAAGTAAATGGCTGTACTGAGTGTAGCTTAATTATAGCCATTTCAAAGGGAGGGAGGGCTGGATGGTTTCCAAAAATTCTGGTTAGACTAGCTGACCTCAGCCTTTTTTCCCCCTCATATTCAGAAAGCATATTTGTTGTTTTTTAATAAAATACTAACAAATGATTGGTTGTGTAGCCATGGAGATGGGATGCTAGCCAATTGCAGAGCAATATCCATTGGCCCTGCCCTTTGCGAAACCCCATAAAAAAGGGTGCAAGACTGTATCTGGGCCTTTTGCATTTGGGGACCCTGTATGCTTAGAAAGCACAGACAATTTCTTCCCAAGACTTCGCCTGGCCCAAGAGCCAAGACTTCACCTACCACTTTTAAGAACATTTTGCACTTCAAATTCAGCAACTAGGGACTTGGGTTGGCATTTTCAAGCTAGAATTCTCAAAGTTTCGTTTTTTTTCATATCCTTCCATTTTATTTTCCATGTCCTGTAACCAATGTCTAAAATTATCTGTTTTTAAGTTATTTACTGCATTTATTAGTTAATTAGTAAAGCTTTTGGCTTACTTTTAAGACAATTCTGTCAGACATCTGGTGACATTACCAAAGGATGAGCATCTAAGGGACTACGGCGCCACACCTTGACCATCCTAATCTGAAAAAATCCTCATCAACAGAAAGCTTTTCTCTTCAACATTGCTAAAATACAACAGATCTGAATGGCAACTAAGCAGCGGCTCAAAGATTTCGGCATGGATAGTCCTCAGTGCAAGCGGACACTCTGAAGTCAAAAAGAAGGAACACCAGGCCCTGCAACCATGGACCTCGAGTTTGCCAAACAGGGCAGAGGGCCGGAGAATGAGGAAGCTGACTACACAATCACATTGAAAAAACTGATCCTGGAACTGCAGAAAATCAGTATTACACTTAATAAAATGCAGTCAGATGTCTCCGCCACATGGCAGGAGTTAAAAGAAGTGAATCTGAAAACAGGGGAGCTAGAAACTGGCCTCACAGAGGTCACTCAACAGGGAACACACCACAGTGCAGCCCTACTGTACCTGTATCAAAAGGAAAGAGAGACTGCATGGAAACTGAACAATCTGGAATGGAGATTGCACTGGAATAACCTACGAATCCATGGGGTTCCAGGGGGACAGAGACAGGAGTGATGGAAGAGTTTCTTGCCTTGTTTTTGAAAGAACTGTTAGACCTAGTCAAGATGACCCCACTACAAATCGAGAGGGCCCATCGCTTTCTGGCCCCCCCAACCCACCAACCCAAAGGCTAGACCGAGATCAATTGTGGTGAGGTTTGTGGACTATTCTATCAAAATGAAAGTTTTAAGAGCAGCATGGGCCAAGCAGGAAGTAATTTTCAGAGATGCACATCTTTATTTTGACCATGATTTCTCACCCATGGTTATGGACCAATGAAAGGAGATCCTGAGGGTGATTAAGGAACTGAAGGCAAAGAACATTCGTGTGCAGATCTTCGTGCCCACCCAGATAAACCTTTTCCTCAGTGGTGGTCCTAAGTTTTAGCGGAGCCTTGAAGAAACGTTCCCTACCTTGAAAACTCTGGCAACCCGAGGGGACCCAATAGACCAGGGGAACAGAGCAATTCAGGAAGTGCTGAAATTGTTCCAGTGGAGCTCACAGGGACCCAGGAACAGGGGAAGAGGTGCAACGCCATCGACCATGAGGCATTGAGAGGCCATAACAAATAGCCAACTGTCGAACTGCCAAGGAGACTTGCAGACCTCAAAGCAGTCTGTTTGATAGTTCCAGTCAGTAAGTTAGATCTTACTTACTTAAAACTATCTGAGACTGCTAATTACTGTTACAAGCTGCCTAAATGTCTAATTGTGTGGGGAGAAGCTTGCTAATACTGCACTGAAGGATAAATGGGTGAAAAGGGGGGCTGGATGGTATGCTGGATTGCGGCTCCAAGGGGAATAAAATGGGGGTTCAGAACTCTCATAGACTACTAAAAGATGTATGTCAGGGGTTTAAGTGCCTTCTTTGAAGGGAACTGTTTGGACAATTTGCATTGAAAGAGGGACTGTGGTGAAGGGACGGGAAGGTAAATTGAACAATGCCTTAAGGAGAATTAAAGTGGGGTAAAATTGTTTCAAAATGCTGAAGAGCAAGGTTAAAGGTTGCAATACTTGAAGCGAAGGGGATTATTTGACTATTTTGTACTGAAACAGAACGAATAAGACTGGGTGGAGGGCAAGGGGTTAGTGTCACCAGGTCTCGCAGAGGATTGAGACCCCATATTGCCTGGTACCACAGGAGAGCAAGGTTGCATGTTTTAACTGCCTCAAATCCCAAGGAGTAGAGTAAGAACTCAGTGCTGAAGAAGCTAACAATGGTAAAGAGATGACCCTGGGAAATAAAAGGGGGAGGGCTTGACACAACGAAACCAGCTGGGGCATTTGGGCAAGGGACTATGATACTAGCAGTAATGACAGAGAGAGGAGGGTTAAATATAGCGGGGGGGGGGGGAGACCAACAACAAAAAAAAAGATGAAAAACAAAACAAAAACTATATTGTATATAGACAGGCTGCCCTTTGAGGTGGCCAACAGGGAGGGTGCAGAGCCCATCAGCTCACTCAATACAGAAGTCCGTGCTTAGGGCAGGGAAGGCTGAGGTAAGACCACACCAGAGACCCTGCACCTTATTAACCACAAGGGTGGAGGCTAAATTCGTCAAGCCACAGTGCTCGGGAATCAACACTGTCAGTCAACCCCAGAGTGGCTAGAATTCTGAAACACTGAAATTGGGGACAGGAACACAGATTATGGGGATCCCCAGGCTTGGGGCTCCCAGTTTGATTTGTAATTGAGGTTACTTGTGAACGAATGTATATAGTTATGTTACAGGTACTGTTCTTGACGTTGTGTTTTGTCGAAGAAAATGTGTGTCAACAATGCAGATGAGAAACTGTGAGAGAACTTAATCATGGCTGATTTAGCAGAAAACGAATATGAATACTTCAGGAATTGAACAGATGGGGAACATCAGTTGCTTTTTTTGCAGGAAAACCACCTTTCCCAACCTGAACATTTAAAACATTAAAGAAGTTGGGTGGTGGAGGTGTACTCATCTGCATATGAGAGTTATACACTTAGACGAGGAGTGGTGATATTAGTTAGGAAATATACCCCCCTGGTGGTAGAAAAAATGGAAGAGGATAAAGACGGGCAATTCATTAAGCTTACAGGCCAGTATCGGGGAGCTCCCTGTGTATTACTCAACATATATGCCCCAAACGAAACTAAAAATAGGATAACTTTCCTTCAACGTAACTTGCTCAGACAGCTGTCTGAAGATAAAGTCATGTACATTGTGGGGGGTAGATTTTAATCGTACTTTTCAATCCAATATAGACAGGAGTGGCAGGGTGACCAGAGAGGCACAAATGGAAAGTAGAAAGCTTGGAGGATTACTGGGGGAGCTGGGGCTAACAGAGGTGTGGAGGCATACACATGGCAGGGACAGGAACTACACCTTTTTTCACACCTGCATGGGCAGTACTCTAGGATAACCTTCTTCCTGATGTTCACTGAACGGCTGCACTTTGTGGATAGGTATGACATTAAACAAATCACATCCTCAGATTACGCACCAGTAATAGTGGAACTGACAGTGACCCACATTTATAAAAATACATTTTGGAGGCTCAATGTCTCCCATTTAGATAACACAGACTTTTGTAAATTAATGCAAGGGTAAAATGAAAGACCACCTCCAGAACAATAAGGAAGGAGAGATGTCAGAGGCCGACAGATGGGAGGGTCTGAAAGCTAGATTAAGAGAAGTATGTATATGGTTTGCCTTGGGGGGGGGGAGGCAAAATAATAAAGACTGGAACTAGAGGAACAGCTATACGACTTGGAAGCAGAACACAAAATTACATTAAACCCAGCCATGAAACTGCACCTCCAGGAATGCAGGGACAAACAAAACTGCTGGAAAAGAAAATGGGGGGGGTCTACATTACACACAACAATGCTATTTTGAGGCCGGAAATACGACAGGGAAACTATTGGCCTGGCAATTAAGAAAACAATGATTAATAGGACAGAAGTAAAAATTAAAAAAAGAGCCAATAACACCAATCACTACACAAAACCGGCATAGATATTAGAAGTATTTGCAGAGTACTATAAACAGTTATACTCCGATCAGTGGGAGGCAGAGGATGAGCAACAGTTGGGGGAGTTCCTGGACTCCGTGAACCTATCCCAGTTGCAGGATGAGGAAAGGAAATCCTTAGATGCACCTATCTTGCACGCAGAGATAGCACCAATTAAAACTCTAAAATGTAGTAAGGCCCCTGGAACGGACTGTAATCTCCATATAGCAAAAGATTTTTAACAAAATCTTAAAAGGGGAGAACGCACCAGATTCATGGAGACAAGCACAAATAACTGTGATCCCAAAACCAGGAAAAGACCTGCACCTCTGCAGCTCCTACAGGCACATCTCTCTGTTGCCAGTGAATATGAAGATATTCACCTCCATAATGGCAAATAGATTCCAAGCACACATCAGGCACCAGGTTAATCCAGACGAGACAGACTTTATAAAAGGAAGACTATTACAAGATAATGTCTGACAGCTCCTGAACATTCTCACCTCCCAGAAAGCATCCAGACGGGTCCAGCTGGCCCTGTTGTTAGATGCTGAGAAGGCATTTGACAGGGTCAGATGGGACTATATTAAAGGATTATGGCCAAAATGAAATTGGTCCAGGGCTTCACTGCATGTATCAAAGCATTATATAGGAAGCCAGAGGCAGTTGTTAAGGTTAATGGGGTGAATTCAAACCGATTCCCTTTGGCCCGAGGAACTGGATAGGGATGCTCCATCTCCCCACTACTGTTTGCACTCTGCATAGAGTCCTTGGCAGTAAAAATTAGGGAGGATCCAAACATCCATGGTATAGAAGTGGCAGGTAAACAGCACAAAATCTCCCTGTATGCAGATGATGCCCTTATATTCATAAGAGACCCAAGAAAATCTATACTCCAGGTCCAGAGAGTTTTAGAGCAATACGGGAAGGTGTCCGGATATAGGGTCAATGACACAAAGACAGAAGCAATACATATCAGTGGGGCACTAACACAGGAAGACAGAACACAATTCCCTTTTGTTTGGGCCAAGCAAACTAGGATAAGATACTTAGGGATTAATATCACTAGAAATGTTAGGGATCTGTTTAAAGTGAACTATGATAAACTACCCAAGGAATACCAAGCGGATATGGAAAGATGGAGGCTGCTCCCTTTTTCACTTCTATGAAGAACAGGTGTTTTGAAAATGAATATTTTGCTGAGGTACCTATTCCTCTTTCAGACAGTCCCAGTGGGCATCCTTGCACATTCTGGTGGCAATTAGAAAAGAAATATTAAGGACTTGGGGAGCTGAGGGTGGAAGCGAATAAACTGGTGTTGCCACAGGAGGAGGGGGACTGGGTCTCCCAGACCTCAAACTTTTATTATGTTGCTGCTCAGACATCTTATATCATCACATGGTCTAAGCAAACAGAGGACTCTAGGTGGTATGATATGGAAAACGGACC
Source organism: Neoceratodus forsteri (assembly GCA_016271365.2). Lineage (NCBI taxonomy): Eukaryota > Metazoa > Chordata > Ceratodontiformes > Ceratodontidae > Neoceratodus > Neoceratodus forsteri. Next base: position 629,973,699 of record CM057456.1, on the reverse strand, counting down.
CGACCTACCTATTCCACTTTATGGCCTTCCCACGACATAAATTTGTGCCAATTTAAAAAAACAAGATTTTTTTTTTTACTTTATCTCTTTATCCCTCCTATCTACTCCCGGTGCCCACTCCTTCCGTCCACTCATGTCCTCCAATCCACCTTCCATGGGATCTGCCCCTAGAGCGCCTCTTCCCCCTCTCCTTGCACAGTGGGGTCTGTCCCTTCTTGGTGGTCTGGATGGAACTGGAGTGGCTTACATCCAGGGCTGCGGAGAGGTGTTTTCTGTTTTCTCCCCTAGATCCCCCACCCTCTGAGACGTCGGTGCTTGGGACGTACATCCCGAGTGGCGGCGTGTCCTCTCATGCGCTGTGATGTCCCCCCTTCCCGGCTCCGGTGAGTGGAGCCACCTCCATCCCTTCCTGTTGCCGGTGCTTCCACTGGCTGTGTAAGGGATGCAGAACGCAGGTGTGTTCTTGGTCTCCCACCCCTGAGGGAAGAAAGCATCCATTGGGACACTCGATTCTCCCTCTCCCCTGCCAACCCCCGGCCACCTGAGTCCGTTCCTGAACCCGGGTCACTGGTGTAGCACGAAGTGTGGCATCCAGCGCCTCAACCCTCAGCGCCACCGGGCCAGCGAAAAAACAGATTTTTAACCCCTGGATCAGGCACTTGCTTTCCATTCTTAAAAAAATTAGGGCAATAATGAAAACACTGAACAATATAGGCCTTCTGACCCTCACAGTGGGGGAATCTAGACTTCAAACCAGGATATCAAGACACTGGGTTTAGAAAGTGGAACAACAAAGCCCTGATTAGATACAAACAACTGATAGAGGGGGAGCACTGTGTAGCATTTCAAACTATTAGAACTAGACAAGGCAGATGTCTATAGAGTTCTACAGGTCAGGAGTTACCTTTTTAACTTGGGAGCAAGTCATAGAATCACCAGAGACTAAAAAGCATGGAAGGAATTCCTACACTAGAGTGCTAGACTGGCAGAACGCTCGGGTTGCATTTCTGCTATGTATAAACTGCTAGTGCAGGGCAGGGGTGTCATCCTGCAGATGTTAGGTTAAGATGGCAGGAAGAATCGGGAACCCAGGCATCAGAGAAACAATGGAAAGAGTGTTTGAGAGGTGGGCGGGTCACAGCTTCCCAAAACTGGAAGGAGTTCGGGTGGAAAAACCTGTTCTTTTATGTCTCCACAATTACCACTTTGGTTCTATACAAACAGACCTGTGCTGGCAGAACTGCAGGAACAGGGGCACACACCACCACATATTGTGGTACTGCCACAAGATCCATGAATACTGGAATCAGATCAGGGATGAGCTGTCACGGATATGGGGCACACTGATGCCAGACTCATTCACCCACTACCTATTAGGCCTCCCAGTCCCTGGGATTAGAAGCAGAAAGAAAAAAATAGTTTTGCAATGCACGACTTTGGCAGTCCACAAGGCTCTAACAGCTTGATGGCTGGATCCAGAGGCCCCCAGCATACAGGACTGGAAGACTAGGGTGTCAACCATTTATAATATGGAACGGATAACAACCACTCTGTGCCTCAAAACAGAAAAGTTCAGAGAACATTGGGAGGGGTGGACCAGATACATAAGGCCAGAGACACAATTGGTTAGCTAAGAGCAGGGGGTGATGGGATCTATATACCTCTACACCAAGGTGAGTCACCCACTTAGGGTAGACCACAACAGGCACAGGTATTTCAGGATTTCTTAAAACAATAATAATATAACGGAAAATGGACACAGATGCAAAGATGTATATAGTTATGACATTTACTGTATAAAGTTACAAATTCGTTATGAAAATGAGTATTGGTCACAGATGGGTATGAACATATGAACATATGAAGAAGCCAGCAGAAGAATGCCATTTGGTCTATCTAGTCTGCTCATATTGCAGGGTCCACAGCTTGAGCTAATGTCCCATCCTCCCTACCGATGATCTTTACCTTCCACCTATGCCTATCCTAGCCTTACCTAAAGCTGCCCACTGTCTTTAACGAGGTGACCTCTTCCAGCAGTGCATTCCAAGTGTCCACCACCCTCTCTGTGAAGAAGTGCTTCCTGACCTCCATCCTAAACCTCCCACCCTCCTGCTTAAGAATGTGCCCCCTAGTGTTATGATTGCCACTCAGCTTAAAGAGACTCTCCTTATCAACTTTATTTATCCCTTTCAGGTACTTAAAGGTCCCAATCATGTCCCCTCTCTCTCTCTCCTGCCTTCCAGAGAGTACATGTTCAGTGCCCTCAACTTCTCCTCGTATGCCTTACCCTGCTGACCCACTATCATCTTTGTAGCCCTCCTCTGGACCCTCTCCAGCAGGTTACTGTCTTTTTTGAGGCGTGGGCACTAGTACTGAACTCCATACTCTAGATGTGGCTTTACCAATGACCTTGACAAGGGCAGTATAACCTCCTCTCTCCTACTACTGATCCCCCTAGATATGCATCCCAGCATCTTGTTTGCCTTTGCTGTGCTTTCTTGCACTGCATGAAATGCTTCAGGTCACTAGTGATCATCACTTCCAGGTCCTTCTCCTCCTATGGTGCAGATACTCGGACTCCACCCAGGTAGTACTCTGTCCTGGGATTCTTGGCTCCAATATGCATAACTTTGCATTTCTTGGCATTGAAGCCAAGCAGCCAGATTCTGGACCACCTCCCAAGCTTTTGCAGATATTCCTGTAGGTCCTGTATCCCTTCAGCTGTGTTCACTCTCCTGCCAAGCTTGGTGTCATCTGCGAATAGGCACATTTTGCCCTTAATGCCATCCCCAATGTCATTGATGAAGACTTTGAGCAACACCGGCCCCAGCATAGAGCCCTGTGGGACCCCACTGGTTACCTCTCTGGTACCAGATAACTCTTCCGCCCCACAATTACCCTCTGGGCTCTGTTCCTTAGCCAGTTTTCCATCCCTCTGGTCATCTTTTCCCCAACCCCAAGATCCACCAACTTCCTGATCAACCTTTTGTGGGGCACAGAGTCAAAGGCCTTGCTGAAATCAAGATAGAGGATGCCTACTGCTTGGCCCTTGTCTACTGTCTTAATGACACAGTCAAAGAAGTCAATCAGATTTGTTTGACACGATCTTCCCCCCATGAACCCATGCTGCCTCGCATCCTGGAGACCATGCTCCTCTAGATACTCCATCAACTTTTCCTTTAGTGTGGTCTCCATGTACTTGCCCACAATGGAGGTCAGACTGACTGGTCTGTAATTCCCTGGGTCATCCTTAGGACTGCTTTTGTGGAGAAGCACTACATGTGCTGTTCTCCAGTCCTGCAGTACCACTCCTGACTCTAGTGAACTATTAAATAGGTCTGCCAGTGGCCCAGCCAGCTCCTTTAGTACCCTTGGATGTACTCTGGGTCTGGTGATTTGTCCACCTTCAATGCCAGCAGCCCCTCCCTGACTCTGTCCTTCTCTATCACTACATCTGTGTTCCTCTTCCTCCCGGCTCCTCTTTTCCCTCCTGAAGGCATTGGTCTGTCCTCCCTGGTGAAGACGGAACAGAGGTATTCATTTAGTATCTCTGCTTTCCCCCATTATCCTCTACCTACTCCACCCCTTTCTGAAGCCTAACAATACCTTCCTTCTTGTCCCTTTTCTCATTTATATAGTGAAAGAAAGCCTTCTCCCCCTTAATTACTTTAGCTGTCTGCATCTCCTTCTGTACCTTTGCTCGCTGGACTTCCTAACTTGCTTAGCTAGCCAATCTTATGTAATTTTCCCCATCCACCTCTCTTTTGGTCTTTCTGAATTTTCTATAGGCCAACCTCTTTTCTCTTGCTGCCTGGGCAACACCAGAACTAAACCATTTTGGCCCTTGTGTTCTTACCCCTGAGCCTAACACACTCATCTGTGGCAACCAGTATTCCTTCCTTAATGATAGACCACCTTTGGTCCACCCCCATATCTGCTTTGATGCCCGCCAGATGGCTCCTTAGCACTTTGCCCATTTTCCTGAAGCCTGCTCTCCTGAAATCTGTGATTTTGGTCTTAGGATGCTTTCCCTGCCCATATCCAACTGGAACCACACTGTGCAATGGTCAATTCCACCCAGTGGCTCCCTGACCATTATTTCCTGTATATGCTCCCCATTTGTGAGCACCAGATCAAGAATTGCCTCAGCTTTTGTTGGTTCAATAACACCCTGAGTCAGGAACCCACTCTACAGTTCTTCCAGGATGACCTGACTCCTAGTACATGTTGTGGAGGGTATGCTCCAGTCCACCTTGGGCAGGTTGAAGTCCCCCACAATTACTACCTCTCCTTTTCCTGCAGCTTCCAATATTTGTGAGCTCAGTTCCCTGTCCCTCTCCTCATCCTGTTTGGGTGGTCTATAAACCACCCTCAACCTCACCATCCTCCCTCTGTTGGACCATAACTGAACTCATAATGCTTCCACCTCCCCTTCCACTGACGTCTGTCTCATGCAGGTTATTCCCTTCCTGATACAAACTGCCACCCCTCCCTTCTTCCTGACTATCCTGCCCCTCCTGTACAGTTTATATCCAGGGATCGCAAGGTCCCAGTCATGGTGTGATGTTGCCCAAGTCTCGGTTACTGCAGCTATGTACACCCTTCTGTCTGCTAATAGTGCCTGCAGGTCATCCATCTTGTTTCCAAGACTTTCCGCATTCAAAGACACCACCCTCCACCTAGAATCTAACTTTCCTTCTCTTCTTCTGTTCACATTTATTCCCTTTGTGTGCACCCCTCCACGTACCTTTGTTATGTTTTCCTCTCCCCCTCCACCCTTTGCTAACTGTGATCTTACCCCTTCCACCTCCTCCCTCCAGACCTCTTCCATCACTGTGGGTGAGGAAGTAGTGGATATAAGTCTGAGCAAATCTTCGCCAGTCCTCAATGTTCTTGTGGTGGAATTCTATATCTACCACAACATCATACTGCAAAATCCTTATTAGAAGTAAATATTTTTACTCTTTATTAAAGAGATACCCTCATGCATCCGATTCTAGACTGGTGATGCCATGAAAAACCAGAGGAGACGGAGGTAGAGGATCAGACACTGGGATACCTATGGAGGTTCAACACGAGGGCTCGGTACAGTTGAAGGAGAACTGCTGGAAGGTAAGGCAAACTTTTGCTCCATGTTCATCAGTACACCTTGCAGATGACAAACAAGGTATGGAATAAAACTGAAGAAAAACTGTGAAGGTAAAAATCAGAATTAAGGGGGGAAATTAGTTGGAGAAAAAAAAAATGTAACTATAGAAATGAATGTTTACCCCAAATGACGTTTGAAACCTGCATAACCGTGTACCACAAGTGACTTTTTGTATTTTCTGTTTTGACTAATGACATGTTGCAATCGAACTTCATAATCAATAAACAAAGTTTAAAAAAAAGATAATTCTGCCAGAGTCTTTTGTGTGTGACCTTGGGGAGGGTTGTTTAAACTATACTATACCTGTGTGATTGCTTAAGGGCCAAACACTACTAAAGGAAAAAAACAATAGAGACTCTGTGAACGAAAACAGGGGAGGAAATATGTATGGTCTCAGGAGGTGTCTGTGGGGGTTTGAATGGTCTCTGCATTTCTGGGGAGACACATAATAGGGTGTATAGGGCCCCCAGAGCCTATACATGCCTGTGGCTTTCTGGTGTGTTGTGCAGTGGCCAAGAGGGTTCTGTCCCAGGAACACAGACTCGAGATTGTGTTTGTACCCCCTCTCATGGAGAGAAGGAATACTGGGATTCTCTGGCATACATTTAGTTGTAAAACAGTGAGTGTACTAAAAGGACAGAGAAGGGGTATCCCTGACCCTCCTGTTACAAGAAGGATTCATTGTGATGCAAAGAATCCTGCCCCCACAGGAGTGGGCTTGTGACAGACATTACCAGGCAATTCTTTGCCATACTTGTTACAGCAGGACACAATGCAATTTGCCAACCATTTGGGTAAACATTGCTTAGAAATACCCTCTCTACCCAGGGCAAAGGAAACAAACAACTGCTTTGACTTTCTGGACACGTTAGTCCTAAGCTGGTAGTGCTTCCAAGTTCTGCACACATACAACATAAGGAGTGGTGTTTCCCCTGGATAGGCATGCTCAGGACAATAAACAGGAAGGTGGATAGACAAATAGAGTGTAGACTCTGAAACTACCTTAAGGAGATATGAGCACAAAGATACCCTGTCTTTGTGAAAAAATCAATAAGGCTCATTGCACCAGAGGGCTTAAATCTCTGAAATTCTTTGAGCAGAAGTAATTGCAAATAAAAACAGCATTTTCAGGCTGGCCCAATATTGCCGAGGGTTGAGGCGTGGATGCCACACCTTGTGCCATGCTGGCAATCTGTGTTCGGGAATGACCTCAGGCCACTGGGTGTTGGCAGGGGCAGGAGAGGATTGAGTGTCCTTTGGACTGCTCTCCTCTCCTCTCCTGGGGGTGGGAGGTACAATCTGCCACAGCTTGGGTGACCTCTGGCGGTGGATGGGGATCGTACGCTGTGGAGACCACAATAAAGGGGTACGTGAACTTCGGCAAATGTCCTGTGGGAGAGTGCAGGAGCGTACCCATTGCACACTGGACGTCATTACAGATCCAAGCTCCTGGGAACCAAGGAAACACAAAAAACCCTGGCATCCGGTAGGCGAAGGCCTGCCCACCTGACTCACCCACGCTCACCATCGAACTTGCCCCATCCAGTCTCCGAGTCCTCCATTCTCCCTGGTGGCAGCATGGCCCTTAAGATAGAGCACCTGAGGAGTTACAATGGCCCTTACCAAGGGGAGCTCAGAGCTGGGTAGTCGGTCGCTATGGAGGAACTGGAAGGATGCCTGTCAGAGGTAGGTATGGGGAAGTCTCAGACCGAGCAGGACAGTGGGTTGGGTTCAGGCAGAACTGGAGAGAAACCTAAGGGACTAGTGATAGGGGAGTAAAGAAAATATACACCCCCCCAAAAAATGGCATTTTCCAAGAGAGAAAATGCAAGTTGCAAGTCACAATTGGCTCAAAATCTTCAAATAAGGCAGCAACGGAGTATACTCAGGACTTTTGCAAAAGAGGACCCTTTACAAAAGAGGAAGTCCTATAGGAACTGGAGAAGCTCAATACAAACAAAACCATGGGACCAGATGAAATGCACCCTAGGTTACTGACAGAACTAAGAGAAGAACTGGCAACTCCACTGGCTGATCTTTTTAACTCATCATTTGAGCTGGGTAAGGTCCCAAAAGACTGGAAAATAGCCACAGTTATCCCTCTACACAAAAGCCGTAGCAGAGTTAGTGCGGGCAATTGTAGACCAGTAAGCCTCACATCAATTATAGGCAAAACAATGAAAATCCTTCTCAAGTAGAGGATTATATACTTTCTCAAGGACAACAACAAATTAGACACTAAACAGCATGGCTTTACCACAGGGAAGTCATGTCAAACCAGTTTACTTGACTTCTTTAACTGGGTAACTAAAATAGTAGACCAGGGAGGTATGGTAGATGTACTGTACCTGGATTTCAGCAAAGCCTTTGACTCAGTTGCACATGGTTCCATGTGACAACAGCGAAAAACTAACAGCAACTGACAAAATGGTGAATTTACAACAGCGACTACGTTTATGGCAACCAAAAGAAATGGTGACTGAGATATACAGCAATCTTGCACCTTATAGATAGTGCACATCAGGGACCTTTTCTGTAAGTGGGGGCCTCTGCCCCCACACCCCCCACAGGGGTCTGTGCCCCCCGGACCCTCACTATCTACCTTATTCCTATTCCAAGATGCTCCTTGATACTGGGGTAGGTTAATACCTCAGATTCTCCATTTACACCTGGTCACCGTTAATTACAGCTCACCATTATTGTTTTCGCCCTTATACTGTCGCCGTTTTGCCATCACCATTATTAAGTACTACCGTCCCACATAGAACGCTGCTAAACAAATTAGACAGCATGGGAGTAGGACATCAGATGGTAAACTGGGTAAGGAGTTGGCTTACTGGTCGGACTCAGAGGGTATTAGAGAACGGCTCACTCTCAGAGGAAAAAGATGTGGCTAATGAAGTACCACAGGGTTCAGTGCTTGGCCCAATCCTGTTCAACATCTTCATTAGTGACATTTCTGATGGACTGGAGGGCAAAGTGAGTTTGTTCACAGATGACACAAAGATAGGAAACAGGGTGGACACCCCAGGAGAAGTGGAGAAGATGAAGGCTGACTTGGAATCTCTAGAAAAGTGGTCAAGAACATGGCAACTAAACTTTAATACTAAACAATGCAAAATCATGCACCTCAGAAGGACTAACCCAGGAGTGGATTACTACCTAGGGGGAGACAAACTAGAAGCCTCTAAACAGGAAAGGGATCTGGGAATAATTATAACAGATGACCTAAAAATAACCAAGCAATGCAAGAAAGCAGCACTGAGGGCGAATTGTATGTTGGGATGCATATGCAGAGGGATTACCAGCAGAAAAAAGGGGCTAATCCTTCTACTCTATAGATCAATGGTAAGACCACACCTGAAGCACAGTGTACAATTCTGGAGGCCACACCTTAAGAAGGATATTACCAGACTGGAAACAGTGCAAAGGAGGGCTACTAAAATGATTCATGGATTGCACGAGAAATCATATGAGGACAGGAGTGGCTGCATGAATTAAACGTACTCCCTGGAGCAGCGGAGGGAGACAGTGGACATGATCGAGACCTTCAAATTCCTAAAAGGAATAAACAAGGTGCACTCCCTGGAGCAGCAGAGGGAGAGAGGAGATATGATCGAGACCTTCAAATTCCTAAAAGGAATAAATAAGGTGCAGGTCCAGGATCTGTTCCATATCAAAAATCACTCAAGAACCAGAGGGCACAAAATGAAGTTAGAGGTGGGAAGATTCAGAGGCAACACATGCAAGTTCTTCTTCACCAAGAAAGTGACTGATCCGGAGACTGGAGGCAAAAACAGTGGAGACTTTCAAGAATGCATGGGATAAATACAAGGGCATCATAACACTGAAAAGCAGTTAAGGAAATGGGTAGGATTATGGGCTGACTAGATGGGCCACATTGCCCCCTTCTGCTGTCACTTTCTATGTTTCTGCATTTCAAAAGGAGACAGTTAACTTTTTGAAATTAAAATCCAAGTCCCAGGCTGGGACAGTTGAACAGATTGGGGGTTTCAAATGCAGGATCTCCCTAATAAAAGTACCGGAGACATCCAGCTGAACAATCGTGTGGTTACCCACAGGTTCATGAAATGCAGATATAGCCGAAAGATGGACCCTGAGGGAAGAATACTGGAGGCCTGAGTCGGATAGTGAGATAATGTTGTCCAGGATATGATTTATCGAACAGGTGAAAGGGTCTAAGTCATGTTTGGCAGCACACATGGCAAACTGCTTCCACTTTATGGTATATGTGGCTCGAGTGGAAGACTTTCAGGAGTCCACAAGCATATCTGCCACCATGTTAGAGACACCAAACCAGGTGATGGCCATGTTCTTATGAGCCAGGCATGCAGAAGGAAGGACCTGAGGTTGGGATGGACCAGGATCCCCTGATCCTGGGTCAACAGATTCCTGCAAAGAGGAAGAGGGACCAGAGGTTCCTCCACCATCTGCCAAATGAGAGGGAACCATATGTGGTGAGGCCAGACTAGAACCACAAGAATTATGAAGGCTCCCTCCATCTGCAGCTTGTTGAGTACCCTCTGGATCAGAGGAAACTGGGGAAATGTATAAAGAAACCTCCCACTCCAAGAGAGAGACAACGCATCTCACCAGAAACTTCAGGCCCTGGATCTAGCGAGCAGAAATTAGGCAGTTTTGCACTGAGTGGGGATGCAAAAGGGTCCAGCTCTGGATGACCCCATCTGTTGAACAAATCTTCTGTGACAGATACGAGAAGCTCTTATTCATGCATGCTGGACTGAGTCCTGCTGAGAATGTCTACCAGGGTGTTTAGGATGCCTGGCACATGGACCGCAGAGAATGTCAGACTGTGATCTAATGCCCAATACCACACTGTCAAGGCCTCCCTGCAAAGGGGGTATGAATGAGTCCCCCCCACTTGTTGATGTAGTATATTATGCTTAGATTGTCGGACTGCCCCAGCAGCTGACCCAGAGCAAAAGTGTTCCTGAAAAGCCTGCATGGCATAGGGCACCGCTCTCATCTCTAAGACACTGATATGCAGGGAGGTTTCCCACTGGAACCAGGAGCCTTCGGTTTAGAAGGTGCCCAGGTGTACTCCCCAACCCACACTTGATGCATCTGTGGTTAGGATCCAATGCAGGAAGAGATCTGGAAAGGGACATCTTGAAGCAGATTCAAGGGAGTCCCATCCAACAATGCAGTACCTTGTGTACTGGGGAGGAGACCAGGACGGGTTGGTCTAACTCATTCATGCGCTGATCCCACTGTACCCAGAGTGTCCACTGCAGGGTATGCATATGGATCCTGGCCAGTGGAACGATGAATATGGCAGCTGCCATCAGGCCCAACAATCTGAGAGGTCGGGTCGCGAGGGCAGGAGTCCCAAGCCCTCCCCACAGCCCACACACAAGCCTGAAGGACAGAGACATTCGAACAAGCCGAAGTCTCAAGCAGCATGAGTAGCGGTGTTCTTTCTGCTCTGCAGCTGCTTCCCTGTGTGGAGGAAAAGCTCTACACGCCTCAGTTTAAACTTGGCACCTTTTTATTCCTCTGTACTGCCATAGACCCTCGTGCTGGACTGCAACCTATTGCTACAACCTATTGCCACAGTATAATCTTATGTATTTTAAGGTGTTCTGCCTCAATCCTTTACTTCTGCAATATTAATATTTTGCCTAAGCGCGGGAAACCGGGAGGTCAATGCGAGGGCAGGAGTCCCAAGCCCTCCCCACAGCCCACACAAGCCTGAAGGACAGGACGACCCCCGGAGCAAGCCGAAGTCCTCAACGCTGCAGAACGGAGGTCGGGTCGCCGAGGGCAGGAGTCCCAAGCCCTCCCCACAGCCCACACAAGCCTGAAGGACAGGACGACCCCCCCGGAGCAAGCCAAGTCTCAACGCTGCGAGAAACTGGAGGTCGGGTCGCGAGGGCAGGAGTCCCAGCCTCCCCACAGCCCACACACAAGCCTGAAGGACAGGACGACCCTCTGGAGCAAGCCAAGTCTCAACGCTGCAGAAACCGGAGGTCGGCCGCGAGGGCAGGAGTCCCAAGCCCTCCCCACAGCCCACACAAGCCTGAAGGACAGGACGATCTCCGAGCAAGTCAAGTCTCAACGCAGAAAACCGGAGGTCGGGTCGCGAGAGGGCAGGAGTCCCAAGCCCTCCCACAGCCCACACACAGCCTGAAGGACAGGACGACCCCCGAGCAAGCCAAGTCTCAACGCGCAGAAACCGGAGGTCGGGTCGCGAGGCAGGAGTCCCAAGCCCTCCCACAGCCCACACACAAGCCTGAAGGACAGGACGACCCCCCCGGAGCAAGGCGAAGTCTCAACGCGCAGAAACGGAGGTCGGGTCGCGGGCAGGAGTCCCAAGCCCTCCCACCCACACACACAAGCCTGAAGGACAGGACGACCCCGGAGCAAGCCGAAGTCTCAACGCAGGTAGCGGTGTTCTTTCTGCTCTGCAGCTGCTTCCTGTCGGAGGAAAAGCTCTACCACGCCTCAGTTTAACTTGGCGCCTTTTTATTCCTCTGTACTGCCATAGACCCTCGTGCTGGACTGCAACCTATTGCTACAACCTATTGCCACAGTATAATCATATGTATTTTAAGGAGTGTTCTGCCTCCAATCCTTTACTTCTGCAATATTAATATTTGCCCTAAGCGCGGGGGTGAGTTACTGTAGTCAGGGAATTGTTTTTTAATCAGTAAAACCCACAGCTGCCCAGGGAATTAACTGCTTGCAGGGGCCGTAGCTGGTGCTGTACCTGGGGATCTGCAGAACTGGCCAGCATCTGCAGCCTGCTGCTAACAAGGGGCTTCCCTCGATTGAGTTTTTTGTTTTTTGTTTGCTTTTTTCTTCTTTCTTTTGTTTAAACGGACCCCGACTTGCGTTTTCCACCACGCCTACTCTCCTTGCATACGGGAGGCTAACTATATATTATCCCCAAGGCATTTGATTTGTTTCACAAATAGGGCGCTCCACCCTCTAGCGCATTACCTTACTTAGCCTCTTCTTTTTCTGCAGAAACGGAGGTCGGTCGCGAGGCAGAGTCCCAAGCCCTCCCACAGCCCACACACAAGCCTGAAGGACAGGACCACCCCCGGAGCATGCCGAAGTCTCAGCGCAGGTAGCCGTGTTCTTTCTGCTCTGCAGCTGCTTCCTGTGCGGAGGAAAAGCTCTACCACGCCTCAGTTTAAACTTGGCGCCTTTTTATTCCTCTGTACTGCCATAGACCCTCGTGCTGGACTGCAACCTATTGCTACAACCTATTGCCACAGTATAATCATATGTATTTTAAGAGTGTTCTGCCTCCAATCCTTTACTTCTGCATATAATATTTGCCTAAGCGCGGGGTGAGTTACTGTAGTCAGGGGAATTGTTTTTAATCAGTAAAACCCACAGCTGCCCAGGAATTAACTGCTTGCAGGGGCCGTAGCTGGTGCTGTACCTGGGATCTGCAGAACTGGCCAGCATCTGCAGCCTGCTGCTAGCAAGGGCTTCCCTCGATTGAGTTTTTATTTGTTTTTGTTTGCTTTTTTCTTCTTTCTTTTGTTTAAACTGGACCCCGACTTGCGTTTTCCTACGCCTACTCTCCTTGCATCTCGGGAGGCTAACATATATTATCCCAAGGCATTTGATTTGTTTCACAAATAGGACGCTCCACCCTCTAGCCGCATTACCTTACTTAAGCCTCTTCTTTTTTCTGCAGAAACCGGAGGTCGGGTCGCGAGGGCAGGAGTCCCAAGCCCTCCCCACAGCCCACACACAAGCCTGAAGGACAGGACGACCCCCCCCCCGGAGCAAGCCGAAGTCTCAACGCGCAGAAACCGGAGGTCGTGTCGCGAGGGCAGGAGTCCCAAGCCCTCCCACAGCCCACACACAAGCCTGAAGGACAGGGACGCCCCGGAGCAGCCCAAGTCTCAGCGCAGAAACGGAGGTCGGTCGCGAGGCAGGAGTCCCAAGCCCTCCCCACAGCCCACACACACAAGCCTGAAGGACAGGGCGACCCCGGAGCAAGCGAAGTCTCAACGAGGTAGCGGTGTTCTTTCTGCTCTGCAGCTGCTTCCTGTGCGGAGGAAAAGCTCTACCACGCCTCAGTTTAAACTTGGCGCTTTTTATTCCTCTGTACTGCCATAGACCCTACGTGCTGGACTGCAACCTATTGCTACAACCTATTGCCACAGTATAATCATATGTATTTTAAGGAGTGTTCTGCCTCAATCCTTTACTTCTGCAATATTAATATTTGCCTAAGCACGAGGGTGAGTTACTGTAGTCAGGGGTGTTTTTAATCAGTAAAACCCACAGCTGCCCAGGGAATTAACTGCTTGCAGGGCCGTAGCTGGTGCTGTACCTGGGATCTGCAGAACTGGCCAGCATCTGCAGCCTGCTGCTAGAGGCTTCCCTCGATTGAGTTTTTTTTTTTTTGTTTGCTTTTTTCTTCTTTCTTTTGTTTAAACGGACCCCGACTTGCGTTTTCCTAGCCTACTCTCTCCTTGCATACGGGAGGCTAACATTATATTATCCCAAGGCATTTGATTTGTTTCACAAATAGGACGCTCCACCCTCTAGCCGCATTACCTTACTTAAGCCTCTTCTTTTTCTGCAGAAACGGAGTGGTCGAGGGCAGAGTCCCAACCCTCCCACAGCCCACACACAAGCCTGAAGGACAGGACGGCCCCAGAGCAAGCCGAAGTCTCAGCGCAGAAACCGGAGGTCGGTCGAGGGCAGGAGTCCCAAGCCCTCCCACAGCCCACACACAAGCCTGAAGGACAGGATGACCCCAGACAAGCCGAAGTCTCAGCGTGCAGAAACGGAGGTCGGGTCGCGGGCAGGAGTCCTAGCCCTCCACAGCCCACACACAAGCCTGAAGGACAGGACGCCCCAGACAAGCCGAAGTCTCCAACGCAGCAGGTAGCGGTGTTCTTTCTGCTCTGCAGCTGCTTCCCTGTCTGCGGAGGAAAAGCTCTACCACCTCAGTTTAAACTTGGCGCCTTTTTATTCCTCTGTACTGCCATAGACCCTACGTGCTGGACTGCAACCTATTGCTACAACCTATTGCCACAGTATAATCATATGTATTTTAAGGAGTGTTCTGCCTCCAATCCTTTACTTCTGCAATATTAATATTTGCCTAAGCGAGGGGTGAGTTACTGTAGTCAGGAATTGTTTTTAATCAGTAAAACCCACAGCTGCCCAGAGATTAACTGCTTGCAGGGGCCGTAGCTGGTGCTGTACCTGGGGATCTGCAGAACTGGCCAGCATCTGCAGCCTGCTGCTAACGAGGCTTCCCTCGATTGAGTTTTTTTTTTGTTTTTTTTGTTTGCTTTTTTTCTTCTTTCTTTTTGTTTAAACCGGACCCCCGACTTGCGTTTTCCACCACGCCTACTCTCCTTGCATACGGGAGGCTAACTTGTATATTATCCCAAGGCATTTGATTTGTTTCACAAATAGGACGCTCCACCCTCTAGCCGCATTACCTTACTTAAGCCTCTTCTTTTTTCTGCAGAAACCAGAGGTCGGGTCGCGAGGGCAGGAGTCCCAAGCCCTCCCCACAGCCCACACACAAGCCTGAAGGACAGGACGGCCCCGAGCAAGCCGAAGTCTCAGCAGCACGGTAGCAGGTGTTCTTTCTGCTCTGCAGCTGCTTCCCTGTGCGGAGGAAAAGCTCTACCGCCTCAGTTTAAACTTGGCGCCTTTTTATTCCTCTGTACTGCCATAGACCCTCGTGCTGGACTGCAACCTATTGCTACAACCTATTGCCACAGTATAATCATATGTATTTTAAGGGAGTGTTCTGCCTCCAATCCTTTACTTCTGCAATATTAATATTTGCCTAAACGCAGGGTGAGTTACTGTAGTCAGGGAATTGTTTTTAATCAGTAAAACCCACAGCTGCCCAGGGAATTAACTGCTTGCAGGGGCCGTAGCTGGTGCTGTACCTGGGGATCTGCAGAACTGGCCAGCATCTGCAGCCTGCTGCTAACAGGGGCTTCCCTCGATTGAGTTTTTTTTTTTGTTTGCTTTTATTCTTCTTTCTTTTGTTTAAACGGACCCCGACTTGCGTTTTCCACCATGCATACTCTCCTTGCATCGGGAGGCTAACATTATATTATCCCAAGGCATTTGATTTGTTTCACAAATAGGACGCTCCACCCTCTAGCCGCATTACCTTACTTAAGCCTCTTCTTTTTCTGCAGAAACCGGAGGTCGGGTCGAGGGCAGGAGTCCCAAGCCTCCCACAGCCCACACACAAGCCTGAAGGACAGGACCCCCAGAGCAAGCCGAAGTCTCAGCGCGCGGTGGCAGGTGTTCTTTCTGCTCTGCAGCTGCTTCCCTGTGCGGAGGAAAGCTCTACCATACCTCAGTTTAAACTTGGCGCCTTTTTATTCCTCTGTACTGCCATAGACCCTACGTGCTGGACTGCAACCTATTGCTACAACCTATTGCCACAGTATAATCATATGTATTTTAAGGGGTGTTCTGCCTCCAATCCTTTACTTCTGCAATATTAATATTTGCCTAAACGCGGGGTGAGTTACTGTAGTCAGGGAATTGTTTTTAATCAGTAAAACCCACAGCTGCCCAGGGAATTAACTGCTTGCAGGGGCCGTAGCTGGTGCTGTACCTGGGGATCTGCAGAACTGGCCAGCATCTGCAGCCTGCTGCTAACAGGGGCTTCCCTCGATTGAGTTTTTTTGTTTTTGTTTGCTTTTTTCTTCTTTCTTTTGTTTAAACCGGACCCCGACTTGCGTTTTCCACCACGCCTACTCTCCTTGCATACGGAGGCTAACATATATTATCCCAAGGCATTTGATTTGTTTCACAAATAGGACGCTCCACCCTCTAGCCGCATTACCTTACTTAAGCCTCTTCTTTTTCTGCAGAAACCGGAGGTCGGTCGCGAGGCAAGAGTCCCAAGCCCTCCCACAGCCCACACACAAGCCTGAAGGACAGGGCGACCCCCGGAGCAAGCCGAAGTCTCAAGCTGCAGTAGCCGTGTTCTTTCTGCTCTGCAGCTGCTTCCTGTGCGGAGGAAAAGCTCTACCACGCCTCAGTTTAAACTTGCGCCTTTTTATTCCTCTGTACCATAGACCCTCGTGCTGGACTGCAACCTATTGCTACAACCTATTGCCACAGTATAATCATATGTATTTTAAGGAGTGTTCTGCCTCAATCCTTTACTTCTGCAATATTAATATTTGCCTAAGCATGAGGGTGAGTTACTGTATTCAGAATTGTTTTTTTAATCAGTAAAACCCACAGCTGCCCAGGGAATTAACTGCTTGCAGGGGCCGTAGCTGGTGCTGTACCTGGGGGATCTGCAGAACTGGCCAGCATCTGCAGCCTGCTGCTAGCAAGGGGCTTCCCTCGATTGAGTTTTTTTTTTGTTTTTTTTGTTTGCTTTTTTTCTTCTATCTTTTTGTTTAAACCGGACCCCCGACTTGCGTTTTCCACCACGCCTACTCTCCTTGCATATGGGAGGCTAACTTATATATTATCCCAAGGCATTTGATTTGTTTCACAAATAGGACGCTCCACCCTCTAGCCGCATTACCTTACTTAAGCCTCTTCTTTTTTCTGCAGAAACCGGAGGTCGGGTCGCGAGGGCAGGAGTCCCAAGCCCTCCCCACAGCCCACACACAAGCCTGAAGGACAGGACGACCCCCGGAGCAAGCCAAGTCTCAACGCGAGAAACCGGAGGTCGGGTCGCGAGGGCAGGAGTCCCAAGCCCTCCCCACAGCCCACACACAAGCCTGAAGGACAGGAATGAACCCCCAGAGCAAGCCGAAGTCTCGCGCGCAGAAACCGGAGGTCGGTCGCGAGGCAGGAGTCCCAAGCCTCCCCACAGCCCACACACAAGCCTGAAGGACAGGACGACCCCCGGAGCAAGCCGAAGTCTCAACGCGCAGGTAGCCGGTGTTCTTTCTGCTCTGCAGCTGCTTCCCTGTGCGGAGGAAAAGCTCTACCACGCCTCAGTTTAAACTTGGCGCCTTTTATTCCTCTGTACTGCCATAGACCCCACGTCTGGACTGCAACCTATTGCTACAACCTATTGCCACAGTATAATCATATGTATTTTAAGGGTGTTCTGCCTCCAATCCTTTACTTCTGCAATATTAATATTTGCCTAAGCGGGGTGAGTTACTGTAGTCAGGGGATTGCTTTTTTAATCAGTAAAACCCACAGCTGCCCAGGGAATTAACTGCTTGCAGGGGCCGTAGCTGGTGCTGTACCTGGGGATCTGCAGAACTGGCCAGCATCTGCAGCCTGCTGCTAGCAAGGGCTTCCCTCGATTGAGTTTTATTTGTTTTTGTTTGCTTTTTTTCTTCTTTCTTTTGTTTAAACTGGACCCCGACTTGCGTTTTCCACCACGCCTACTCTCCTTGCATACAGGAGGCTAACATATATTATCCCAAGGCATTTGATTTGTTTCACAAATAGGACGCTCCACCCTGTAGCCGATTACCTTACTTAAGCCTCTTCTTTTCTGCAGAAACCGGAGGTCGGTCGCGAGGCAGGAGTCCCAAGCCCTCCCACAGCCCACACACAAGCCTGAAGGACAGGACGACCCCCGGAGCAAGCCAAGTCTCAACGCGAGAAACCGGAGGTCGGTCACGAGGGCAGGAGTCCCAAGCCTCCCCACAGCCCACACACAAGCCTGAAGGACAGGACGGCCCCGGAGCAACCCGAAGTCTCAGCGCAGAAACCGGAGGTCGGTCGCGAGGGCAGGAGTCCCAAGCCCTCCCACAGCCCACACACAAGCCTGAAGGACAGGACGACCCCCGAGCAAGCCGAAGTCTCAGCCGCAGGTAGCCGGTGTTCTTCTGCTCTGCAGCTGCTTCCCTGTGCGGAGGAAAAGCTCTACCACGCCTCAGTTTAAACTTGGCGCCTTTTTATTCCTCTGTACTGCCATAGACCCTCGTGCTGGACTGCAACCTATTGCTACAACCTATTGCCACAGTATAATCATATGTATTTTAAAGAGTGTTCTGCCTCCAATCCTTTACTTCTGCAATATTAATATTTGCCTAAGCGCAGGGGTGAGTTACTGTAGTCAGGGAATTGTTTTTAATCAGTAAAACCCACAGCTGCCCAGGAATTAACTGCTTGCAGGGGCCGTAGCTGGTGCTGTACCTGGGGATCTGCAGAACTGGCCAGCATCTGCAGCCTGCTGCTATGAGGGCTTCCCTCGATTGAGTTTTTTTTGTTTTTTGTTTGCTTTTTCTTCTTTCTTTTTGTTTAAACGGACCCCGACTTGCGTTTTCCTACACCTACTCTCCTTGCATACGGGAGGCTAACTTGTATATTATCCCAAGGCATTTGATTTGTTTCACAAATAGGACGCTCCACCCTCTAGCCGCATTACCTTACTTAAGCCTCTTCTTTTTCTGCAGAAACCGGAGGTCGGGTCGCGAGGGCAGGAGTCCCAACCCTCCCACAGCCCACACACAAGCCTGAAGGACAGGACGACCCCGGGAGACGAAGTCTCAGCAGCGCAGAAACCGGAGGTCGGTCGCGAGGGCAGGAGTCCCAAGCCCTCCCACAGCCCACACACAAGCCTGAAGGACAGGATGACCCCCGACAAGCCGAAGTCTCACGCAGAAACCGGAGGTCGGGTCACGAGGGCAGGAGTCCCTAGCCTCCCCACAGCCCACACACAAGCCTGAAGGACAGGACGCCCCCGAGACAAGCGAAGTCTCAGCAGCAGGTAGCGGTGTTCTTTCTGCTCTGCAGCTGCTTCCCTGTGCGGAGGAAAAGATCTACCGCCTCAGTTTAAACTTGGCGCCTTTTTATTCCTCTGTACTGCCATAGACCCTACGTGCTGGACTGCAACCTATTGCTACAACCTATTGCCACAGTATAATCATATGTATTTTAAGGAGTGTTCTGCCTCAATCCTTTACTTCTGCAATATTAATATTTGCCTAAGCGCAGGGTGAGTTACTGTAGTCAGAATTGTTTTTTAATCAGTAAAACCCACAGCTGCCCAGGAATTAACTGCTTGCAGGGGCCGTAGCTGGTGCTGTACCTGGGGATCTGCAGAACTGGCCAGCATCTGCAGCCTGCTGCTAGCAAGGGGCTTCCTCGATTGAGTTTTTTTGTTTTTTGTTTGCTTTTTCTTCTTTCTTTTTGTTTAAACGGACCCCGACTTGCGTTTTCCACCACGCCTACTCTCCTTGCATCACGGAGGCTAACATATATTATCCCAAGGCATTTGATTTGTTTCACAAATAGGGCGCTCCACCCTCTAGCCGCATTACCTTACTTAAGCCTCTTCTTTTTCTGCAGAAACCAGAGGTCGGTCGCGAGGGCAGGAGTCCCAAGCCTCCCACAGCCCACACACAAGCCTGAAGGACAGGACGACCCCAGAGCAAGCCGAAGTCTCACGCGGGTAGCGGTGTTCTTTCTGCTCTGCAGCTGCTTCCTGTGCGGAGGAAAAGCTCTGCGCCTCAGTTTAAACTTGGCGCCTTTTTATTCCTCTGTACTGCCATAGACCCTCGTGCTGGACTGCAACCTATTGCTACAACCTATTGCCACAGTATAATCATATGTATTTTAAAGTGTTCTGCCTCAATCCTACTTCTGCAATATTAATATTTGCCTAAGCGCAGGGGTGAGTTACTGTAGTCAGGGGAATTGTTTTTAATCAGTAAAACCCACAGCTGCCCAGGGAATTAACTGCTTGCAGGGGCCGTAGCTGGTGCTGTACCTGGGGATCTGCAGAACTGGCCAGCATCTGCAGCCTGCTGCTAGCAAGGGCTTCCCTCGATTGAGTTTTTTTGTTTTGTTTGCTTTTATTCTTCTTTCTTTTGTTTAAACGGACCCCGACTTGCGTTTTCCACCATGCATACTCTCCTTGCATCGGGAGGCTAACTTGATATTATCCAAGGCATTTGATTTGTTTCACAAATAGGGCGCTCCACCCTCTAGCCGCATTACCTTACTTAAGCCTCTTCTTTTTCTGCAGAAACCGGAGGTCGGGTCGCGAGGCAGGAGTCCCAAGCCCTCCCACAGCCCACACACAAGCCTGAAGGACAGGACGACCCCAGACAAGCCGAAGTCTCAGCACGCAGGTAGCCGGTGTTCTTTCTGCTCTGCAGCTGCTTCCCTGTCTTGGAGGAAAAGCTCTACCATACCTCAGTTTAAACTTGGCGCCTTTTTATTCCTCTGTACTGCCATAGACCCTACGTGCTGGACTGCAACCTATTGCTACAACCTATTGCCACAGTATAATCATATGTATTTTAAGGAGTGTTCTGCCTCCAATCCTTTACTTCTGCAATATTAATATTTGCCTAAGCGAGGGGTGAGTTACTGTAGTCAGGGGTGTTTTTTAATCAGTAAAACCCACAGCTGCCCAGGGAATTAACTGCTTGCAGGGGCGTAGCAGGTGCTGTACCTGGGGATCTGCAGAACTGGCCAGCATCTGCAGCCTGCTGCTAGCAAGGGCTTCCCTCGATTGAGTTTTTTTTGTTTTTGTTTGCTTTTTTCTTCTTTCTTTTGTTTAAACGGACCCCGACTTGCGTTTTCCACCGCCTACTCTCCTTGCATACGGGAGGCTAACATATATTATCCCAAGGCATTTGATTTGTTTCACAAATAGGCGCTCCACCCTCTAGCCGCATTACCTTGCCTAAGCCTCTTCTTTTTCTGCAGAAACGAGTCGGGTCGCGAGGGCAGGAGTCCCAAGCCCTCCCCACAGCCCACACACAAGCCTGAAGGACAGGACGCCCCCGGAGCAAGCCGAAGTCTCAGCGAGAAACCGGAGGTCGGGTCGCGAGGGCAGGAGTCCCAAGCCCTCCCCACAGCCCACACAAGCCTGAAGGACAGGACGAACCCCCGGGCAAGCAAGTCTCAGCAGCGCAGAAACCGGAGGTCGGGTCGCGGGGCAGGAGTCCCAAGCCCTCCCACAGCCCACACACAAGCCTGAAGGACAGGACGACCCCAGAGCAAGCCGAAGTCTCAGCACGCAGGTAGCCGGTGTTCTTTCTGCTCTGCAGCTGCTTCCCTGTGCGGAGAAAAGCTCTACCGCCTCAGTTTAAACTTGGCGCCTTTTTATTCCTCTGTACTGCCATAGACCCTCGTGCTGGACTGCAACCTATTGCTACAACCTATTGCCACAGTATAATCATATGTATTTTAAGGAGTGTTCTGCCTCCAATCCTTTACTTCTGCAATATTAATATTTGCCTAAGCAGGGGTGAGTTACTGTAGTCAGGGTTTTTTTAATCAGTAAAACCCACAGCTGCCCAGAATTAACTGCTTGCAGGGGCGTAGCTGGTGCTGTACCTGGGGATCTGCAGAACTGGCCAGCATCTGCAGCCTGCTGCTAACAAGGGCTTCCCTCGATTGAGTTTTTCTGTTTTTTGTTTGCTTTTCTTCTTTCTTTTGTTTAAACGGACCCCGACTTGCGTTTTCTACCGCCTACTCTCCTTGCATCACAGGAGGCTAACTATATTATCCCAAGGCATTTGATTTGTTTCACAAATAGGACGCTCCACCCTCTAGCCGCATTACCTTACTTAAGCCTCTTCTTTTTCTGCAGAAACCGGAGGTCGAGTGGCGAGGGCAGGGTCCCAAGCCCTCCACAGCCCACACACAAGCCTGAAGGACAGGCGACCCCCGGAGCAAGCCGAAGTCTCAGCGCAGGGTAGCGGTGTTCTTTCTGCTCTGCAGCTGCTTCCCTGTCTGGGAGAAAAAGCTCTACGCCTCAGTTTAAACTTGGCGCCTTTTTATTCCTCTGTCTGCCATAGACCCTACGTGCTGGACTGCAACCTATTGCTACAACCTATTGCCACAGTATAATCATATGTATTTTAAGGGTGTTCTGCCTCCAATCCTTTACTTCTGCAATATTAATATTTGCCTAAGCAGGGGTGAGTTACTGTAGTCAGGGGATGTTTTTTTAATCAGTAAAACCCACAGCTGCCCAGGGAATTAACTGCTTGCAGGGCCGTAGCTGGTGCTGTACCTGGGATCTGCAGAACTGGCCAGCATCTGCAGCCTGCTGCTAGCAAGGGCTTCCCTCGATTGAGTTTTTTTTGTTTTTTTTTGTTTGCTTTTTTCTTCTTTCTTTTTGTTTAAACGGACCCCCGACTTGCGTTTTCCACCACTACTCTCTCCTTGCACGGGAGGCTAACTATATTATCCCAAGGCATTTGATTTGTTTCACAAATAGAGCGCTCCACCCTCTAGCCGCATTACCTTACTTAAGCCTCTTCTTTTTCTGCAGAAACCGGAGGTCGGGTCGCGAGGGCAGGAGTCCCAAGCCCCCCACAGCCCACACACAAGCCTGAAGGACAGGACGGCCCCAGACAAGCCGAAGTCTCAGCAGCGGTAGCCGGTGTTCTTTCTGCTCTGCAGCTGCTTCCCTGTGCGGAGGAAAAGCTCTACCACGCCTCAGTTTAAACTTGGCGCCTTTTTATTCCTCTGTACTGCCATAGACCCTCGTGCTGGACTGCAACCTATTGCTACAACCTATTGCCACAGTATAATCATATGTATTTTAAGAGTGTTCTGCCTCAATCCTTTACTTCTGCAATATTAATATTTGCCTAAGCAGGGGGTGAGTTACTGTAGTCAGAATTGTTTTTTAATCAGTAAAACCCACAGCTGCCCAGGGAATTAACTGCTTGCAGGGGCCGTAGCTGGTGCTGTACCTGGGATCTGCAGAACTGGCCAGCATCTGCAGCCTGCTGCTAGCAAGGGCTTCCCTCGATTGAGTTTTTTGTTTTTGTTTGCTTTTTCTTCTTTCTTTTTGTTTAAACGGACCCCGACTTGCGTTTTCCACCACGCCTACTCTCCTTGCATACGGGAGGCTAACTTGTATATTATCCCAAGGCATTTGATTTGTTTCACAAATAGGACTCCACCCTCTAGCCGCATTACCTTACTTAAGCCTCTTCTTTTTCTGCAGAAACCGGAGGTCGAGTCGCGGGCAGAGTCCCAAGCCCTCCCACAGCCCACACAAGCCTGAAGGACAGGACGGCCCCGGGCAAGCCGAAGTCTCAGCGCAGGTAGCGGTGTTCTTTCTGCTCTGCAGCTGCTTCCCTGTGCGGAGAAAAGCTCTACCACGCCTCAGTTTAAACTTGGCCCTTTTTATTCCTCTGTACTGCCATAGACCCTACGTGCTGGACTGCAACCTATTGCTACAACCTATTGCCACAGTATAATCAATATGTATTTTAAGGAGTGTTCTGCCTCCAATCCTTTACTTCTGCAATATTAATATTTGCCTAACGCAGGGGTGAGTTATTGAAGTCAGAATTGTTTTTTTATCAGTAAAACCCACAGCTGCCCAGGAATTAACTGCTTGCAGGGGCCGTAGCTGGTGCTGTACCTGGGGGATCTGCAGAACTGGCCAGCATCTGCAGCCTGCTGCTAGCAAGGGGCTTCCCTCGATTGAGTTTTTTTTTTGTTTTTTTTGTTTGCTTTTTTTCTTCTTTCTTTTTGTTTAAACCGGACCCCCGACTTGCGTTTTCCACCACGCCTACTCTCCTTGCATACGGGAGGCTAACTTGTATATTATCCCAAGGCATTTGATTTGTTTCACAAATAGGACGCTCCACCCTCTTCGCATTACCTTCCTAAGCCTCTTCTTTTTCTGCAGAAACCGGAGGTCGGGTCGCGAGGCAGGAGTCCCAAGCCCTCCACAGCCCACACACAAGCCTGAAGGACAGGACGACCCCCAGACACCCGAAGTCTCACGCGCAGGTGCGGTGTTCTTTCTGCTCTGCAGCTGCTTCCCTGTGCGGAGGAAAAGCTCTACCACGCCTCAGTTTAAACTTGGCGCCTTTTTATTCCTCTGTACTGCCATAGACCCTCGTGCTGGACTGCAACCTATTGCTACAACCTATTGCCACAGTATAATCATATGTATTTTAAGGAGTGTTCTGCCTCAATCCTTTACTTCTGCAATATTAATATTGCCTAAGCAGGGGTGAGTTACTGTAGTCAGGGAATTTTTTTAATCAGTAAAACCCACAGCTGCCCAGGAATTAACTGCTTGCAGGGGCCGTAGCTGGTGCTGTACCTGGGGATCTGCAGAACTGGCCAGCATCTGCAGCCTGCTGCTAACAGGGGCTTCCCTCGATTGAGTTTTTTGTTTTTGTTTGCTTTTTTCTTTCTTTTTGTTTAAACGGACCCCGACTTCGTTTTCCACCGCCTACTCTCCTTGCATACGGAGGCTAACATATATTATCCCAAGGCATTTGATTTGTTTCACAAATAGGACGCTCCACCCTCTAGCCGCATTACCTTGCAAGCCTCTTCTTTTTCTGCAGAAACCGGAGGTCGGGTCGCGAGGGCAGGGTCCCAAGCCCTCCCACAGCCCACACACAAGCCTGAAGGACAGGACGACCCCAGACAAGCCGAAGTCTCAGCAGCGCAGGTAGCGGTGTTCTTTCTGCTCTGCAGCTGCTTCCTGTCTGGAGGAAAAGCTCTACCCGCCTCAGTTTAAACTTGGCGCCTTTTATTCCTCTGTGCTGCCATAGACCCTACGTGCTGGACTGCAACCTATTGCTACAACCTATTGCCACAGTATAATCATATGTATTTTAAGGAGTGTTCTGCCTCCAATCCTTTACTTCTGCAATATTAATATTTGCCTAAGCGAGGTGAGTTACTGTAGTCAGGGGATTGTTTTTAATCAGTAAAACCCACAGCTGCCCAGAATTAACTGCTTGCAGGGGCCGTAGCTGGTGCTGTACCTGGGGATCTGCAGAACTGGCCAGCATCTGCAGCCTGCTGCTAACAAGGGCTTCCTCGATTGAGTTTTTTGTTTTTGTTTGCTTTTTCTTCTTTCTTTTGTTTAAACGGACCCCGACTCGTTTTCCACCACGCCTACTCTCCTTGCATCAGGGAGGCTAACTGTATATTATCCCAAGGCATTTGATTTGTTTCACAAATAGGACGCTCCACCCTCTACCGCATTACCTTCTTAAGCCTCTTCTTTTTCTGCAGAAACCGGAGGTCGGGTCAGCGGGGCAGGAGTCCCAAGCCCTCCCAGCCCACACACAAGCCTGAAGGACAGGACGACCCCAGAGCAAGCCCGAAGTCTCAGCAGCATGAGTAGCCAGTGTTCTTTCTGCTCTGCAGCTGCTTCCCTGTCGCGGAGGAAAAGCTCTACCACGCCTCAGTTTAAACTTGGCGCCTTTTTATTCCTCTGTACTGCCATAGACCCTCGTGCTGGACTGCAACCTATTGCTACAACCTATTGCCACAGTATAATCATATGTATTTTAAGGAGTGTTCTGCCTCAATCCTTTACTTCTGCAATAATAATATTGCCCTAAGCACGGGGTGAGTTACTGTAGTCAGGGATGTTTTTTAATCAGTAAAACCCACAGCTGCCCAGGGGAATTAACTGCTTGCAGGGGCCGTAGCTGGTGCTGTACCTGGGGGATCTGCAGAACTGGCCAGCATCTGCAGCCTGCTGCTAGCAAGGGGCTTCCCTCGATTGAGTTTTTTTGTTTTTTTGTTTGCTTTTTTTCTTCTTTCTTTTTGTTTAAACCGGACCCCCGACTTGCGTTTTCCACCACGCCTACTCTCCTTGCATATGGGAGGCTAACTTGTATATTATCCCAAGGCATTTGATTTGTTTCACAAATAGGACGCTCCACCCTCTAGCCGCATTACCTTACTTAAGCCTCTTCTTTTTTCTGCAGAAACCGGAGGTCGGGTCTCGAGGGCAGGAGTCCCAAGCCCTCCCCACAGCCCACACACAAGCCTGAAGGACAGGACGACCCCCCCGGAGCAAGCCGAAGTCTCAACGCGCAGAAACCGGAGGTCGGGTCGCGAGGGCAGGAGTCCCAAGCCCTCCCCACAGCCCACACACAAGCCTGAAGGACAGGACGACCCCCCGGAGCAAGCCGAAGTCTCAACGCAGAAACCGAGGTCGGGTCAGAGGGCAGGAGTCCCAAGCCCTCCCCACAGCCCACACACAAGCCTGAAGGACAGGACGACCCCCAGACAAGCCGAAGTCTCAGCGCGCAGGTAGCCGGTGTTCTTTCTGCTCTGCAGCTGCTTCCTGTGCGGAGGAAAAGCTCTACCACGCCTCAGTTTAAACTTGCGCCTTTTTATTCCTCTGTACTGCCATAGACCCTACGTGCTGGACTGCAACCTATTGCTACAACCTATTGCCACAGTATAATCATATGTATTTTAAAGAGTGTTCTGCCTCCAATCCTTTACTTCTGCAATATTAATATTTCCTAAGCGCGGGGTGAGTTACTGTAGTCGGAATTGTTTTTAATCAGTAAAATCCACAGCTGCCCAGGGAATTAACTGCTTGCAGGGGCCGTAGCTGGTGCTGTACCTGGGGATCTGCAGAACTGGCCAGCATCTGCAGCCTGCTGCTAGCAAGGGCTTCCCTCGATTGAGTTTTTTGTTTTTGTTTGCTTTTTCTTCTTTCTTTTGTTTAAACGGACCCCGACTGCGTTTTCCACCACGCCTACTCTCCTTGCATACGGGAGGCTAACATATATTATCCCAAGGCATTTGATTTGTTTCACAAATAGGGCCTCCACCCTCTAGCTGCATTACCTTCCTTAAGCCTCTTCTTTTTCTGCAGAAACCGGAGGTCGGGTCAGCGAGGGCAGGTCCCAAGCCCTCCCAGCCCACACACACAAGCCTGAAGGACAGGACGCCCCAGACAGGCGAAGTCTCAGCATGAGTGGCAGTGTTCTTTCTGCTCTGCAGCTGCTTCCTGTGCGGAGGAAAAGCTCTACCACGCCTCAGTTTAAACTTGGCGCCTTTTTATTCCTCTGTGCTGCCATAGACCCTACGTGCTGGACTGCAACCTATTGCTACAACCTATTGCCACAGTATAATCATATGTATTTTAAGGTGTTCTGCCTCCAATCCTTTACTTCTGCAATATTAATATTGCCTAAGCATGAGGGTGAGTTACTGTAGTCAGAATTTTTTTTAATCAGTAAAACCCACAGCTGCCCAGAGAATTAACTGCTTGCAGGGGCCGTAGCTGGTGCTGTACCTGGGGATCTGCAGAACTGGCCAGCATCTGCAGCCTGCTGCTAACAAGGGGCTTCCCTCGATTGAGTTTTTGTTTTTTGTTTGCTTTTTTCTTCTTTCTTTTGTTTAAACCGGACCCCGACTTGCGTTTTCCCACGCCTACTCTCCTTGCATCGGGAGGCTAACATATATTATCCCAAGGCATTTGATTTGTTTCACAAATAGGACGCTCCACCCTCTAGCCGCATTACCTTACTTAAGCCTCTTCTTTTTCTGCAGAAACGGAGGTCGGTCGCGAGGCAGGAGTCCCAAGCCTCCCACAGCCCACACACAAGCCTGAAGGACAGGACGACCCCCGAGCAAGCCGAAGTCTCAACGCGCAGGTAGCCGGTGTTCTTTCTGCTCTGCAGCTGCTTCCCTGTGCGGAGGAAAAGCTCTACCACGCCTCAGTTTAAACTTGGCGCCTTTTTTATTCCTCTGTACTGCCATAGACCCTACGTGCTGGACTGCAACCTATTGCTACAACCTATTGCCACAGTATAATCATATGTATTTTAAGGGAGTGTTCTGCCTCCAATCCTTTACTTCTGCAATATTAATATTTGCCTAAACGCAGGGGTGAGTTACTGTAGTCAGGGGAATTGTTTTTTTTAATCAGTAAAAACCCACAGCTGCCCAGGGGAATTAACTGCTTGCAGGGGCCGTAGCTGGTGCTGTACCTGGGGGATCTGCAGAACTGTCCAGCATCTGCAGCCTGCTGCTAGCAAGGGGCTTCCCTCGATTGAGTTTTTTTTTTGTTTTTTTTGTTTGGTTTTTTTCTTCTTTCTTTTTGTTTAAACCGGACCCCGACTTGCGTTTTCCACCGCCTACTCTCCTTGCACCAGGGAGGCTAACCTGTATATTATCCCAAGGCATTTGATTTGTTTCACAAATAGGGCGCTCCACCCTCTAGCCGCATTACCTTACTTAAGCCTCTTCTTTTTCTGCAGAAACCGGAGGTCGGGTCGCGAGGCAGGAGTCCCAAGCCCTCCCACAGCCCACACACAAGCCTGAAGGACAGGACGCCCCAGAGCAAGCCGAAGTCTCCAGCAGCATGGGTAGCGGTGTTCTTTCTGCTCTGCAGCTGCTTCCCTGTCTGGAGGAAAAGCTCTACCACGCCTCAGTTTAAACTTGGCGCCTTTTTATTCCTCTGTGCTGCCATAGACCCTACGTGCTGGACTGCAACCTATTGCTACAACCTATTGCCACAGTATAATCATATGTATTTTAAGGAGTGTTCTGCCTCCAATCCTTTACTTCTGCAATATTAATATTTGCCTAAGCATGAGGGGTGAGTTACTGTAGTCAGGGGAATGTTTTTTAATCAGTAAAACCCACAGCTGCCCAGGGAATTAACTGCTTGCAGGGGCCGTAGCTGGTGCTGTACCTGGGGATCTGCAGAACTGGCCAGCATCTGCAGCCTGCTGCTAAGGGGCTTCCCTCGATTTAGTTTTTATTGTTTTTTGTTTGCTTTTTTCTTCTTTCTTTTTGTTTAAACGGACCCCGACTTGCGTTTCCCACGCCTACTCTCCTTGCATCTGGAGGCTAACTTGTATATTATCCCAAGGCATTTGATTTGTTTCACAAATGGACGCTCCACCCTCTGCCGCATTACCTTACTAAGCCTCTTCTTTTTCT
Organism: Neoceratodus forsteri; assembly: GCA_016271365.2. Lineage (NCBI taxonomy): Eukaryota > Metazoa > Chordata > Ceratodontiformes > Ceratodontidae > Neoceratodus > Neoceratodus forsteri. The sequence continues at coordinate 629,944,910 of CM057456.1, read as the reverse complement.
GCAGAAACCGGAGGTCGGGTCGCGAGGGCAGGAGTCCCAAGCCCTCCCACAGCCCACACACAAGCCTGAAGGACAGGCCCGAGCAAGCCGAAGTCTCAGCGCAGGTAGCCGGTGTTCTTTCTGCTCTGCAGCTGCTTCCCTGTGGGAGGAAAAGCTCTACGCCTCAGTTTAAACTTGGCGCCTTTTTATTCCTCTGTACTGCCATAGACCCTCGTGCTGGACTGCAACCTATTGCTACAACCTATTGCCACAGTATAATCATATGTATTTTAAGGGAGTGTTCTGCCTCCAATCCTTTACTTCTGCAATATTAATATTTGCCTAACGCAGGGGTGAGTTACTGTAGTCAGGGGTGTTTTTTAATCAGTAAAACCCACAGCTGCCCAGGGAATTAACTGCTTGCAGGGCCGTAGCTGGTGCTGTACCTGGGGATCTGCAGAACTGGCCAGCATCTGCAGCCTGCTGCTAGCAAGGGGCTTCCCTCGATTGAGTTTTTTTTTTTTTGTTTGCTTTTTCTTCTTTCTTTTGTTTAAACCGGACCCCGACTTGCGTTTTCCACGCCTACTCTCCTTGCATACGGAGGCTAACTTATATTATCCCAAGGCATTTGATTTGTTTCACAAATAGGATGCTCCACCTGCTAGCATTACCTTACTTAAGCCTCTTCTTTTTCTGCAGAAACCGGAGTCGGGTCGCGAGGCAGGAGTCCCAAGCCCTCCCACAGCCCACACACAAGCCTGAAGGACAGGACGACTCCCGGAGAAAGCCAAGTCTCAACGCGAGAAACTGGAGGTCGGGTCACAGGGCAGAAGTCCCAAGCCCTCCCACAGCCCACACACAAGCCTGAAGGACAGGAGACCCCCGGAGCAAGCCGAAGTCTCACACGCAGAAACGGAGGTCGGGTCGCGAGGCAGGAGTCCAAGCCCTCCCAGCCCACACACAAGCCTGAAGGACAGGACGACCCCAGAGCAAGCCGAAGTCTCAGCGCAGGTGGCGGTGTTCTTTCTGCTCTGCAGCTGCTTCCCTGTCGTGGAGAAAAGCTCTACCGCCTCAGTTTAAACTTGGCGCCTTTTATTCCTCTGTACTGCCATAGACCCTCGTGCTGGACTGCAACCTATTGCTACAACCTATTGCCACAGTATAATCATATGTATTTTAAGGTGTTCTGCCTCCAATCCTTTACTTCTGCAATATTAATATTTGCCTACGCGGGGTGAGTTACTGTAGTTAGGGAATTGTTTTTTAATCAGTAAAACCCACAGCTGCCAGAATTAACTGCTTGCAGGGGCCGTAGCTGGTGCTGTACCGGGGATCTGCAGAACTGGCCAGCATCTGCAGCCTGCTGCTAGCAAGGGCTTCCCTCGATTGAGTTTTTTTTGTTTTTTGTTTGCTTTTTTCTTCTTTCTTTTGTTTAAACGGACCCCCGACTTGCGTTTTCCCACGCCTACTCTCCTTGCATCACGGAGGCTAACGTATATTATCCCAAGGCATTTGATTTGTTTCACAAATAGGGCTCCACCCTCTGGCGCATTACCTTACTTAGCCTCTTCTTTTTCTGCAGAAACCGGAGGTCGGGTCGCGAGGGCAGGAGTCCCAAGCCCTCCCACGCCCACACAAGCCTGAAGGACAGGACGACCCCAGACAAGCGAAGTCTCCAGCAGGTGGCGGTGTTCTTTCTGCTCTGCAGCTGCTTCCCTGTGCGGAGGAAAAGCTCTACCACGCCTCAGTTTAAACTTGGCGCCTTTTTATTCCTCTGTACTGCCATAGACCCTCGTGCTGGACTGCAACCTATTGCTACAACCTATTGCCACAGTATAATCATATGTTTTAAGGAGTGTTCTGCCTCAATCCTTTACTTCTGCAATATTAATATTTGCCCTAAACGCGGGGTGAGTTACTGTAGTCAGAATTTTTTTTAATCAGTAAAACCCACAGCTGCCCAGGAATTAACTGCTTGCAGGGGCCGTAGCTGGTGCTGTACCTGGGGATCTGCAGAACTGGCCAGCATCTGCAGCCTGCTGCTAGCAAGGGCTTCCCTCGATTGAGTTTTTTGTTTTTGTTTGCTTTTTCTTCTTTCTTTTGTTTAAACCGGACCCCGACTTGCGTTTCCTACGCCTACTCTCCTTGCATACGGAGGCTAACATATATTATCCCAAGGCATTTGATTTGTTTCACAAATAGGACGCTCCACCCTCTAGCCGCATTACCTTACTTAAGCCTCTTCTTTTTCTGCAGAAACCGAGGTCGGTCGCGAGGGCAGGAGTCCCAAGCCCTCCCACAGCCCACACAAGCCTGAAGGACAGGACGACCCCGGGCAAGCCGAAGTCTCAAGCGCAGGTAGCCGGTGTTCTTTCTGCTCTGCAGCTGCTTCCCTGTGCGGAGGAAAAGCTCTACCACGCCTCAGTTTAAACTTGGCGCCTTTTATTCCTCTGTACTGCCATAGACCCTCGTGCTGGACTGCAACCTATTGCTACAACCTATTGCCACAGTATAATCATATGTATTTTAAGAGTGTTCTGCCTCCAATCCTTTACTTCTGCAATATTAATATTTGCCTACGCGGGGTGAGTTACTGTAGTCAGGGGTTGTTTTTTAATCAGTAAAACCCACAGCTGCCCAGGGATTAACTGCTTGCAGGGGCCGTAGCTGGTGCTGTACCTGGGGATCTGCAGAACTGTCCAGCATCTGCAGCCTGCTGCTAGCAAGGGCTTCCCTCGATTGAGTTTTTTTTGTTTTTTGTTTGGTTTTCTTCTTTCTTTTGTTTAAACCGGACCCCGACTTGCGTTTTCCACCACGCCTACTCTCCTTGCATACGGGAGGCTAACTGTATATTATCCAAGGCATTTGATTTGTTTCACAAATAGGGCGCTCCACCCTCTAACCGCATTACCTTACTTAAGCCTCTTCTTTTTCTGCAGAAACCGGAGGTCGGGTCGCGAGGCAGGGTCCCAAGCCCTCCCCAGCCCACACACAAGCCTGAAGGACAGGACCACCCCGGAGCAAGCCGAGTCTCCAGCGCAGGTAGCCAGTGTTCTTTCTGCTCTGCAGCTGCTTCCCTGTGCGGAGGAAAAGCTCTACCACGCCTCAGTTTAAACTTGGCGCCTTTTTATTCCTCTGTACTGCCATAGACCCTCGTGCTGGACTGCAACCTATTGCTACAACCTATTGCCACAGTATAATCATATGTATTTTAAGGAGTGTTCTGCCTCAATCCTTTACTTCTGCAATATTAATATTTGCCAAACGCAGGGGTGAGTTACTGTAGTCAGGGGTGTTTTTTAATCAGTAAAACCCACAGCTGCCCAGGAATTAACTGCTTGCAGGGGCGTAGCTGGTGCTGTACCTGGGGATCTGCAGAACTGGCCAGCATCTGCAGCCTGCTGCTAACAAGGGGCTTCCCTCGATTGAGTTTTTTGTTTTTGTTTTGCTTTTTCTTCTATCTTTTGTTTAAACGGACCCCGACTTGCGTTTTCCACCACGCCTACTCTCCTTGCATATGGGAGGCTAACATATATTATCCCAAGGCATTTGATTTGTTTCACAAATAGGACGCTCCACCCTCTAGCCGCATTACCTTACTTAAGCCTCTTCTTTTTTCTGCAGAAACCGGAGGTCGGGTCGCGAGGGCAGGAGTCCCAAGCCCTCCCCACAGCCCACACACAAGCCTGAAGGACAGGACGACCCCCCCCCGGAGCAAGCCGAAGTCTCAGCGCCGGAAGCCGGAGTCGGGTCGCGAGGCAGGTCCCAAGCCCTCCCACAGCCCACACAAGCCTGAAGGACAGGACGAACCCCAGAGCAAGCCGAAGTCTCAACGCGCAGAAACCGGAGGTCGGGTCGCGAGGGCAGGAGTCCCAAGCCCTCCCCACAGCCCACACACAAGCCTGAAGGACAGGACGCCCCCGAGCAAGCCGAAGTCTCAACGCGCAGGTAGCCGGTGTTCTTTCTGCTCTGCAGCTGCTTCCCTGTGCGGAGGAAAAGCTCTACCACGCCTCAGTTTAAACTTGGCGCCTTTTTTATTCCTCTGTACTGCCATAGACCCTACGTGCTGGACTGCAACCTATTGCTACAACCTATTGCCACAGTATAATCATATGTATTTTAAGAGTGTTCTGCCTCAATCCTTTACTTCTGCAATATTAATATTTGCCTAAGCAGGGGTGAGTTACTGTAGTCAGGGGAATGTTTTTTAATCAGTAAAATCCACAGCTGCCCAGGAATTAACTGCTTGCAGGGGCCGTAGCTGGTGCTGTACCTGGGGATCTGCAGAACTGGCCAGCATCTGCAGCCTGCTGCTAACAAGGGCTTCCCTCGATTGAGTTTTTTGTTTTTGTTTGCTTTTTCTTCTTTCTTTTGTTTAAACGGACCCCGACTTGCGTTTTCCACCACGCCTCTCTCCTTGCATCACGGAGGCTAACTTGTATATTATCCCAAGGCATTTGATTTGTTTCACAAATAGGGCGCTCCACCCTCTAGCTGCATTACCTTACTTAAGCCTCTTCTTTTTCTGCAGAAACGGAGGTCGGTTCGCGAGGCAGGAGTCCCAAGCCCTCCCAGCCCACCACAAGCCTGAAGGACAGGACGACCCCGCTGCCGAAGTCTCAGCAGCAGGTAGCGGTGTTCTTTCTGCTCTGCAGCTGCTTCCCTGTCTGGAGGAAAAGCTCTACGCCTCAGTTTAAACTTGGCGCCTTTTTTATTCCTCTGTACTGCCATAGACCCTACGTGCTGGACTGCAACCTATTGCTACAACCTATTGCCACAGTATAATCATATGTATTTTAAGGGAGTGTTCTGCCTCCAATCCTTTACTTCTGCAATATTAATATTTGCCTAAACGCAGGGGTGAGTTACTGTAGTCAGGGGAATTGTTTTTTTTAATCAGTAAAAACCCACAGCTGCCCAGGGGAATTAACTGCTTGCAGGGGCCGTAGCTGGTGCTGTACCTGGGGGATCTGCAGAACTGGCCAGCATCTGCAGCCTGCTGCTAGCAAGGGGCTTCCCTCGATTGAGTTTTTTTTTTTTTGTTTGCTTTTTTTCTTCTTTCTTTTGTTTAAACGGACCCACGACTTGCGTTTTCCACCGCCTACTCTCCTTGCATACGGAGGCTAACATATATTATCCCAAGGCATTTGATTTGTTTCACAAATAGGGCGCTCCACCCTCTAGCCGCATTACCTTACTTAGCCTCTTCTTTTTCTGCAGAAACCGGAGGTCGGGTCGCGAGGCAGGAGTCCCAAGCCCTCCCACAGCCCACACACAAGCCTGAAGGACAGGGACGGCCCCAGACAAGCCGAAGTCTCAGCAGCTGCGGTGGCGGTGTTCTTTCTGCTCTGCAGCTGCTTCCCTGTGCGGAGGAAAAGCTCTACCACGCCTCAGTTTAAACTTGGCGCCTTTTTATTCCTCTGTACTGCCATAGACCCTCGTGCTGGACTGCAACCTATTGCTACAACCTATTGCCACAGTATAATCATATGTATTTTAAAGTGTTCTGCCTCCAATCCTTTACTTCTGCAATATTAATATTGCCTAGCATGAGGGTGAGTTACTGTAGTCAGGATGTGTTTTTTAATCAGTAAAACCCACAGCTGCCCAGGGAATTAACTGCTTGCAGGGGCCGTAGCTGGTGCTGCCTGGGATCTGCAGAACTGGCCAGCATCTGCAGCCTGCTGCTAGCAAGGGCTTCCCTCGATTGAGTTTTTTTGTTTTTGTTTGTTTTTTCTTCTTTCTTTTTGTTTAAACGGACCCCGACTTGCGTTTTCCACCGCCCTACTCTCCTTGCATACAGGGCTAACCTGTATATTATCCCAAGGCATTTGATTTGTTTCACAAATAGACGCTCCACCCTCTAGCCGCATTACCTTACTTAAGCCTCTTCTTTTTCTGCAGAAACCGGAGGTCGGTCGCGAGGGCAGGAGTCCCAAGCCCTCCCCAGCCCACACAAGCCTGAAGGACAGGACCCCCGAGCAAGCGAAGTCTCAGCAGCAGGTAGCCGGTGTTCTTTCTGCTCTGCAGCTGCTTCCTGTGCGGAGGAAAGCTCTACCGCCTCAGTTTAAACTTGGCGCCTTTTTATTCCTCTGTGCTGCCATAGACCCTCGTGCTGGACTGCAACCTATTGCTACAACCTATTGCCACAGTATAATCATATGTATTTAAGGGAGTGTTCTGCCTCCAATCCTTTACTTCTGCAATATTAATATTTGCCTAGAACGCAGGGGTGAGTTACTGTAGTCAGGAATTGTTTTTTAATCAGTAAAACCCACAGCTGCCCAGGGAATTAACTGCTTGCAGGGGCCGTAGCTGGTGCTGTACCTGGGGATCTGCAGAACTGGCCAGCATCTGCAGCCTGCTGCTAACAGAGCTTCCCTCGATTGAGTTTTTATTGTTTTTTGTTTGCTTTTTCTTCTTTCTTTTTGTTTAAACGGACCCCGACTTGCGTTTTCCTACGCCTACTCTCCTTGCACTCGGAGGCTAACGTATATTATCCCAAGGCATTTGATTTGTTTCACAAATAGGGCGCTCCACCCTCTAGCCGCATTACCTTAAGCCTCTTCTTTTTCTGCAGAAACGGAGGTCGGGTCGCGAGCAGGAGTCCCAAGCCCTCCCAGCCCACACACAAGCCTGAAGGACAGGGCGACCCCCGGGCAAGCCGAAGTCTCAGCAGCGCAGGTTGCGGTGTTCTTTCTGCTCTGCAGCTGCTTCCTGTCTGGGAGGAAAAGCTCTACCGCCTCAGTTTAAACTTGGCGCTTTTTATTCCTCTGTACTGCCATAGACCCTACGTGCTGGACTGCAACCTATTGCTACAACCTATTGCCACAGTATAATCATATGTATTTTAAGGAGTGTTCTGCCTCCAATCCTTTACTTCTGCAATATTAATATTTGCCCTAAGCAGGGGTGAGTTACTGTAGTCAGGGAATTGTTTTTAATCAGTAAAACCCACAGCTGCCCAGGGAATTAACTGCTTGCAGGGGCCGTAGCTAGTGCTGTACCTGGGGATCTGCAGAACTGGCCAGCATCTGCAGCCTGCTGCTAACAAGGGCTTCCCTCGATTGAGTTTTTTGTTTTGTTTGCTTTTCTTCTTTCTTTTTGTTTAAACCGGACCCCGACTTGCGTTTCCACCACGCCTACTCTCCTTGCATAGGGAGGCTAACATATATTATCCCAAGGCATTTGATTTGTTTCACAAATAGGATGCTCCACCCGCTAGCCGCATTACCTTACTTAAGCCTCTTCTTTTTTCTGCAGAAACCGGAGGTCGGGTCGCGAGGGCAGGAGTCCCAAGTCCTCCCCACAGCCCACACACAAGCCTGAAGGACAGGACGACCCGAGCAAGCCGAAGTCTCAACGCGCAGGTAGCCGGTGTTCTTTCTGCTCTGCAGCTGCTTCCCTGTGCGGAGGAAAAGCTCTACCACGCCTCAGTTTAAACTTGGCGCCTTTTTTATTCCTCTGTACTGCCATAGACCCTACGTGCTGGACTGCAACCTATTGCTACAACCTATTGCCACAGTATAATCATATGTATTTTAAAGGAGTGTTCTGCCTCAATCCTTTACTTCTGCAATATTAATATTTGCCTAAGCGCGAGGTGAGTTACTGTAGTCAGGGGATTGTTTTTTAATCAGTAAAACCCACAGCTGCCCAGAATTAACTGCTTGCAGGGCCGTAGCTGGTGCTGTACCTGGGGATCTGCAGAACTGGCCAGCATCTGCAGCCTGCTGCTAACAAGGGCTTCCCTCGATTGAGTTTTTTTGTTTTTGTTTGCTTTTTCTTCTTTCTTTTTGTTTAAACCGGACCCCGACTTGCGTTTTCCACCACGCCTACTCTCCTTGCATACGGAGGCTAACTGTATATTATCCCAAGGCATTTGATTTGTTTCACAAATAGGACGCTCCACCCTCTAGCCGCATTACCTTACTTAAGCCTCTTCTTTTTTCTGCAGAAACCGGAGGTCGGGTCGCGAGGGCAGGAGTCCCAAGCCCTCCCCACAGCCCACACACAAGCCTGAAGGACAGGACGACCCCCCCCCGGAGAAAGCCGAAGTCTCAACGCGCAGAATCCGGAGGTCGGTCGCGAGGGCAGAGTCCCAGCCCTCCACAGCCCACACACAAGCCTGAAGGACAGGACGACCCCAGACAAGCGAAGTCTCAGCAGCAGGTGGCGGTGTTCTTTCTGCTCTGCAGCTGCTTCCCTGTCGGAGGAAAAGCTCTACCACGCCTCAGTTTAAACTTGGCGCCTTTTTATTCCTCTGTACTGCCATAGACCCTACGTGCTGGACTGCAACCTATTGCTACAACCTATTGCCACAGTATAATCATATGTATTTTAAGGAGTGTTCTGCCTCCAATCCTTTACTTCTGCAATATTAATATTTGCCTAAACGCAGGGTGAGTTACTGTAGTCAGGGGAATTGTTTTTAATCAGTAAAACCCACAGCTGCCCAGGGAATTAACTGCTTGCAGGGGCCGTAGCTGGTGCTGTACCTGGGGATCTGCAGAACTGGCCAGCATCTGCAGCCTGCTGCTAACAAGGGGCTTCCCTCGATTGATTTTTTTGTTTTTTGTTTGCTTTTTCTTCTTTTTTTTGTTTAAACGGACCCCGACTTGCGTTTCCACCACGCCTACTCTCCTTGCATACGGAGGCTAACTTGTATATTATCCCAAGGCATTTGATTTGTTTCACAAATAGGACGCCCACCCTCTAGCCGCATTACCTTACTTAAGCCTCTTCTTTTTCTGCAGAAACCAGAGGTCGGTCGCGAGGGCAGGAGTCCCAAGCCCTCCCACAGCCCACACACAAGCCTGAAGGACAGGCGACCTCCCGGAGCAAGCCGAAGTCTCAGCGCGAGGTAGCCGGTGTTCTTTCTGCTCTGCAGCTGCTTCCCATGCGGAAGAAAAGCTCTACCACGCCTCAGTTTAAACTTGGCGCCTTTTTATTCCTCTGTACTGCCATAGACCCTCGTGCTGGACTGCAACCTATTGCTACAACCTATTGCCACAGTATAATCATATGTATTTTAAGAGTGTTCTGCCTCCAATCCTTTACTTCTGCAATATTAATATTTGCCTAAACGCAGGGGTGAGTTACTGTAGTCAGGGGAATTGTTTTTTTTAATCAGTAAAAACCCACAGCTGCCCAGGGGAATTAACTGCTTGCAGGGGCCGTAGCTGGTGCTGTACCTGGGGGATCTGCAGAACTGGCCAGCATCTGCAGCCTGCTGCTAGCAAGGGGCTTCCCTCGATTGAGTTTTTTTTTTGTTTTTTTTGTTTGCTTTTTTTCTTCTTTCTTTTTGTTTAAACCGGACCCCGACTTGCGTTTTCCACCACGCCTACTCTCCTTGCATCACGGAGGCTAACTTGTATATTATCCCAAGGCATTTGATTTGTTTCACAAATAGGGCGCTCCACCCTCTAGCCGATTACCTTACTTAAGCCTCTTCTTTTTCTGCAGAAACCGGAGGTCGGGTCGCGAGGCAGGAGTCCCAAGCCCTCCCACAGCCCACACACAAGCCTGAAGGACAGGACGACCCCGAGCAAGCCGAAGTCTCCAGCGCAGGTAGCGGTGTTCTTTCTGCTCTGCAGCTGCTTCCCTGTCTGCGGAGGAAAAGCTCTACCGCCTCAGTTTAAACTTGGCGCCTTTTTATTCCTCTGTACTGCCATAGACCCTCGTGCTGGACTGCAACCTATTGCTACAACCTATTGCCACAGTATAATCATATGTATTTTAAGGGAGTGTTCTGCCTCCAATCCTTTACTTCTGCAATATTAATATTTGCCTAAACGCAGGGGTGAGTTACTGTAGTCAGGGGAATTGTTTTTTTTAATCAGTAAAAACCCACAGCTGCCCAGGGGAATTAACTGCTTGCAGGGGCCGTAGCTGGTGCTGTACCTGGGGGATCTGCAGAACTGGCCAGCATCTGCAGCCTGCTGCTAGCAAGGGGCTTCCCTCGATTGAGTTTTTTTTTTGTTTTTTTTGTTTGCTTTTTTTCTTCTATCTTTTGTTTAAACGGACCCCCGACTTGCGTTTTCCTACGCCTACTCTCCTTGCATAGGGAGGCTAACATGTATATTATCCCAAGGCATTTGATTTGTTTCACAAATAGGACGCTCCACCCTCTAGCCGCATTACCTTACTTAAGCCTCTTCTTTTTTCTGCAGAAACCGGAGGTCGGGTCGCGAGGGCAGGAGTCCCAAGCCCTCCCCACAGCCCACACACAAGCCTGAAGGACAGGACACCCCCGAGCAAGCCAAGTCTCAACGCAGAAACCGGAGGTCGGGTCGCGAGGGCAGGAGTCCCAAGCCTCCCCACAGCCCACACAAGCCTGAAGGACAGGACGAACCCCCCGAGCAAGCCAAGTCTCAACGCAGAAACCGGAGGTCGGGTCGCGAGGGCAGGAGTCCCAAGCCCTCCCCACAGCCCACACACAAGCCTGAAGGACAGGACGACCCCCCGAGCAAGCCGAAGTCTCAACGCGCAGGTAGCCGGTGTTCTTTCTGCTCTGCAGCTGCTTCCCTGTGCGGAGGAAAAGCTCTACCACGCCTCAGTTTAAACTTGGCGCCTTTTTTATTCCTCTGTACTGCCATAGACCCTACGTGCTGGACTGCAACCTATTGCTACAACCTATTGCCACAGTATAATCATATGTATTTTAAGGGAGTGTTCTGCCTCCAATCCTTTACTTCTGCAATATTAATATTTGCCTAAACGCAGGGGTGAGTTACTGTAGTCAGGGGAATTGTTTTTTTTAATCAGTAAAAACCCACAGCTGCCCAGGGGAATTAACTGCTTGCAGGGGCCGTAGCTGGTGCTGTACCTGGGGGATCTGCAGAACTGGCCAGCATCTGCAGCCTGCTGCTAGCAAGGGGCTTCCCTCGATTGAGTTTTTTTTTTGTTTTTTTTGTTTGCTTTTTTTCTTCTTTCTTTTTGTTTAAACCGGACCCCCGACTTGCGTTTTCCACCACGCCTACTCTCCTTGCATACGGGAGGCTAACTTATATTATCCCAAGGCATTTGATTTGTTTCACAAATAGGACGCTCCACCCTCTAGCGCATTACCTTACTTAAGCCTCTTCTTTTTCTGCAGAAACCGGAGGTCGGTCGCGAGGGCAGGAGTCCCAAGCCCTCCCACAGCCCACACACAAGCCTGAAGGACAGGACGACCCCCAGAGCAAGCCAAGTCTCAGCGCGCGGGTAGGCGGTGTTCTTTCTGCTCTGCAGCTGCTTCCTGTCGCGGAGGAAAAGCTCTACCACGCCTCAGTTTAAACTTGGCGCCTTTTTATTCCTCTGTGCTGCCATAGACCCTACGTGCTGGACTGCAACCTATTGCTACAACCTATTGCCACAGTATAATCATATGTATTTTAAGGGAGTGTTCTGCCTCCAATCCTTTACTTCTGCAATATTAATATTTGCCTAAAGCAGGGGTGAGTTACTGTAGTCAGGAATTTTTTTTAATCAGTAAAACCCACAGCTGCCCAGAGAATTAACTGCTTGCAGGGGCCGTAGCTGGTGCTGTACCTGGGGATCTGCAGAACTGGCCAGCATCTGCAGCCTGCTGCTAGCAAGGGCTTCCCTCGATTGAGTTTTTTTGTTTTTTGTTTGCTTTTTTCTTCTTTCTTTTGTTTAAACCGGACCCCGACTTGCGTTTTCCACCACGCCTACTCTCCTTGCATACTGAGTGACTTATATTATCCCAAGGCATTTGATTTGTTTCACAAATAGGGCGCTCCACCCTCTAGCCGCATTACCTTACTAGCCTCTTCTTTTTCTGCAGAAACCGGAGGTCGGTCGCGAGGCAGGAGTCCCAAGCCCTCCCACAGCCCACACACAAGCCTGAAGGACAGGACGACCCCAGACAGCCGGAAGTCTCAGCAGCGCGGGTGGCAGGTGTTCTTTCTGCTCTGCAGCTGCTTCCCTGTGCGGAGGAAAAAGCTCTACGCCTCAGTTTAAACTTGGCGCCTTTTTATTCCTCTGTACTGCCATAGACCCTACGTGCTGGACTGCAACCTATTGCTACAACCTATTGCCACAGTATAATCATATGTATTTTAAGGAGTGTTCTGCCTCCAATCCTTTACTTCTGCAATATTAATATTTGCCTAAGCAGGGGGTGAGTTACTGTAGTCAGGGAATTGTTTTTTAATCAGTAAAACCCACAGCTGCCAGGGAATTAACTGCTTGCAGGGGCCGTAGCTGGTGCTGTACCTGGGGATCTGCAGAACTGTCCAGCATCTGCAGCCTGCTGCTAGCAAGGGCTTCCCTCGATTGAGTTTTTTTGTTTTTTGTTTGGTTTTTCTTCTTTCTTTTGTTTAAACGGACCCCGACTTGCGTTTTCCCGCCTACTCTCCTTGCATACGGAGGCTAACCTGTATATTATCCCAAGGCATTTGATTTGTTTCACAAATAGGACGCTCCACCCTCTAGCCGCATTACCTTACTTAAGCCTCTTCTTTTTCTGCAGAAACCGGAGGTCGGTCGCGAGGGCAGGAGTCCCAAGCCCTCCCACAGCCCACACAAGCCTGAAGGACAGGACGACCCCAGAGCAAGCGAAGTCTCACAGCATGAGTAGCGGTGTTCTTTCTGCTCTGCAGCTGCTTCCCTGTGCGGAGGAAAAGCTCTACCACGCCTCAGTTTAAACTTGGCGCCTTTTTATTCCTCTGTACTGCCATAGACCCTCGTGCTGGACTGCAACCTATTGCTACAACCTATTGCACAGTATAATCATATGTATTTTAAGGGTGTTCTGCCTCCAATCCTTTACTTCTGCAATATTAATATTTGCCTAAACGCAGGGGTGAGTTACTGTAGTCAGGGAATTGTTTTTTAATCAGTAAAACCCACAGCTGCCCAGGGAATTAACTGCTTGCAGGGGCCGTAGCTGGTGCTGTACCTGGGGGATCTGCAGAACTGGCCAGCATCTGCAGCCTGCTGCTAACAAGGGGCTTCCCTCGATTGAGTTTTTGTTGTTTTTGTTTGCTTTTTTTCTTCTTTCTTTTTGTTTAAACCGGACCCCCGACTTGCGTTTTCCACGCCTACTCTCTCTCCTCATAGGAGGCTAACTTGTATATTATCCCAAGGCATTTGATTTGTTTCACAAATAGGACGCTCCACCCTCTAACGCATTACCTTACTTAAGCCTCTTCTTTTTCTGCAGAAACCGGAGGTCGGGTCCGACGGGCAGGAGTCCCAAGCCCTCCCACAGCCCACACAAAGCCTGAAGGACAGGACGGACCCCAGAGCAAGCGAAGTCTCAGCGAGGTTGCGGTGTTCTTTCTGCTCTGCAGCTGCTTCCCTGTGCGGAGGAAAAGCTCTACCACGCCTCAGTTTAAACTTGGCGCCTTTTTATTCCTCTGTACTGCCATAGACCCTACGTGCTGGACTGCAACCTATTGCTACAACCTATTGCCACAGTATAATCATATGTATTTTAAGGAGTGTTCTGCCTCCAATCCTTTACTTCTGCAATATTAATATTTGCCTAAGCAGGGGTGAGTTACTGTAGTCAGAATTGTTTTTTAATCAGTAAAACCCACAGCTGCCCAGGGAATTAACTGCTTGCAGGGGCCGTAGCTGGTGCTGTACCTGGGGATCTGCAGAACTGGCCAGCATCTGCAGCCTGCTGCTAACAAGGGCTTCCCTCGATTGAGTTTTTTGTTTTTTGTTTGCTTTTTCTTCTTTCTTTTGTTTTAAACCGGACCCCGACTTGCGTTTTCCTGCGCCTACTCTCCTTGCATACGGAGGCTAACTTGTATATTATCCCAAGGCATTTGATTTGTTTCACAAATAGGATGCTCCACCGCTAGCCGCATTACCTTACTTAAGCCTCTTCTTTTTCTGCAGAAACCGGAGGTCGGTGCTGAGGGCAGGAGTCCCAAGTCCTCCCACAGCCCACACACAAGCCTGAAGGACAGGACGACCCCGAGCAAGCCGAAGTCTCAGCGCAGAGGTAGCCGGTGTTCTTTCTGCTCTGCAGCTGCTTCCCTGTGGGAAAAAGCTCTACCACGCCTCAGTTTAAACTTGGCGCTTTTTATTCCTCTGTACTGCCATAGACCCTACGTGCTGGACTGCAACCTATTGCTACAACCTATTGCCACAGTATAATCTTATGTATTTTAAGGAGTGTTCTGCCTCCAATCCTTTACTTCTGCAATATTAATATTTGCCTAAGCGAGGGTGAGTTACTGTAGTCAGGGAATTGTTTTTTAATCAGTAAAACCCACAGCTGCCCAGGGAATTAACTGCTTGCAGGGGCCGTAGCTGGTGCTGTACCTGGGATCTGCAGAACTGGCCAGCATCTGCAGCCTGCTGCTAGCAAGGGCTTCCCTCGATTGAGTTTTTTTGTTTTTTGTTTGCTTTTTCTTCTTTCTTTTGTTTAAACGGACCCCCGACTTGCGTTTTCCACCACGCCTACTCTCCTTGCATACGGAGGCTAAGTTGTATATTATCCCAAGGCATTTGATTTGTTTCACAAATAGGACGCTCCACCCTCTAGCCGCATTACCTTACTTAAGCCTCTTCTTTTTTCTGCAGAAACCGGAGGTCGGGTCGCGAGGGCAGGAGTCCCAAGCCCTCCCCACAGCCCACACACAAGCCTGAAGGACAGGACGACCCCCCGCCGGAGAAAGCCGAAGTCTCAACGAGCAGAATCCGGAGGTCGGGTCGCGAGGGCAGGAGTCCCAAGCCCTCCCCACAGCCCACACACAAGCCTGAAGGACAGGACGACCCCGGAGCAAGCGAAGTCTCAGCGCAGGTAGCGGTGTTCTTTCTGCTCTGCAGCTGCTTCCCTGTCGGAGGAAAAGCTCTACCGCCTCAGTTTAAACTTGGCGCCTTTTTATTCCTCTGTACTGCCATAGACCCTACGTGCTGGACTGCAACCTATTGCTACAACCTATTGCCACAGTATAATCATATGTATTTTAAGAGTGTTCTGCCTCCAATCCTTTACTTCTGCAATATTAATATTTGCCTAAGCACGAGGGTGAGTTACTGTAGTTAGGGGAATTGTTTTTTAATCAGTAAAACCCACAGCTGCCCAGGGAATTAACTGCTTGCAGGGGCCGTAGCTGGTGCTGTACCTGGGGATCTGCAGAACTGGCCAGCATCTGCAGCCTGCTGCTTAAAGGGGCTTCCCTCGATTGAGTTTTTTTGTTTTTTTGTTTGCTTTTTTCTTCTTTTTTTTGTTTAAACGGACCCCGACTTGCGTTTTCCACCACTCCTACTCTCCATGCATACGGAGGCTAACTGTATATTATCCCAAGGCATTTGATTTGTTTCAAATAGGACGCTCCACCCTCTAGCGCATTACCTTACTTAAGCCTCTTCTTTTCTGCAGAAACCGAGGTCGGGTCGCGAGGGCAGGAGTCCCAAGCCCTCCCAGCCCACACACAAGCCTGAAGGACAGGCGACCCTCCCAGAGCAAGCCGAAGTCTCAGCGCGCAGGTAGCCGGTGTTCTTTCTGTTCTGCAGCTGCTTCCTGTCGCGGGAGAAAAGCTCTACCACGCCTCAGTTTAAACTTGGCGCCTTTTTTATTCCTCTGTACTGCCATAGACCCTACGTGCTGGACTGCAACCTATTGCTACAACCTATTGCCACAGTATAATCATATGTATTTTAAGGGAGTGTTCTGCCTCCAATCCTTTACTTCTGCAATATTAATATTTGCCTAAACGCAGGGGTGAGTTACTGTAGTCAGGGGAATTGTTTTTTTTAATCAGTAAAAACCCACAGCTGCCCAGGGGAATTAACTGCTTGCAGGGGCCGTAGCTGGTGCTGTACCTGGGGGATCTGCAGAACTGGCCAGCATCTGCAGCCTGCTGCTAGCAAGGGGCTTCCCTCGATTGAGTTTTTTTTGTTTTTTTGTTTGCTTTTTTTCTTCTTTCTTTTGTTTAAACGGACCCCGACTTGCGTTTTCCACCACGCCTACTCTCCTTGCATCACGGAGGCTAACATATATTATCCCAAGGCATTTGATTTGTTTCACAAATAGGGCGCTCCACCCTCTAGCCGCATTACCTTACTTAAGCCTCTTCTTTTTCTGCAGAAACCGTCGGGTCGCGAGGCAGGAGTCCCAAGCCCTCCCACAGCCCACACACAAGCCTGAAGGACAGGACGACCCCGAGCAAGCGAAGTCTCAAGCGCATGAGTAGCCGGTGTTCTTTCTGCTCTGCAGCTGCTTCCCTGTGCGGAGGAAAAGCTCTACCACGCCTCAGTTTAAACTTGGCGCCTTTTTATTC
The DNA here is from genome assembly GCA_016271365.2 of Neoceratodus forsteri. NCBI lineage: Eukaryota > Metazoa > Chordata > Ceratodontiformes > Ceratodontidae > Neoceratodus > Neoceratodus forsteri. Next base: position 629,928,684 of record CM057456.1, on the reverse strand, counting down.
CTCTGTACTGCCATAGACCCCACGTGCTGGACTGCAACCTATTGCTACAACCTATTGCCACAGTATAATCATATGTATTTTAAGGGAGTGTTCTGCCCAATCCTTTACTTCTGCAATATTAATATTTGCCCAAACGCAGGGTGATTTGCCTAAGCGCGGGGTGAGTTACTGTAGTCAGGAATTGTTTTTTAATCAGTAAAACCCACAGCTGCCGGGGAATTAACTGCTTGCAGGGCCGTAGCTGGTGCTGTACCTGGGGATCTGCAGAACTGGCCAGCATCTGCAGCCTGCTGCTACAAGGGCTTCCCTCGATTGAGTTTTTTTTTTTTTTTGTTTGCTTTTTTCTTCTTTCTTTTTGTTTAAACGGACCCCGACTTGCGTTTTCCACGCCTACTCTCCTTGCATACAGGGAGGCTAACATATATTATCCCAAGGCATTTGATTTGTTTCACAAATAGGACGCTCCACCCTCTAGCGCATTACCTTACTTAAGCCTCTTCTTTTTCTGCAGAAACCGTCGGGTCGCGAGGGCAGGGTCCCAAGCCCTCCCACAGCCCACACACAAGCCTGAAGGACAGGACGACCCCAGACAAGCCGAAGTCTCAGCAGCGCAGGTAGCGGTGTTCTTTCTGCTCTGCAGCTGCTTCCCTGTGCGGAGGAAAAGCTCTACCACGCCTCAGTTTAAACTTGGCGCCTTTTTTATTCCTCTGCTGCCATAGACCCTCGTGCTGGACTGCAACCTATTGCTACAACCTATTGCCACAGTATAATCATATGTATTTTAAGGAGTGTTCTGCCTCAATCCTTTACTTCTGCAATATTAATATTTGCCTAAGCGCGGGGTGAGTTACTGTAGTCAGGGGTGTTTTTTAATCAGTAAAACCCACAGCTGCCCAGGGAATTAACTGCTTGCAGGGGCCGTAGCTGGTGCTGTACCTGGGGATCTGCAGAACTGGCCAGCATCTGCAGCCTGCTGCTAACAAGGGCTTCCCTCGATTGAGTTTTTTGTTTTTGTTTGCTTTTTTCTTCTTTCTTTTGTTTAAACGGACCCCGACTTGCGTTTTCCACCACGCCTACTCTCCTTGCATCACGGAGGCTAACGTATATTATCCCAAGGCATTTGATTTGTTTCACAAATAGGACGCTCCACCCTCTAGCCGCATTACCTTACTTAAGCCTCTTCTTTTTCTGCAGAAACCGGGTCGGTCGCGAGGCAGGAGTCCCAAGCCCTCCCCACAGCCCACACACAAGCCTGAAGGACAGGACGACCCCCCCCCCGGGGCAAGCCGAAGTCTCAACGCGCAGGTAGCCGGTGTTCTTTCTGCTCTGCAGCTGCTTCCCTGTGCGGAGGAAAAGCTCTACCACGCCTCAGTTTAAACTTGGCGCCTTTTTTATTCCTCTGTACTGCCATAGACCCTACGTGCTGGACTGCAACCTATTGCTACAACCTATTGCCACAGTATAATCATATGTATTTTAAGGGAGTGTTCTGCCTCCAATCCTTTACTTCTGCAATATTAATATTTGCCCTAAGCAGGGGGTGAGTTACTGTAGTCAGAATTGTTTTTTAATCAGTAAAACCCACAGCTGCCAGGAATTAACTGCTTGCAGGGCCGTAGCTGGTGCTGTACCTGGGATCTGCAGAACTGGCCAGCATCTGCAGCCTGCTGCTAACAAGGGGCTTCCCTCGATTGAGTTTTTTTGTTTTTTTGTTTGCTTTTTTCTTCTTTCTTTTGTTTAAACGGACCCCCGACTTGCGTTTTCCTACGCCTACTCTCCTTGCATACGGAGGCTAACTTGTATATTATCCCAAGGCATTTGATTTGTTTCACAAATAGGGCCTCCACCCTCTAGCCGCATTACCTTACTTAAGCCTCTTCTTTTTCTGCAGAAACCGGAGTCGGTCGCGAGGCAGGAGTCCCAAGCCCTCCCACAGCCCACACAAGCCTGAAGGACAGGGACCCCCGGAGCAAGCCGAAGTCTAGCAGCAGGTAGCGGTGTTCTTTCTGCTCTGCAGCTGCTTCCCTGTCTGGAGGAAAAGCTCTACCGCCTCAGTTTAAACTTGGCGCCTTTTTATTCCTCTGTACTGCCATAGACCCTACGTGCTGGACTGCAACCTATTGCTACAACCTATTGCCACAGTATAATCATATGTATTTTAAGGGTGTTCTGCCTCCAATCCTTTACTTCTGCAATATTAATATTTGCCTAAACGCAGGGGTGAGTTACTGTAGTCAGGGTGTTTTTTAATCAGTAAAAACCCACAGCTGCCAGAGAATTAACTGCTTGCAGGGGCCGTAGCTGGTGCTGTACCTGGGGATCTGCAGAACTGGCCAGCATCTGCAGCCTGCTGCTAGCAAGGGCTTCCCTCGATTGAGTTTTTTGTTTTTTTGTTTGCTTTTTTCTTCTTTCTTTTGTTTAAACGGACCCCGACTTGCGTTTTCCTACCCTACTCTCCTTGCATCGGAGGCTAACATATATTATCCCAAGGCATTTGATTTGTTTCACAAATAGGGCGCTCCACCCTCTAGCCGCATTACCTTACTTAAGCCTCTTCTTTTTCTGCAGAAACCGGAGGTCGGTCGCGGGGCAGGAGTCCCAAGCCCTCCCACAGCCCACACACAAGCCTGAAGGACAGGACGCGCCCCGGGCAAGCGAGAGTCTCAGCGCATGGTGGCGGTGTTCTTTCTGCTCTGCAGCTGCTTCCCTGTGCGGAGGAAAAAGCTCTGCGCCTCAGTTTAAACTTGGCGCCTTTTATTCCTCTGTACTGCCATAGACCCTCGTGCTGGACTGCAACCTATTGCTACAACCTATTGCCACAGTATAATCATATGTATTTTAAGGTGTTCTGCCTCCAATCCTTTACTTCTGCAATATTAATATTTGCCTAAGCGCAGGGGTGAGTTACTGTAGTCAGGGGTGTTTTTTAATCAGTAAAACCCACAGCTGCCCAGAATTAACTGCTTGCAGGGGCGTAGCTGGTGCTGTACCTGGGGATCTGCAGAACTGGCCAGCATCTGCAGCCTGCTGCTAACAAGGGGCTTCCCTCGATTGAGTTTTTTGTTTTTGTTTGCTTTTTTTCTTTCTTTTGTTTAAACCGGACCCCCGACTTGCGTTTTCCACCGCCTACTCTCCTTGCATACGGAGGCTAACATATATTATCCCAAGGCATTTGATTTGTTTCACAAATAGGGCGCTCCACCCTCTAGCCGCATTACCTTACTTAAGCCTCTTCTTTTTCTGCAGAAACCGGTGGTCGGTCGCGAGGCAGAGTCCCAAGCCCTCCCACAGCCCACACACAAGCCTGAAGGACAGGACGGCCCCGAGCAAGCCGAAGTCTCCAGCGCGCAGGTAGCGGTGTTCTTTCTGCTCTGCAGCTGCTTCCCTGTGGGAGGAAAAGCTCTACCACGCCTCAGTTTAAACTTGGCGCCTTTTATTCCTCTGTACTGCCATAGACCCTACGTGCTGGACTGCAACCTATTGCTACAACCTATTGCCACAGTATAATCATATGTATTTTAAGGAGTGTTCTGCCTCAATCCTTTACTTCTGCAATATTAATATTTGCCTAAGCACGAGGGTGAGTTACTGTAGTCAGGGGTTTTTTTTAATCAGTAAAAACCCACAGCTGCCCAGGGGAATTAACTGCTTGCAGGGGCCGTAGCTGGTGCTGTACCTGGGGGATCTGCAGAACTGGCCAGCATCTGCAGCCTGCTGCTAGCAAGGGGCTTCCCTCGATTGAGTTTTTTTTTTTTTTTGCTTTTTTCTTCTTTCTTTTTGTTTAAACCGGACCCCCGACTTGCGTTTTCCACCACGCCTACTCTCCTTGCATACGGGAGGCTAACTTGTATATTATCCCAAGGCATTTGATTTGTTTCACAAATAGGACGCTCCACCCTCTAGCCGCATTACCCTCTTAAGCCTCTTCTTTTTCTGCAGAAACCGGAGGTCGGTCGCGAGGGCAGGAGTCCCAAGCCCTCCCACAGCCCACACACAAGCCTGAAGGACAGGACGACCCAGACAAGCGAAGTCTCACACGCAGGTAGCGGTGTTCTTTCTGCTCTGCAGCTGCTTCCCTGTCGCGGAGGAAAAGCTCTACGCCTCAGTTTAAACTTGGCGCCTTTTTATTCCTCTGTACTGCCATAGACCCTACGTGCTGGACTGCAACCTATTGCTACAACCTATTGCCACAGTATAATCATATGTATTTTAAGAGTGTTCTGCCTCAATCCTTTACTTCTGCAATATTAATATTTGCCTAAACGCAGGGTGAGTTACTGTAGTCAGGGATTGTTTTTAATCAGTAAAACCCACAGCTGCCCAGGGAATTAACTGCTTGCAGGGCCGTAGCTGGTGCTGTACCTGGGATCTGCAGAACTAGCCAGCATCTGCAGCCTGCTGCTAACAAGGGCTTCCCTCGATTGATTTTTTTTTTTTTTTTTTGTTTGCTTTTTTCTTCTTTCTTTTGTTTAACCGGACCCCGACTTGCGTTTTCCACCACTACTCTCCTTGCATACGGGAGGCTAACTTGTATATTATCCCAAGGCATTTGATTTGTTTCACAAATAGGACGCTCCACCCTCTAGCGCATTACCTTACTTAAGCCTCTTCTTTTTCTGCAGAAACCGGTCGGTCGGCGGGCAGGAGTCCCAAGCCCTCCCCAGCCACACACAAGCCTGAAGGACAGGACGACCCCGGAGCAAGCCGAGAGTCTCAGCGCGGGTAGCGGTGTTCTTTCTGCTCTGCAGCTGCTTCCCTGTGCGGAGAAAAGCTCTACCACGCCTCAGTTTAAACTTGGCGCCTTTTTATTCCTCTGTACTGCCATAGACCCTCGTGCTGGACTGCAACCTATTGCTACAACCTATTGCCACAGTATAATCATATGTATTTTAAGTGTTCTGCCTCCAATCCTTTACTTCTGCAATATTAATATTTGCCTAAGCATGAGGGTGAGTTACTGTAGTCAGGGGTTGTTTTTAATCAGTAAAACCCACAGCTGCCAGGATTAACTGCTTGCAGGGGCCGTAGCTGGTGCTGTACCTGGGGATCTGCAGAGACAGGCCAGCATCTGCAGCCTGCTGCTAACAAGGGGCTTCCCTCGATTGAGTTTTTTTTTTTGTTTTTGTTTCTTTTTTCTTCTTTCTTTTTGTTTAAACGGACCCCGACTTGCGTTTTCCACCCGCCTACTCTCCTTGCATCAGGAGCTAACATATATTATCCCAAGGCATTTGATTTGTTTCACAAATAGGACGCTCCACCCTCTAGCCGCATTACCTTACTTAAGCCTCTTCTTTTTCTGCAGAAACCGGGTCGGGTCGCGAGGCAGGAGTCCCAAGCCCTCCCACAGCCCACACAAGCCTGAAGGACAGGACGGCCCCAGACAAGCCGAAGTCTCCAGCAGGTGGCGGTGTTCTTTCTGCTCTGCAGCTGCTTCCCTGTGCGGAGGAAAAGCTCTACCACGCCTCAGTTTAAACTTGGCGCCTTTTTATTCCTCTGTACTGCCATAGACCCTACGTGCTGGACTGCAACCTATTGCTACAACCTATTGCCACAGTATAATCATATGTATTTTAAAGTGTTCTGCCTCCAATCCTTTACTTCTGCAATATTAATATTTGCCCTAGCATGAGGGGTGAGTTACTGTAGTCAGGGGTTTTTTTTAATCAGTAAAAACCCACAGCTGCCCAGGGGAATTAACTGCTTGCAGGGGCCGTAGCTGGTGCTGTACCTGGGGGATCTGCAGAACTGGCCAGCATCTGCAGCCTGCTGCTAGCAAGGGGCTTCCCTCGATTGAGTTTTTTTTTTGTTTTTTTTGTTTGCTTTTTTTCTTCTTTCTTTTTGTTTAAACCGGACCCCCGACTTGCGTTTTCCACCACGCCTACTCTCCTTGCATACGGGAGGCTAACTTGTATATTATCCCAAGGCATTTGATTTGTTTCACAAATAGGACGCTCCACCCTCTAGCCGCATTACCTTACTTAAGCCTCTTCTTTTTTCTGCAGAAACCGGAGGTCGGTCGCGGGCAGGAGTCCCAAGCCCTCCCAGCCACACAAGCCTGAAGGACAGGGCGACCCCGAGCAAGCCGAAGTCTCAGCAGCGCAGGTAGCGGTGTTCTTTCTGCTCTGCAGCTGCTTCCTGCTTGCGGAGGAAAAGCTCTACGCCTCAGTTTAAACTTGGCGCTTTTTATTCCTCTGTACTGCCATAGACCCTCGTGCTGGACTGCAACCCTATTGCTACAACCTATTGCCACAGTATAATCATATGTATTTTAAGGGTGTTCTGCCTCCAATCCTTTACTTCTGCAATATTAATATTTGCCTAAGCAGGGGTGAGTTACTGTAGTCAGGAGTGTTTTTTAATCAGTAAAACCCACAGCTGCCAGGGAATTAACTGCTTGCAGGGGCGTAGCTGGTGCTGTACCTGGGGATCTGCAGAACTAGCCAGCATCTGCAGCCTGCTGCTAACAAGGGCTTCCCTCGATTGAGTTTTTTTTTTTTTGTTTGCTTTTTCTTCTTTCTTTTGTTAACGGACCCCGACTTGCGTTTTCTCACGCCTACTCTCCTTGCATACGGAGGCTAACATATATTATCCCAAGGCATTTGATTTGTTTCACAAATAGGACGCTCCACCCTCTAGCCGCATTACCTTACTTAAGCCTCTTCTTTTTCTGCAGAAACCCGGGTCGGGTCGCGAGGGCAGAGTCCCAAGCCCTCCCACAGCCACACACAAGCCTGAAGGACAGGACGCCCCAGACAAGCCGAAGTCTCAACGCGCAGGTAGCGGTGTTCTTTCTGCTCTGCAGCTGCTTCCTGTGCGGAGGAAAAGCTCTACCACGCCTCAGTTTAAACTTGGCGCCTTTTTATTCCTCTGTACTGCCATAGACCCTACGTGCTGGACTGCAACCTATTGCTACAACCTATTGCCACAGTATAATCATATGTATTTTAAGAGTGTTCTGCCTCAATCCTTTACTTCTGCAATATTAATATTGCCTAAGCAGCGGGGTGAGTTACTGTAGTCAGAATTGTTTTTAATCAGTAAAACCCACAGCTGCCCAGGGAATTAACTGCTTGCAGGGGCCGTAGCTGGTGCTGTACCTGGGGGATCTGCAGAACTGGCCAGCATCTGCAGCCTGCTGCTAGCAAGGGGCTTCCCTCGATTGAGTTTTTTTTTTGTTTTTTTTGTTTGCTTTTTTTCTTCTTTCTTTTTGTTTAAACCGGACCCCCGACTTGCGTTTTCCACCACGCCTACTCTCCTTGCATACGGGAGGCTAACTTGTATATTATCCCAAGGCATTTGATTTGTTTCACAAATAGGACGCTCCACCCTCTAGCCGCATTACCTTACTTAAGCCTCTTCTTTTTTCTGCAGAAACCGGAGGTCGGGTCGCGAGGGCAGGAGTCCCAAGCCCTCCCCACAGCCCACACACAAGCCTGAAGGACAGGACGACCCCCGCGAGAAAGCCGAGTCTCAACAGCGCAGAATCCGGAGGGGGTCGCGAGGCAGGGTCCCAAGCCCTCCCACAGCCCACACACAAGCCTGAAGGACAGGACGGCCCCCGGAGCAAGCGCGAAGTCTCAGCACAGGTGCGGTGTCTTTCTGCTCTCAGCTGCTTCCCTGTGCGGAGGAAAAGCTCTACCACGCCTCAGTTTAAACTTGGCGCCTTTTTATTCCTCTGTACTGCCATAGACCCTCGTGCTGGACTGCAACCTATTGCTACAACCTATTGCCACAGTATAATCATATGTATTTTAAGGGGTGTTCTGCCTCAATCCTTTACTTCTGCAATATTAATATTTGCCTAAGCGCGGGGTGAGTTACTGTAGTCAGGGATTGTTTTTAATCAGTAAAAACCCACAGCTGCCCAGAATTAACTGCTTGCAGGGGCCGTAGCTGGTGCTGTACCTGGGGATCTGCAGAACTGGCCAGCATCTGCAGCCTGCTGCTAGCAAGGGCTTCCCTCGATTGAGTTTTTTGTTTTTGTTTGCTTTTTCTTCTTTCTTTTTGTTTAAACCGGACCCCGACTTGCGTTTTCCACCGCCTACTCTCCTTGCATACGGAGGCTAACATATATTATCCCAAGGCATTTGATTTGTTTCTAAATAGGACGCTCCACCCTCTAGCCGCATTACCTTACTTAAGCCTCTTCTTTTTCTGCAGAAACGGTCGGTCGCGAGGGCAGGAGTCCCAAGCCCTCCCAGCCCACACACAAGCCTGAAGGACAGGGCGGCCCCCAGGCAAGCGAAGTCTCAGCGCGCGGTAGCCGGTGTTCTTTCTGCTCTGCAGCTGCTTCCCTGTGCGGAGAAAAGCTCTAGCGCCTCAGTTTAAACTGCGCCTTTTTATTCCTCTGTACTGCCATAGACCCTACGTGCTGGACTGCAACCTATTGCTACAACCTATTGCCACAGTATAATCATATGTATTTAAGGGTGTTCTGCCTCAATCCTTTACTTCTGCAATATTAATATTTGCCTAAGCGCGGGGTGAGTTACTGTAGTCAGGAATTGTTTTTTAATCAGTAAAACCCACAGCTGCCAGGAATTAACTGCTTGCAGGGGCCGTAGCTGGTGCTGTACCTGGGATCTGCAGAACTGGCCAGCATCTGCAGCCTGCTGCTAACAAGGGCTTCCCTCGATTGAGTTTTTTGTTTTTTTGTTTGCTTTTTTCTTCTTTCTTTTGTTTAAACGGACCCCCGACTTGCGTTTTCCACGCCTACTCTCCTTGCATACGGGAGGCTAACTTATATTATCCCAAGGCATTTGATTTGTTTCACAAATAGGCGCTCCACCCTCTAGCCGCATTACCTTACTTAAGCCTCTTCTTTTTCTGCAGAAACCGGAGGTCGGGGCAGGAGTCCCAAGCCCTCCCACAGCCCACACACAAGCCTGAAGGACAGGACGACCCCAGACAAGCCGAAGTCTCAGCGCGCAGGTAGCGGTGTTCTTTCTGCTCTGCAGCTGCTTCCTGTGCGGAGGAAAAGCTCTACCGCCTCAGTTTAAACTTGGCGCCTTTTTATTCCTCTGTACTGCCATAGACCCTCGTGCTGGACTGCAACCTATTGCTACAACCTATTGCCACAGTATAATCATATGTATTTTTAAGGGTGTTCTGCCTCAATCCTTTACTTCTGCAATATTAATATTTGCCTAACGCAGGGGTGAGTTACTGTAGTCAGGAATTGTTTTTAATCAGTAAAACCCACAGCTGCCCAGGAATTAACTGCTTGCAGGGCCGTAGCTGGTGCTGTACCTGGGATCTGCAGAACTGGCCAGCATCTGCAGCCTGCTGCTAAGCAAGGGCTTCCCTCGATTGAGTTTTTTTTTTGTTTTTTTGTTTGCTTTTTCTTCTTTCTTTTGTTTAAACGGACCCCGACTTGCGTTTTCCACCACGCCTACTCTCCTTGCATCACGGAGGCTAACTATATTATCCCAAGGCATTTGATTTGTTTCTAAATAGGACGCTCCACCCTCTAGCCGCATTACCTTACTTAAGCCTCTTCTTTTTCTGCAGAAACCGAGTCGGTCGCGAGGCAGGAGTCCCAAGCCCTCCCAGCCCACACACAAGCCTGAGGACAGGACGACCCCGAGCAAGCCGAAGTCTCAAGCACCGGTGGCGAGTGTTCTTTCTGCTCTGCAGCTGCTTCCCTGTGCGGAGGAAAAGCTCTACCACGCCTCAGTTTAAACTTGGCGCCTTTTTTATTCCTCTGTACTGCCATAGACCCTCGTGCTGGACTGCAACCTATTGCTACAACCTATTGCCACAGTATAATCATATGTATTTTAAGGGTGTTCTGCCTCAATCCTTTACTTCTGCAATATTAATATTTGCCCTAAGCGCGGGGGTGAGTTACTGTAGTCAGGGGTGTTTTTTAATCAGTAAAACCCACAGCTGCCCAGGGAATTAACTGCTTGCAGGGGCCGTAGCTGGTGCTGTACCTGGGATCTGCAGAACTGGCCAGCATCTGCAGCCTGCTGCTAACAAGGGGCTTCCTCGATTGAGTTTTTTTGTTTTTGTTTGCTTTTTCTTCTTTCTTTTGTTTAAACGGACCCCGACTTGCGTTTTCCACGCCTACTCTCCTTGCATACGGGGCTAACTGTATATTATCCCAAGGCATTTGGTTGTTTCACAAATAGGAGCTCCACCCTCTAGCCGCATTACCTTATAAGCCTCTTCTTTTTCTGCAGAAACCGAGTCGGTCGCGAGGGCAGGAGTCCCAAGCCCTCCCAAGCCCACACACAAGCCTGAAGGACAGGGCGACCCCGGGCAAGCGCGAGTCTCAGCAGGTGGCGGTGTTCTTTCTGCTCTGCAGCTGCTTCCTGTGCGGAGGAAAAGCTCTACCACGCCTCAGTTTAAACTTGGCCTTTTTATTCCTCTGTACTGCCATAGACCCTCGTGCTGGACTGCAACCTATTGCTACAACCTATTGCCACAGTATAATCATATGTATTTTAAGAGTGTTCTGCCTCCAATCCTTTACTTCTGCAATATTAATATTTGCCTAAGCAGAGGTGAGTTACTGTAGTCAGAATTGTTTTTTAATCAGTAAAACCCACAGCTGCCCAGAATTAACTGCTTGCAGGGGCCGTAGCTGGTGCTGTACCTGGGATCTGCAGAACTGGCCAGCATCTGCAGCCTGCTGCTAGCAAGGGCTTCCCTCGATTGAGTTTTTTGTTTTTTTGTTTGCTTTTTCTTCTTTCTTTTGTTTAAACGGACCCCGACTTGCGTTTCCACCACGCCTACTCTCCTTGCATCACGGAGGCTAACTTGTATATTATCCCAAGGCATTTGATTTGTTTCACAAATAGGACGCTCCACCCTCTAGCCGCATTACCTTACTTAAGCCTCTTCTTTTTCTGCAGAAACCGGTCGGTCGCGAGGGCAGGGTCCCAAGCCCTCCCACAGCCCACACAAGCCTGAAGGACAGGACGACCCCCGGAGCAAGCCGAAGTCTCAGCGCAGGTGCGGTGTTCTTTCTGCTCTGCAGCTGCTTCCCTGTGCGGAGGAAAAGCTCTACCACGCCTCAGTTTAAACTTGGCGCCTTTTATTCCTCTGTACTGCCATAGACCCTACGTGCTGGACTGCAACCTATTGCTACAACCTATTGCCACAGTATAATCATATGTATTTTAAGGGTGTTCTGCCTCAATCCTTTACTTCTGCAATATTAATATTTGCCTAAGCGCGGGGGTGAGTTACTGTAGTCAGGGGTGTTTTTTAATCAGTAAAACCCACAGCTGCCCAGAATTAACTGCTTGCAGGGGCCGTAGCTGGTGCTGTACCTGGGATCTGCAGAACTGGCCAGCATCTGCAGCCTGCTGCTAACAAGGGCTTCCCTCGATTGAGTTTTTTTTTTTTGTTTGCTTTTTCTTCTTTCTTTTGTTTAAACGGACCCCCGACTTGCGTTTTCCACCGCCTACTCTCCTTGCATCACGGGAGGCTAACATATATTATCCCAAGGCATTTGATTTGTTTCACAAATAGGGCGCTCCACCCTCTAGCCGCATTACCTTACTTAAGCCTCTTCTTTTTCTGCAGAAACCGGAGGTCGGCGAGGGCAGGAGTCCCAAGCCCTCCCACAGCCCACACACAAGCCTGAAGGACAGGGCGGCCCCGAGCAAGCCGAAGTCTCCACGCGCAGGTAGCGGTGTTCTTTCTGCTCTGCAGCTGCTTCCCTGTGCGGAGGAAAAGCTCTACACGCCTCAGTTTAAACTTGGCGCCTTTTATTCCTCTGTACTGCCATAGACCCTACGTGCTGGACTGCAACCTATTGCTACAACCTATTGCCACAGTATAATCATATGTATTTTAAGGGTGTTCTGCCTCCAATCCTTTACTTCTGCAATATTAATATTTGCCTACATCGAGGGGTGAGTTACTGTAGTCAGAATTGTTTTTTAATCAGTAAAACCCACAGCTGCCCAGAGATTAACTGCTTGCAGGGGCCGTAGCTGGTGCTGTACCTGGGGATCTGCAGAACTGGCCAGCATCTGCAGCCTGCTGCTAACAAGAGGCTTCCCTCGATTGAGTTTTTTTTGTTTTTTGTTTGCTTTTTCTTCTTTCTTTTTGTTTAAACGGACCCCGACTTGCGTTTTCCACGCCTACTCTCCTTGCATACGGGAGGCTAACATATATTATCCCAAGGCATTTGATTTGTTTCACAAATAGGCGCTCCACCCTCTAGCCGCATTACCTTACTAGCCTCTTCTTTTTCTGCAGAAACCGGGTCGGTCGCGAGGCAGGAGTCCCAAGCCTCCCACAGCCCACACAAGCCTGAAGGACAGGACGACCCCGGAGCAAGCCGAAGTCTCAGACGCAGGTGGCGGTGTTCTTTCTGCTCTGCAGCTGCTTCCCTGTGCGGAGGAAAAGCTCTACCGCCTCAGTTTAAACTTGGCGCCTTTTTATTCCTCTGTACTGCCATAGACCCTACGTGCTGGACTGCAACCTATTGCTACAACCTATTGCCACAGTATAATCATATGTATTTTAAGGAGTGTTCTGCCTCCAATCCTTTACTTCTGCAATATTAATATTTGCCTAAGCAGAGGGTGAGTTACTGTAGTCAGGGGTGTTTTTTAATCAGTAAAACCCACAGCTGCCCAGGGAATTAACTGCTTGCAGGGGCCGTAGCTGGTGCTGTACCTGGGATCTGCAGAACTGGCCAGCATCTGCAGCCTGCTGCTAGCAAGGGCTTCCTCGATTGAGTTTTTTTTGTTTTTTGTTTGCTTTTTCTTCTTTCTTTTGTTTAAACGGACCCCGACTTGCGTTTTCCACCCCTACTCTCCTTGCATACGGAGGCTAACATATATTATCCCAAGGCATTTGATTTGTTTCACAAATAGGGCGCTCCACCCTCTAGCCGCATTACCTTACTTAAGCCTCTTCTTTTTCTGCAGAAACCGGTCGCGTCGAGGGCAGGAGTCCCAAGCCCTCCCAGCCCACACACAAGCCTGAAGGACAGGAACCCCCGGAGCAAGCCCGAAGTCTCAGGCAGGTAGCGGTGTTCTTTCTGCTCTGCAGCTGCTTCCCTGTGCGGAGGAAAAGCTCTACCACGCCTCAGTTTAAACTTGGCGCCTTTTTATTCCTCTGTTCCATAGACCCTCGTGCTGGACTGCAACCTATTGCTACAACCTATTGCCACAGTATAATCATATGTATTTTAAGGAGTGTTCTGCCTCCAATCCTTTACTTCTGCAATATTAATATTTGCCCTAAGCAGGGTGAGTTACTGTAGTCAGAATTGTTTTTTAATCAGTAAAACCCACAGCTGCCCAGGGAATTAACTGCTTGCAGGGGCCGTAGCTGGTGCTGTACCTGGGGATCTGCAGAACTGGCCAGCATCTGCAGCCTGCTGCTAGCAAGGGGCTTCCCTCGATTGAGTTTTTTTGTTTTGTTTGCTTTTTCTTCTTTCTTTTTGTTTAAACGGACCCCGACTTGCGTTTTCCACCCGCCTACTCTCCTTGCATCGGAGGCTAACATATATTATCCCAAGGCATTTGATTTGTTTCACAAATAGGCGCTCCACCCTCTAGCCGCATTACCTTACTTAGCCTCTTCTTTTTCTGCAGAAACAGGTCGGTCGCGGGCAGGAGTCCCAAGCCCTCCCAGCCCACACACAAGCCTGAAGGACGACCCCCGAGCAAGCCGAAGTCTCACAGCGCAGGTGGCGGTGTTCTTTCTGCTCTGCAGCTGCTTCCCTGTGCGGAGGAAAAGCTCTACCACGCCTCAGTTTTAAACTTGGCGCTTTTTATTCCTCTGTACTGCCATAGACCCTACGTGCTGGACTGCAACCTATTGCTACAACCTATTGCCACAGTATAATCATTATGTATTTTAAGGAAGTGTTCTGCCTCAATCCTTTACTTCTGCAATATTAATATTGCCTAACGCGGGGGTGAGTTACTGTAGTCAGGGGTGTTTTTAATCAGTAAAACCCACAGCTGCCAGGGAATTAACTGCTTGCAGGGGCCGTAGCTGGTGCTGTACCTGGGATCTGCAGAACTGGCCAGCATCTGCAGCCTGCTGCTAACAAGGGCTTCCCTCGATTGAGTTTTTTTTGTTTTGTTTGCTTTTTCTTCTTTCTTTTGTTTAAACGGACCCCCGACTTGCGTTTTCCACCGCCTACTCTCCTTGCATCACGGAGGCTAACATATATTATCCCAAGGCATTTGATTTGTTTCACAAATAGGGCGCTCCACCCTCTAGCCGCATTACCTGCCTAGCCTCTTCTTTCTGCAGAAACCGGAGGTCGGTCGCGAGGCAGGGTCCCAAGCCCTCCCACAGCCCACACACAAGCCTGAAGGACAGGACGACCCCAGGCAAGCCGAAGTCTCAGCAGCGCAGGTGGCGGTGTTCTTTCTGCTCTGCAGCTGCTTCCCTGTGCGGAGGAAAAGCTCTACCACGCCTCAGTTTAAACTTGGCGCCTTTTTATTCCTCTGTACTGCCATAGACCCTCGTGCTGGACTGCAACCTATTGCTACAACCTATTGCCACAGTATAATCATATGTATTTTAAGGGAGTGTTCTGCCTCCAATCCTTTACTTCTGCAATATTAATATTGCCTAAACGCGGGGTGAGTTACTGTAGTCAGAATTGTTTTTAATCAGTAAAACCCACAGCTGCCAGGAATTAACTGCTTGCAGGGGCCGTAGCTGGTGCTGTACCTGGGATCTGCAGAACTGGCCAGCATCTGCAGCCTGCTGCTAACAAGGGCTTCCCTCGATTGAGTTTTTTTGTTTTTGTTTGCTTTTTCTTCTTTCTTTTTGTTTAAACGGACCCCGACTTGCGTTTTCCTACGCCTACTCTCCTTGCATCACGGAGGCTAACATATATTATCCCAAGGCATTTGATTTGTTTCACAAATAGGGCGCTCCACCCTCTAGCCGCATTACCTTACTTAAGCCTCTTCTTTTTCTGCAGAAACCGGAGGTCGGTCGCGAGGGCAGGAGTCCCAAGCCCTCCCACAGCCCACACACAAGCCTGAAGGACAGGACGCCCCGGGCAAGCCGAAGTCTCAACGCAGGTGGCGGTGTTCTTTCTGCTCTGCAGCTGCTTCCCTGTGCGGAGGAAAAGCTCTACCACGCCTCAGTTTAAACTTGGCGCCTTTTTATTCCTCTGTGCTGCCATAGACCCTACGTGCTGGACTGCAACCTATTGCTACAACCTATTGCCACAGTATAATCATATGTATTTTAAAGGTGTTCTGCCTCAATCCTTTACTTCTGCAATATTAATATTTGCCCTAAGCACGAGGGTGAGTTACTGTAGTCAGGGGTGTTTTTAATCAGTAAAACCCACAGCTGCCAGGGGGAATTAACTGCTTGCAGGGGCCGTAGCTGGTGCTGTACCTGGGGGATCTGCAGAACTGGCCAGCATCTGCAGCCTGCTGCTAGCAAGGGGCTTCCCTCGATTGAGTTTTTTTTTTGTTTTTTTTGTTTGCTTTTTTTCTTCTTTCTTTTTGTTTAAACCGGACCCCCGACTTGCGTTTTCCACCACGCCTACTCTCCTTGCATACGGGAGGCTAACTTATATATTATCCCAAGGCATTTGATTTGTTTCACAAATAGGACGCTCCACCCTCTAGCCGCATTACCTTACTTAAGCCTCTTCTTTTTTCTGCAGAAACCGGAGGTCGGGTCGCGAGGGCAGGAGTCCCAAGCCCTCCCCACAGCCCACACACAAGCCTGAAGGACAGGACGCCCCCGGAGCAAGCCGAAGTCTCAACGCGCAGGTTGCCGGTGTTCTTTCTGCTCTGCAGCTGCTTCCCTGTGCGGAGGAAAAGCTCTACCACGCCTCAGTTTAAACTTGGCGCCTTTTTATTCCTCTGTACTGCCATAGACCCTCAGTGCTGGACTGCAACCTATTGCTACAACCTATTGCCACAGTATAATCTATGTATTTTAAAGGTGTTCTGCCTCCAATCCTTTACTTCTGCAATATTAATATTTGCCTAAGCGCGGGGTGAGTTACTGTAGTCAGGAATTGTTTTTTAATCAGTAAAACCCACAGCTGCCCAGGAATTAACTGCTTGCAGGGGCCGTAGCTGGTGCTGTACCTGGGGATCTGCAGAACTGGCCAGCATCTGCAGCCTGCTGCTAGCAAGGGCTTCCCTCGATTGAGTTTTTTGTTTTGTTTGCTTTTTCTTCTTTCTTTTTGTTTAAACGGACCCCGACTTGCGTTTTCCACCACGCCTACTCTCCTTGCATCGGAAGGCTAACATATATTATCCCAAGGCATTTGATTTGTTTCACAAATAGGGCGCTCCACCCTCTAGCCGCATTACCCTTAAGCCTCTTCTTTTTCTGCAGAAACCGGAGGTGGTCGCGGGGCAGGAGTCCCAAGCCCTCCCACAGCCCACACAAGCCTGAAGGACAGGACGGCCCCGGGCAAGCGCGAAGTCTCAGCGCCAGGTAGCGGTGTTCTTTCTGCTCTGCAGCTGCTTCCCTGTGCGGAGGAAAAGCTCTACACGCCTCAGTTTAAACTTGGCGCCTTTTTATTCCTCTGTACTGCCATAGACCCTCGTGCTGGACTGCAACCTATTGCTACAACCTATTGCCACAGTATAATCATATGTATTTTAAGGGTGTTCTGCCTCCAATCCTTTACTTCTGCAATAATATTTGCCTAAACGCGGGGTGAGTTACTGTAGTCAGGGGTGTTTTTTAATCAGTAAAACCCACAGCTGCGGGGAATTAACTGCTTGCAGGGGCCGTAGCTGGTGCTGTACCTGGGATCTGCAGAACTGGCCAGCATCTGCAGCCTGCTGCTAGCAAGGGGCTTCCCTCGATTGAGTTTTTGTTTTTTGTTTGCTTTTTCTTCTTTCTTTTTGTTTAAACGGACCCCGACTTGCGTTTTCCACCACGCCTACTCTCCTTGCATCCGGAGGCTAACTGTATATTATCCCAAGGCATTTGATTTGTTTCACAAATAGGACGCTCCACCCTCTAGCCGCATTACCTTACTTAAGCCTCTTCTTTTTCTGCAGAAACCGGAGGTCGGTCGCGAGGCAGGGTCCCAAGCCCTCCCACAGCCCACACAAGCCTGAAGGACAGGACGGCCCCAGACGAAGCCGAAGTCTCCAGCAGGTGAGCGGTGTTCTTTCTGCTCTGCAGCTGCTTCCTGTGCGGAGGAAAAGCTCTACCACGCCTCAGTTTAAACTTGGCGCCTTTTATTCCTCTGTGCTGCCATAGACCCTCGTGCTGGACTGCAACCTATTGCTACAACCTATTGCCACAGTATAATCATATGTATTTTAAGGGAGTGTTCTGCCTCCAATCCTTTACTTCTGCAATATTAATATTTGCCTAAACGCAGGGTGAGTTACTGTAGTCAGGGATGTTTTTAATCAGTAAAACCCACAGCTGCCCAGGGAATTAACTGCTTGCAGGGGCCGTAGCTGGTGCTGTACCTGGGGATCTGCAGAACTGGCCAGCATCTGCAGCCTGCTGCTAACAAGGGCTTCCCTCGATTGAGTTTTTTGTTTTTTGTTTTTGTTTTTTTCTTCTTTCTTTTTGTTTAAACGGACCCCGACTTGCGTTTTCCACCACGCCTACTCTCCTTGCATCGGAGGCTAACATATATTATCCCAAGGCATTTGATTTGTTTCACAAATAGGACGCTCCACCCTCTAACGCATTACCTACTTAAGCCTCTTCTTTTTCTGCAGAAACCGGGTCGGTCGCGAGGGCAGGAGTCCCAAGCCCTCCCACAGCCCACACACAAGCCTGAAGGACAGGGGCCCCCGGAAGCCGAGTCTCAGCAGCATGAGCGGTGTTCTTTCTGCTCTGCAGCTGCTTCCCTGTGCGGAGGAAAAGCTCTACGCCTCAGTTTAAACTTGGCGCCTTTTTATTCCTCTGTACTGCCATAGACCCTCGTGCTGGACTGCAACCTATTGCTACAACCTATTGCCACAGTATAATCATATGTATTTTAAAGTGTTCTGCCTCAATCCTTTACTTCTGCAATATAATATTGCCTAAGCACGAGGGTGAGTTACTGTAGTCAGGGGTGTTTTTTAATCAGTAAAACCCACAGCTGCCCAGGGAATTAACTGCTTGCAGGGCCGTAGCTGGTGCTGTACCTGGGGATCTGCAGAACTGGCCAGCATCTGCAGCCTGCTGCTAGCAAGGGGCTTCCCTCGATTGAGTTTTTTTGTTTTTTGTTTGCTTTTCTTCTTTCTTTTTGTTTAAACGGACCCCGACTTGCGTTTCCACACGCCTACTCTCCTTGCATACGGAGGCTAACATATATTATCCCAAGGCATTTGATTTGTTTCACAAATAGGACGCTCCACCCTCTAGCCGCATTACCTTGCTAAGCCTCTTCTTTTTCTGCAGAAACCGGAGGTGGGTCGCGAGGCAGGAGTCCCAAGCCCTCCCACAGCCCACACAAGCCTGAAGGACAGGACGCCCCGGAGCAAGCCGAAGTCTCAGCAGCAGGTAGCGGTGTTCTTTCTGCTCTGCAGCTGCTTCCCTGTGCGGAGGAAAAGCTCTCACGCCTCAGTTTAAACTTGGCGCCTTTTTATTCCTCTGTACTGCCATAGACCCTCGTGCTGGACTGCAACCTATTGCTACAACCTATTGCCACAGTATAATCATATGTATTTTAAGGTGTTCTGCCTCAATCCTTTACTTCAGAATATTAATATTGCCTAAGCAGGGGTGAGTTACTGTAGTCAGGGAATTGTTTTTTAATCAGTAAAACCCACAGCTGCCCAGGAATTAACTGCTTGCAGGGGCCGTAGCTGGTGCTGTACCTGGGGATCTGCAGAACTGGCCAGCATCTGCAGCCTGCTGCTAGCAAGGGCTTCCCTCGATTGAGTTTTTTGTTTTTGTTTGCTTTTTCTTCTTTCTTTTGTTTAAACGGACCCCGACTTGCGTTTTCCAACGCCTACTCTCCTTGCATCTGGAGGCTAACATATATTATCCCAAGGCATTTGATTTGTTTCACAAATAGGACGCTCCACCCTCTAGCCGCATTACCTTACTTAAGCCTCTTCTTTTTCTGCAGAAACCGGAGTCGGGTCGCGAGGCAGGGTCCCAAGCCCTCCCACAGCCCACACACAAGCCTGAAGGACAGGACGACCCCAGACAAGCCGAAGTCTCAGCAGGTAGCCGGTGTTCTTTCTGCTCTGCAGCTGCTTCCCTGCGCGGAGAAAAGCTCTACGCCTCAGTTTAAACTTGGCGCCTTTTTATTCCTCTGTACTGCCATAGACCCTACGTGCTGGACTGCAACCTATTGCTACAACCTATTGCCACAGTATAATCATATGTATTTTAAGGGTGTTCTGCCTCCAATCCTTTACTTCTGCAATATGTTGCCTCGCGCAGGGGTGAGTTACTGTAGTCAGGGGTGTTTTTAATCAGTAAAACCCACAGCTGCCAGAGATTAACTGCTTGCAGGGGCCGTAGCTGGTGCTGTACCTGGGGATCTGCAGAACTGGCCAGCATCTGCAGCCTGCTGCTAACAAGGGCTTCCCTCGATTGAGTTTTTGTTTTTTGTTTGCTTTTTTCTTCTTTCTTTTGTTTAAACGGACCCCGACTTGCGTTTTCCACCGCCTACTCTCCTTGCATCAGGAGGCTAACATATATTATCCCAAGGCATTTGATTTGTTTCACAAATAGGACGCTCCACCCTCTAGCCGCATTACCTTGCCTTAAGCCTCTTCTTTTTCTGCAGAAACGGTCGGGTCGCGAGGCAGGAGTCCCAAGCCCTCCCACAGCCCACACACAAGCCTGAAGGACAGGACGACCCCCGGAGCAAGCCGAAGTCTCACGCGCGGGTGGCGGTGTTCTTTCTGCTCTGCAGCTGCTTCCCTGTGCGGAGGAAAAGCTCTACCGCCTCAGTTTAAACTTGGCGCCTTTTTATTCCTCTGTACTGCCATAGACCCTACGTGCTGGACTGCAACCTATTGCTACAACCTATTGCCACAGTATAATCATATGTATTTTAAAGTGTTCTGCCTCAATCCTTTACTTCTGCAATATTAATATTTGCCTAACGCAGGGGTGAGTTACTGTAGTCAGGGGAATTGTTTTTAAATCAGTAAAAACCCACAGCTGCCCAGAGAATTAACTGCTTGCAGGGCCGTAGCTGGTGCTGTACCTGGGATCTGCAGAACTGGCCAGCATCTGCAGCCTGCTGCTAGCAAGGGCTTCCCTCGATTGAGTTTTTGTTTTTGTTTGCTTTTTTCTTCTTTCTTTTGTTTAAACGGACCCCGACTTGCGTTTTCCACGCCTACTCTCCTTGCATACGGAGGCTAACGTATATTATCCCAAGGCATTTGATTTGTTTCACAAATAGGACGCTCCACCCTCTAGCCGCATTACCTTACTTAAGCCTCTTCTTTTCTGCAGAAACCGGAGGTCGGGTCGAGGCAGGGTCCCAAGCCCTCCCACAGCCCACACAAGCCTGAAGGACAGGGACCCCAGACAAGCCGAAGTCTCAGCGCGCGGTGGCGGTGTTCTTTCTGCTCTGCAGCTGCTTCCCTGTCGGAGGAAAAGCTCTCGCCTCAGTTTAAACTTGGCGCCTTTTTATTCCTCTGTCTGCCATAGACCCTCGTGCTGGACTGCAACCTATTGCACAAGCCGAGTCTCAGCAGCGCAGGTAGGCGGTGTTCTTTCTGCTCTGCAGCTGCTTCCTGTGCGGAGAAAAAGCTCTACCACGCCTCAGTTTAAACTTGGCGCCTTTTTATTCCTCTGTACTGCCATAGACCCTACGTGCTGGACTGCAACCTATTGCTACAACCTATTGCCACAGTATAATCATATGTATTTTAAGGAGTGTTCTGCCTCCAATCCTTTACTTCTGCAATATTAATATTTGCCTACACGAGGGGTGAGTTACTGTAGTCAGAATTGTTTTTAATCAGTAAAAACCCACAGCTGCCCAGAATTAACTGCTTGCAGGGGCCGTAGCTGGTGCTGTACCTGGGGATCTGCAGAACTGGCCAGCATCTGCAGCCTGCTGCTAACAAGGGCTTCCCTCGATTGAGTTTTTTGTTTTTTTGTTTGCTTTTTCTTCTTTCTTTTTGTTTAAACCGGACCCCGACTTGCGTTTTCCACACGCCTACTCTCCTTGCATACGGGAGGCTAACATATATTATCCCAAGGCATTTGATTTGTTTCACAAATAGGGGCTCCACCCTCTAGCCGCATTACCTTCCTAAGCCTCTTCTTTTTCTGCAGAAACGGAGTCGGTCGCGAGGCAGGAGTCCCAAGCCCTCCCACAGCCCACACACAAGCCTGAAGGACAGGACGACCCCGGAGCAACCCGAAGTCTCAGCAGCGGGTAGCCGGTGTTCTTTCTGCTCTGCAGCTGCTTCCCTGTGCGGAGGAAAAGCTCTACGCCTCAGTTTAAACTTGGCGCCTTTTTATTCCTCTGTACTGCCATAGACCCTCGTGCTGGACTGCAACCTATTGCTACAACCTATTGCCACAGTATAATCATATGTATTTTAAGGGAGTGTTCTGCCTCCAATCCTTTACTTCTGCAATATTAATATTTGCCTAAACGCGGGGTGAGTTACTGTAGTCAGGGGAATTGTTTTTAATCAGTAAAAACCCACAGCTGCCCAGGAATTAACTGCTTGCAGGGCCGTAGCTGGTGCTGTACCTGGGGGATCTGCAGAACTGGCCAGCATCTGCAGCCTGCTGCTAGCAAGGGGCTTCCCTCGATTGAGTTTTTTTTTGTTTTTTTGTTTGCTTTTTTTCTTCTTTCTTTTTGTTTAAACCGGACCCCCGACTTGCGTTTTCCACCACGCCTACTCTCCTTGCATACGGGAGGCTAACTTGTATATTATCCCAAGGCATTTGATTTGTTTCACAAATAGGACGCTCCACCCTCTAGCCGCATTACCTTACTTAAGCCTCTTCTTTTTTCTGCAGAAACCGAGGTCGGTCGCGAGGGCAGGGTCCCAAGCCCTCCCAGCCCACACACAAGCCTGAAGGACAGGACGACCCCGGAGCAAGCCCGAAGTCTCAGCAGCTGGGTGGCGGTGTTCTTTCTGCTCTGCAGCTGCTTCCCTGTGCGGAGGAAAAGCTCTACCACGCCTCAGTTTAAACTTGGCGCCTTTTTTATTCCTCTGTACTGCCATAGACCCTACGTGCTGGACTGCAACCTATTGCTACAACCTATTGCCACAGTATAATCATATGTATTTTTAAGGAGTGTTCTGCCTCAATCCTTTACTTCTGCAATATTAATATTTGCCTAAACGCAGGGTGAGTTACTGTAGTCAGAATTGTTTTTTAATCAGTAAAACCCACAGCTGCCCAGGGAATTAACTGCTTGCAGGGGCCGTAGCTGGTGCTGTACCTGGGATCTGCAGAACTGGCCAGCATCTGCAGCCTGCTGCTAACAAGGGCTTCCCTCGATTGAGTTTTTTGTTTTTGTTTGCTTTTTCTTCTTTCTTTTTGTTTAAACGGACCCCGACTTGCGTTTTCCACCGCCTACTCTCCTTGCATACGGAGGCTAACATATATTATCCCAAGGCATTTGATTTGTTTCACAAATAGGGCGCTCCACCCTCTAGCCGCATTACCTTACTTAAGCCTCTTCTTTTTCTGCAGAAACCGGAGGTCGGTGCGAGGGCAGGAGTCCCAAGCCCTCCCACAGCCCACACACAAGCCTGAGGACAGGACGCCCCAGAGCAAGCCGAGAGTCTCAGCGCAGGTAGCCGGTGTTCTTTCTGCTCTGCAGCTGCTTCCCTGTGCGGAGGAAAAGCTCTACCACGCCTCAGTTTAAACTTGGCGCCTTTTTATTCCTCTGTACTGCCATAGACCCTCGTGCTGGACTGCAACCTATTGCTACAACCTATTGCCACAGTATAATCATATGTATTTTAAGGGTGTTCTGCCTCAATCCTTTACTTCTGCAATATTAATATTTGCCTAAACGCAGGGGTGAGTTACTGTAGTCAGAATTGTTTTTAATCAGTAAAAACCCACAGCTGCCCAGGAATTAACTGCTTGCAGGGGCCGTAGCTGGTGCTGTACCTGGGGATCTGCAGAACTGGCCAGCATCTGCAGCCTGCTGCTAACAAGGGCTTCCCTCGATTGAGTTTTTTTGTTTTTGTTTGCTTTTTTCTTCTTTCTTTTTGTTTAAACGGACCCCGACTTGCGTTTTCCACGCCTACTCTCCTTGCATACGGAGGCTAACTGTATATTATCCCAAGGCATTTGATTTGTTTCACAAATAGGGCGCTCCACCCTCTAGCCGCATTACCTTGCTAAGCCTCTTCTTTTTCTGCAGAAACCGGAGGTCGGTCGCGAGGCAGGAGTCCCAAGCCCTCCCACAGCCCACACACAGCCTGAAGGACAGGACGGCCCCAGAGCAAGCCCGAAGTCTCAGCAGCAGGTGGCGGTGTTCTTTCTGCTCTGCAGCTGCTTCCCTGTGCGGAGGAAAAGCTCTACGCCTCAGTTTAAACTTGGCGCCTTTTTATTCCTCTGTACTGCCATAGACCCTACGTGCTGGACTGCAACCTATTGCTACAACCTATTGCCACAGTATAATCATATGTATTTTAAGGGGTGTTCTGCCTCCAATCCTTTACTTCTGCAATATTAATATTGCCTAAGCACGGGGTGAGTTACTGTAGTCAGGGGTGTTTTTAATCAGTAAAACCCACAGCTGCCCAGGAATTAACTGCTTGCAGGGCCGTAGCTGGTGCTGTACCTGGGGATCTGCAGAACTGGCCAGCATCTGCAGCCTGCTGCTATAAGGGCTTCCCTCGATTGAGTTTTTTTGTTTTTTTGTTTGCTTTTTCTTCTTTCTTTTGTTTAAACGGACCCCGACTTGCGTTTTCCACCACGCCTACTCTCCTTGCATACGAGGCTAACATATATTATCCCAAGGCATTTGATTTGTTTCACAAATAGGACGCTCCACCCTCTAGCCGCATTACCTTACTTAAGCCTCTTCTTTTCTGCAGAAACCGGGTGGGTCGCGAGGCAGGAGTCCCAAGCCCTCCACAGCCCACACACAAGCCTGAAGGACAGGACGACCCCAGACAAGCCGAAGTCTCAGCAGCGCAGGTAGCGGTGTTCTTTCTGCTCTGCAGCTGCTTCCTGTGCGGAGGAAAAGCTCTACCACGCCTCAGTTTAAACTTGGCGCCTTTTATTCCTCTGTACTGCCATAGACCCTCGTGCTGGACTGCAACCTATTGCTACAACCTATTGCCACAGTATAATCATATGTATTTTAAAAGTGTTCTGCCTCAATCCTTTACTTCTGCAATATTAATATTTGCCTAAGCATGGGGTGAGTTACTGTAGTCAGGGGTGTTTTTTAATCAGTAAAACCCACAGCTGCCCGGAATTAACTGCTTGCAGGGGCCGTAGCTGGTGCTGTACCTGGGATCTGCAGAACTGGCCAGCATCTGCAGCCTGCTGCTAACAGGGCTTCCCTCGATTGAGTTTTTTTGTTTTTTGTTTGCTTTTTCTTCTTTCTTTTTGTTTAAACGGACCCCCGACTTGCGTTTTCCACCACGCCTACTCTCCTTGCATACGGAGGCTAACGTATATTATCCCAAGGCATTTGATTTGTTTCACAAATAGGGACGCTCCACCCTCTAGCCGCATTACCTTACTTAAGCCTCTTCTTTTTCTGCAGAAACCGGAGTCGGTCGCGAGGCAGAGTCCCAAGCCCTCCCAGCCCACACAAGCCTGAAGGACGGGCGACCCCGAGCAAGCCGAAGTCTCAGCGCGCAGGTGGCGGTGTTCTTTCTGCTCTGCAGCTGCTTCCCTGTGCGGAGGAAAAGCTCTACCGCGCCTCAGTTTAAACTTGGCGCCTTTTTATTCCTCTGTACTGCCATAGACCCTACGTGCTGGACTGCAACCTATTGCTACAACCTATTGCCACAGTATAATCATATGTATTTTAAGGAGTGTTCTGCCTCCAATCCTTTACTTCTGCAATATTAATATTTGCCTAAGCGCGAGGGTGAGTTACTGTAGTCAGAATTGTTTTTAATCAGTAAAACCCACAGCTGCCCAGAGATTAACTGCTTGCAGGGGCCGTAGCTGGTGCTGTACCTGGGGATCTGCAGAACTGGCCAGCATCTGCAGCCTGCTGCTAACAGGCTTCCCTCGATTGAGTTTTTTTTTTTTGTTTGCTTTTTCTTCTTTCTTTTTGTTTAAACGGACCCCGACTTGCGTTTTCCACGCCTACTCTCCTTGCATACGGAGGCTAACATTATATTATCCCAAGGCATTTGATTTGTTTCACAAATAGGGCGCTCCACCCTCTAGCCGCATTACCTTACTAAGCCTCTTCTTTTTCTGCAGAAACGGAGGTGGTCGCGGGCAGAGTCCCAAGCCCTCCCACAGCCCACACACAAGCCTGAAGGACAGGGCGGCCCCCGGAGCAAGCGAGAGTCTCAGCGCGGGTAGCGGTGTTCTTTCTGCTCTGCAGCTGCTTCCCTGTGCGGAGGAAAAGCTCTACGCCTCAGTTTAAACTTGGCGCCTTTTTATTCCTCTGTACTGCCATAGACCCTCGTGCTGGACTGCAACCTATTGCTACAACCTATTGCCACAGTATAATCATATGTATTTTAAGAGTGTTCTGCCTCAATCCTTTACTTCTGCAATATTAATATTTGCCTAAGCGCGGGGTGAGTTACTGTAGTCAGAATTGTTTTTTAATCAGTAAAAACCCACAGCTGCCAGGGAATTAACTGCTTGCAGGGGCGTAGCTGGTGCTGTACCTGGGATCTGCAGAACTGGCCAGCATCTGCAGCCTGCTGCTAGCAAGGGCTTCCCTCGATTGAGTTTTTTGTTTTTTGTTTGCTTTTTCTTCTTTCTTTTTGTTTAAACGGACCCCCGACTTGCGTTTTCCACCGCCTACTCTCCTTGCATACGGAGGCTAACGTATATTATCCCAAGGCATTTGATTTGTTTCACAAATAGGACGCTCCACCCTCTAGCCGCATTACCTTACTTAAGCCTCTTCTTTTTCTGCAGAAACCGGAGGTCGGTCGCGGGCAGGAGTCCCAAGCCCTCCCACAGCCCACACAAGCCTGAAGGACAGGACGGCCCCAGACAACCGAAGTCTCACAGCAGGTGGCGGTGTTCTTTCTGCTCTGCAGCTGCTTCCCTGTGCGGAGGAAAAGCTCTACGCCTCAGTTTAAACTTGGCGCCTTTTTATTCCTCTGTACTGCCATAGACCCTCGTGCTGGACTGCAACCTATTGCTACAACCTATTGCCACAGTATAATCATATGTATTTTAGGGAGTGTTCTGCCTCCAATCCTTTACTTCTGCAATATTAATATTTGCCTAAACGCAGGGGTGAGTTACTGTAGTCAGGGATTGTTTTTAATCAGTAAAACCCACAGCTGCCCAGGAATTAACTGCTTGCAGGGGCCGTAGCTGGTGCTGTACCTGGGGATCTGCAGAACTGGCCAGCATCTGCAGCCTGCTGCTAACAAGGGGCTTCCCTCGATTGAGTTTTTTTGTTTTTTGTTTGCTTTTTCTTCTTTCTTTTTGTTTAAACGGACCCCGACTTGCGTTTTCCACCACGCCTACTCTCCTTGCATACGGGAGGCTAACATATATTATCCCAAGGCATTTGATTTGTTTCACAAATAGGACGCTCCACCTCTAGCCGCGTGCCGCCGCTCTTCGTAGCCGGTGGCATGTCTGCTCTGCAGCTGCTTCCTGATGGAGAAAAAGCTCTACGCCTCAGTTTAAACTTGGCGCCTTTTTATTCCTCTGTACTGCCATAGACCCTACGTGCTGGACTGCAACCTATTGCTACAACCTATTGCCACAGTATAATCATATGTATTTTAAAGGAGTGTTCTGCCTCCAATCCTTTACTTCTGCAATATTAATATTTGCCTAAGCGCGGGGTGAGTTACTGTAGTCAGGGAATTGTTTTTAATCAGTAAAACCCACAGCTGCCAGGGAATTAACTGCTTGCAGGGGCCGTAGCTGGTGCTGTACCTGGGGATCTGCAGAACTGGCCAGCATCTGCAGCCTGCTGCTAGCAAGGGCTTCCCTCGATTGAGTTTTTTGTTTTTGTTTGCTTTTTCTTCTTTCTTTTGTTTAAACGGACCCCGACTTGCGTTTTCCACCGCCTACTCTCCTTGCATCTACGGAGGCTAACATATATTATCCCAAGGCATTTGATTTGTTTCACAAATAGGACGCTCCACCCTCTAGCCGCATTACCTTACTTAAGCCTCTTCTTTTTCTGCAGAAACCGGAGGGTCGGGTCGCGAGGGCAGGAGTCCCAAGCCTCCCACAGCCCACACACAAGCCTGAAGGACAGGACGACCCCGGAGCAAGCCGAAGTCTCAACGGCAGGTGGCGGTGTTCTTTCTGCTCTGCAGCTGCTTCCCTGTGCGGAGGAAAAGCTCTACCACGCCTCAGTTTAAACTTGGCGCCTTTTTATTCCTCTGTACTGCCATAGACCCTACGTGCTGGACTGCAACCTATTGCTACAACCTATTGCCACAGTATAATCATATGTATTTTAAGGGAGTGTTCTGCCTCCAATCCTTTACTTCTGCAATATTAATATTTGCCCTAAAGCGGGGTGAGTTACTGTAGTCAGGGAATTGTTTTTAATCAGTAAAACCCACAGCTGCCCAGGGAATTAACTGCTTGCAGGGGCCGTAGCTGGTGCTGTACCTGGGATCTGCAGAACTGGCCAGCATCTGCAGCCTGCTGCTAGCAAGGGGCTTCCCTCGATTGAGTTTTTGTTTTTGTTTGCTTTTTCTTCTTTCTTTTTGTTTAAACGGACCCCGACTTGCGTTTTCCACCGCCTACTCTCCTTGCATCACGGAGGCTAACATATATTATCCCAAGGCATTTGATTTGTTTCACAAATAGGACGCTCCACCCTCTAGCCGCATTACCTTACTTAAGCCTCTTCTTTTTCTGCAGAAACGGAGGTCGGGTCGCGAGGGCAGGAGTCCCAAGCCCTCCCACAGCCCACACACAAGCCTGAAGGACAGGGCGGCCCCGGGCAAGCCGAAGTCTCAGCAGCGAGGTGGCGGTGTTCTTTCTGCTCTGCAGCTGCTTCCCTGTGCGGAGGAAAAGCTCTACACGCCTCAGTTTAAACTTGGCGCCTTTTTATTCCTCTGTACTGCCATAGACCCTACGTGCTGGACTGCAACCTATTGCTACAACCTATTGCCACAGTATAATCATATGTATTTTAAGGAGTGTTCTGCCTCAATCCTTTACTTCTGCAATATTAATATTTGCCTAAACGCAGGGGTGAGTTACTGTAGTCAGGGAATTGTTTTTAATCAGTAAAACCCACAGCTGCCCAGAGGAATTAACTGCTTGCAGGGCCGTAGCTGGTGCTGTACCTGGGGATCTGCAGAACTGGCCAGCATCTGCAGCCTGCTGCTAACAAGGGCTTCCTCGATTGAGTTTTTTTGTTTTTTGTTTGCTTTTTCTTCTTTCTTTTGTTTAAACCGGACCCCGACTTGCGTTTTCCACCCTTCTCTCCTTGCATCGGAGGCTAACTGTATATTATCCCAAGGCATTTGATTTGTTTCACAAATAGGGCGCTCCACCCTCTAGCCGCATTACCTTACTTAAGCCTCTTCTTTTTCTGCAGAAACCGGAGTCGGTCGCGAGGCAGGAGTCCCAAGCCCTCCCACAGCCCACACACAAGCCTGAAGGACAGGACGCCCCAGACAAGCCGAAGTCTCAGCAGCGCAGGTAGCGGTGTTCTTTCTGCTCTGCAGCTGCTTCCCTGTGCGGAGGAAAAGCTCTACCCGCCTCAGTTTAAACTTGGCGCCTTTTTTATTCTCCTCTGTACTGCCATAGACCCTACGTGCTGGACTGCAACCTATTGCTACAACCTATTGCCACAGTATAATCATATGTATTTTAAGGGAGTGTTCTGCCTCCAATCCTTTACTTCTGCAATATTAATATTTGCCTAAACGCAGGGGTGAGTTACTGTAGTCAGGGGAATTGTTTTTTTTAATCAGTAAAAACCCACAGCTGCCCAGGGGAATTAACTGCTTGCAGGGGCCGTAGCTGGTGCTGTACCTGGGGGATCTGCAGAACTGGCCAGCATCTGCAGCCTGCTGCTAGCAAGGGGCTTCCCTCGATTGAGTTTTTTTTTTTTTTTTGTTTGCTTTTTTTCTTCTTTCTTTTTGTTTAAACCGGACCCCCGACTTGCGTTTTCCACCACGCCTACTCTCCTTGCATACGGAGGCTAACTTGTATATTATCCCAAGGCATTTGATTTGTTTCACAAATAGGACGCTCCACCCTCTAGCCGCATTACCTTACTTAAGCCTCTTCTTTTTTCTGCAGAAACCGGAGGTCGGGTCGCGAGGGCAGGAGTCCCAAGCCCTCCCCACAGCCCACACACAAGCCTGAAGGACAGGACGACCCCCGGAGCAAGCCGAAGTCTCAACGCGCAGGTAGCCGGTGTTCTTTCTGCTCTGCAGCTGCTTCCCTGTGCGGAGGAAAAGCTCTACCACGCCTCAGTTTAAACTTGGCGCCTTTTTTATTCCTCTGTACTGCCATAGACCCTACGTGCTGGACTGCAACCTATTGCTACAACCTATTGCCACAGTATAATCATATGTATTTTAAGGGAGTGTTCTGCCTCCAATCCTTTACTTCTGCAATATTAATATTTGCCTAAACGCAGGGGTGAGTTACTGTAGTCAGGGGAATTGTTTTTTTTAATCAGTAAAAACCCACAGCTGCCCAGGGGAATTAACTGCTTGCAGGGGCCGTAGCTGGTGCTGTACCTGGGGGATCTGCAGAACTGGCCAGCATCTGCAGCCTGCTGCTAGCAAGGGGCTTCCCTCGATTGAGTTTTTTTTTTTTTTTGTTTGCTTTTTTTCTTCTTTCTTTTTGTTTAAACCGGACCCCCGACTTGCGTTTTCCACCACGCCTACTCTCCTTGCATACGGGAGGCTAACTTGTATATTATCCCAAGGCATTTGATTTGTTTCACAAATAGGACGCTCCACCCTCTAGCCGCATTACCTTACTTAAGCCTCTTCTTTTTCTGCAGAAACCGGAGGTCGGGTCACGAGGGCAGGAGTCCCAAGCCCTCCCCACAGCCCACACACAAGCCTGAAGGACAGGACGACCCCCCCCCCGGAGCAAGCCGAAGTCTCAACGCGCAGGTAGCCGGTGTTCTTTCTGCTCTGCAGCTGCTTCCCTGTGCGGAGGAAAAGCTCTACCACGCCTCAGTTTAAACTTGGCGCCTTTTTTATTCCTCTGTACTGCCATAGACCCTACGTGCTGGACTGCAACCTATTGCTACAACCTATTGCCACAGTATAATCATATGTATTTTAAGGGAGTGTTCTGCCTCCAATCCTTTACTTCTGCAATATTAATATTTGCCTAAACGCAGGGGTGAGTTACTGTAGTCAGGGGAATTGTTTTTTTTAATCAGTAAAACCCACAGCTGCCCAGGGAATTAACTGCTTGCAGGGGCGAGCTGGTGCTGTACCTGGGGATCTGCAGAACTGGCCAGCATCTGCAGCCTGCTGCTAGCAAGGGCTTCCTCGATTGAGTTTTTTTTTTGTTTTTTTGTTTGCTTTTCTTCTTTCTTTTGTTTAAACCGGACCCCGACTTGCTTTTCCACCACGCCTACTCTCCTTGCATAGGAGGCTAACTTGTATATTATCCCAAGGCATTTGATTTGTTTCACAAATAGGACGCTCCACCCTCTAGCCGCATTACCTTACTTAAGCCTCTTCTTTTTTCTGCAGAAACCGGAGGTCGGGTCGCGAGGGCAGGAGTCCCAAGCCTTCCCCACAGCCCACACACAAGCCTGAAGGACAGGACGACCCCCCGGAGCAAGCCGAAGTCTCAACGCGCAGGTAGCCGGTGTTCTTTCTGCTCTGCAGCTGCTTCCCTGTGCGGAGGAAAAGCTCTACCACGCCTCAGTTTAAACTTGGCGCCTTTTTTATTCCTCTGTACTGCCATAGACCCTACGTGCTGGACTGCAACCTATTGCTACAACCTATTGCCACAGTATAATCATATGTATTTTAAGGAGTGTTCTGCCTCCAATCTTTACTTCTGCAATATTAATATTTGCCTAAACGCAGGGGTGAGTTACTGTAGAATTGTTTTTTTAATCAGTAAAACCCACAGCTGCCCAGGGGAATTAACTGCTTGCAGGGGCCGTAGCTGGTGCTGTACCTGGGGGATCTGCAGAACTGGCCAGCATCTGCAGCCTGCTGCTAGCAAGGGGCTTCCCTCGATTGAGTTTTTTTTTTGTTTTTTTTGTTTGCTTTTTTTCTTCTTTCTTTTTGTTTAAACCGGACCCCCGACTTGCGTTTTCCACCACGCCTACTCTCCTTGCATACGGGAGGCTAACTTGTATATTATCCCAAGGCATTTGATTTGTTTCACAAATAGGACGCTCCACCCTCTAGCCGCATTACCTTACTTAGGCCTCTTCTTTTTTCTGCAGAAACCGGAGGTCGGGTCGTGAGGGCAGGAGTCCCAAGCCCTCCCCACAGCCCACACACAAGCCTGAAGGACAGGACGACCCCCGGAGCAAGCCGAAGTCTCAACGCGCAGGTAGCCGGTGTTCTTTCTGCTCTGCAGCTGCTTCCCTGTGCGGAGGAAAAGCTCTACCACGCCTCAGTTTAAACTTGGCGCCTTTTTTATTCCTCTGTACTGCCATAGACCCTACGTGCTGGACTGCAACCTATTGCTACAACCTATTGCCACAGTATAATCATATGTATTTTAAGGGAGTGTTCTGCCTCCAATCCTTTACTTCTGCAATATTAATATTTGCCTAAACGCAGGGGTGAGTTACTGTAGTCAGGGGAATTGTTTTTTTTAATCAGTAAAAACCCACAGCTGCCCAGGGGAATTAACTGCTTGCAGGGCCGTAGCTGGTGCTGTACCTGGGGGATCTGCAGAACTGGCCAGCATCTGCAGCCTGCTGCTAGCAAGGGGCTTCCCTCGATTGAGTTTTTTTTTTTTTTTTTTGTTTGCTTTTTTTCTTCTTTCTTTGTTTAAACCGACCCTCGACTTATGCTTTCCACCACGCCTACTCTCCTTGCATACGGGAGGCTAACTTGTATATTATCCCAAGGCATTTGATTTGTTTCACAAATAGGACGCTCCACCCTCTAGCCGCATTACCTTACTTAAGCCTCTTCTTTTTTCTGCAGAAACCGGAGGTCGGGTCGCGAGGGCAGGAGTCCCAAGCCCTCCCCACAGCCCACACACAAGCCTGAAGGACAGGACGACCCCCCGAGCAAGCCGAAGTCTCAACGCGCAGGTAGCCGGTGTTCTTTCTGCTCTGCAGCTGCTTCCCTGTGCGGAGGAAAAGCTCTACCACGCCTCAGTTTAAACTTGGCGCCTTTTTTATTCCTCTGTACTGCCATAGACCCTACGTGCTGGACTGCAACCTATTGCTACAACCTATTGCCACAGTATAATCATATGTATTTTAAGGGAGTGTTCTGCCTCCAATCCTTTACTTCTGCAATATTAATATTTGCCTAAACGCAGGGGTGAGTTACTGTAGTCAGGGGAATTGTTTTTTTTAATCAGTAAAAACCCACAGCTGCCCAGGGGAATTAACTGCTTGCAGGGGCCGTAGCTGGTGCTGTACCTGGGGGATCTGCAGAACTGGCCAGCATCTGCAGCCTGCTGCTAGCAAGGGGCTTCCCTCGATTGAGTTTTTTTTTTGTTTTTTTTGTTTGCTTTTTTTCTTCTTTCTTTTTGTTTAAACCGGACCCCCGACTTGCGTTTTCCACCACGCCTACTCTCCTTGCATACGGGAGGCTAACTTGTATATTATCCCAAGGCATTTGATTTGTTTCACAAATAGGACGCTCCACCCTCTAGCCGCATTACCTTACTTAAGCCTCTTCTTTTTTCTGCAGAAACCGGAGGTCGGGTCGCGAGGGCAGGAGTCCCAAGCCCTCCCCACAGCCCACACACAAGCCTGAAGGACAGGACGACCCCGGAGCAAGCCGAAGTCTCAACGCGCAGGTAGCCGGTGTTCTTTCTGCTCTGCAGCTGCTTCCTCAGCGGAGGAAAAGCTCACCACGCCTCAGTTTAAACTTGCGCCTTTTTATTCCTCTGTACTGCCATAGACCCTACGTGTTGGACTGCAACCCATTGCTACAACCTATTGCCACAGTATAATCATATGTATTTTAAGGAGTGTTCTGCCTCCAATCCTTTACTTCTGCAATATTAATATTTGCCTAAACGCAGGGGTGAGTTACTGTAGTCAGGGGAATTGTTTTTTTTAATCAGTAAAAACCCACAGCTGCCCAGGGGAATTAACTGCTTGCAGGGGCCGTAGCTGGTGCTGTACCTGGGGGATCTGCAGAACTGGCCAGCATCTGCAGCCTGCTGCTAGCAAGGGGCTTCCCTCGATTGAGTTTTTTTTTTGTTTTTTTTGTTTGCTTTTTTCTTTTTCTTTTGTTTAAACCGACCCCGACTTATGCTTTCCACCACGCCTACTCTCCTTGCATACGGAGGCTAACTTGTATATTATCCTAAGGCATTTGATTTGTTTCACAAATAGGACGCCCACCCTCTAGCCGCATTACCTTACTTAGCTTCTTCTTTTTCTGCAGAAACCGGAGGTCGGGTCGCGAGGGCAGGAGTCCCAAGCCTTCCCCACAGCCCACACACAAGCCTGAAGGACAGGACGACCCCCCGGAGCAAGCCGAAGTCTCAACGCGCAGGTAGCCGGTGTTCTTTCTGCTCTGCAGCTGCTTCCCTGTGCGGAGGAAAAGCTCTACCACGCCTCAGTTTAAACTTGGCGCCTTTTTTATTCCTCTGTACTGCCATAGACCCTACGTGCTGGACTGCAACCTATTGCTACAACCTATTGCCACAGTATAATCATATGTATTTTAAGGGAGTGTTCTGCCTCCAATCCTTTACTTCTGCAATATTAATATTTGCCTAAACGCAGGGGTGAGTTACTGTAGTCAGGGGAATTGTTTTTTTTAATCAGTAAAAACCCACAGCTGCCCAGGGGAATTAACTGCTTGCAGGGGCCGTAGCTGGTGCTGTACCTGGGGGATCTGCAGAACTGGCCAGCATCTGCAGCCTGCTGCTAGCAAGGGGCTTCCCTCGATTGAGTTTTTTTTTTTTGTTTTTTTGTTTGCTTTTTTCTTTCTTTTGTTTAAACCGACCCGACTTATGCTTTCCACCACGCCTACTCTCCTTGCATACGGAGGCTAACTTGTATATTATCCCAAGGCATTTGATTTGTTTCACAAATAGGACGCCCACCCTCTAGCCGATTACCTTACTTGCTCTTCTTTTTCTGCAGAAACGAGGTCGGGTCATGAGGGCAGGAGTCCCAAGCCTTCCCCACAGCCCACACACAAGCCTGAAGGACAGGACGACCCCCCGGAGCAAGCCGAAGTCTCAACGCGCAGGTAGCCGGTGTTCTTTCTGCTCTGCAGCTGCTTCCCTGTGCGGAGGAAAAGCTCTACCACGCCTCAGTTTAAACTTGGCGCCTTTTTTATTCCTCTGTACTGCCATAGACCCTACGTGCTGGACTGCAACCTATTGCTACAACCTATTGCCACAGTATAATCATATGTATTTTAAGGGAGTGTTCTGCCTCCAATCCTTTACTTCTGCAATATTAATATTTGCCTAAACGCAGGGGTGAGTTACTGTAGTCAGGGGAATTGTTTTTTTTAATCAGTAAAAACCCACAGCTGCCCAGGGGAATTAACTGCTTGCAGGGGCCGTAGCTGGTGCTGTACCTGGGGGATCTGCAGAACTGGCCAGCATCTGCAGCCTGCTGCTAGCAAGGGGCTTCCCTCGATTGAGTTTTTTTTTGTTTTTTGTTTGCTTTTTTTCTTCTTTCTTTTTGTTTAAACCGGACCCCCGACTTGCGTTTTCCACCACGCCTACTCTCCTTGCATACGGGAGGCTAACTTGTATATTATCCCAAGGCATTTGATTTGTTTCACAAATAGGACGCTCCACCCTCTAGCCGCATTACCTTACTTAAGCCTCTTCTTTTTTCTGCAGAAACCGGAGGTCGGGTCGCGAGGGCAGGAGTCCCAAGCCCTCCCCACAGCCCACACACAAGCCTGAAGGACAGGACGACCCCCGGAGCAAGCCGAAGTCTCAACGCGCAGGTAGCCGGTGTTCTTTCTGCTCTGCAGCTGCTTCCCCGTGCGGAGGAAAAGCTCTACCACGCCTCAGTTTAAACTTGGCGCCTTTTTTATTCCTCTGTACTGCCATAGACCCTACGTGCTGGACTGCAACCTATTGCTACAACCTATTGCCACAGTATAATCATATGTATTTTAAGGGAGTGTTCTGCCTCCAATCCTTTACTTCTGCAATATTAATATTTGCCTAAACGCAGGGGTGAGTTACTGTAGTCAGGGGAATTGTTTTTTTTAATCAGTAAAAACCCACAGCTGCCCAGGGGAATTAACTGCTTGCAGGGGCCGTAGCTGGTGCTGTACCTGGGGGATCTGCAGAACTGGCCAGCATCTGCAGCCTGCTGCTAGCAAGGGGCTTCCCTCGATTGAGTTTTTTTTTTGTTTTTTTTGTTTGCTTTTTTTCTTCTTTCTTTTTGTTTAAACCGGACCCCCGACTTGCGTTTTCCACCACGCCTACTCTCCTTGCATACGGAGGCTAACTATATTATCCCAAGGCATTTGATTTGTTTCACAAATAGGACGCTCCACCCTCTAGCCGCATTACCTTACTTAAGCCTCTTCTTTTTTCTGCAGAAACCGGAGGTCGGGTCGCGAGGGCAGGAGTCCCAAGCCCTCCCCACAGCCCACACACAAGCCTGAAGGACAGGACCACCCCGGAGCAAGCCGAAGTCTCAACGCGCAGGTAGCCGGTGTTCTTTCTGCTCTGCAGCTGCTTCCCTGTGCGGAGGAAAAGCTCTACCACGCCTCAGTTTAAACTTGGCGCCTTTTTTATTCCTCTGTACTGCCATAGACCCTACGTGCTGGACTGCAACCTATTGCTACAACCTATTGCCACAGTATAATCATATGTATTTTAGGAGAGTGTTCTGCCTCCAATCCTTTACTTCTGCCAATATTAATATTTGCCTAAGCACGGGTGAGTTACTGTAGTCAGGGGAATTGTTTTTAATCAGTAAAACCCACAGCTGCCCAGGGAATTAACTGCTTGCAGGGGCCGTAGCTGGTGCTGTACCTGGGGATCTGCAGAACTGGCCAGCATCTGCAGCCTGCTGCTAGCAAGGGCTTCCTCGATTGAGTTTTTTTTGTTTTTTGTTTGCTTTTTTCTTCTTTCTTTTGTTTAAACCGGACCCCGACTTATGCTTTCCACCACGCCTACTCTCCTTGCATCACGGAGGCTAACTTGTATATTATCCCAAGGCATTTGATTTGTTTCACAAATAGGGACGCTCCACCCTCTAGCCGCATTACCTTACTTAAGCCTCTTCTTTTTCTGCAGAAACCGGAGGTCGGGTCGCGGGCAGGAGTCCCAAGCCCTCCCACAGCCCACACACAAGCCTGAAGGACAGGGCGGCCCCCGGGCAAGCCGGAGTCTCAGCACGCAGGTAGGCGGTGTTCTTTCTGCTCTGCAGCTGCTTCCCTGTGCGGAGGAAAAGCTCTAGCCCGCCTCGCTCTGCAGGCTCCCCACCGCCCCCACCACCACCCTTGGTCAGCTTTTCTTTATATAGTGTGGTGTTGTCATACCTGATTGGTTCACATATTAGTGTGGTAGCTCGTGAACCAATCAGCCCACTTTCCCACTAGTCCCTTATATTTCCCAACCACTAGTGGCCACCGTTGAGCATTCTGTCATCTCCCTTCCTCTACTCCCAAGATTAAAAAAAAAAAAAAAATGCAATTCCTCACTGCAAGTTTCATCACGCTTTGCATAGCCTCATCCTCCCCCCCCCCCTCAGTAAACCCTACCCTACCTGACCCCTGTCAGCTCTCACCCCAACCCCAAAGCCAACACCCCATTCCTCCTCAGCTCCAGCTAGTCACCTCCTCCACCAGGGCTGCAACTGGCCCCTGGGGGCCTCTATCCTCCCCCCCTCCTTCCACACCACAACACCCGCCCTATTTCTCCATCTCCACTCTGCCCCTAAGACTAACCCCACTCCAGCATGTCGCTCCACCCGAAGGGGCGCACCAATTAAGCTCATGCGCCTATTAAGACACGCCCTGGTTTTCCTACTGCTCTTAGCAGGGGACGTTGAACAGAACCCTGGCCCACAGGCACCCACAGCTGCCCAACCAACGGCGCCTCCCACACACCTCCTAAAGGCCTCAAAATCGTGCATGTTAATATCTGCAGCATCCTAAATAAAATAGCTGCCCCTCAAACATTTGTCCTCGCCCTTCACCCAGACATCAGTACTCATCACAGAGTCTTGGCTGAAGCCCCACCACGGGACGAGGAATTCTCAATACCGGCTTCTCACTAATCCATGCCAAGACAGGCAGGGGATGAAGAAGGGTGGTGGCACTGCTATGTATGTTGCCTCAAACCTCCAGTATTCTGTAATTACCTCACTAATACCCTTAACAAACATAAGTCCCTCCTGATCAAACTCACCTACCCCACTCTGTCCCTATTTACATATCTGGGTCATGTTGCCCACCAAACACACCGTTAACCAACATCCTCGAACACCTTGGCAGCCTGAGGACCCTCACCGAGGTGGCGAACTCCACATCTCGGTGATTTCAATCTGAACTGGCTGGAAGTGCAGCTTCAAAACACGCAGCCAAGTAAGCGCTCTAAACTTGCATCAGCAGATAGGGGAACCCACCCGCCTAAACCACAAGTCAAACAATCACTCACTACTGGACTGGGCACTCACTACCCACCCACATAGGATACGCAATGCAGGCCTCCTACCAGACTCTCTTAGCGACCACCATATGATCTATATAGTGCGTAAAATCTTCCATCCCCTGGCTCCCCCACCCCATCTGCTGCACTGCAGGGCATACAATTCCCTTGATCTCCCCGCACTCCTGTTCGCCCTGTCCACTACTGACTGGTCTCCCATCCCATATGCCACTACCATGGACGAGGCCCTGAGCTACTTCTCTTCAATCTTCCTTGCTATCTGGGACCTATATGCCCGTTCGGAGATCCAGAGTAAGAGGCTCACACTTGCCCTGGGTAACCTCTGAACTTATGGAACAGCTCCGTGCCAGGGACCGGGCATGGAAATTTTCAAGGCCACGGTTCTCAACCAGCCAAGGAACATTACCGGGCTCTCAAATGCCTGCACAAGACTCATCCGGCAGTCCAAATCAAACTACTTCAAAGCGGCTTTTAATAAAACCACACCCACCCTTCACAATTCTGAAATCCATAAATCCCTCCTCAGCCCCCAACCAAACCTCCCACCTCCACCCTCAACCTTGCAGGCAAAACCATAAACGACCCCTCTCTGGTTGCCACCGAGTTTAATGCCCTTTTCTCCGCTACCACTGCCTCCCTACTCTCCTCCCACCCCCATCCTCACCCTCCACCCCCTGCTGTCCCCAAGGTCCCCCCTGACCTCCTCAGTGCTCCCCCCCGGGCCCGCTTCTCGCTCCGCCCGGTCACCCCTGACCAGGTGTTGAAAACTCTTCACTCTCTAAACGCATCCAAAGGAAAATGCCCATCGGGGCTAGATTCTAAAATGCTACAGCTCTCTGCCCGGCCATAGCCTGCCCCTAGCTATGCTCTATAACCTGTCTTTTAAGTTATGCTCCGTCCCCACAAATTGAAACAGGCCACTATTTTCCCCTCCCAAAGGTGGGGATATTTCCTCCCCACGAATTACCGGCCTATATCTCTGCTCCCAATCCTTGCCAAAATTCAAGCGCCTTGTCCTATCCCAGTTGCACACCTATCTAGATACAATCTCCTTTTCACCCCTTTTCAGGCCGGTTCAGAAAAACCACTCCACCACCACATCCCTCCTTCGCCTCACCAACTCCATCCTCACAGGCATTGACAAAGGTGACATAACCGCAGCTATCTTTATTGACCTGGCAAAGCTTTCGACATGGTCTCACCACTCTACTATTATCAAACTTGCCCAAACTGGCCTGTCAACATCTGCCCTCAGTTGGTTCCCTCTTACCTAACTGGCGATCCCAAGCAGTCCGCATCGAGTGCAGCTCTATCCCCACCCTCCCTGTCACCAGTGGGCGTACCTCAAGGGGTCTGTACTCGGCCCACTGCTCTTCTCAATTTTCTTAAGCGATTTGCCCTCTGTCTGCACAAAATCCAGCATCCACATGTCAGCGAGACGATGCGTTGCTTTTAGCCTCTGGCCCATCTGGTGCAACCATTCAGCTTACCTCCAGAAGGATTTCGACTCCGTCCAACGCTGGCTTCTGGAGAATCAACTCTTCCTCAACTCAAAAAAAACTGTCTCCCTCACATTCGGCTCCCGAGCAAAATTATCCCGGCTTACCGATGTGCCCACATTCTATACCTTGGATAGGTCTCCACTTGAGGCATGCTCCACATATCGTTACCTCGGCATCTGGCTAGATCAGCACCTGGACTTCTCTGCACATGTAGACGCACTGCAAAAAAAACTACATCCCATGCTGGGAGCTCTCCACCGCAACAAACATTGCATCCCCCTACCAACCAGGCAAGAAATGGTGCAAAAAATGATCCTCCCAATTTTTGACTACGGCGACATCATTTACGGCGCCGCCCCCTCAATCCTTAGCCAGGTTAAACCCCATTTTCAACTCCTTCTGCCCGGTTAAGCCTT
Source organism: Neoceratodus forsteri (assembly GCA_016271365.2). Classification (NCBI taxonomy): domain Eukaryota; kingdom Metazoa; phylum Chordata; order Ceratodontiformes; family Ceratodontidae; genus Neoceratodus; species Neoceratodus forsteri. Next base: position 629,888,993 of record CM057456.1, on the reverse strand, counting down.
GGACCTCCTCCCAATACCCATCACTGCAACCTCTACGGTCCCTCGACCTCCCGTCACTCAAAATCGGCGTTTGCTGCAGTGTTAGAATCACTGCTAAATTCTGGTCTCACCGCTGCCCTCCTATCTATCAACATCTCTAACCACCGCCCCCCCACCTACCTACGACCTCAGAAACACTGACGCCAGGCTCCTTCACATTCCTCACAGATCCACCCGATCAGGTCAGGTAGCTTTTAGTTTCAGACTGCCCAAACTATGGAACTCACTGGCAGCCACATCAGACTCTCTACAAGCACTCCCCAGCGCAATGCCCTCCTCAAAGAGCATTTGCTACCAACTGCACATGCTTTCCCCATCGCTAAATAATTCCCTGCATGTCTCTTAACAGCTTCAGGCCCTCTCTACTCAGCACTTTCTGCCACTGTCTTCTCTCAACTGCTGCTATAGATACGCCTGCCTACCCAAATAGTATTGTATTTCTAACCACACGATGTAAATGTGAATTTTTTTTATGTTTGTCCATGCTAATACAACACTGCCTGTTATACTCCTCATCCGTTTTCATTGTACCTTCCATATGCATCTCAGCTTCTGCATCCACCCTTCTGGACCACCTGATGCTAGCTGCAAATAACTCATGTGCTGAATTTTGTTCACTGTTGCTACCTGCTTACTTTTGCATGTACTGATTATTGTATTTTTGAATTTTTGTACTGCACTCCTGTAATCCCCTTACCCCAGGGCGCATCTGGAATCGAGCGGTACTCTGCTCAGTATGCCTTCCTGGTAAATCTCTTAAATAAATAAATAAATAAATAAATATACTCTGGCAGGAATGTGCCAGCTCTGGGCAACTTCCTGAGTTTGGGCTATGAGGCACTCTGCCTAGTTTTAGGGCAGGAAGGTCTTTCCCTGGTCTGAGTCCAGAACCACCCCTATATACTGCACCTTTGGGATGGTACCAGAACCATCTTGGGCAGGTTGATGGTAATGCCCAGGGAGTGGGAGAGCTGGAGAGTTCACTCTAGAGTCAGCAAAAACTGTTCCCTGGACGGGGCTATTAGGAGTCAATTGTCCAGATAAGGGAAGTCATACAGTCCCCTTCTTCCAAGAGCTGCTGCAACCACTGCCAAATGCTTGGTAAAGACTTGCAGTGCAGAGGATAAGCCAAAGGGCAGCACTTTAAACTGATAATGCTCACCCTGAAAGGCAAAACAGAGAAACTTTCTTTGCAGAGGGAAGACTGAGATGTGCAGATAAGCATCCTGGATTTCCAGTGAACAGAGCCAGTCTCCTGTCTTTAAGGAGGGGCATTCAGCCTAGCAAAGTTACCATCTGGAACTTTTTCTACTGGACAGACAGTTTGAGGTCCTTCAGGTCTGAAGTGGGCCTAAAATCTTCAGTCTTTTTTGGGATCAGGAAAAAACCTGGAATAAAACCCCCTGTTTCCCTGGTGCTTTGGCACTGGCTTGATGGCCTGCTTGCACAGAAGAGACTGCCCTTCTTCCCTGAGAGCAGACAAGTGGGCCAAGAGATAGTTGGAGGGTGGAGGCGGGGTGTCTGGAGGCTGCTCAGTTAACTCCAAAGTGTATCCATTTTCTATGATCTCCAGAATCCAAGCATCCAAAGTTATGGTTCTCCCTTGCAGAAAGAACCAAACTCAGAACACCAGTTTCAGGTCTGGGACCAGAGGAGGGTGGAGCCCAGCAAGGAGTCCAACCAGCATGGAGCCAAATGTAGGGCTGATACAACCATTCTGGGGTGCTTATCCTTCGCTCCAGTGTTTACAAAAAAGAGGCTGTCCTCTACCCCTCGGTTGGGTATGATCGAGGAAGTGGACCAAATAGAGGGCTCTACCTGAGGCTTGCAGATCATCCATGATATCCTGGACATCAGGGTCGAACAGCCTGGTGCCCTAAGAGAAGTGCCCTTAAGCGAGTTCTGCTGCCCACCGGTTCCAAATCTGAATACCAGGAGTGTCTATGAAGGCACAAGCCTATGGCCTCATCCCTAGTAATGGTGCTGGCCATGTCTCAAAAAGGGCTCTGGAGAGGTGCTTGCCAAGATCCTCAGCTGAAAAGGCACAGAAGCCACTCCCGCTTCCACGTGCCACCTAGGATGGCATGGGCATTGGCCCATCTCATTCACCTATGGGCATCTTCGTACTTTCTCAGGCTGGATATGCCATAAAGGTCTACAATGGTTAAAAAAGTGCAATCAATGACAGGAGAGTTGGTTGCAGTGCCAGCATCGGCAAGCCATGGTGTGGGAAGGCATCGCCAACAGCGTGATGGCACAGGCAAAAATCTGTCCAGAGAGCCAAAGATCTTGTCGACAGCAGGGACATTGTCGATGAAGGAGGCATCATCAAAGGCACAATGACACAGAGCACAGACCTGTCAACATGCTAACTAGCGAAGGATCCGTCGATGGAAAAGACATTGTTGATGGAAAAGGCCCAAGGGTCCGTCAGCGGGAAAGGCATTGTCAGATGCATGATTGCACTGAGCACAAACCTGTAGACATGCAAGACAGCACAGGGTCCATCAATGGAAGGGACATTGTTGACAGAAGAGGCATTGTCGAAGGCACACTGGCGCAGAGCACAAGCCTGTTGATGAGCAAAGAAGCTCGATGGATGAGGCAAATGCAATGGCAGTAGGGTTGATGGCACAGAGAGCAACCTCATTGATGGGCTGGGGTCTCAAAAGACCAAAGCTGGAACTAGAAGGCAGCTGTCGATGAACCCATGATCAATGGGAAGGGGTTGCCAACCCTAGTGCCTGTGACTTGCCACCTGGCAAAGCAGGTGGCAGTGCTCTTGGTATGGGTCTGGAGAAGTATGTACCTGGACAGTGACCCTCAATGAGGCCAGAGCTGTCAATGAAGGACCCTCTGGAGACAAAGAGGCTCTATGAATGGGAACACCAGAGGAGGGTGGACCTGAGTGGCTGGTATCTGCCACCTGCAATGCAGGCAACTGTGCTGTTAGTATGGGTCTGGTAGGGCAAAGACCTTGACAACAAACCTCATCGAAGCCAGAGCCATTGACTAGAACACAGCTCCTAAAAAAAGGAGCCCTCAGGGATCCGGGGATGCCAGGGAAGGCAGACCTGGATATGGGCAACTGGGAAGCGAATCCGCAAGGGCTGGTCCTGGGCCTGATGGTCTGTGAGCTCAAAAATCAGGCTGGCAAGAAGGAAGAGGAACCCCAGAGGGTCCCTGTTGAGGACTGCTCCAGACAGGGAGGATGGAAAGCCATCTTCTGCACCAGAAGACAGAAGTCAAAAAGCTGTCTAAGCTTGCAGGTCCAGTCGAGGGAAAAGGACCGAGACGGCAACAATTTTTAAATGAAAAGTAAAACAAAAACTGATCTCTACAGGAAGAGATTCTGAAAGTTAAAGTAAAAAAAGACAAAAAACTGCATCTTAGCTTCCACAGAGACCCATGTTGACCAGGTCAATGCCGGGAAAGAACTGAGGAGGATGCGGGGGCCCATTCACCAACAGTGTAGTTCCTACAGTGTTACCTGATGATGGAGATACCCCCAAAGAAGATGATGCCCTTTCAGTGTCAGCCCTTTCAGTCCCAGCAGCCCCAGCAGGTGCAGTCTGAAGCTTGGTGCCCCAAGACCAAATCTGCTGGTCAGGGCACCAAAAGGAGTGGTGGTAGGGGTAGTAGTGCCCCTTTGGCAGCAGGTTCCAGTGCCACTTCCAAAGCTGCCCAGTGATGGGTCGTGGGTGTCTACCTCCTGCTCATCCAGTCCCTGACTCAGCTTCCCATGGGGGGGGTTAGTTTCACCAGTTCCAGCACAACTGATCCATCATTACTTTGGCAAGTGAAAGTGAGTGTTACAATTTATGGTCAGAGGGTTGTCTTTGGACTTTGAAGTTTTCCCCACCATACTGACTCCATGCACGAAGGGAATCTGTGATGTTGCAGGACACATTGTCCACCTTCAGGGAGCATGTTACTCAGTTCCTCAAGAAGGGAGCCTTAGCCCATGTCCCAGACTCCATGGTAGGTCATGGTTTCGTGTCCAGGTACTTCCTGCTTCCAAAACAGGGGGTGGGGGTGGGGGGCTGGTGTCCCATGCTTTATGTTCACTATCTGAACCAGTTTCTGAGGAAGCGCAAGTTCAGGATGGTCACTCTGAGCCAGATAATCCCACCTCTGGAGCAGAGAATGTGGTTCTACTCCCTGGACATCCAGGACATGTTCTTTCACATTCCAGTCCATCAGTCCCACTGGCAGTACTTCAGATTCCATGCAGAAGGGGTTCCATACCAGTTAGGTCATGCCTTTCTGCTTCTGATTGGTTCCCAGGATCTTCACCAAGTGCATGGCAGTGGTGGCAGTGTTACTGAAGCACCAGAGGGAGGAAGAGTCTACCCTTGCCTGGACAGCTGCTGATAGCTGGGCCATCCAGGGAGGCTGTGGAGTGGCCCTGCAGATCTGCAGAGGCTTGGGCCTTCTTGTCAACTCGGCCAAGTAAATGCTTTCAGATCTGAAAGATCCACCATACAGCATTGTTTTACACTTAGTCATCTTATTTGGAAGTATGTTAACATAAAAAATCATAGTCCAGCCCGGTGGCACTGAGGGTTGAAGCGCTGGAATGCTACACCTCGTGCCACACCGGTGACCCAGGTTCAGGAAAAGCCAGGGTCTCCGGGGGTTGGCAGGGGTGAGAGAGAATGGAGTATCCAGGGGACTTCTCTCCTCTCTCGGGGAGGGAGGGTGTGTCATCCCACCTGTTGATCGCCCAGTAGTGGAGGCTGGGGGGTAATGCAGGCCAGGGAGGCAAGCAGCCGGCCGGCATGGCGTGCACATGCCCCCACATGCAGACGTGATGCCTTACATGCTGGAGGGACACAGCAAAATGGAAAAGTGGTGTCTGAGGGCTCTATGAGATCCCTGACCTTGCCCTGCCGATGCACTGCAGCGCCTCCATGGATTTGGATTGTGCTCCAGGGAGGGGGGTCTCTCTTTCCCGGCCCTGCCACTGGGAGTAATCCATTGGAGGTCCCAGGGATGGCGGTGGCGGTTGTGCTGGCGAGCGGGTTGAGTGGGGACGAACTTCTTGCCCTCAGTGCTCCCAGGTGGGAAAAATTACGAGGGAAAAAAAATCATAAACTTAGTTGCTGTTTCATGGATTTCACCTCAGCTTTTGACAGGATAAGCAGAAGCATACTTTGGAAAAAATTAGAAGAGTATGCTTTAGATCCAGATTTAGCATATTATTATTATTAGATTATATTCTGATACTTGGATTAAAATACAATACAACCAATATGGGCACACGACTAACTCTATTCCAACTAATACTGGGGTCAGACCGTGATGTCTGCTGGCTCCGACTTTATTTAATTTATATATTAACTCCATTCTGGAAAATCTATATAATCCAGATTTTCATTCTCCCAAAATTAATAATAAAGTAATACTGGCACTTGCTGATGATTTAGTACTTTTATCAACATCGTTATTAGGACTTCAAAGAAAACTAAACCTCTTCTCAAAGTTGTGCTCTGCATAAAACTTGAAAATAAACAAAGAAAAAACTAAATTAGTTGTCTTTTGAAATAGGGGAAGAACAGCTCCAAAAGTCTGGATCGAACAAGACAAATTAGAAACAGTCAAAACCTATGACTATTTAGAAGTCCGGTTCTCCCAAAATTTCAAATGGAAAGACCATAAAACTTTAGTACTAAATAAAGGTAGCTTCAGCTGCTTTATGGACATTGAGTGCCAAACTTGGGAGAAGTTCAGTCTTAGGAGTCCTAAAAGTCTTAAATGCCAAAATTAAAATGAGCACCCTTTATGCTTCGGAGGTTTGGGGTACTGACAATATAAAAGAAATAGAAGGTGCCTGTGAATAAACTTTACAGACACCTACTCATGATCCCACAGTCCGTGCCTTCTGCTATATTATGCCTTGAACTAGGTTAATTTACACTAGATTCCATGGCACTGGAGAGGAGAATCGTTTTTTCTGCTCAAACTTTTACTTCTGGATTCACGTCTTCCACAAAGATGCTTGGAGGAGCAGATAGAATATTCTGATCGAGACTTCTCCTGACCATTGTTACATATAATTAAAAAAAGAAGTATACCAATTGGGACTTGGTTCAATCTTAACGGAAATATATTATTTGCCATGGGAGGAAATCAAAAGGAAAGTTAAAACAAGGATAAGGGGCACAGATATTGCAAAGCATGTTTTTTGATTATCTAGTTTAAAATTATTTAAATGATATAAGCAAATCAAAATAATACATTGACTTGAGCCCTATTTAATCAAGCTCGCAAAACCAGAATCCCGATGGTTGATTACAAAATTTAGAATGGAACTGTATAATGCTAACTATATATATTACATTCAGAAAAGACCAAGTATTATTTCACCATTCTGCAAGTGTGGAAAATCTGCAGAAGATGATTTAAAGCACATGGTACTACTGTGCCCTCTTTACTCAAAAAACAAAGAGGTGGGTAGGAGGATAGTGAGTAACTTAAAGAAACCTACTGACCAAATTATCCATGAATTATTTACTACTCTAGATAGAATGACATTATATAACTTAGCCAGTTTCTTACAAACTTTATATATGTGCTATCTATTTGAATGTATGTCTGAATGTGCATGTTTTGTCCATGTTAATCCAGAGCTAATGTTTACAACTTTTGTAACTGAATTGACATGTGATTTTCTGTATTCATGTATCTATGATTGTTTTAAAAGTTTGTATGGAATTTTAATCTGTTTTTATTTTGTAATGGTTTGATACCAAACAAATAAATTGTATTGAACTGAAATTGAAACTCGGCCAAGTCTGAAGTCAACCCCTCACATGTGATTCACTTCATCGGGACAGAGCTAGACTTGCTTTGGGCCAAGGCATCAGATCTTACCTCCTTTGCACAATTATTTCAGGTTGCATGCTTGCACCCTGCCTGGGACTTCCTGCAGCTGCTGGGGTACATGGCATTCCGCACCAGCGGGGTCAGACAGGACCACTGGCAGATGCATCACCTGCAGTGGGAACTGGGCCATCAGTAGTCCCATTGCATAGGTCACCTGAAGCAGCTGGTTACAGGCACCCAGCCAATGTGGGATGCCATTCAGTAGTGGCTAATCCTGGAACATCTAGAGGAAGGAGTTTAATTTGTTCGTCCAGAGCTGACTGTCACTATAACAACCAACACATCTCTGGTGGGATGGTGAGCACACCTGGGTCACCACAGGACCCATGGGTTCTGGACCCCAAGGAGTCCCATCACATCAACCTGCTGGAGCTCTGTGCAGTGTGGCTTGCCCTGATGGAATTTGCTCCATTTGTCCGTGGTCAGGTCATGCAGGTCAAGACGGACAGTACCATGATCATGTACTACCTGAACAAACAGGGTAGTAAGCACTCCCTTCATCTGTGTCAGGAGGCTCTCTACACCTGAACCCTTGTACACAGCTTGGATGTGGATCTCCTGGTGATTCATGTGGCAGGAGCCTCCAGCCAGATAGCAAACACCCTCAACCAGGTGGGCGAGATGTCCTACAAGTGGACTCTGCATCAGGAGGTGATGAACCACCTGTTCTCTCTGTGGGGAACTTCTCTGGTCAATTACTTTGCCTCCTGGGAGAATGTAAAACTAAAGGCTGTTCTGTGCCCCCCCCCCCACTGTGCAGGACACTGATGGGGAATGCCTTAGCAAAGCCCTGGACCCCAGGCCTCCTCTACACCTTCCATTCCTTTCCTTTGATCCACAAAGTGTTGGTCAAGGTCTACAGGGACAAGGTGCAGATGACTCTGGTAGCCCTGGACTAGTCCTGCCAGATTTGATACCCAGATCATCTCAGCCTCTGCAGCAAGATTCCATGGCAGTTGCTTCTGCACCTGGATCTACTCTCTTTTTAGAAGGGGAAGATCCTGCATACAGATCAGTCCCTGCAACTCACAGCCTGGTTTCTAAGAGGCTAGAGTTCCAGGCGTTGGGTCTTTCGGCAGATGTGTTCCTTGTTGTGGAGGCTTCCCAGAAAGAGTCAATCAGCAGTGCTATACCTTTAAATAGAAAAGATTTTCTATTTGGTGTCAGGCCAGAGAGCTTGCCCCTCTAGCCTGCCCTTTGGCTAGCATTTTGGACAATTTGTGGTCCCTTTCTCAGTTGGGACTGAGGTCAGTGACTCTCAAGGTGCACCTAGCAGCCATCTCTGCATACTGGTTGTGGTCTGGTAAGACATACCACTGCCCTGGTGGCTGCTTCCAGAGATGTCCTTATCCAGATAATCTGCAGGGCTGCTGCCTAGAAGTCTGCACACACCTTCATCCCCATTACAGCACTGACTTTGAGTCATGCCAGAATGCTACTTTTGGGACCCTGGTTCTCCAATTCATGTTTGCCAAGTAGGGATGTGCGCCTTGCCCCCTCATTCCAGAGAATATACAGGAGTCTGCCAGAAGTGTGTATACTGCACCATATCCATGTCCCCAGAAATGAGGGTTGCTCACCTGTAACTGAAGTTCTTGGCGTGGTATATGGTGCACATCCACACAACCCACTCAACCTCCCTTGGTAAGTGGCACAAGGATCCCTGCTTCTAGAGTGCAAGATCTGACATCATGGGGCAGAGCTGAGGAGTATACCACCCAGTTGGGTGGGAGGAGTTTAGCTTAAAGGCATCTGGCAAGTTTAACCCTTGGACAAAAGACTGCCAGAAGTGTGCATGTGCACCATATACCACACCTAGAACTATGGTTGCAGGTGAGTAACCCTCATATCTGGCCTATCAGGGCTGTGGTTTTTCAAGGAGTTCTGGGAGCATAGAGCAGAAGGAATGGTTGCAAGAGACTGCCCTGTGGCCACTAAAGATGTCCAAGAGAGTACCAACTTCAGTAATATTTATTTATTTTTGGTTTTTGCTTACCAGGTAGGGTGCACTAGGGAGTAGCATGCCTATTTTCAGGCATGACCCAGGAGAATACAGCAGGATTATACAAGGTTACAGGAACAACCAGCAGGACATTACAGGTTACATGGTGACAATGCGAGTAGGTACATTCAGTTGTGGGAAGAAACGATAGTGCAATTTTTAGAAGTGCATAGTTGAGCAAACAATTGATAATGTGTTAAGAACTGTGCAAGAGGTTACATAGTATCAGGGATGGTGTATGATCTAGTAGGTCATTTACATTGGTGATATAACAAGAAATACATATAGTTACAGTTACTAAGTTTATAACGAGGAATACATATAGTTACAATTACTAACAGTTTGTTACTAGTCATGAGAGATAGGCATTTGAACAATGCCGCAAGCCTTATAGTTAGAGCAGTCTAAGTGCTTTTATGTGCAGGAGGGGGTAGGAGAAGACAGGCAAGGAGTGAGCGGAGGAGTGGGATTAAAGCAGGTAGGCTGATAATATGAGAATGGTTGAGGAATTCAGTTTGTTGAATGAGTGCTGTTAACGCAGTCAATTTACATCAAGTTTCCTGAGAACTAGGAGTTCACTAGAGGAGGTGAGGTTAGAGAGGGAGAGTAGGAGTTCAAGAAGGTACTCTGGTTTGGCATAGGGGCAAGAGTACAAACTGCCAAGAAAGAGTGGTAGAGAGGAGTTGAACAGGATAGGTTTGTGAGAGAAGGGGGAGAGGAGTGAAATATGACACCTCAGTTGAGACAGAGATTGACATTAACTGCCAGACTGCTCACATGCTTTCCCACATCCTGTCTTTGGACCGCATAACCTGTGAATGTGACATCCACGTCCCTGATCCTGGCAGACAGCCAGGACTCAGTAATATCTAGAAAATTGGACAGGTATTGCTGGACCCGTAGCCTGAGCTGATCAAACTTAGGGAAAAAGTTCTGAGTGTTGAGGTGGAAAGTGCTCAGACCCTTAGGAGGGGGGGTGGTGGAAACAGAGCCATCGTTGAATTCTGTATCTTCCAAAAGTAAAAGCTAAAGGGCAACAATGAGTAGAACTTTCTTAGGCAGGAGATGGGGGAGGGAACTCTAAAGAGCTTTGAGATTAAGAGAGGGAGGGGTGAAGACAACTAGAGATAAGGCAAGGAGGGATGGGGTTAGGGATTATCTTGGAGCTTGTGGAGGAACAGGAGGATTGGGGGCCAGGAGGGAGAGGAGAGAAAAAGCATTCAGGAGAAGCTCAAGAAGAAAATGCGAGTATAAATGGAAGATGAAGAGGGCCAAGTGGTGAGAAATAAGAGAGTCCAAATGAAGCAGAACTGGGGGGGGGGAGTTGATCATGAGGATAGAAATTTGGGGTGGGAGATGATCATAAGGATAAAAAAGGGGAGGAAGAAGTAGCTAAGCAAAAGGACAGAAACTACAAAATAAAAATGAGGCCAACAAGGACTAACTAAGCAGCATGACAAGTGTGCAGTTATGAAAAACAAACGAAACAGATAATGCTGAGTAAACAATACAAGGCTAGTATGACCCAGTCAAGTAGCAGTGTGTAAGTGTACAGTAAGCACTATTAAGTATCAGAAGCAAGCTCTGTATCTAATACAGAGCAGACAATATTAGAAAAGCAAAATGGTAAGATGAACAATACCATGCTAGAGAGAACACAGGATATGCAAATAAAAAGTTAAGCAATACTAGGCGAACGAGTTATCTAAGCAGCAGGTTGTAAAGTAGTCACTGTGTTAAGAACAAGCTAAGCAGCAGGGCAAAACAGTATAGCTGAGCACTAATGAGTTTACTAGAATGAGCTATGCAGCAGTGACAGGTAGTTTAATGTAAAGAAGAGGACTTCTGGATTGTATTCGGTACCCTAGCAACAGCAGTAGTCCCAGTGGAGAGGAGCAAGAGAGACATCTGGCAGTATGGTATGCAGCCTTTTAGACACCCATGTGTGACACCCTCCTAAAGTGGCACACTGGGGTCCACTGCACTGGGGACTACTTGAAATGGAGGGAAGGTTATGAGAAGACAAAGGATCCACCTTCTTGACCCAGCTGCAGTCCAACTGGTTGAGTGGGGTTTACAGTTCAGGCCTCCCAGTCCCAGAAAAAGACACCATGCAATGTTGGTGCAGAAGGGGGGAACCCTGGACCAAGCTCTTACCCCTCAGCAAAGCCTCTCAATGGCAGCTGCAGTTTATGTGGTGACCTGGGAATCTGCTAGGATCAATCATTTAAAGCAGCAGTATTTGATAGCAAAAAATGTCATGTTTAGAAATACATTTCTGACATAATTTGATTCATCATCAGCATATTTTTACTTCCCTTGGATATGTTTTTTTTTCAATATATGTTTATTATTTTTTGCATAGGACAAATAAAACAGTGCATACAACAAATGCTGCAACAGTCAACAGTATCCTCTGGTGTCAATGGGTACTTAATCACGGAAAAGCAAAGTCAATAATCTCATAAACTGGGCATCATAAAGCGCAGTCATTTTAAGGTACAAAGCCATTACAAATTCTCATGATTTACATCACCCATTTTCTTCATAAAACTTCAGATTTCGAAAGTTCCTGTGAAGTGCTCACAGTAAGTTTTTCCATTTCTTAGATATTGATCATTACCTTATGCCACAAGTCTAGTGCTGGGAGTTTATCCAAAAGCCAATTTTTTGTAATAGTTTTCTTGGCTGCCAAGATACATATAGATAGGATTTTCCTAGTGGAAGAGGATCTAAATCTTCTAGGCATATCTAAAAACAAAGCCATCTGTGGAGTGATCACCAGAGAGGATTCAAAGATGTCCTGTAATTCATTCTGTAGTGACACCTAAAAAGCCTGAAGTTTCAAGCAGAGCCAAAAACTGTGTGTGTGACTTGCTTTGGATTCTCTACAGCTCTTCCTGCAGTGTGGGGGAATGCGGGTGCCATATCACCCATCTGTTGGGCCGGGATACAGAAATATCCGACTATGCACTTTCACAAGGTATGCCACCCTTATAGTGACACCAACACAGCGAAATACACACCTGTTGGCAAAATCGACACTTTGCCGACAGGTCACTGTGTTGATGTGCCTGAGACAGGGACATCTATCTCCCAGTCCTGCACCCCCGCCCTGAATCAACTCTGACTGGAGTTGGGAATCGTAAAGATGGGGGGGGGGGGGAGATGGAGCCTCCCGATAAAAAAAAAAAAAAGGCAGGACTGGTAGACACACAGGAATCATGTCAACCGCAACTTGCAGTCGACATGATTCTTGTCAGCGAAATGCTGATAGACATAAAGAATGTCAAACCAGCATGGTAGAGCCCTTCCATGAGAACTCCTTCCAAAGACAGGAGTGGATAGGTTTATGAGTGTACACAAGCTATGTTTCCCACTGCTGGGATGTAAGTATAGTACTTAAATCCTGCTGCCATGATATCTGGAACTACAGTATTTGGTTGAAATATTCTCTAAAGCAGTTAAGGTAGCATAGATTTGGGACATCATAGAGTCCATTGCCACCCCTGTTAGGGTTTGTAATACCAACTGTAAGAGGTGTGGTATGGGTCAATTTAGAGGACAGGCTTTTTCGGCCGGGCATAGGTATGTCTGCACCTGTAAATGTCTATGAGTCCGAGACCTGTAGCACATATTTACTGGCAATGGTCTGGAAATCCAGAAAATCTGATTCCTGTTTAGAGTGGGTGGGGAAGGGG